>CM061142.1:585289536-585959536 GCA_030789695.1 Scilla litardierei | reverse complement strand
ATCCATGCCCAATTGATCTCGCTCCCCATGAAAAGAGCGTAAATGAGTTTGAGGAATGGCTGGGATGGCAAGGAAGATGAGCCGTACTTCGGAAGGAGGCACGACTTCAAGATCAAATTAAGAACCCAGGCATTTGGCTTGAATGACTTGGATGGGACGCCAATCATGGCGGGAGGGATGACGTGGAAGATCTCGGTGAGCATCACCTGATCAAGCTCAGAGATGTCGTCGACAGAGATATCAGCTGGAAGGAGGCCAGACGAGGAGCAACCAATCAACTCCCCTAAGATTTCTGCCGTGAGGACAATCGGTGTCCCCAAGATAGTCGTCTCAATGGAGTGGGTCTCGTCGTACTGACCCCGGACACGGTTGGCGTAGAAAAGCTTGACTAGGCGGGGGTAAGGATGTGGATTCGCCTTAGGGTCAAAGTGAAGATAATCGATAAGTCTAGAATAGGATATGAGATCGGCTAAGTGAGGGAAATCGGAGAACTGTACGAAGTGCTCCAATAACAGCGGACAGTGTTCGACACGGTTATATGCTGCGAGACACATTAGGTCATCGTGACATTACGAAATATCGACACCGCCAACTGGCATCGGAGCCTTCCCCTTAGGCTGACAGGTACTAGATCTGGGTGGAGGAGTGGGATCCCTATGGGTCTCGGTCTCAGGGATATATTCAGTGTCAGAATCATCGGGAGGAGAGGGAGCACGGAATGAAGCTGGGGATATGGTTTGCTTCCGAGGCTGAGATCGGGGTTTAGCGGTCGCCGTCATCTTCTTCTTAAGAGGAGGCGAAGACGATGAAGGTTGGGTGGTCTTAGATCGGTGTTTGGGTGGAGTTCGTTTGGATTGCGGGGGGGGTCCGTAGGGGGCGACTCAATGGTCATGGGTGACGGACGAGTGGGATCGATCGGGATTCTTGTGTTTGCCATAAGCGTGACGAGACAAAGCAATCAAACGAGATCGAAATTTAAACCCTAAGAATCAAACCATAGGCCGAACCCTAGAAAATAAAATCGAGTTGAAACCTAGGTGAAACCCTAACCCTAAACGCAGGAATCAAACCCTAGAGGAGATGGGAGAGAGAGAGATTTACCCTAGGAGGAAGAGGGAAGAGATCCACGGCCGGAGATTGGTCGGAAGTGGCCGGAATCGACGGAGAGAATGAGGGAAGTCGAAGGGTCACGCGGGTTTTTGGCTGGAGAAGAGACTTTGAACCGACTAGAATGAAGAATAGTCGATTAGGGGAGAGTTTAAGTCGATCGGAATTCGAAAAGACCAAGCAGTCCCTGATGCAATTAGTCGGTCACAGTTCAAGCGCTGACCGACTAGATGACGATCTAGTCGGTCGGCCAATGAGCTTGAACCGACTAAGTGCAAACAGTAACTGAAGCCAAAATTTAGGGCTTGAGTTAGTCGGTCTGCGTTCATTCACTGACCGACTAGAACTGAATCTAGTCGGTCAGCCAATGAACTTGGACCGACTAAGAGAGTCCAAAAATTTGAAAATTA
This sequence comes from Scilla litardierei, assembly GCA_030789695.1. Taxonomy (NCBI): domain Eukaryota; kingdom Viridiplantae; phylum Streptophyta; class Magnoliopsida; order Asparagales; family Asparagaceae; genus Scilla; species Scilla litardierei. The sequence continues at coordinate 585,958,019 of CM061142.1, read as the reverse complement.
GAAATTTTGAGTTGTCTCCTAATCGCACTTCGACGAAACATCGTAATACTCTCATTAATCATTATACTACCCCATTAAACATCGAAAATATGAAATTTGACGTTTAAGAATATTTCGAGCATAAATTCCAAAAATTCAATAAAAATTCCAGAAAATTCCAATAAATCTAGCATGTGCAAATATAACGAAATTTAATAGCATGCAAAATTATTGAACAAAATATGAATCCTAAATCTCGGATTCACCCATAATCCCCAATTCTCGACGCAACCGCACAAAGGAATCTTCCTTTAGTGTTTTCGTGAAAATATCGACGATTTGCTTCTGGGTTTCAACGTACACTAAAATGATGTCCTTTTTAGCTACATGATCATCTAAGAAATGGTGACAGACATCTATATGTTTAGAACGTGAATGGTGTACCGGATTCTTAGAGAGACATATTGCACTTTGGTTGTCCACCATGATAGGGCAAGTATCACAGTTTATACCAAAGTCTTTAAGATTGTGTCTCATCCAAAGAACCTGAGCACACGCAGCACCGGCGGTAATATATTCCACCTCGGTGGTTGAAAGTGATACGGAATTCTGCTTCTTGGAAAATCAAGAGACAAGAGAGTTTCCTATAAAATGGCAAGTGCCACTAGTACTTTTCCTGTCGGATTTACATCCCGCATAATCTGTGTCACTATATGAGATTAACTCATATGTTCTAGATTTTGGATAAAGTAATCCAAAATCGAGAGTGTAACTCAAATAACGGAAAATTCGTTTTACCGCTACTAAGTGAGATTCCTTAGGTTGAGACTGATAACGAGCACATACACATAAGGCAAACATAATATCGGGCCTACTTGCGGTAAGATATAGTAAACTACCTATCATACCTCGATATAGACGAATGTCTACATCTTTACCGCCCGTATCCTTATTAAGATGCGTAGTGGTGCTCATTGGAGTCTTCTTCCCAGAGGCATTCTCCATTCCAAATCGCTTTAGCAACTCCACCGTGTACTTGGTTTGGTGGATGAAGATTGCATCGTTCATTTGGCGAATTTGGAGACCTAAGAAATACTTGAGCTCACCCATGTGGCTCATCTCAAATTGATCCTTCATCACATTAGAAAACTCTTCGCAAAGAGTGAAGTTAGTAGCACCGAAAATGATATCATCAACATAAATTTGAACTAAAATTATATCATTATTCGAATACTTAACAAATAATGTAGAATCAACTTCTCCCATTTTAAAACCCAAATCCAAAAGAAAATTCTTTAAACGGTCATACCAAGCTCGAGGAGCTTGTCTCAAACCGTAAAGTGCTGTCTTAAGTTTGAAAACGTGATTTGGAAATTTTTCATTTATAAAACCCGGAGGTTGAGAAACATAAACTTCCTCAACATCATCTTCATTTAAAAACGCACTTTTAACATCCAATTGAAAGAGTTTAAAATCTTTATGGCATGCAAAAGATAACAATAATCTAATATATTCTAATCTAGCTACCGGAGCGAAGGATTCTTCGAAATCAATACCTTCCTCTTGACAGTAGCCTTGAGCAACCAACCGAGCTTTGTTCTGGACGACGATTTGGTTTTCGTCGGTCTTGTTCTTGAAAATCCTCTTCGTTCCTATAACGGTGTGGTTCTTCAAAGGAAAAGGAACAAGCTCCCAAACCTCATTCCTCTCGAATTGAATGAGTTCCTCCACCATGGCAAGGATCCAAGCACTATCTTCGCATGCTTCGCTAATATTCTTTGGCTCTATCGAGGAGGCAAATGCACAATGAGCGAAGTAGTTGACTTGAGATCTCGTCTTGACACTATCAAGGATATTGCCAATGACTTGCTCATGAGGATGGTCACGAACGGTATGAAGCGGTTTGGGAATTCCCTGAATACTAGGAACATTCTCAATAGACTCATTAGTTGGGTTAGTCTCAATAGAATCAATAGAATTAGAATTACCAATAGAATCACATAAGACATCCATGGAGTCATCATCATTAGTAATTCTACTCGGGACAAAACCTTCATTAAATGAAACATGAAGTGATTCCTCAATCGTTGAGGTTCGTTTGTTGTATATCCGGTAGGCTTTGCTACGGGAGGAATATCCAACAAATATCCTCTCATCGGATCTTAGATCAAATTTGTCCAAACTACCATACGTGTTTTTAATAAAACATTTTGCACCGAAAACACGAAAATGTTTAACTTGAGGCAATCTACCAAACAACAATTCATAACAAGTTTGCTTAGTGCCGGGCCTCAAAAGTATCCTATTAAACACTTAGCAAGCGGTATGTACCGCTTCCGCCCAAAATTGATGGCCAAGTTGGCTATCATCAAGCATAGTGCGAGCACATTCCACTAGCGTCCTATTCTTTCTCTCAACAACACCATTTTGAGGAGGTGCGCGAGGGAAGGAAAAGGTGTGAGTAATACCAACTTCATCACAAAAAATTGAGAAAGACTCATTCTCAAATTCCCCTTCATGATCACTACGAATAGTGACAATGGTGGTTCCAATGAGATTTTGTACTTTCTTAACAAAAATTGTGAGGTTTTCAAAAGCATCATTTTTATTACTTAAGGAAAATACCCAAGTAAATCTAGAAAAGTCATCAACGATGACAAGTCTATATCTAGCATTACCTAATGAAGCAACTCTAGCTGGCCCAAAAATATCTAGATGTAATAGCTCTAGAGGCCGCTTAGAAGAAATGCTTTTCTTAGGTTTAAATGAAGATTTTGGAAGCTTGCCTCGTTGACACGAGTCATAAAATGTAACGACCACTTTTCGTTGTACGTTGTTCGTGCACGTGCTTTTGGCCGTGCACGTGTTTGTGAACACTTTCGTGTGTTATGCCGTTGTGAACGTCTCTGAGAGTATTAAATAGTGGCACTATTTTGGAACGACGTTTCTCGAGTCGTTTTCCCACAATTTAAACTTACTCGATGAGACGTGACGATTCTCACTCTTGACGGGAGACGTTTCTATTTTTAGTTTCGTCGTCCGACGTCGAATTTGAGATCCGTCTTTTTAGTTAGCTCACATTCGTCGCCACGATCACCCCGATATTTATTTTATAATTTTTGGAGTTTATTTGACCACTTTTATAATTTTTACAAGTTTTATAATATTTTTAATAATTTATTTATAAATTAATTTCGGCCAAATAAAATTTATTTGAGTTTTAAACGTTTTAAAGAATTTTTGAGCCAATTTCCAGCTCATTTGGACCAGGTCAAATCCTAGGATGAGTTGGAGAAGTTTAAATTCAAATTTTAAATCTTTTTGAACTTCTAATCCTATTAGATTTAGCCCTAGACCAAGTCAACCCATCTATACTATATAAGCAACCCCTAGCAAGTCCTATTTTCAAAGGAAATTAGCCCTAGCCTCTTCCAAACTCATTTTGGACGTTGCGACGAATCGTCGCAACGTTGCGACGTACAGCCCCCGCACGACCGAAGAAACCCCCCGCAATCTCCCGCTCCGACCGAGGGCAAGCTCCGCATCCGCCCCATCCGCACCGCTGCAGCAACCCCCGCCCCGTTCCCCCGCTTGACCGAGAGGAGCCCTCGGTCTGACCGAGGCCCCGCTCCGCACAAGCGCTCCGCATCCGTTGCCGCTTGTCGCCCCGCTCCGCAGCCCGCACGACCGACCCGCCGCTCCGCATTGACCGACGTTGCAAGCGTTGCAACGTTGCAACGCTGTCCCGCCCGCATCCAAGCGCACGACCGAAGCTCCCCATCGACCAGACCGAAGAGAAACCCCGCACCCAAGCATCGCCCGCAGCCGCTGCACACCCCAACGTCGCAGCCCCCGCATTCACAGCGCACGACCGACGGTTCTCCCCGCATCGGCTGTGTACGACCGACGGCCATACGTCGCAACCCCGCAACCGTCGCACCACTTGCCTCCGTGGGCCCCCCAAGTTCTCCAGAGGTATTGTGGGTCCCCCAAAGGTCCCTAGGACTACTGTGGGCCCCACCAAGGTGCTTGCTCTTCGAGGATTCGTCGCGTACGACGTCGTCGCACGTCGTAGCCCGTCGTCGCACGTGCTAGCTTTGGAATCTGGAACCGTTGCCCCGGTCGATGCTCTGAATTTTCCAGCGAGGAATATATATTGGAATCTGGACTTGGAGCGCGATCTATTATTCCAACCCCCGGCGTCGCTACCCGACGCCGGTGTAGCTTTCGCGTCGTGTTGAGGTAACGTTTTGCACCCCTAGGACCCCAAACCCAATTGCATGCTAATCAAGACTAAAATTGATGTTTTTAAAGTATTTTAAAAGTTTTAAATTCACTAATGAAGATTAATAATATGGACTTTAGGCCGGTGGACTTGTGCACGTAGGATAATTGAGATTTTTGGACCCATTGGACGGTGTGCTCAGACGTCGTACTTGCAGGCAAGTGAAACTTGCCAACTCTTGTGTAGGGCCCTGTTTTTAGGCCACTTTCTTGTTCCTAGCGTAAAAGAGACTAGTCAGTGAAATGATAGCTGGCTAGACGCCTACTTGATCTAGTTTGACAACGAAACTAGATCCGTCACCTAAATGATCTAGCTTGACAACGAAGCTAGATCCAACCCTTAAACTTGTCATTCATGCATGCTAAACTGTCACGTTTACTTTTCTTACTCGTACGCTTTACTACTTGCCATGCCATGTCATCCATGCATTGATTGTTGCATCGTAGCACACGCTACATTACTTGTACTCCTTGAATACTACTTCCGGGGGAAACGGGCCTCATGTGTTGGTCAAAAGCCAATGCCCGGGTTCCCTGGACCGGCTAGGTGCACCCCTACGCCATACTTGTTTACACACTTCCTGGCTCGTGGACCAGAAGCGGGCCTCATGTGTTGGCCAGAAACCAATGCCCGATACACGTGGAGGGGTAGGGATAAACGGTTACTTGAGCTAGGAGCTGGCCGTGCAGCCACTCTAGCCAAAAGGCGGAATCTCTGTGCACGAGGTGCTTACTTTCCTTGCCTTGTACTTGTCTTGTGAATGCCATGCCATGCTCGTACTGTACTTTACTTTACTTTACCTGTTGCACTCATACTTTAAACTGCCGTGTCATCGCATTCATACTAGAACTGCTAGGTTGCTTTACTTTTACCCACTTGTAGTTTCCTTGCACAAGTCTCCCAGACTTGCTGACATGTGCCCCTTGCTCTTTTGGGTGTCACATGTTAGACCTGAGCCAGAGATCGTTGCTGTGTACGTGATGAGTTGCTGACGCTGAGTCTGAGTCCATGATTGCCCAGGAGGATTTTGGTGGACACCGGTGACCATGCTTTGAGTTTTGTTGAGCTTTAGGCCTTTTGTTAGTTGTTGGTGCGTAGCACCGTTGTTTTGTACTTTATACTTTGTTGGCCATGTTTGGGCCTTTAAACTCTTTTCTTTCAGCCTGGTGGCTTTTTCTGTGATGTTGAAACTTATTTTATGGATATTCTGAGATATCTCTTTTGTCTCATTTAAATATTATTATCTTTGTTTCGTTCGCGTTGCAAGGACCTGCAGTTTAAATTTGATCGACGCTTATCGGACTTGCAGCTTTGTAGCTTCAAGTCTGAGCGGACCTTCTCACGCTTCGCCTCCATATTTTTGGGAAGCGGGGCGTGACAGGTTTTGTTGGTGGCCCATGCAGGTCCAATCTTGCAATTGCGAATTAACGGAACAACGATAATAACGGAATGTCCATTAAATAAATTGCAACATCCGAGTCATAAGCCCTGAGTTTAGTTGTTTTCTTAGGACACTAGGTGATAAGAAGGCTTAGTTAGACGTCTGTGCTTGCTAGTTAGAGGCCCTGACTGTAGTTAAACCCCCTTCTAGCAATTGATTCAATCGTCGTAGGAGTCACCCTAGCGGTCCTTGTTTACCCCTAACCATATTAGACTTCTAGAACCTCCTTTAGACGTTCGCTTTTGGGCTCATCGATTTCGGACCAAGTTGAACGCATTTCTTTACCGTCTAACCTTTAGAAGTCTTAGCGCCTAGTTCCTAATCTTTAGTTGGTCGACCGTAGGACTTTCCGTAGACCTTCCTGATTCATAACCTAGGCATATGAATGTTTTGATCACCTGACCAATTTCCTTGCCTCGATTCACGAGATCGCCCCATGACGATCGTCGTCAATTTTCAAACCTTTTCGTTACAATCTTGAATCTTCCAAAAGTATCTTTCGATTTCCTCTTTCCCTAGGTTTAAATTTGTTCAAAATCTTAATATACTTATACTTCATACTTCTTCATTGATTTAAATTTTTTTTAAAACGTTTGTCGGAATTTTGAACTCTAGCTTATAATATTTTTCCCAGCCTATGTTTTCGTACTCATGTCGTCTTTTCATATATTAATTTTATTCTGAACCGTACTTTTATTTTGCTCAGCTCGATTTATAATTTTCTCTCTTATTTATGCCATTTGAATAATACTTCGTGTTTACTTTTAATATACTTTTCAAGTCACATGGAATTTCGGATTTCCGCAAGTTGGTTTTTGCTCGTCGTTCTCACTATTTCAGATTTTTGCAGAATTACTATTTTCATAACCTCTTCCTGCTTTAGACCCTCCCTGATTTGATTTTAAAGATTTGCTATTCGATCTTGAAAATTCTTATGCTAAGTTACTACTATTTCCTTTCCGCTCACCATACACGTTTTAGAAAAAAATCTCTAAACCAAATTGAATTTCAACTATTTTTATAACCGTGCCAGACTTGTTGTGCTCGTGTATTAAGAACCTTGTGTAAATCAGTTTTACATTTTTGGCAAACCTTGGTTTTCTAAAAAGTAGTTTCAAATTGATTATCTTCAATTTTCCATAGCCCAAAGTTTTGAAAGCATTTAACCTGATTTTAAATTCTTCTGTTGCTTGATTCCATTCTTTGACTTTCAAAAACTTTTGGCAACATTTTATTAAATTACTGACTGATAGAATTTTCTAAACCATGTCCTTAATATTCGCGTAAATGATTTTACTTCCTTTCAAAATGATTTTTAGAAACAATAGACCATTTTCTCTTATTAAGAATGTTCGACTCAAATTTACTTTGAACAACTTGTTTTATCGATTCCGAAATATTTCTTTTCAGACGAGGATTCTGATTTTGAAGAAAAACAGTTTTCAGATTTCACGTATTCTAGCTTGTGCTACTTACCCTATCTTCTTTTCTATATCCTATATAAGCATCACTATATCCTTTTCCTTCAACCTAAACATCACCATTGAGCCAATGTTCGTCCAACCAAGCTGTCTCCTTGCATTCGCCCTATCTGAACACGTGCTTATCGATCCTTCCCTCGTCACGCTTTCGACCTCCCTCTATTGCTTAGGTATTAGTGCCGTCAATGTCTATGTCCACCCTAAGTTTTTAGTAGGCCCTTGGACCCTGTGAGGTGTCGTAGTGCACATACCTAAGTTGGGTACGTGAGCTTGAATGAGAATTCCCATAGTATATTGGTGCTTGCCTATTGTGTGGTATATATATATATATATACTCGGAGTTATTCGTGATAGTATGAAGTTGTTGTGTGTTAGTAATTATAGATTTTTGTGTGGATAGCTATACTATACTAGGGATGCCGGTGTATATAAGAGCTAGCGTTGAAATATCTAATGGAATGTATGTAATTAGAGATACTTATAATGGTTGAAATAAAATGATTGGTAAAGCTAGGTATATGCTAGGTGTGATGATAATGTGTGAACTTATAGATAAGTAAGTAGGCCTATTGAGTGATCTATATATTATTACGTGTGAGTATGTGCTCGTAGGTAGATATATATAGTGTTTAGACGTAAGTAGTTATGTTTTGTTGCCTGAGTATATATGTGATATACATATAGTATTAGGGTTATAATTTTGATTGGTATTGTTGCTTTTACGGGATGTTGCATACGTGCATACCGTGAGGTATACACGACTATTGCACATCTTAATTATGTACGTGTGGATGTGTTAGAATACTAATTATAGGTAGTAGGCTATGGTGTGAATATATATGTTACATGTGTGAGACTATACGATGAATACGTATGCATGTATTAGGGAGCGTATTATAATTATACGTATGTTGATGTCTATATTATTATTATTATGGTATATAGAATGATTGAACTACGTGAGTATTGCCTGACTAAATATTAAGTGTGATTGATTTATGGAATGTATATGGTTGTATGGTAGACGTATAAATATTGGAATGGTATTGGTATAAGTATGAATGCCGTGTTACGTATATAGAATATCCTGATATGTGTATTGAGTCTCACTCAAGCTTGAGTGAGTATACTCTAAGTATATTGAATGTATGATTGTAGTTTGAATATAGAAATGCTTGATGTATGTATGGTGATAGAAGTGTTTGTGCCTGGTTGTGCTACGCACATGATTGTGGGTCGCTACGCCAGTATATAGTTATAGGTGTTGGTCTTGTGGTATAGCTAATTACTAAGGACTTGTTGTGTGAACATATGTATGCTAGCTAAACTAGGTGCATAGATGTGCTAGTAATATAATGGTATGATTGGTGTATGTAAATGAAATGTTAGCGTGTATGGGTGTGCACCATGCACGGGTAAGTATGTGCTTAGTTATAGGTATTGATGACTATGGTATAGGTGGCGTGTTGTAAATACAGTAATAGGACCGTACGTAATGTGAATATATGGTGAAATATTTGAATGCATTGAATGGCTATATATATATTGTGAAACTATAGTGAATGTATATTAGATATAGTGAATTTGATTTAATAATGGTATGGTGTGACTGCATGTGTTGATGTGTTTGGTGTTGGATGAATACTAGGAAATATTAGAGGGTAGTATACCCTTGATGTTTGTGCATAGGTAGCTACCTATAGGTAGAGCAATGATTGTATTTGCTAAGTGTGAGACTATCCTATATGAGTACCTGAAATATTGTTTTGTGTTTAGGTAAGTAGTAGCGATATAAGGAATGTATGCTTATATATATGATTGAAATACATGTATGAAATTGACTGGCTATAATGGGTATAAATGTATAACGTATGTGAATATATATAAATATATATATGTATTGGTAGTAATAATGTTTGACTACCTAGTGCATATATAAGCACTTGTAATGACTATACTTGGTTTGAATTATAATGTGACTTGATTGGGGTAGTTACTAGAGCGACTAGCTATATTAGAAAGTCCGAGGACGGACTTTATTCTAAGGTGGGGAGGATGTAACGACCACTTTTCGTGGTACGTTGTTCGTGCACGTGCTTTTGGCCGTGCACGTGTTTGTTTAACACTTGTTTGTGAACACTGTGTGATATGCCGTTGTGAACGTCTCTGAGAGTATTAAATAGTGGCACTATTTTGGAACGACGTTTCTCGAGTCGTTTTCCCACAATTTAAACTTACTCGATGAGACGTGACGATTCTCACTCTTGACGGGAGACGTTTCTATTTTTAGTTTCGTCGTCCGACGTCGAATTTGAGATCCGTCTTCTTAGTTAGCTCACATTCGTCGCCACGATCACCCCGATATTTATTTTATAATTTTTGGAGTTTATTTGACCACTTTTATAATTTTTACAAGTTTTATAATATTTTTAATAATTTATTTATAAATTATTTTCGGCCAAATAAAATTTATTTGAGTTTTAAACGTTTTAAAGAATTTTTGAGCCAATTTCCAGCTCATTTGGACCAGGTCAAATCCTAGGATGAGTTGGAGAAGTTTAAATTCAAATTTTAAATCTTTTTGAACTTCTAATCCTATTAGATTTAGCCCTAGACCAAGTCAACCCATCTATACTATATAAGCAACCCCTAGCAAGTCCTATTTTCAAAGGAAATTAGCCCTAGCCTCTTCCAAACTCATTTTGGACGTTGCGACGAATCGTCGCAACGTTGCGACGTACAGCCCCCGCACGACCGAAGAAACCCCCCGCAATCTCCCGCTCCGACCGAGGGCAAGCTCCGCATCCGCCCCGTCCGCACCGCTGCAGCAACCCCCGCCCCGTTCCCCCGCTTGACCGAGAGGAGCCCTCGGTCTGACCGAGGCCCCGCTCCGCACAAGCGCTCCGCATCCGTTGCCGCTTGTCGCCCCGCTCCGCAGCCCGCACGACCGACCCGCCGCTCCGCATTGACCGACGTTGCAAGCGTTGCAACGTTGCAACGCTGTCCCGCCCGCATCCAAGCGCACGACCGAAGCTCCCCATCGACCAGACCGAAGAGAAACCCCGCACCCAAGCATCGCCCGCAGCCGCTGCACACCCCAACGTCGCAGCCCCCGCATTCACAGCGCACGACCGACGGTTCTCCCCGCATCGGCTGTGTACGACCGACGGCCATACGTCGCAACCCCGCAACCGTCGCACCACTTGCCTCCGTGGGCCCCCCAAGTTCTCCAGAGGTATTGTGGGTCCCCCAAAGGTCCCTAGGACTACTGTGGGCCCCACCAAGGTGCTTGCTCTTCGAGGATTCGTCGCGTACGACGTCGTCGCACGTCGTAGCCCGTCGTCGCACGTGCTAGCTTTGGAATCTGGAACCGTTGCCCCGGTCGATGCTCTGAATTTTCCAGCGAGGAATATATATTGGAATCTGGACTTGGAGCGCGATCTATTATTCCAACCCCCGGCGTCGCTACCCGACGCCGGTGTAGCTTTCGCGTCGTGTTGAGGTAACGTTTTGCACCCCTAGGACCCCAAACCCAATTGCATGCTAATCAAGACTAAAATTGATGTTTTTTAAAGTATTTTAAAAGTTTTAAATTCACTAATGAAGATTAATAATATGGACTTTAGGCCGGTGGACTTGTGCACGTAGGATAATTGAGATTTTTGGACCCATTGGACGGTGCGCTCAGACGTCGTACTTGCAGGCAAGTGAAACTTGCCAACTCTTGTGTAGGGCCCTGTTTTTAGGCCACTTTCTTGTTCATAGCGTAAAAGAGACTAGTCAGTGAAATGATAGCTGGCTAGACGCCTACTTGATCTAGTTTGACAACGAAACTAGATCCGTCACCTAAATGATCTAGCTTGACAACGAAGCTAGATCCAACCCTTAAACTTGTCATTCATGCATGCTAAACTGTCACGTTTACTTTTCTTACTCGTACGCTTTACTACTTGCCATGCCATGTCATCCATGCATTGATTGTTGCATCGTAGCACACGCTACATTACTTGTACTCCTTGAATACTACTTCCGGGGGAAACGGGCCTCATGTGTTGGTCAAAAGCCAATGCCCGGGTTCCCTGGACCGGCTAGGTGCACCCCTACGCCATACTTGTTTACACACTTCCTGGCTCGTGGACCAGAAGCGGGCCTCATGTGTTGGCCAGAAACCAATGCCCGATACACGTGGAGGGGTAGGGATAAACGGTTACTTGAGCTAGGAGCTGGCCGTGCAGCCACTCTAGCCAAAAGGCGGAATCTCTGTGCACGAGGTGCTTACTTTCCTTGCCTTGTACTTGTCTTGTGAATGCCATGCCATGCTCGTACTGTACTTTACTTTACTTTACCTGTTGCACTCATACTTTAAACTGCCGTGTCATCGCATTCATACTAGAACTGCTAGGTTGCTTTACTTTTACCCACTTGTAGTTTCCTTGCACAAGTCTCCCAGACTTGCTGACATGTGCCCCTTGCTCTTTTGGGTGTCACATGTTAGACCTGAGCCAGAGATCGTTGCTGTGTACGTGATGAGTTGCTGACGCTGAGTCTGAGTCCATGATTGCCCAGGAGGATTTTGGTGGACACCGGTGACCATGCTTTGAGTTTTGTTGAGCTTTAGGCCTTTTGTTAGTTGTTGGTGCGTAGCACCGTTGTTTTGTACTTTATACTTTGTTGGCCATGTTTGGGCCTTTAAACTCTTTTCTTTCAGCCTGGTGGCTTTTTCTGTGATGTTGAAACTTATTTTATGGATATTCTGAGATATCTCTTTTGTCTCATTTAAATATTATTATCTTTGTTTCGTTCGCGTTGCAAGGACCTGCAGTTTAAATTTGATCGACGCTTATCGGACTTGCAGCTTTGTAGATTCAAGTCTGAGCGGACCTTCTCACGCTTCGCCTCCATATTTTTGGGAAGCGGGGCGTGACATAAAAGCTTTTCTTTTGAAAGACAAGCTTAGGGAAGCCTATAATAGAATTTAACTTGGAAAGCTTAAATAGTGTTCCAAAGTTCACATGACCAAAACGTCGATGCCATAAGTGTTGTTCACTTCTGTTGGCAATGAGACATTGTTCATGTGATCTTGGAAGATCTAGGATACATATATCCTTATGGCGTGTGCCGGAAAACAATAAATCATTATTATCTTTTCTTAAAATATGGCACATTCCTTTCGTAAAGTTAACTTTGTAACCTTTGTCACAAAGTTGGCTTATTGAAATAAGATTGTGGTTTAATCATTTAACAAGGTAAACATCACTTATAAGTGGTTTAGAAGGATTACCCACTTTTCCAACACCTATGATGGTTCCGCTCTCGTTGCCTCCAAAGACTACCCGATTTCCATTTGCAATGGGCACCACTCCAAAGAGCAATTGAGCGTCACCCGTCATGTGTTTTGAACACCCGCTATCGAGTATCCAATTATTCTTGGAGCCAAATATTGATTTGTTGCTCCGTTTCTTTCTCTTGAGTACCTATAGATAGAAAATATTGTATCATGGTACCCAAGGTCATTGGGTCCAAAAGATTAGACCTTTGGAAGCCAAGTCCAATTGGACTTAGACTTCCCCACATAATTATCACTATGCACTACATTCATGAAATACGAATTCATGTAAATTTGTTTTTCATTCATGCTTGTGTCCTTTGGGCTCCAAATAGTGAAGATTTTAGGAGCCCTATTCCTATTGGGAGCATGCATGCGTTGTTGATTTCTACGTGATGCATGTCGTGGATAGGCATAAGGAACATGATGAAATGGTGCGTGATGATATTTATTCATATGATGATGTGAGTGAACATATGCATGTGGAGTAACACGTGCGTGAGGGTGTCTCACATGGTGTGCACGTGCCCATGGATGTGGTGCATAAAAATCATCATATGTGTGAACATGTGGAGTAGGACGTGTGTTCCTACGTGGCATGGTATTGGTGTACATATAAGCATGACCCTTCTTTAGAGGTCCACCCAAAGTGGGTTTCTTTCCAAACGAGGGTGTGTACGAGGTGGAAGCACCATTGGTAGTTGAACTACCAATAGAGTGTTTGCTCCCACTCGTCGAGGCATCGGAAGTTGGCCTAACAAAGGTAGTAGACGACTTGGATGAATTTCCCATCTTGTACCCCAAGCCAATGTGGTGATTGGCCGGAGGTAAGTCACTTAGGATTTTATCCAAATGGTCCTTACCCTTATTGAATTGGTTAATTCGGCCCAATGTGCACTCATATTTCTCGGTGAGAGAGCGCATAGAATCATCCAAAGTGGATACTTGCGATGTGAGCACATAAACACGAGATTTGAGATTCTCATTCTCAATACTCAAAGTTGAGTTTTGAGAAGTCAAATCCACTATCTTATGTTCCTCCGGATCCTCAATATGAACATGTTCAAGTTGAGATTTGAGATCTACAATCTCATTTCTCAAGTCTTCAACAACGGTGTCGTTGTTGATGACGATAGGTTTAGACGAGGTTTGGAGACTAACTATCTCATCTTTGGTCTTAGTATAACGATTTACTAATTTAGAATATTTAGACCAAATTTGCTCGTTAGCTAATCTAAGGTCGTCCATTGTTACCTCATCGCCTTCATCCTCGCTATCATCGGAGGAAGATCCTTGATCACGTTCCTCACGTGCCATGAAGCACATGTGTGCTTGCTCCACTTGATCATCGTCCGACTCTCCACTTGATGAATCCTCGGAGTCGGTGAATGTCCCGACAAGCCCTTTCTTGTACCCCTTTTTGTACTTCTTGGACTTGTCGAACTTTGGCGCCTTCCACTTTTCCTTTTGCTTTTTTGAGGACAATCCGCTTTCATGTGTCCTGGCTTGTTGCATTTAAAGCACAAAGGAGAAGAGGAGTTAGAAGAACTAAACTTTGATTTGTTCTTGAAATTACCTTTCCAGAAGAACCGGTTGAACTTCTTTGCCATGAGGGCAATGGACTCCAAGTCCAATTCTTCTTTCGATTCTTCATCATCGGTAGATGTGGATGGAGCGGCCTTGAACGCAATCGCCTTTTTCGTTAGCTCGTCTTGCTTCAAGTAGGACTTCATCTTGTCCTGCAACTTAAGTTTGCTATCCTTGCGTACCTCATAAGACATTAAGGTACCCATTAGTTGGATAACGGTATACTTACTCATATCATTACCTTCCTCGATGGCGAAGGTACTTTTCTCCCAACAAGAAGGAAGTCCATCGATGATCTTCGAGACTTTCTCCTTTTGAATGTAGGTCTTACCAAGAGCCTCCAACTCGTTGGCGATGTCGACGAAGCGAGCATAATACTCCTTCATCTTCTCTCCCTGTTGCATATGAAATAATTCGAAATCTTTATTAATAACAACGAGTTTAGAGTCTCTTACCCTACTCGTTCCTTCATGCAAGATGAGGAGGGAGTTCCATATTTGATATGCACTCTTACATGTGCATATCTTATTGAAGTCCTCGGGCTCCAAAGCGCATTGCAAGGCGTTCATTGCCTTGGCATTGCTTACCTCCGCGACGACCTCCGCGGTAGTCCACTTCTCGAAATCTTCTTCGATGGGCTCGACATACTCCTTCATCGTGGCCCTCCATAGTGAAGCACTCCGGAGAAAAGTTTCCATCCGGCATTTCCAGTACCCGTAGTTGGTACCGTTGAAGAAGGGAGGCCTCGTCGATGAGTGTCCTTCCATCACCGAATATGCTCATTCACGGTTCCTGAAGGTGCTGTAGTCGGAAGGTGGACGAACGGTCTTGTTGTCGTTGGAAGACATAGCTAGGAACTTGGCTATGATACCAAATGTAATGCCCTACGTAGCTACTGCACAAGTACTAGAGGGGGGGTGAATAGTACTTTAAAATAATTAAGAAGATAATTCCTAACTATCTTGCAAACTTCAACCAACAATGCGGAAATGCGGAAATGTAAATATAGACAACAAATAAAATCAATCGCAAACAAACAAATTAACGGGTTTGGATCCACCCAAGTCTCCCCGACTTGTTCCCGGTGATCGTACGTCCCAAACACCAGGATCCCCTCCGGATACTTGAGTTAGAAACCTATAATCCATGATTTGCACTATGAAATTCTTGTAGAAAAAAATTCTACAAGACCAAATCATACACAATGTAATTGTGACTCCCACAACCCGGGATCACAAACAAATTCTCATAACCGAGAGTAAAACACTTACAATATCAAGTAAATTGAAATAGAAATTCTTACCGACAAAATCCTATGCCTTGAGTAAAACATACGATTTAGGGCAAAACAGATTTTGGGGAAGATGAAGAGGCACCAAACCCTAGCTCCAAGATGTAGATCAGCAATGGAGTCCTAGGTGGATGTTGGTGACTAGAATCAAGCACTTGGCTTGGAAGGCTCACAATCAATGAATCTCTCTTTTGAAATAAAAGTGAGGGAGAGATTATTGAAAGGAAATGAATGAGCTTTGAATGAGATTTAATGCTTCTCTTTTGATCTCTAAACTTCACTTAATATCAGCCTTGAGTGCAATGAATGCAACACTCCAAGTATATATAGGATTGAGGAAAGAGAGAGCAAAAATCGTGGCATTTAATGCTCCAACGGCTATATTCTGAAGCAAACTAGCCGGTCAAAGAAGGATGACTGATCGACTAGTTCATCAACTAGTCGGTCGGTCAATCAACATGAACCGACTAAGAGATGAACAGCCAAGAAGAGAAGTTCAGACTTAAAGAACTAGTCAGTCCAAGAAGACTTGCCAACCGACTAGTTTCACAACTAGTCGATCGTTTGAGTCAACTGAGACCGACTAAGAGATAAAACCAATAGTGTGAGCACAAGTTGAATTAGTCGGTCTAAGAGCAAATGCAGACCGACTAGTTTATCAACTAGTCAGTCAAAAAATGTACATAGACCGACTAACGATAAACAGTAATTTAGGCTGTACAGTAGAAGCTCAACTAGTCGGTCTAAGAAGAAACACTGACCGACTAGTTTCACAACTAGTCGGTCGGTGAACCTTCTTTGACCAACTAACTGTAAACAGTAAGTGAGCTAGAATTGAACAAGGCAAACTAGTCGGTTCAAGAATCTTTACCGACCGATTAGATTGCCATCTAGTCGGTTGGTTCTCCTTCTTGAACCAACTAACATGCACAAGAAGTCGCGAATCGAAGCGCGAAGCTTCGTGAAAGTTTGTATGGACTTCTACTAAGATCCTAGCTCTAAGATATGAGCATTATGAAGATTAAAACGTAAGACCTACTCAAGGCTTAACATTCTACGAAAAGAAGCTAGAAGACATAAAATAAACTTGACGATACCGTCTTCAAAAGTTTCAATCGAATCTTCATGACTTTAAAAATGGTCCTTGAGCTTCAACGAAGCTTCAAGCATACGATCACGCGCTTTGAGAAGTCTTGAGACGTCGCTTTGGATATACGTGGAATTTTGGCGATGATCTCCATAACTGCGCTCACAAAGAGTTAGTTCACGATATTTATGTTTGTTCATCATCCAAAACCAAATCCGGGGAGTCCAATACTCAACAATAGGAAGAATTCATGAGGAGTGCACTTGGGTGTATGAGAATAATTGAAGTCACAAAGAGTTTGTGACAATAAGTCTATATTAAATGGGATTTAAAAATGTCGCAAAATGTTTGCGATTTTAGCATTAGTAGAATGATATAAGGGATTGTTGCATATGATGCAAAATGGTTGAAAATTTATTGTAAAATATTTATAAGAATATTTTACATAACAAAAGGCATAGAAATGGATATATGGCCTTTTTGTCCCATTCGAACCATGCTTTCAAACAGATCTGAAATCGGCTCAATTGGAGCTGTAGAGATCAAGAAATAGCCCAAAAGGCCAGAACTGGGCTTTTGCCCAGTTCTGGCCCAGCCCAACCCAGACTGGATATGTTATCCCAGCCCATGTGGGCTGGGCTAGCCTGCCTAGCCTGGGCAGGTGGGTCCAACCCACTAGGTAGGCTGAATCCGCCTGTAAAGGGGCTCAGCCCGCAGGCGGTGTTGGATCCTGTGGATGGCAAACACTAGAAGGGGGGTTGAATAGGGTTGTATGGATTATAAAACTTTTTCATTGATTAGTATAACACAATAATTCACTTCAAATGTTGCCTAATAAACCATGTAGAGTGATCTACACTTGGTTCTTAATCAACAATGTAATTTTGAATTAATTACAAACAGATAAGTACACTCATAGAGATATTTATAAAGCGGAATAAAAAGATCAGAATTACAGATATGATATATTGACAACAAATAAATATCTTGAACAATAAAATAAACAAACACAGAAAGCATGCAGAGACAAGAGATTTTTATCCTGGTTCCCCATAACCTGGGTACATCCAGTCTCCGACCAATCCGGTACGAGATTCAATCCACTATTGCCTTGACAATACAATTACCTAGCTTCACTCGCTAGGATTTCCAATGACCTAGTATACCTACCAGGATTTCCAACCACCTAGACTTGTCTAGGATTTTCACAACCCTTATCACAAAGGAAATCAAAAAAAACAAGATCCAATTCTCCACAATATTTGATGGAGATAAGTTTACACCTAACAAGAATTCTATAACCAAGATAATATTGCAATTTTGTGCTTATGTGGCTAAAAAGAATTCAAAGTGATCTTAGATCACACAAAGAATATAGTTTGATTCGATGTGATCTAGATCCTTTTGTTTTTAAAAAAAACCCTTTCAAAGAATATTAAATCAAGAGGGAGAGATTTTGAAAAACAATTTTTCATAGCAAAAAATAAAATAGATCTCAGAAAGAATTTCAGATATTTAAAAACTTGAGATCAGAAATTTAGAACCAGAATTTAGGCTACGAAGACGAGAGCAACTGAGAGCGATTGAGAACTTTTAAGCAGATATCTTTAGCTCAAAAATGATAGATAATTGGTATATAGAAATTTCTCACGAAGCTCTATTTATAGAGTTTTAAAAGCGTTTTTGAAATTAAAAAATGGTAGACTTTTTACCCATAAATCAAGGAAATGAAAGCGAAACCAGGAAGTCAAAACGAAGTAAAAACATAGCTGGTAGTCGACTCCAAGGGAGGTATTAGACTCCCAGAGAGTTTTCACTGAAAACTCTGCTCACAGGTGGTAGTCGACTCCTTCCTTCGGTAGTCGACTCCCAGAGCATGTTTTCATTGAAACGCAGTTGAAAAGACATGTAATCAACTCATGGGTGTCTGGAGATTGACTATGAAGAATTAAGCGAATAGCTTATGCTCTCAAAGAGTTATAAAAAACGAGTTTAAAAACTTTTGTTTCGTAAATCATTTTGTGTGCATGTGCGCAATAATACTTGGCTTTAACATATTCCTAGAAAGACCAACTCATATACTAGACTTAAATGAAGACTACTTGAAGCTAATCAGATGTTGATATAGATGCACGCTTCACTTTGAATTTGAGCTCCTCTTTCATTAGGCTTGCGCACATTCCATGAGCTTCATCTTTGAGCTTCACTTGTGCTTGACTTAGAGCTATCAAATTTGTCTTTATCCTCTGAGGGTGGTTGAGCTTCTTCGAAGTATGTGTAAAGCTATGATCGCACAATTGGCAAACTTTAGATAGTGTTTATAAGTACACTAACATCATTTGGTGTGCTCATCATCAAAACTACTTAGGGATGGGATTCAAATTCCCATCAGGCGGGTCCAGCCTGCTAGGCGGGCTGGACCTGCCTGCCAGGCGGATGGGTCAGACCCGCCTGTTGATGTGGGCAGGTCATGCCCGCCCGCATAGCGGTCAGGTCAGACTTGCCCGTCTAGCGCGGGCGGGTGCAGAAAACAGGCTGGGCGCACTCAGTTAGCAGGTGGGCCCCATCTGTGGGGCCCACAGTTTAGAAACCCTAAAGGGTTAATGATGGCTTCATTTTCATCCAATTCGTGATTTTTTTGCTTAACTTTGAGTAATTATTTGAGGGGTCAAACGAAGTTGGATTGGAGCATTGTTTGTTTCTATGCGTTCACTGTTCATAGCTTTTCAATTTGATAGGTTGTATCACTTGCGAAGCTCAATGGTGAGGGATAGAAAATTGGTTGAAGTTTAGCCTTAATGTAAGGCAAAACTAATTCTTTAATTAGTCCCACATTGCTTGTGAGATGAGCCAGGGGTTCGGCTTCCTATATAAATAGGGGTTGACACTCCTTGAATAAAAATGCACCAAGTCTTTGAATCGAGTAGCTCCGAAAAGTTTTGAGCACGCTCGATCCGAGACAAAATTATTCTATCCTCCTACAATTCTTCTGTTCCTTCGTTCGCGTCCTAGCAGGAGGAGGAGGAGGATTAGAATCGATCTAAAGTCTTAGACGCGGATCTCTCTCAAGTGAAACTTTCTTCGACAAGTGATTGGTTCGGAGGCGCAGTGTCGGCTCGCTTCGGGTGGACTAGTCTAGGAGGCACTGAGGAGGCTAGCTTTGGGGAGCTAAAATTGTTGCTGAAAACGACGCTTTGTTTTCTGCATAAGCAAAGTTCTGGGTATGTTTTTAAAAGCTTTTATATTTATATTGTTGCAGTTATTTTTAGATCTTTGGGGCTGGTCAGACCCACCACAAGATAATAGATTTCCTAGCTAGGGTCATTATATTCTTAGGGCATTTTATTAAATTGTTTAATAATTTAATTTTTTTGATGTTGTTTATTTTTCTATTTTCCGTCCGAAGTAGGACGTGCATAGATTTATGTCTTAAGGGTCCCTCAAAACCCAACATTGGTATCAGAGCCTAGGTCTATTTTTGATCTAAAAGCTGCATAGGATATAAATGCATATATGTTTGCTAAGAACATGAGAATGTGATTATCTTGTTTTAACATTATGCGATAATTATTGAAAATGGAACAACTTAATTTTATAAGATAAAATTTTAGATGCATTAAAATTATTTATGTGATAAATTTTTAAGATGCATGCTATTATTTATGTGATAAATTTTAATCAGTTGTTCATGTAAATAATTATGAGATAATTATTAAAATGATAGTAACTTAATTTTATGTGATATTTTAAGTTGCTAGTCTGCATGCTAATTTTGTGAGATAAAATTTAGTTGACTTGTTTTAATGGTAATTTTACTTTCTTGTATATTATGTGATAATTCAAGAAAGTCTCTTAGGATAGCCATTAAAATTCTTCTAAAACTTATGAGATAAATTTTAGACTGACATGCTACGTTTAATAAATTGTTATGTTAATTAAATTCCTAATTCCTGATTAGGGTAGCCCTTTCTAACAATTATTATTTTAACCGTTCTGATAATAATTTTGATAAAATGAGATATTATAAATTGTTTTAATGTGAATTTATTAAAATTCTAATACATGATTAGGATAGCACATTGAAACCAATAAATCCTTATAATTGATAAGGACTCTAATAAAAGTTATTAACCAATTCTAATAATTTCGAATTTTAGGATTCAACTAGTTGATAGGATTAACTAGTTTTAATGAAGCCATTTTTAGTCGATGTCACACATATGAATGATGAATTTCCTTCAATGGACCATGATCCGGTCTAGTGTTTTTGACTAGTGTTATGGATCACCCTAGCTCGACTGAGGATAGTGATCCTGGCCTAGCCAAATCACAGGCCACGTTCTGTTGGACTACAAGGATGCAAATTATGATTATGTGACACCGTCGACTATATATAGTCTAATTCGTTAAAAATCTTCTTCAAGATTAATCGTAGCCCACCTTATTTTTGGATTAGGGGACTAAAAGACGCCTGTCCTAGTTGTTGAGTCTCCTCAAGCTATGACATGGTCTCTTTTAGAAACCGACTCCACAATACGTATGATGTAGTTTAGGCTTAACCTAAACCGTCGCGTTGGGTCTCCTCGAGTGTCGATGTAATTTAAGGTTAGACATGAAAATAAGGGTTTGATTAGTCATTATGGTTTGTTGAGTCTCCTCAAGGTTATAAGTGAATAGAGGCAAAAACCTATAGGGAGTCACATGTGATGTGATCGATGAAGAGTTCATCTACCAATTACAAAGCCGATCAATTTATTGAGTCTCCACAAGGTTGTGAAGCTCAGGGTGGTTGGATCCCTCTCCCACAAATTTTAATTATAATAAATTGTTCATTATTATGGCTTAACTGTTCATTAAAATAGTGGGAGAATATAGTTTAATAAAAACCATTTAAACTATAAAAGAACATATGCTAATTCAAACTTCTATTAAAATGCAGTATGTAGTCTGGACTTAAGTTTATCATCAAGAAGAATGTGCTGAACGAGACGAATTACAAGGACTGGTTGAGGAACATCAAGCTAATTCTCTCGTTAGCTGGAATCAGTTATGTACAGACGAAAACTGCTCAGGAGAAACCCGACGACAAGGCCACCAATGAACAGAAGGAGTCGTACAAGCTGTGGCAAAGGGATGCAGAGAAGGCCAGGTGCCTTACGCTGGCCTTAATAAACAATGATTTACAGAGAAAGCATGAACATATGGATGTTTAGAGCAAGCTTGTGAATGCGGAAGAGTTATATGGTAAGCGTTCTAGAGCTGCCAGATTCGAGGCCACCTGCAACCTTTGGGAAACGAAGATGATGACAGGCCTGTGATTTCGTTAGTTCGAGCTCGGGCTTTAGTTCTGATTTGGGTGGGATTAGGGGGGTGATTTTGAGTTTTAAATAAATTGGGTCGGGCTGTTTTGATTTAAAAAGTGGGCCCCTTCGCATTAATCGCATCTCGATCGAGCAGCGCAGTCTGCTTGATCGAGTAAAAAAAGATATGAAAGTTTAAAATTTTGATCCCCAAATTATGCCCAGCTACTCGACCGAGCTGCTTCCTCAGCTCGGTCGAGCTAAAATGTTGCTGTGTTGAGCTCGACAGAGTAGTGTGTCTACTCGGTCGAGTTGAATTAAATACAGAGCGACATTTTTAGCCCATTCTGACTGCGACTGTAGCTCGACAGAGTAGGGTGGCTACTCGGTCGAGTCGAATTAATTACAGAGTGTCCTTTTCTAGCATCCTCCTCATCTGACTGTAACTCGACCGAGCAAGGTAGTTGCTCGGTCGAGTGTCCTTCTATTGCTCTCCAAGCTAAGTATGGCTCTCCTCGTTATCTTCTCTTAGTTCCTTCTCCAAATTTTCATCGTTTTGCATGCTCTCTCCATTGTTCACTGCACAAAATAGAATAGTCAGAAATTTTTATAATTTTTATAATATATATTTTTCTTATGAATTAAAATTTTTTTATTTTTTTAGGTTAAATGAAGAAAAAAACTAAAGGAATAAAACTAAAAATAAAGAAAAATTCGGTTTGCCTCCCAATAAGAACTTGTTTAAAGTTGTAAGCTCGACTCCCTATGATTTTCAATGGAGCTTCTTGATGTTAGACGCATATGAGATGCACCCGTCATGCTTCCCTATGAGGCCATGTGGTGGGAGTTGGCTCGCCTCGCTTCTTTTGCCCTCAACGGCCGAGAAGATCGTAGCCTCTGGTTGTTGATCATGCAGTGGTATACCAGGCGGCTTCTCGTCCAAGACCTTTAAGTAGGCGGCCAACGCCTTGTCATGTAAGACATCACCGTTATCGTCTAAGCCCTTCCTTATAGGGTCTCTAGCAATTTCATCAGTGGCATATTCTTCGGTAGCTTCGTCCTCTAGGAGCTCAAGGTAGCTAGCTTCTTCGCGTGGGAAACGCTCCTTCATTGGCTTTGCAGGTGGAACTCGATCTCAATGTTTCCAAAGTTCATATACAATATCCCTTAACAGACGTCGATCATGTGGCCATGAATGGACGTCCCAAGATGATTTGAGAACTCCCCTTCTCAGACATGTCCATAATGACGAACTCCATCGACACACTAATCCCTCCCAACACTTGTAGGATGACGTCTCGTACGATGCCGACTGGGTAGGTGATCGATTGATCTGCTAACTATATGCTCATACTGGTGGGTTCTAGCTCCGTTCCCGTATTCAACCATTTGGAGATGGAGAGCGGCATCAAACTAATGCTCGCCCCCAAGTCAATAAGTGCTCTATCAATGGGGATGCTGCCAATGGAGCACGTCACCATGAAGCTTTCGGGATCGGGTAGTTTCTTCGGTAGGGTGTTCTTGAGGACCGAAGTACAATTATTTTACAACTTTAATGCCTCTTGTTTTCGCTTCCCCGCTATTAAATCCTTCAAAAACTTAGCATATGTAGGGATCTCTGTAAGCGCATCCATGAAAGGGATGTTCAAGTGAGCACCCTTTAGAAGCTCTATAAACTTAGCATACTTCTTTTCAAGCTTCAGAATGGCTAATTTCTACGGGTAAGGAGGTGGAGGACAGCTTCCCTTGTCCTTGTTGGCAACCTTTGGCATAGTGTTTTCAGAAATTGGAACATCCATCGGTGCCATGGCGATAGAAGTAGGCAATGTGGTAGGTGAATGCTCCTTCTCTACAATGGCAGGCGGTTCATCAATAATTCTCTCCTCGTCCTCTGCAACTATAGGCTTGAAGATGGTGGGATATTTCTCTTGAATAGGCATCGATGATCGTTGATCCACTGTCTTAGAGATCGGCAGCATCACAACGTCGGTACTCTTTCCTCCTCTCGTCATAACTGCTACCACTGCGTTGACTTGGCCCCTTGGATTTGGCTCCGGTTGAGATGGTAATCTCCCTTGAACCTTCATAAGTTGACTCATTTGGGCCGCTAAGCCATCAACGGAGGCTTGCAGTTGCTTTTGATGGGCTAAAAAATTCTGAATTGATCTTTGTTTGTGAGCTAGTAAATGCATCAAAAGTCGCTTCCACTTCAGATTTTTGCACCGTCGGTTGGTACTGCTGATGTGGTTACTGGTAAGGCTGACGATTATAATATCTCGACGGCCTATAGGTCCAGATGGCATGAATCCATACTGCTGCTTATGTGGAGGTTGGCCTTGTTGTTGTGGAGGTTGTGGGGGCCTCGGTTGGGATGGTGGTTGCAATGCTCTGTTGGGGTTGCTGTAGGAGGACCCAGGATGTGATTTCCATGCTGGATTTGACCACTGAGGTCTAGGATTTCTCCCGTCACCCGCTATATAATTGACTTGCTCCACCGACACGCCCGTTCTTCATAGGACACTTCTATTGGAGCGTACCCTTGCTCGGCGTAATCTTCATAAGTAGCATATACTGGAGCTTTGGAAGTAGCAGGAATAGCATCCAACCTCTGTTCAATTTGCGCAACCTGCTTGCAAAGAGTCTCAAGTTGCCGCTCAAGCTGTGTGGCTACCTTTACCTCAGAACCTATGCCTCTAAGTGTTGAGCGATCGTCGCTCCATTGCTGGTTGTTGGAGGCCATTTGTTCTAGCAGTGATGTGGCCTCCTCTGGTAGCTTTGACAATAGTGTGCCTTGTACAGAGGCGTCAATAATCATCTTGGTGTCGGGCTTGAGACCATTATAAAATCTTTGGATGAGATCCCAATCCAGAACACCATAGAGTGGGCACTGATGTTGCAAGTCTTTAAAGCGTTCCCATGCTTCGTAGAGTGACTCCTGTGGAAGCTGCTTAAATTTCGTGATCGCCACCCTTATCCTCACTGTTTTGGACGGTGGATAGAACTTGTTGATGAAGGCTAAGGCCATATGTTCCCAAGTTTTGAAAGTATTCGTGGGGTGAGCCCTCAACCAATAAGTCTCTTTGTTCCTCAGAGTAAATGGAAATAGACGTAGCTTTATTACGTCGCTGCTCACATCCTTAGCTTGTAAAGTGTTGCACTTTGCCAAGAAGAGATCTATATGATGGTTGGGATTCTCATGCGTATGCCCATGGAAAGGATCCTGCTGCATCGGATTTATCAACCCAGTCTTTAATTCAAAATTTCCAGCCGCCAGTTGCGGTCTCAAGATAGAAGATATATGTACAAATTATGCTTCATGTGATCCTGGATGTTACTGGTATACGGAGGAGTATTAGAACCTTCTGCCATTGATTCTTGAAAAATATGGTTCCTCTTTTCTGCTCTGTGCCGCCTTACTGTTCTTTCAATCTCGGGGTCAAATATTAGATCATCTGATCCCCCAAGGCGAGTGTTCATGCACAAGCAACAGCTCAGAGAAAATGTCAGTAGCGAAGGAAAAAAATAATAAAAATATGGAAAGATTAGAAGATGATTAGAGTAACTAACACTTTCTTTAATAAATAAAATAACCCAAGTATAAACCGTTTGCCTCCCTGGCAACGGCGTTAAAAGCTTGATGCGCTACAGATTTCAACCCGGAAACTACCGCAAGTGCATGGTGTCAAAGCTTTGTAATATAGTAAAATGTCGAACCCACAGGGAGGCATATGCTTATATAGTCTTGGGTTTTGTTCTGAATCTCAGAAAAGTTCCAGTTGGTGTACTCAGAAAGGTTGTCACGTTTATCTTTTCAAATAGGATTATCAGCAATATAAAAGACTAGGGCCATATGAGTCACCACTAGGATCGTCGGATTTCAATGCTAGGTTAGAATTCCTATGTTGAATTGGCTTTATTAAGGAGAGATTGTCGCATCTAAACATGTAGAACTCATGACCAACTGTCGTTGTACCACTCATCTAACGTATCCCGTGTTTAGCCCCACCGTCGTGGATAGGCTCACACGTGATCCGTGCATTACTATTGACTACTATTCTCAATCTCTACTCATGCCACTGTCGTGGATAGAGCTTTGATCTATGATTTGGTGGCTCTCATTGACGCTAATGTCGTAGTCATCAATCAGTAAAATAGGACACCGGTGGAAACCATCAAAGTGCATGCCACCATCGTGGTCACAAACTCCAATTGAATTAACTAACGTGCCTAATTAAGTCCATAAGATATCCGTCCAAGGTGTGTGCCATTTTCGTGGTCACAAATCCTATTTGGAATCTCCTACAAACTTGGTTGGATCAACCAAACCACATCCCTTTTATACCATTACAGCATAAAAATCCTAACTTTACATATAAATCCTTAGATCTTAGGGCTAATCCATTAGCCCTAGATAAGACTACTCACAATTCATAGAAAGATCAACAAAAGATTCAATAGTAATAGAATTCAGGTTCACAATAGAAAACATCAAAACAAGCATAGAAAGATGAGAGATCGTTACCAAAACGTCGAAGATCGATAAGCAAGAACAAAGAATTAAGATCACAAGATTCCAAGAAAAATCAATTAATAAAAATCCAAATTTTGTCTTCAATAATAATGATGGCTCTCAAAACTCTCTAAGAAAACTCAAACTAAAACTAAAACTAAGGAAAATAAGCATCTCCCAATCTAGGGTAAAAATTGTGCTTATATACAAGGGGGTGGACCCCACAAAAAATCTGGAAAATAGGGCTTATTGGGCCCACTTTAAGTCAGGTTGCAGTGCGCTACTCGGTCGAGAAGAGGCACCGCTTGATCGAGCTGGATGCACGGCTCTACTTCGCTACTTCTTTAGCTTAGGGCTGATATGCGCTACTCGGTCGAGTAGTCCTCCACTTGGTCGAGCTACAATGGCTTGAAAATTCTTCAAAATCATCGTACTGTTTGGTTCATGCTCGGTCGAGTAGATGCCCTGCTCGGTTGAGTTTCCTTGCATACTCGGTCAAGCTACAACGCTTGGAGAAACCCTCAAAATCTTCACTCTGTTTGGGTTCCATTCGGTCGAGCAGTTGGTCTGCTCGATCGAGTGGTCTTGGGCTCTCCAAATTCTACTAAGTGTTGGTATCTGTCGAGTTGGTCTGACCGAGTAGCTGCTCTACTCGGTCGAGTGATGTGTATCCGATCAGCTGAAGTCTTCTAAGTGTCAGCTCGGTCGAGTGCTGAGCAGCTCGACCGAGTAGCCTGTGAAAAACAGACTTCTCTTTTTTGGAGCTTCTTTTCTCCATCTCTTCTCCTCTTCTCCTCCAATCTTCTTCTTCACCTTGCCAAACACCTATCGGACCTTGCCAATGATGATCCAAATGGCTCGGATGTGTTTCTGTCCTATAATTGCTTTAAATCGCTCTAAAGTTCCTGAAAATTCACATTTATATACGAAACTCGAATATAACGTAAGAAGCGCGATAATATATATATATATATATAAGTGAACTTTGGACGGTGAAAATGATATGAAATGATGCGGTAAATGCATGGAAAATATGAACACATTAGGCCCGTCCAAGATCATGTGATTAAGATGATCGGATTCGTAGAGGACGCAGCCTAGCTAGGATTGTCCTTGAAAATGGATGAGTACGGACATAATCCTAAAGTCTTTGGCCCCTACCTTTAACCTGTTCATTACAAGCTTCATAATGAACAACACTGAGGTGGAACTTCCAGGTCTCCTGAACATGCTCCGACAGTTCGATGAGAGAATCGAGAAGAACCCACCAGTGTTGGTTGTCTGCTCTGCTTCTTCTCACCAGCCTAAGGGCAAGGGTAAGAAGAGGCAGATCCCTCAACCTACCAAAGGGAAGAAGGGGAAGAAGAAGAAAGGGGCGTCGTCAGAGCCTGAGTATTTCCATTGCCACAAGCCTGGACATTGGAAGAGGAACTGCAAGGCCTACCTTGCAAAGAAAAGGGGCATGGTGATGCCTCAACCTCAGGCACAAATCTTGTTAAAGAGTATATTTATTTACATAAATCTTAAAACGTGGTATGAGATACCCGTATGATTACTAAAACATCTGTATATTGTCTACAGGTGCTTGAAACTGTGGATGGATGAAGTTCCTGATGCGGTCGACAATCAGAATAATCGTTGCTGCTGGGGCCGTCGATGGACTTCAGAGATATCAAGGATGCAATATTAATTTTATTTTTGAGTCACTGAGATGATGAGAGTTTGAACAATAATTGAGTGAATGTCACTCGAAATGGAAATGTTGTGAACAATTTTCCTTTAATTTAAGTCATTGTTTTTTGATATCTTGATGAGTATGCTCGGATGGCTTTCTGAGTTGTTGTGTATGTTTCTGAGTTGATGCGATTGATTGGGAAAGTCAGTATTTTAACTAATCTATAGTAACAAGTATATTCAGGCGCATATAAATTAGATGTGATCTTAATTATGAGCACAATAAGAAAAGTTCATGTTTGCCTGCATATAATACTTCAAGTTAGAAGATTAATGCTGATAAAGGAAATAACAGTGTGCGTAGTTATGATTTAAGTTATAATCAAGACTCCTATAGACTGATTTTTATATAACTTATTCGTCAAAACAACCTGACACAAGTACATTCCACTTTAACTCATTCAACACAAATGGGCTGGTTATACTTAATAATCAACATTCTAAATGAGATTTAGAAAGTCAAGTTGAAGTATTAAAACCAGTTACTTCTCAAAGTCAGTGGGAGCTAGCATATTTCTTGGTTCTGTTTTAGGCTAAGTAAAAGTTCCAAGTTATAAAACATCTCTATGTGACATACAATTAAAAGAGTTTTAATTATGTCAGAGATATAGAATATTTAGCGTCATTAATGTGCTGGACATAAATGACATAAGAATATTGGAATATGCTATGATATGATTGACTAGTATGAAATGATAATCCTTAAATTAAGTAGTATATGCAAATCGTTAGCTATACAGAAGAAGAAAACCGTTCTATGAGATCCAAAGATGGTTTCGTGAAATCACCCATGTGTGATCAATAGTGTATAAGTAATAAGACTCTGTAATACTTCATGATAGATTCGCCTTAGTAGATCCATTTTAGGCTCTTACATATGAACGTCCGTAAAGACTGATATGTTATAGCGATATGAGATACCGAGATAAATAGCCTGAGTGCAAGTGGGAGATGTTGGAAGATATATGCCCTCGTGGCAATTTATCCTAGAAAACATCTTGTTCAAATATAAATGGATGATTAAAATGTTTTTAATACTTGGATAATTTCCTTAGACTTAAAGTAAGGTCATACGCGTATCTAGATGCAGATCTCGATTATGGGAAGTGAATGACCGATAGGAACTTGAGTCTTAAAACGTTCATGGTCATAGATGCGTCGAGAAAAGGATATCGGCACATCGGACAGACCATTGTGTCTATGTCTTATCCTAAAGGGTAATGATGATCTCATTATCATTCGACATGGCAAAGTCAGAGACAAGGCACATGTGATCATTGGAGAATGAGTCCACCGAAAGACCCAATAAAGAGTAATCAAATGGTTAACCTTAACTAAACTGTCATTGATAACTCCCTAGTGATGAAAGGCTAGTTGGTCCATAAGACTTGAAGTCATTTTACAAACTTGTGCATGTACGGTGTTACTTAGATCCATGATCTAGCCTCAAGTCTTCACTCATTGAAAGGTTTTAGGTTGGTTAACACTTGAAGCGTACGAGGTAAGTAGTGACTAAGATAGGATTCGTCTCTTCCGTTAAAGGGAAGTTAGTGTCACAGGCTCAGTACGGTTCTTTTTGCTAAACCTCGGCCGTGGTATGTTGTAACAAGTACAACATGAACATACCAAAGACTGATGTATGCTGACCAGTGCTAGCTAGTAGGGCTGACGGTTTACCATACCCTAGGCTATGTAGTGACATAGTTATGACAAAGGGACTAAAACTGCAGTATACATCACTGGCATAGTCAGATTGATCCCGACGATACTTTTGTCAATGGGTTAATAACGTAATTATGATGCCGAAACAGGGGCAACACCTGTTGCTCGTGGTCATTGTCGTTTAGGGGGTTTCGAGCCCTAACTTGTAGTAGGGTCAGGCTGTAGGGTCTCACACCGATTGGGATTTGCGCCTTAGTAATAGGAAGAATTCAGGAGGAGTGCACTCGGGTGCATGAGAATAATTGAAGTAACAAAGAGTTTGTGACAATAAGCCTATATTAATTGGGATTTAATAATGTCGCAAAATGTTTGCGATTTTAGCATAGTAGAATGCTATAAGGGATTGTTGCATATGATGCAAAATGGTTGAAAATATATTGTAAAATATTTACAAGAATATTTTACATAACAAAAGGTATAGAAATGGATACATGGCTTCTTGGGATAGTCCCATTTGAACCATGCTTTCAAACGGATCTAAAATCGGCTCAATCAGAACTGTAGAGCTCAAGAAATAGCCCAAAAGGCCAGAATTGGGCTTTTGCCCAGTTCTGACCCAGCCCAAGCCAGACTGGGCAGGCTGGCCCAGCCTGGGCAGGCAGGTCCAACCCTCTTTGCAGGCTGAACCAACCCGCAAAGGGGCTCAGCCCACGGACGGGTCCAGCCCGCTAGGCGGGCTGGACCCAACCGCCAAGCAGACGGGTCAGACCCACCTGCTGATGCAGGTGGGTCAAGCTTGCCTGGGCAGGTCTAAGCCCGCTCGCACAGTGGGCGGGCTTAGACCCGCCCGCCCAGCGCGGGCGGGCACAAAAAATGGGTTGGGGCGCACCCAGTTAGCAGGTGGGCCCCATCTGCGGGGCCCAAAGTTCAGAAACCCTAAGGGGTTAATGACGGCTGCATTTTTCAGCCAATTCGTGATTTTTTCTCAACATTGAGAAATTGTTTGAGGGGTCAAACGAAGTCAGATTGGAGCGTCGTTTGTTTCTATGCGTTCACCGTTCATAGCTCTTCGATTTGATTGGTTGTATCACTTTCGAATCTCAACGAGGAGGGAGAGAAAATTGGTTGAAGTTTAGCCTTAGTGTAAGGCAAAACTAATTCAAATTTTCTCCCCTAATTTAATTAGTCCCACATTGCTCGTGTGACGAGTAAGGGGTCCGGCTTCCTATATAAATAAGGGCTGACACCCCTTGAATAAAAATGCACCAAGTCTCTGCATTGAGTAGCTCCGAAAAGTTTTGAGCACGCTCGATCTGAGAGAGAATTATTCCATCCTCCTATAATTATTCTGTTCCTTCGTTGCATCCTAGCAAGATTACGAGGAGGATTGGATTCGATCCAAATTCTTAGACGCAGATCACTCTCAAGTGAAACTTTCTTCGGCAATTAATTGGCTCAGAGGCGCGGTGTCGGCTCGCTTCGGGTGGACCAGTCTAGGAGGCACGGAGGCGGCCAGCTTTGGGGAGCCAAAGTTGTTGCTGAAACGATGCTTTGTTTTCTGCGGAAGCAAAGTTCTGGGTATGTTTTTTAAGATCTTTCATATTTATATTGTTGCAGCTAATTTTAGATCTATCTTTGGGGCTGGTCAGACCCACCCCAAGATAATAGATTTCCTATCTGGGGTTATAATATTCTTAGGGCATTTTATTAAATTTCTTAATAATTTAATTTTTTCGATGCTGTTTATTTTTCTATCGTCCGTCCGAAGAAGGACGTGCATAGATTTATGCCCTAAGGGTCCCTCAAAACCCAACAGGTCAGGCGCCCGCCTGACAGGTCGGATGTCCGCCCGCTCAGGCTGGCCCGACCCGCCTGCCCGGCTGGGCGGGAGAGCCAAACCTACCTGGGCTGGGCTGGACGAGAACTGGGCTTTTTGCCCAGTTCTAGCTTTCTAGGCCTTAGTATGAGCTTTTTAGCTCCTTTTGATCTGTTTTCAGATCTGTTTGAAACGGAGCTTAACCGTCACTTTTCCAAGACCCATGTAACCCTTTTTATGCCTTTATTATATAAAATATGCTCGTAAATATTTTAGGACATATTTTAAATCCTTTTGCATCATATGCATTAATCCCTCATTGTATTATCCTAATACTTATATCACAAAACTTTTGCGACACAATTAATTCATACTTAATTATCTTAGACTTTATTGTCACAAACTCTTTGTGATATTAATTATTCATGTGCACCCAAGTGCACTCCTCCTATATCCTTCATATTACTAGACATAAATCCTACCATACAGCCTGACTCTACTACAGGTTGGGGCTCGAAACCCCTAGATGACAGTGACCACGAGCAACAGTTGTCGTCCCTGTTTCGGTATCATAATTACGTCATTGACCCATTGACTTAAGTGTCATCAGGATCACTCTGACTGTGACCATGATGTCGTCATTACTATGTCACTGTATTGCCTAGGGTATGGTAAACTATCAACCCTAACAGCTTGCACTAGTCAGTATCCTCCGGTCTTTGGTATGTCCATATTGTACTTCCTTACAACATACCCCGGTTGAAGTTTTTCACAAGAACTGTATTGAGCCTGTGACACTAACTTCCCATGGATGGAAGAGACGAATCCTTTCTTGATCACTACTTACCTCATATGATTCAAGTGTCACCTAGCCTAAGATCTTTCAGCGGGTCTTGCCTTGAAGCTAGATCATAGATCTAAGTGACATCGTTTACGAACCGGTTCGTACAATGACCTCAAGTCTTAAGGACCAAGTTTCCTATTATCATTAGAGAGTTATCGATGATACTTTAGTTAATCTTAACCATTTAATAACTATTTATCTAGTCGTTCAGTGAACTCATTCTCTAATGAGCACATGTGTATCGTCTCCGAATTTGCCAGGTCAAATGATTATGATATCATCATCATCGTTTTGGTTAAGACTAAGACACAATGGTCTGTTCAATGTGCCGATATCCTTTTCTCGACACATCTATGACCATGAACGCTTCAAGACTCAAGTTCTTATCGGTCAGACACTTTCCATAATTGAGATCTGTATCTAGATCAGTTTATGCCCTTGCTTTAAGTCTAAGGAAATTATCCAAGTATTTAAAACCTTTTATTCATACAGTATAATTAGTACCATTTAAAATTCGAACAAGATGTTTCTACATATAAATTGCCTTGAGGGCACATATCTTCTAACATCTCCTACGTTCACTCAGGCTATTTATCTAGGTATCTCATACCGTTATTACATATCAGTCTCTCAAGACGTTCATATGTCAAAGCCTAGAGAATGGATCTGCTATAACGTATCTATTATGCAATATTACAGAGTCTATATACTATACACCCTTGATCACATCCGGGTGATTCTTCAAATATGTCTTTGGATCTCATCCAACAAGTTTTTCCTCTTCTGTTTAGCTAACCGATTAGTATACACTTCTTAATCTCTGGTTTATCATTTTATACTTGTCAGTCAGACAATAGCAAATTCCAATAGTTTTGTGTTAGTTCTGTCCAGCACATTAATGACACCACTCTTTTATATATCTCTGACATAAACAAACCCCTTTGATTATAAGTCCCATATATATATTCTTTAACCTCGAAACTTTACTTAGACCAAAAATGGAACTAAGCAACATGCTAGCTCCCACTGACTTTGAGAACTTTTTGGTCGCTTCAATTTACTTTTTTAAATCTCATTTAGAAAGTAGATTATAAGAGCATTAACCAGACCTTTTGTGCTGAATGAGTTAAATCTGAATGGGCTTGTGTCAGGTTGTTAGACGAGTATGATATATCAAAATCCATTTATAGGAGTCTTGATGTAGCTTACTCAGTCATAACTACCCACACATTCTATCCTTTCATTTTGCATTAATCTTCTAACTAGAAGTTTCAGATACAGCCAAACAAGAACTTTTCTCGTGGGTGCATTATACAGATCATATCTAATATATATGCGCATGAAGCATGATTTGGACTTGTTACTTATAGATTGGGTAAAAGTTCTCTGCCTGCTCCCGTTAATCGCATCAAAACAATACAATATCATCAACACAGAATGACACCAGAGTATACGCATCAAGATATTCCAAACTCAAACAATGATTTTATTAAAAGAAATTGTTCATAACATTTCATTCCCAAATGACATTCATTTATTACATTGTTCGAGCTCCAAAATGCATCATTTATTCGAATAATATCCTGACAATCTTCTTAATGTATTTGAAGTCCTTGACGACCCCATCGATAACGATTGCTCCTTTTGCCGACCATACACGGATCTTCATCTTTCCACAGCTTTAAGCATATGTAGACAATATATGGATGTTTAGTAAACATACTGGCATCTAATACCATGTATTAAACTTGATGGAAATACATATACTCTGTTACAAAATTTATACTTGAAGATGAGGCATCAACATGCCCTTTTTTCTCTACCAGGTCAGCATTGTAGTTCCTTTTCCAATGTCCAAATTTATGGCAGTGGAATCACTCCAAATTAGACGACGCGCCCTTTTTATTTTTCTCCTATTTTGGCTTAGCAGGTTAATAGATCTACCTCTTCTTACCTTTTCCCTTGGGCTGATAGGAAGAAGTAGAGCCGATAACCAACACTGGTGGTTCTGGCTTGATTCTCTCCTCGAACTGCCGGAGCATGTTCAAGAGGATAGGGAGTTCCACCTCAGTGTTGTTCATTATAAAATTAGTAATGAACGGGCCAAAAGTAAGAGTCAAAGAGTTCGGGATAATGTCAGTTGTCATCTCATGATCAAGAACAAATCCAAACTCAGCAACATCCTCAACGTATCCGATCATCTTGATCACGTGGTCTTGGACGGGGCCAGTTGTCATCTTCGTACCCTAAAAATTGCAGGTAGCCTCGAACTTTTCATCCCTAGATTGCTTATCATACAATTGTTCCGCATTCAAAAGCATGATTTGAACATCCATATGTTCATGCTTTCGTTGCAGTTCATTGTTCATCGAAGCCAGAGTAAGACAACTTGCATTCTCTATGTCCTTCTGCCATATCTTATAGGACTCTTTTTCTTATTCAATGGATTTCTCATTTTGTTTGTTAAGAGCATTGTCTGTCAGTACATAACCAATACCTGCTAACGAAAGAACCAATTTGATATTCCTCAACCAGTCTTTATAGTTTGTCCCATTCAACACGTTCTTCTCAATGACAAATTTTAATCCTGACTCCATACTAAATATAATAGAATTATATAATTAGCATGTGTTCTTATAGTTCAAAAGGTTTTTAATAAACTATATTCTCCCACTATTTTAATGATCAATTTAAGCCATAATAATGAATGAATTCATTAAAACAATTTAAATTTTGTGAGAGAGGGATCCAACCACCATAAGCTTCATAACCTTGAGGAGACTCAACAAATTGATCAGCTCTGCATTTGGTAGACGAACTCTTCATCAATCACATCACATGTGATACCCTAAAGTTTGCAAAATTTTTAAATCATAGCCATCCATCTAAAAATTGTCTATTAGGTTTAGAAAGCTTTTAATGGCTAACCTAAAGATTTTCTTGTATTATCACATAACTAGCAAGAAAGAAATAACCATTAAACAATATCAACTAAAATTTTTATCTCATAAAAATTTTAGCATGATAAAGAGCAACTAAAAAATTTATCTCATAAAGGTTTTTTAAATAATCATCACATAATTATTTCAGTACTCATCACATGTAACTTAAAATTATTCAATAAAGCTTAAGTTACAACTATTTTAATAATCATCACATAATTATTTAAAAAACTAAATAATCAAATTATTTATATGTTTCTAATAAACATCCAATGCATTTCATATCATTTGCAGAAATTAGATCATAGCATATTTGGCTCCGATACCAATGTTGGGATTGATCTGATATCATTGCAATGCTGTCAAGGCCCATCAACCATGGCACCCTAGACCCGTCACAAGATCACTCACGAACTTATTTTACGGCATGCCTCTCGACAACGTCCAAACCATCATAAGGTCCCCATCTTATCGACACTTGATATGGTAAGAGAGATTACTTCGGGTCAGCTCATAACCCGAGAACACTTACTCAAGCATCAATAAGCTTTGATACCAATGTTGGGGTTTGATGGATCCTCATGGCATAAAATCTACGCCCATCCTACGTCAAACGGACGAGAAAAGCAGAAATAAGCAGCGGAATAAAAACCATTAAACATTTTAATGAAATCACTAAGGATTATACAAACTCTAACCAGGAAAATCTACTGCCTTGGGGTGGGTTTGACCAACCCCAAAGACAGATCTAAACTACTGTAACATATATGACAGCTTAGTAATATAAAACAAAAGAGATAGACCCGTAACTTCATTTCTACGAATACGAAGCGTCATTTTCAGTAACTATTCTTTGGCCCCCGAAGTGAACCGACACCGCACCTCTGAGCCAACCACTTGCCGAAGAAAGTTTCACTTAAGAAGGACCCACGTCAAAGACTTTGGATCCGATCCAACCCTCCTCACCGTCTTGCTAGGACACTAATGGATGAATGGAAGAATTTTAGGAGGAGGTAATAATTATTAGTCTAAATTCGGGCATGCTCAAAACTTTTTAGAGCTACCCAAAGCGAAGACTTGGTGCAATGTCAAAGAGAAAACTCAGATCCTATTTACATAGAGAGCCAGCCCCCTTCCTCGTCTCACGAGCGATGTGGAACAAAATTAAATAGAGGGGAAAAATAATTGCACGTTTGCCCTCCACGAAGGTCAAACATCAACGAATTATTTCTTCATCACCGTTAAGCTTCGCAAATAATATCATATATGTAATCGAAGAGCATTGAACGATGAACGCAAAGAAAAAAACGGTGATCAATTCCGAGCTCGTTTGACCTCTCAAACGAACGTCCAAAGTTTCCCAAAATCACATTTTTTGGGAAAAATTGCAGTCGTCATTTTAAAATTCGGGTGTCAACAAGCTTGGGGCCACCTGCGGGTCGGGCACGTCCGCCCGCTCGGGCGGGCTGCCCACCCGCGTGGGCTGGGCCAGCCCAGCCCGTGTGGGCTGTGCTGGACCAGATTTGGGACTTTTTCCCAGTTCTGGCCTTCTCGGCCTTAGTATGAGCTTTTTAACTCCTTTGGAGCTGTTTTTGGATCCATTTGAACACGTGTTTGGACCAGGACTTTCCCGAGACCCATGTAATCCTTTTCTATGCCTTTATCATATAAAATATGCTCGCAAATATTTTACGACATATTTTAAATCCTTTTGCATCATATATAATAATCCCTAATAAAATTACTCTAATGCTTATATCACAAACCCTTTGCGACAAAATTAACTCCTATTTGATTATGTTAGACTTTATTGTCATAAACTCTTTATGACATTAATTATTTCCATGCACCCCAGTGCACTCCTCCTATAACCTTCCTATTACTAAGACACAAATCCTACTCGGTGTGAGACCCTACAGCCTGACCTTACTACAGGTTAGGGCTTGAAACTTGTAGACGACAGTGACCACGAGCAGCAGGTGTCGTTCCTATTTCGGTATCATAATTATGTGATTGACCCAGTGACTTAAGTATCATCAGGATCACTTTGAATGTGCCCGTGATAATACCGCAGTTTTAGTCCCTTCGGTATAACTATGTCACTGCATAGCCTAGGGTATGTTAAACTATCAACCCTAACAGCTTGCACTGGTTAGTATCATTCGGTCTTTGGTATGTCCATGTTGTACTTCCTACAACATACCTCGGCAGAGGTTTTTCATCAAGAACCGTACTGAGCCTATGGCACTAACTTCTCATGGACGAAAGAGATGAATCCTTTCTTGATTACTACTTACCTCATACGCTTCAAGTGTCATGACCGACCACCGGATACATGCCGTGGGGGTGCGATGTAGCTTTACCGCAAGTGCACGGTTAAGTGGCAAGTAGGTATCGAATCACAGGGATGACGATTGATGGTACTCTACTTCAATTACTAAGCTACTGGGTGGAAAATCATTAGAGAATGGATGGTGTCACAATCGTTCGAGTATCAATGCAAATTCAATATAATAAAGATGCATAGGGCTTGGGAATCCACACTATGGATTTTCAAGTCATCAAAATGAGTTATGAATTACCATGCAATCAAACTTGATTTAAGGTGAACTTGCAGCAACTAATTGGAGAACCGGCGCACACTGTCGCACTACACAAGTCTATATCAATCTAAACTGGAGCCTCGTTGTCGCGCAAGCCTAGTCCAGACCACTAGCATTAAGATCGGCAAAAATGTCCAATCCCAACTGAAGCTCGCTGTCGCGCAACTTGAGGATCTAGATCATGATTATTCATATTCGTTCACCGTCGTGCAATGAATATGAGTATAGGAGAATAATAAAAATGCTAGCTTTGGTCGCTGTGATGCACCAAATCTAAGAAATTTCGATTATAATTCTAAATCGAATATCAAGGGCTTTCCTTGGACCAAGATTCTCTGTCAAGCTCATGAGATCCAAGAGAAATCCATATCTACCCGTAGTTAATCAATCAAGATCTAACCTTTCTAACAAGCCTAATATCATAGCAATTCAATAGATCTTACAAATCAAACATTAGATCCATAGGGATCATCCCTTTGCCCTAGAGCAAAGGAGCTACTCACAAATCATATTAGAAATCGATAGGAAAGCAAGATCAACAATAGAAGTCATCAAGCAATCAAGATAATCAAAACTTGCGAGTACGAAGTCTCTCGGGTTCCCTTGGGACTGGAGAAGACTGGCTGTCTGCGCGAATCTCACATGACCGAGAGAAAGCTACTCAGTCGAGTAAGACAGTCTACTGATCACTCAAAAAACAGAGAAGTTGTCTTGGATTTCTTCAGAATCTTTGTCTCCATTCGGACGAGTGGAGTTCTCACTCGGCCGAATGGAAGTCACCACTCGGTTGAGTACATTATGGTACTCAGGCTCGCAGATGTCATCGTATCAGCTTTACTCAGCCGAGTAAGCTGATATACTCGGGCGAGTGAGCTGCCTCACTCGGCCGAGTGACATGTTCATAAACTCCTTTCTTCTCCTCCTCGCTTCCTCGTCGATTCTTTTAACGTCCTTCTTCTTCCACTCATCCTCCAGTGTCGTTATGTCTCTGATATGAACATGGACGATGCTCTGGCACGTGTGCAAGTCCTTTAGGCTCCAAATCGCTCCCAATTGCTCCATATCTCCTGAAATCAGATGAAAACAAGTGAAAAGTATTGAAGCATCGTCAAATAATCGGGAAAATTGCGATATGAGCAATCAAAATGTCATGTGAATATGCAGAAATAAAGTGTAAAATATGAGCATATCAAAATCCCACATGCTTACCTCTTACTCGTTCTCGAGGAAGATGAGTAAAGAGACAACTTGGCGAATAAAAATAAATAAAAAGTGTCACGCCCCGCTTCCCTAAAATGGAGGCGAGACGTGAAAAGGTCCGCACGAGAGTGGAGCTGTGAAGACCCAAACCCGATAAGCGTCAACAAACATAAGCAGGTCCCTGTAACCACAAACGGAACAACAATAATAACACAAGGAGAGACAGAAATGAAAATCTCAAATCTCAGAATTCGTCCAATGTTAAATTAAGTTCAACATCACAGAAAAGCCACCAAGCTAAAGGAAAGAGTCTAAAGGCCCAGAACAAGGCCAACAAAAGCCAACACGGCACAAGTATTGGTGCTACGCACCGACAACAAAAGCAGTCTAAACAACAACAAAACAGTCTCTACGACTGATCACCCGTGTCCACGAAGTCCTCGTCAAACACAGGCTCGGGCTCGGCGTCCGCAAACACCTCGTCCTCAACAACGAACTCGGGCTCAGGATCTAACATGTGTCACCCAAAAGAGAGAGGGGCACATGTCAGCAAGTCTAAAAGACTTGGGCAAGGAAACTGAAAGTAAACTAACAACCTAATAGTTATAGTATTCATGACATGGCAGGATGGTGAGAGTGCACAAGTAAGACAGGGTGTAACAACAAGTACAAGAGAACAATTATCGGGGCATGTCAAGAGTAGCCAAGCTACTAACAATCTCAATATTTTCACTAATCAAGTTTCAAGATATTTGTAGATGTTTATGCCTTACAGCTGAACTGTTGGACATTCACACTGATTGGCCACTTAACACTACCCCAGAACCCAGAGTTTACGCCTTACCACTGCAGTTGCTGATCGGGCAGACTCCCAGTTGATTGGCCGCTTAACTCTTACCCTAAAACCCACGTGTAAACGAGCCAGGGTCCCTGTACACGAGCTCAGTAAATGAGCCAGGGTTGCCCCGCACAAGAGTTCGTTTCCTGGATCACGACCCAGGAGCGTATTTCATTTGGCATAGGGGTGCACCTAGCCTCCATCATTTCACAAGGTGTAGCGGAGCTACGCAATCACGGGAACACTTAAGGAATGCAATGGCATGACAATTAATTCGCATACCGTTAATGGAAATTAAACATGACATGGTAGTTATACAACATGATATATGACGGTTCTAACTTCGTTGTCAAGCTAGTTCCTAAGATTGCGCCTAGGCGAGTAACATTTCGTCGCCTAGTCTCTTCTACGCCTACAACAAGCAAATGGCCTAAGACATGGCCTAAATCCCTAAGTGGCAAGTTTCACTTGCCTAGCACCGAGGATGATGATCAACGAGGTCGTCACACAAATGCTAACTACGGGGGTGAGATCGCTGCCATGGAAAAACAATATTAGAACAACATCCAACCTAGTTTTATTAGGGTTTCACAAAAACACAAATGGGTCATGAGAATATTAAGAGATCGATTTATTACCGTATCGGAGCGGAAGAACGATGCCGCGCAAGCACGGCAACCGAAGAAACGATCCGGGGAAACCTAGGGTTCAGATCTGGAATGGGGAGAAAATCTGGAGAAATGGGGTTTTGGGGATTTTTGTGGGTTTTCCAGCGACCTAGTGGTGGTCGCCGGCCTAAATGGAGAGGGGGAGAGATTCTTGATGAAGGGGAAGAGCTAGGGTTAGATGGATGATGATTTGGGGAAGAAGGAGGCTCATGAGAAGTGAAAGAAGAAAATAAAAACGTTTGGGGGGTTTAAATAGGCACAACCGGCGGCTGCCCAGAAATTAGGGTTTCGACACTGATTAGTCGGTCAAAGAGCAACCTCTGACCGACTAGTTTGGGAACTAGTCGGTCGGTTGACCAACGCAGACCGACTAAGTGTAAACAGTAACTTCTGGCGAAAAATAGGATTTAGATTTAGTCGGTCAAATAACAACTACTGACCGACTAGTTTCTCATCTAGTCGGTCGACGAACGTTCTTAGACCGACTAAGAATGAACAGTACTTGATATCAAAAATGATCATAGAACTAGTCGGTTAAAGAACGATTGCTGACCGACTAGTTTGCAACCTAGTTGGTCGACAAATGTTCTTAGACCGACTAACGACAAACAGTATCTCATGTACAATTTAACAAAGCCCACTAGTCGGTCCATGAAGGTTTACCGACCGACTAAATCGTCATCTAGTCGGTCGGTTCCCCTTCTTGTACCGGCTAACGTGCACAGAAAGTTCCGAAATGGAGCGCGAAGCTCCGGGATCGATTCCTAAGACTCCTAGGCTTGATCTAACAATAAGATATGATCGACATGAAGCTCGTAATGAATGACTCACT
This sequence comes from Scilla litardierei, assembly GCA_030789695.1. NCBI lineage: Eukaryota > Viridiplantae > Streptophyta > Magnoliopsida > Asparagales > Asparagaceae > Scilla > Scilla litardierei. The sequence continues at coordinate 585,916,593 of CM061142.1, read as the reverse complement.
CCGAAATCGACGATCAACGGAAGAAGCTAGGAAAACACGACGAAACGACCGAAATGAAAGCTACGGAGACGAAAACCACACATGAGGAGAAAATCCTCCAAAACATATATATAATATAGATAATCCGAATACATGAAAAACCAGTCGTTACAAAAAGGAATGAAAGAAAGAGAAGATGAAGGGGCGAAGATGCTAGATCGTTCTCTCAGAACTCGGAGTTACATACTCAGAACAATGAATTTAAACATGCTAAAGCTTTTCACTTGGATATCATTTCATATAGGTGCTTTTGATAGAAAAACTAAGAACATTTAAAATCATATGAAATATGAAATCATTTTAGAATCAACATCGTCTAAGGCATATAAAGCGAGTTACATAATCGTAGATCACACACTTTTCAATTGATTGCTTTCTGTTTGGAGTATAAGTGATATCAGACATTTCCAGGAAATAAGAATAAAAAAAGATGTTTTTCATGAATTTCATGCCAATTTTCAATTCATAAACGTCGTTATACTCTAAGTAATCTTCCTAAGTATCAAAAATTACCTAGCTTAGGTTGTCATGCACATATAGGTAGTCACTCTCTCCCACGTCATTGGATCCCTTCCCCCAAGCTTATTTATAAGCGTGGCGACATCAAATATAAAAATATGAATTTTCTCATATTTATGCAGCTCCAAATGAATAAGAGAAAGATAAGGACGAGAGAGGAAAGAAGAGATTGTGTATATACAATGGAACTTCCTTTTTGTTTCTCTTTTCTCTTTTCCCTTTTTTAGTTTTTTCTTTTGTTTTTTATATACACAAGAACAATCCCAAATAAGATAGAAAGATATATATATATATATATATATATATATATATATATATATATATATATATTCTTTTGAGATTTTAGGATTCTTAGAGCTTATTCTTTCCAGCTTGGGGAAGATGCAAATATAGGATTCACCTAGGGGAGATTCACCAATGACTATAAGTATAGAAATGATATTCAAGATATATGGAGAAAGAAATATTCATTACGCTCAGTTCACTCTTTGTATGTGCACAACAACTTCAACAGGGAAATGTAATCTACTCAGTTTGATAACAAAAAATAAACTAAACTAATCATATCAAATGGCAATCATTCATTCAATCTGGAAGTTCAAAACACATTTCATGCAAAAAGAAGTGATAATAAGAAGGCAAAGCAGTACTCTAAGTATAGGCAATCAATGCGTGAAGCTTGGTGTGTTTTCTAGGAAGGGTATACAATAATAGTTCACAGACTCAGGTAACGCTAAAATTTCATTCAAATTCATATAGTAGACGATGGAAGTTTTTTCTCAAAGGCATAGCAATGTATCACATATGATATCAGAAATAAAAGTGATAGCATAGCAAGAGAATGCGTGCATAAGAGTAAAGCAAACTCCAAGATACAGGCATCATAGGGAATTCACCTCTAGTAAAGAAAGTAAAAGAAACAAGGACGAAAATAAAATCTAACTATACATTTGCAAGTCACTCCAAAAGTAAGAAAACGTGATGCGTGGCGAGAAAACGAAAAAGTGAGTGAAAATAAGTGAAAAATAAAGAAAGGTGAAAAATAAAGGTAAAAAATGAAGAAAATAAAAAGTGCGTGTGTGCACTCACTCCCCCAAGTTAAACATTACATTGTCCTCACTGTGCTAAGTGTGGCACTAGGACGCATAAAAGGGGGGATGTGTATTGATGCATGCATGATGCAAAATAAAAGGAAAATAAAGAAAGTAAAATATGACATGTGAATACAACAAGCATGCAAATGATGGATGGAAAATGCAAAATGGATACAAAATGTGGGCCAGAAGTGCATACTCTCCCTGAGACTGCTATATACAATAGTGCCCTGCAAAAAGTGATCAAACATGTGGGCAAGCAAGATGATTGCAAAATGATGGGGCGAAAGGTGAGAAAAAATATGGCGGCATCAAGGGTACATGCCTAGACTGGTGGCAGAGCGCCATCACCTCCTTGTGATGGGGGCAGTGGTGGCAGAGATGCAGGCTCCTTGGGGGTAGGCTGGGGTAGGTGGTGGCTGCTACAGGCGAGTTAAGATTTGGTTCAGCGTGAGCTGAATACTAAGGTTCATGGTAACACAGGCCTGTATGGAGCTGACGGTGGCTGCGAGAGCCCTAAAATCCACCCTAAGTCCACTCACGACCCCATCGACAGTGCGGAGCTGCTGGACAAGGGTGTCAAGAGCGTGAGCAGAGGGTCATACAGGTGGAGGACGGGGCTGCCGCATACGGCCACCGTAGATGAGTGGGGCCACTAGTGGGTTAGGGTGCGGGGTAGTGCTCACTAAAAGATGCTCAGCCTCAGTGGGAGGCTGAGATGCATGTATGCTCTTTGAAGTGTGAGCAGCAGCAGAGGAGGATGAGGCAGCGAGGGTGGAAGAGGCAGGCAGAGAGGTCGTGGACACAGATGTGGTGACAGACGTCATGACGCTCTCAGTGAAAATGGCGACAGCAGAGACAGAAAGGTCAACGGCTGGGGAGGTCATGAAAGCAGTAGAAAATGACTCCCCAGGGGTCGAAAAATTGGGTGAGGATAGGGTCACAGCGGTCGTAAAGGAGGAAGGCTCACCTATCTCAAAGACTGCAGGGACGGTGCTCTTAAGGCTCATGTAGGAAATGGGATTGACACTCAACGGATCAGAGGTGGCGATAGGGATAGAAACAGCAACAGACAAGCTCTCGACATAATCAGAGGTGGGGACAAATATGCCGGGCTTGTGAATCAGATCAGGGGCATGCTGTGGAATGGGGATCTCTGGGGGAAGAGGGTTGAGAAGGGAGATGGGTGTGGTGCATGGGACCGTAAGCTCGGTTGGGGTCAGGGACATGGGGCCAATGGAAGTAGGCTCGGAACATATCGTGAGTAATCTCGCACTCTCGATCCATCAAACGAAAGGTGCACCCCTGGGAGTCTTACGAATAGAACTCATGACATCGAGGGTCAGTTTGACATAGGTGTCCACCGAAACCGATAGAAAATCATGCCACCCCACGTTGTCATACAAATGGAGCAGCCCCTGAAGTGCCCCTAGGCACTCAAGGTCATCAATGTGTGCAAACTTAGATGGGACGATCGAACGCTAGGATAGCCTCTCAAATTTGACGCGATGTGCATCATCTCTTAAGGTGATCCCAAAAGTATCGATCACCGTGGCGGGCTGTGCTGGTGGGGGTGGAATGGATGAAGTGGAAGCAGAAAGTGTGGGAGGTGGATTTCTAGGAGGCAGGGAGTCCGCTCTAGGGGAAGAGGGACCGGGGTTGCCAGACCTCTTCTGCTTAAAAGCGGGCTGCCGCGCACGAGACCTAGTGCGTGGGGGCATAGTGGTGCCGTGAGATGCACAGAAAATCATAACATGCTCAAGATGAAATAGGGAACGAATGTACCAGGCATGATGCGAGTCTTTGTCGCAACCTAAACTAGAGACTCCTCCCCTACAGCTCCAAATCAGTGCATGATCTCCCCCAAGCTACCCTTAAGCACAAAAACAATAGATTAGCAAGAATATCAAAAAATCGAGGGGTTGATTAAGAGAAATAGACGTAGATATGGTTTAATTTGGAATTGGAGTTGAATCGGGCTTACAAATAGTGCAGGGAACGAGATTGAGAAATCAGGCGAAATGGGGAGGGGTGGCTGCCGTCGGTCGGCACCTGAGAGGTCACCGATGATCACCGGAGTCAGCATCGCCGGGGCTGCTCTGGCGCGGGGTGCGGCGGATCAGGCGAGTGGAGCAGGGATTTAGGGGAGTCAGAGGGAGGAGGGAAGAGGAAATGCGATTTGGGGATTTTTAAATCCTCGAGCTAACGATTAGATATTTATTGGGTTGGGTCGCTTTAATTCACTTGGCCGAGTGATGATCATCATTCAGTCGAGTGGCCCCAAAAAGAATTCGAATTTTGTTGTGTCGGTTGAGTTGAATGACTCAGCTGAGTAGTTCAAGTCACTCGGGTGAGTGACAAGTTCCATTCGGCTGAGTGGTAATTAGAAACGGAGTATGAATTTTCGAATAATCTGTTACAGGCTCCTACTAGACTGAGTAGGAATAGTCACTCGGTCGAGTGAACTAAGCTACTCAGCCGAGTAAACATTCCTCACAGAGCAATTTTAGAGTTTATGGTGACAAAGTCACTCGGTCGAGTGGAATTTAATTTCCAGAGAGGGGGTTTTCGAGACTTCCCTGTCAGTGAGTCACTCGGGCGAGTGGCTTCTCCACGACCGAGTGACTAAATCACTCGGCCGAGTAGGCTGTCTTCTTCAGCTTCCTTCTCTCTGTTTTGCGACGCTTTCTGTTTCTTTCTCTCCAATCGGTTCCTTCCTTCCTTTGGCATTTGAGCGTGTCCCTGGAGTACTCTCCATCAACATGGCTATTCTTCATTCATATGGACTCATATCATCTTCTTCATGCAACGAAAAACGTAGCATGTCGTCAAATTCTTCCTAGATTCTTGACTCTATAAACTAATAAAGATCTAAAACAAAAATGAAAGTAAAATTCAACTAAAATCTAAGATAGAACCGTCGGATTGCCTCCTGACATGCGCACGTTTAAGGTCTTGAGCTTGACCCCTTAAAATTTAGCGTTTAACGCGTGATGTTCGATGCATAGGAGATGCACATGTCAAATTTCCCGGGGAGATCACTTGGGTTCAGATGTGGCACTTGCTCCTCTTTGGCTTCCCTAGTGTTCATCTCCTTTCTAATGGTGTTGAGGGATGACTCTCCCAAGCTTGTGCTCTTGGCATCTTCAGACTTTCCTGACAGTGGAGATGTATTCGTCGGTGGCGCTCTCTCCCTTTGCTTCACCATAGAGAGCTTGTGGAGCTCTGTAATCCTCACGACTTCAGCGTCGTTCTTTTCTTCGTCGGTGAGCTCGGTCACTTCCTCGATGAGGGGATCCGGTGGTTCTTCAATCGGGGCATGGCACGCCCCGCTTCCCTAAAATGGAGGCGAGACGTGAAAAGGTCCGCACGAGAGTGGGGCTGTGAAGCTCCAAACCCGATAAGCGTCAATTAAACATAAGCAGGTCCCTGTAACCACAAACGGAACAACAATAATAACACAAGGAGAGACAGAAATAAAATTCTCATATCTCGTAATTGCCCAACATGAAAATAAGTTCAACATCCAAAAGAGACACCAGGCTAAAAGAAAGAGTCTAAAGGCCCAGAACATGGCCAATAAAAACAACAACGTAGCAAAGTATAGGTGCTACGCACCGATAACAAAATAGCAGTCTAAATAAAAGGGAAAACACAACGAAGACACTAGGACTGGTCCCCAGTGTCCACGTACTCCCCGTCAAACACAAGCTCGGGCTCGGCGTCGGTAAACACCTCGTCCTCAACAAGGTACTCAGGCTCAGGATCTAACATGTGTCACCCAAAAGAGTAAAGGGGCACATGTCAGCAAGTCTAAAAGACTTGGGCAAGGAAACTGAAAGTAAGGCAACTAGCAACCTATCAGTTATAGTATGCATGACATGGCAGTTATAACATGAGTGCTCAAGCAAGACATGGCGAGACAATAAGTACAAGAGAACGAACATCGGGACAAGACAAGAGTAGCCAAGCTACTAACATTCTCAATCATTTCACTAGTCACGTTTCAAGTTGTTTGTAGTTGTTTACGCCTTACAGCTGAATGGTTTGACATTCACGCTGATTGGCCGCTTAACACTACCCCAAAACCCAGAGTTTACGCATTACCACTGCAGTTGCTGATCGGGCAGACCCCCAGTTGATTGGCCGCTTAACTCTTACCCCCAATACCCATATGTAAACGAGCCAGGGTCCCCGCACACGAGCTCAGTAAATGAGCCAGGGTTGCCCCGCACAGGAGCTCGCATTCTAGTTCACGATTCATAAGCATTTGGCATAGGGGTGCACCTAGCCGGAAACAAGTAGTTCGGGCATTGGCTATCAACCAACACATGGCCCGCTTCTGGAACACGAGCCAGGAACACAAGCATTGTAGCGAAGCTACGCAATCACGGAAACACTTAAAGAATGCAATGACATGACAATTAATTTGCGTACCGTTAATGGAAATTAAACATGACATGGTAATTGTGCGACATGATAAATGTCGGATCTAGCTTCGTTGTCAAGCTAGTTCCTCGATTTGCGCCTAGGCGAGTATCATTTCGTCGCCTAGTCTCTTTTACGCCTACAACAAGCAAATGGCCTAAAACATGGCCTAAACCCTAAGTGGCAAGTTTCACTTGCCTAGCACCGAGGATGAAGATCAACGAGGGTTCGTCCCACGGACGCTAATCTACGGGGAAGTCGATGTTACGGAGAAACAATCATCAAACAACAAGTAATTTCATTAGGGCTTCACAAAATACAACGGGATATGAAAACATCAAGAGATCGATTTATTACCGTGAGGAAGCGGAAGGAACACTCCGGAGAACCTATGGATCAGATCTGGAATGGATGGAGAAGTTTGGAGAACTAGGGTTTTTGGGGGATTTTGGGGATTTGATGGAGATTTGGGGAAGATGAGAGGTAGAATGAGTTGAGGGATGGTTTGGATGATGGATCTTGGGCTTGGGATGAAGGAATAATGGTTTGAGGTGGAAGGGGGCTCGATGGGGGAGAAACTAGGGTTTTTGGTCGAGTGAAGGAAGAAGAAAACGTTTGGGAGGGGTTTAAATAGGATATGCTGGCGGCTGCCCAGAAATTAGGGTTTTAACACAGATTAGTCGGTCAAAGAGCAACCACTGACCGACTAGTTTGGAAACTAGTCGGTCGGTTGACCAACGCAGACCGACTAAGTGTAAACAGTAACTCATGTACAGAATTAGGATTTAGATTTAGTCGGTCAATGAACAACTGCTGACCGACTAGTTTGGCAACTAGTCGGTCGAGAGATGAACTTAGACCGACTAAGAATGAACAGTAACTGATACCAAAATTTAGTAAATGAGTTAGTCGGTTAAAGAAGCATTGACGACCGACTAGTTTGCAACCTAGTCGGTCAACCAACGTTCTCAGACCGACTAACGACAAACAGTAACTCCAGAATAATTTAGAAAGCCAACTAGTCGGTTCAAGAAGGTTTGCCAACCGACTAAATCGTCATCTAGTCGGTCGGTGACCCTTCTTACACCGGCTAACGTGCACCAAAAGTCCCGAAATGGAGCGTGGAGCTCCGGGATCGATTTCTAAGACTCCTAGGCTTGATCTAACAATAAGATATGACCAATACGAAGCCCGTCACGTATGACTTGCTCTGAAATCGACGATCCTACGGAAGAAGCTAAGAAAACACGACGATACGATCGAAAATGAAAGTTACGGAGACGAAAACCACATATAAGGAGAAAATCCACCAAAACATATAATATAATATAATAAATCCAGTTACAAGAAAACCAGTCGTTACATCCTCCCCAACTTAAGAAAAATTCCGTCCTCGGAATTTCCCAACACTCACGTGTCCGGGAACAAAAGTGGGAAACGCTCTCGCATCTCATCCTCATTCTCCCAATTAGACTCTCCGGGCGAGCCGTGTCGCCACATCACCCTCACAAGATTGACAATCTTGTTCCGAAGTGACTTCTGACGCCTGTCCAGAATCTGCACTGGATGCTGGTCATACGTCATATCGGGGCGAACGGTAATCTCCGAAAAATCCACAGCATGAGATGGATCGCTAATGTATCGACGAAGCTGCGACACATGGAAAACATTGTGAACTCCCTCCAAAGATGGCGGCAAGGCTAAGCGATAAGCTTCCTCGCCAACTCTCTCCAGAACGTCAAACGGTCCAATGTATCACGGGCTTAACTTCCCTCGCTTCCCAAAACGAATCACACCACGATTCGGGGAAATCTTCAAGAACACATGGTCGCCCGGCTGAAACTCCAAAGGACGACGTTTAGCATCCGCCCAATGCTTAAAACGGTCCTGAGCAATCCTCAACCTCTCCCGAATGTTCCTGACAATCTCCACAGCCTCCACAATCATCTCAGGTCCCAACAACTCCCGATCACCAACGTCATCCCAACTCAATGGCGATCGACATTTCCTCCCATAAAGAGCGGCGAAAGGCGCCATGCCAATACTCGCCTGGAAGCTGTTGTTGTAAGAGAACTCTACCAGATGTAGATGGTCCTCCCACGAACCCTTGAAATCCAACATGCACGCCCTCAGCATGTCCTCCAAAATCTGAATCGTCCTCTCGGACTGGCCATCCGTCTGCGGATGGTACGCCGTGCTGAAACTCAGACGCGTACCCAAACTCTTCTGCAAACTCTGCCAGAACTGAGATTTGAACCTCGTGTCTCTGTCCGACACGATACTCACGGGGACCCCATGAAGTCGCACAACCTCCTCCATATATCTCCTCGCTAGCGCCTCAGTGGACTGTCCCACTCGGAATGGAATAAAGTGCACGGATTTGGTCAATCGATCTACGATCACCCAAATCGTGTCATTCAGCTTCGGACTCCGAGGTAGTCCAGTCACGAAATCCATAGTGATGTGTTGCCATTTCCACTCCGGAATCGGAAGCGGTTGTAGCAACCCGGCCGTACGCTGATGCTCCGCCTTCACTTACTGGCAAACCAAGCACTTGGCTACACTCCGAGCCACACTCCTCTTCATGCCATGCCACCAAAAGTTCAGACGAAGATCCTGGTACATATTGGTGCCACCAGGATGCACAGAATACGGCGAACTGTATGCCTCCACCAGCAACTCCTCTCTAACATCCCCAGCTGGCACACACAACCTAGCTCCAAACCTCAACGAGCCATCCTCATGAATCAAAAAGTCAGTCCGCAGACCGGCTTCCACCTGCTCCCGAATCTTCACCAGCTTCGGATCCTCAGCCTGGCCAGCCTTAATCCGATCCACGATCGTCGACTGTACCTGCATGTACATCAACGAAGAAGCCTCCCTAGGAAGAACAATCTCAACCCCAGACTCGCAAAAATCCTGCTGCAATCTCCACCGCGAAGTCAAAATCATCACTGCTGGAAGCCTACTCAAAGCATCAGGAACCACATTCACCTTGCCAGGGTGAAACTGTAGATCAATATCATAATCTGCCATGAGCTCCAACCATCGACGCTGTCGTATGTTGAGCTCCTTCTGAGTAAAAATGTACTTCAAGCTTTTGTGATCGGTGAAAATCTTCACCTTCTCACTCAGCAAGAAATGTCTCCAAATTTTAAGAGCAAATACAACGGCAGCCAACTCCAAATCATGCGTCGGGTAATTCTTCTCATGAACCTTGAGCTGACGAGAAGCATACGCCACAACATGCCCGTGCTGATGCAGCACGCAACCGAGACCCTTGCCAGAAGCATCGCAAAAGATCTCAAATCCACCGCTGCGATCAGGCACAACAAGAATAGGGGCAGTCGTCAACCTCTCCCTCAGAACACCAAAATCATTCTCACAATCACCTGACCAAACAAAAGGTACATCCTTCCGCGTCAACCTGGTCATCGGCTCAGAAATACGAGAAAAGTCCTTAATGAAACGCCGATAGTAACCAGCAAGTCCAAGGAAACTCCGGATCTCAGACACAGACGACGGAACATGCCACTCTCCGATGGCCCTAATCTTCTCGGGATCCACTGAAATACCATCTCCCGTCACTACATGCCCCAGAAAAGTAAATCGATCCAGCCAAAACTCGCACTTCGAAAATTTAGCATACAACCGATGCTTCCTCAAAATCTCCAGCACCGTCCTCAAGTGCGATGCATGCTCTTCCTCCGACTTCGAATAGATCAGAATGTCGTCAATAAAGATAACGACAAACTTATCCAAAAAGTCGTAGAAAATCAGGTTCATCAGATTCATGAAAACTGCGGGTGCGTTAGTTACGCCGAAAGGCATAACCACAAACTCATAGTGTCCATACTTCGTCCTGAACGCTGCCTTCGGAACATCTCCCTTCTTCACCTTCAACTGATGGTAACCACTCCTCAAATCCAATTTAGAAAACACCCTCGAGCCTCCAAGCTGATCAAAAATATCATCGATGCGAGGCAATGGGTATTTATTCTTAATGGTCACCGCATTCAACTCCCGATAGTCCATGCACATGCGACGCGAACCATCCTTCTTCTTCACCAACAACACCGGTGCTCCCCACGGAGACACACTAGGGTTGATGTAACCCTTCTGCAAAAGCTCATCCAGCTGCTTCCGCAATTCTTCCAACTCAGCGGGTGCCATACGATACAGCGCCTTCGAAATCGGCTGCGCTCCTGGAACAAGATCAATAGAAAACTCTAAAGCTCGATCAGGTGGCAAACCAGACATCTCCTCGGGGAAGACGTCACCAAAATCACGCACCACAGCTGGCCACCCCAACTCCATCTACATAGCCACAACCTCCACCGGTCTGGCCCGAAATCTGACAGGACCAAGCGAACTGCTACCACGGCTGAACTCAAATACTGGATGTCCGGGAATCTTGAACACCACCTGCTTCCTCCGACAGTCGATCGTAGCGTAGAAGCTCGCAAGCCAATCCATCCCAAGAACTGCATCATAGTTGATGACGTCGTGGACAATGAAATCAGCGTAAAGCTCATGTCCACAGACCACCAACGAGCAAGAATTGCAACCACGATGCACCGAGACCACGCCATTCCCTGTGACGATATTCCAACTCTTGGGAAGATGGGACGTCGACAAGGAATGCTTCTCCACGAAGCTCCGAGAAATAATGCACATCGATGCACCAGAGTCAAAGAGGACTCGTGCAGGAAACGTGCACACCAAAACCACACCTAACAAGCAATCAACAATCAAACCCTAGTCTAGCAAACAATCATGTTCAAACAAACAACACAATTTAACAATCAAAACCAGCTAGGAAAGTAACAGCTAGAATGAGGATTACCTGCGATAACCTCATCCACAGCCTCGCTCTCCGCAGCGGTCATCAGAAACGCCTGCCTCCTCGACGGAATAGCCTGCCGAAAAGCCTGCCCCTGTGGAACAAGAGCTGCTCCACGTCCAGCAGGAACAGACGCTCGCTGCTACAACGGCTGTGTCGTAACAGGTGCCCTCCGCAGCAGATTCGCATGCCGACAATCCTTCGCGACATGGGAAGCATCACCACAAACCAAACACTGGCCCAGAAACTTCCTACACTGATCCTTGATGTGGCCAGGCTTGCCGCAGAAATGGCAAGTCTTCAGAATAGGCCCTCCTGGCCTCTTGAACTGAGCTGGTTGATTAGGCTTGAAACCAGGCCTAACCACCGCCCTGGCCTGCTCCATAGGCCTCTTCCCAGCACCGGAAACATGTCCTCTCCTCTGACTTAGGTTCAGCTCATGCCTCCTCGCAGCGACCAGAACCTTCTGATAAGAGTCCAGATCAGAGGAAGACACAAAACTCTGGAGCTCCAAAGCAAGTCCCTGCAGGAACCTCTGAGCCCTCTCATCAGCATCCTGCACCATCTTCGGCGTGAACCGACTCAGCCTAGTGAACTCTTGGTGGTACAGGTCCACCGTCAAGCTCCCTTGCTTTAGATCAATGAAGCGTTGCAGCATCTCCTTCCTGCCAGCCTTCGGAAAGAACTCCTCATCAAACCTGGACTTAAATGTAGCCCAAGCTATCGGCTCCACCAACATCTTCTCTTCCGCATCCCACCAGTTCCGAGCATTATCCTTAAGTTGCATTTTCGCCAAATCAACCCATCCAGCCGGGGTGATCTTGGCCATCTTCAAGTTATCCTCAATGTTCCGAATCCACTCATCGGCAGCCAGAGGACCCTCAGACCCATGAAAATATGCGGGACCCAGCTCCCGAAATTGCTTTGCTCCAGGCTCGGAGCGAGGGGCATCCGGAAGTGCCCGGGCAGCTCGAGCAGGTGGAGCATTCTGGACCTGCAGGAGCACGCCCTGCTGCACTTGCATCATCTGGAGCATCATCAGCATCATCTCACCGTTGGTAGGTTCCCGCTCAGGCTCCTCATCATGAGGGAGCGCGCCACTACCCCCACCACGGGTGAATCGCCTTCCTGCCATCTAATGACACCAAAAACGAATCAGATTAGACTCATAGCTTATGACTCGGACGTCGAACTTAGTTTATTGGACATTCTAATATTATTATCGTTATTCCGATAATCGCAGTTACAGAAGAGGACCTGCATGGGCCACCAACAAAACCTGTCACGCCCCGCTTCCCTAAAATGGAGGCGAGACGTGAAAAGGTCCGCACGAGAGTGGGGCTGTGAAGCTCCAAACCCGATAAGCGTTAATTAAACATAAGCAGGTCCCTGTAACCACAAACGGAACAACAATAATAACACAAGGAGAGACAGAAATAAAATTCTCATATCTCGTAATTGTCCAACATGAAAATAAGTTCAACATCCAGAAAAGCCACCAGGCTAAAAGAAAGAGTCTAAAGGCCCAGAACAAGGCCAACAAAAACAACAACGTAGCAAAGTATAGGTGCTACGCACCGACAACAAAATAGCAGTCTAAATAAAAGGGAAAACACAACGAAGACACTAGGACTGGTCCCCAGTGTCCACGTACTCCCCGTCAAACACAAGCTCGGGCTCGGCGTCGGCAAACACCTCATCCTCAACAAGGTACTCAAGCTCAGGATCTAACATGTGTCACCCAAAAGAGTAAAGGGGCACATGTCAGCAAGTCTAAAAGACTTGGGCAAGGAAACTGAAAATAAGGCAACTAGCAACCTATCAGTTATAGTATGCATGACATGGCAGTTATAACATGAGTGCTCAAGCAAGACATGGCGAGACAATAAGTACAAGAGAACGAACATCGGTACAAGACAAGAGTAGCCAAGCTACTAACATTCTCAATCATTTCACTAGTCACGTTTCAAGTTGTTTGTAGTTGTTTACGCCTTACAACTGAATGGTTTGACATTCACGCTGATTGGCCGCTTAACACTACCCCAAAACCCAGAGTTTACGCCTTACCACTGCAGTTGCTGATCGGGCAGACTCCCAGTTGATTGGCCGCTTAACTCTTACCCCCAATACCCATATGTAAACGAGCCAGGGTCCCCGCACACGAGCTCAGTAAATGAGCCAGGGTTGCCCCACACAGGAGCTCGCATTCTAGTTCACGATTCATAAGCATTTGGCATAGGGGTGCACCTAGCCGGAAACAAGTAGTTCGGGCATTGGCTATCAACCAACACATGGCCCGTTTCTGGAACACGAGCCAGGAACACAAGCATTGTAGCGAAGCTACGCAATCACGGAAACACTTAAAGAATGCAATGACATGACAATTAATTTGCGTACAGTTAATGGAAATTAAACATGACATGGTAATTGTGCAACATGATAAATGTCGGATCTAGCTTCGTTGTCAAGCTAGTTCCTCGATTTGCGCCTAGGCGAGTATCATTTCGTCGCCTAGTCTCTTTTACGCCTACAACAAGCAAATGGCCTAAAACATGGCCTAAACCCTAAGTGGCAAGTTTCACTTGCCTAGCACCGAGGATGAAGATCAACGAGGGTTCGTCCCACGGACGCTAATCTACGGGGAAGTCGATGTTACGGAGAAACAATCATCAAACAACAAGTAATTTCATTAGGGCTTCACAAAATACAACGGGATATGAAAACATCAAGAGATCGATTTATTACCGTGAGGAAGCGGAAGGAACACTCCGGAGAACCTATGGATCAGATCTGGAATGGATGGAGAAGTTTGGAGAACTAGGGTTTTTGGGGGATTTTGGGGATTTGATGGAGATTTGGGGAAGATGAGAGGTAGAATGAGTTGAGGGATGGTTTGGATGATGGATCTTGGGCTTGGGATGAAGGAATAATGGTTTGAGGTGGAAGGGGGCTCGATGGGGGAGAAACTAGGGTTTTTGGTCGAGTGAAGGAAGAAGAAAACGTTTGGGAGGGGTTTAAATAGGATAGGCTGGCGGCTACCCAGAAATTAGGGTTTTAACATAGATTAGTCGGTCAAAGAGCAACCACTGACCGACTAGTTTGGAAACTAGTCGGTCGGTTGACCAACGCAGACCGACTAAGTGTAAACAGTAACTCCTATACAGAATTAGGATTTAGATTTAGTCGGTCAATAAACAACTGCTGACCGACTAGTTTGTCAACTAGTCGGTCGAGAGATGAACTTAGACCGACTAAGAATGAACAGTAACTGATACCAAAATTTAGTAAATGAGTTAGTCGGTTAAAGAAGCATTGACGACCGACTAGTTTGCAACCTAGTCGGTCAACCAACGTTCTCAGACCGACTAACGACAAACAGTAACTCCAGAATAATTTAGAAAGCCAACTAGTCGGTTCAAGAAGGTTTGCCGACCGACTAAATCGTCATCTAGTCGGTCAGTGACCCTTCTTACACCGGCTAACGTGCATCAAAAGTCCCGAAATGGAGCGCGGAGCTCCGGGATCGATTTCTAAGACTCCTAGGCTTGATCTAACAATAAGATATGACCAGTACGAAGCCCGTCACGTATGACTTGCTCCGAAATCGACGATCCTATGGAAGAAGCTAAGAAAACACGACGATACGATCGAAAATGAAAGTTACGGAGACGAAAACCACATATAAGGAGAAAATCCACCAAAACATATAATATAATATAATAAATCCAGTTACAAGAAAACCAGTCGTTACAGGGTACCTTCTTCAAAAATTGGTTCTCCATCAATGCTTTTCAGGTGCAAAGCTCCAGCGGCATATAGCGCGACATCATCGATGACCTCATCAAGTTGGTGTGCCAAACTTTGAGTCGAAGCCTCTTCTAGCTGGATACTTTTCACTGCATCGATAGGATCTCTTGTGAAGTAGTTCTTGATTCTTTGTCCATTAACTTTGAATGGTCTTCCATCATTTTCTTCTATCTCAAAAGCTCCTCCCGGATGCATGTGGCAGAGGGTGAATGGCCCTGACCACCGTGATCTCAGCTTCCCGGGAAAGAGTCAGAGCCTCGAGTTGTATAGTAAGACCTTATCTCCAACCTTGAATTACGACACAGTAATGCGGGCGTCGTTGTAGAGTTTGGTTCTTTCTTTATAGATTCTAGAGCTCTCATAGGCATCCTTCTAATCTCATCAATCTCATTTATGTCCAGAAGATACCGCACCGCTGCGCTCTTATAATCATAATTTAGGGTTTTGATAGCCTAATAAGCGCGGTGCTCCAACTCCACAGGAAAATGGCACGCTTTCCTGTATACTAACATGTATGGTGTGGTGCCAATAGGACTTCGAAAAGCCATACGGTATGCCCATAGTGCATCGTTCAACTTCATGGACCAATCCTTTCTTGACCTATCCACCGTCTTCTCTAGGATTTGCTTGATTTCCCTATTCGACACTTCCACTTGCCCACTTGTCTGAGGTGATAGGCCAAACTAACTCTATGATGCACTCCGTACTTCTTTAGCATGGCTTTGAACTTACTCTCTATGAAATGGCTACCTCCATCGCTTATCAATGCTCTTAGTACTCCAAAACGGGAAAATATGTTTTGCTTGAAGAACTTGGAGACCACTGTCGTGTCGTTGGTTGGAGTAGCAATAGCTTTCACCCATTTCGAAACATAGTCAATGGCCAATAATGTATATTTGTTTCCCTTGCTGGATGGATAGGGTCCCATAAAATCTACTCCCTAACAATCAAATAGCTCAATCTCTAAGATAGGTTTCATCGGCATCTCATTCCGCTTGGATATGTTTCCCGTCCTTTGGCATCTATCACACTTTTTGACGAACACATATGTGTCCTTGAACATAGTGGGCTAAAAGAATCTGCATTGCAATATTTTTGTGGTGGTTTTGGAAGCGGCTGCTTGTCCCCCAAATGGCATGGCATGGCAATGTGAGATTATGGAAGTAGCCTCTTCTTTCGAAACGCATCTTCGTATAATCCCATCCTTGCATACCTTTAAGAGGTATGGGTCTTCCCAAAAATAGCTCCGGACTTCATGCATGAATCTCCTCTTTTGTTGCATGGCCATGCCATACGATTTAATACCGCACGCCAAATAATTCACGAAATGCCCTTACCAAGGTACCTCCACATGTCGGAAGGCAACGAGCTTCTCATCGGCAAATGTCTCATCAATAGGTAAGCTTTCGTCATTCCCGTCATGGATTAGCCTTGATAAGTGATCCGCCACCAGATTGTCCGTGCCCTTTTTGTCCCGGATCTCCAAGTCAAACTCTTGTAGAGGTATAATCCATCTTATTAGTCTAGTCTTGGCCTCCTTTTTGCTCAATATGTACTTCAATTCCGCGTGATCCGTATGCACAAATACCTTTGATCCAAGAAGGTAGGTACAGAACTTCTCCACAGAGTAAACCATCGCCTAGAGCTCCTTTTTGGTGGTGGTGTAATTCTTTTGCGTCTCGTCCAAAGTCTTGCTTGCATAATATATTGCGTGAAGCTTTTTATCCTTTCTTTGCCCCAACACCGCTCCAACCGCTTGGTAACTAGCATCACACATTAACTCGAAAGGAAGACTCCAATCTGACGGTTGTATAATTGGGGTAGAAATGAGCGCCTCTTTTAGCGTTATGAATGATTGCAAACAATCATCTGAAAAAACAAAGGGTGCATCTTTAGCAAGTAAAGCCGTAAGTGGTCGGGCAATTTGAGCAAAGTCCTTGATAAAGTGGCGGTAAAACCCTGCATGACCAAGGAATCCTCTAATGCCCTTGACATTAATAGGAAGGGATAGCTTTTCTATTACCTCAATTTTAGCTTTCTCGACTTCAATCCCTGTCGATGAGACAAGATGCCCAAGAACTATTCCCTCGATAATCATGAAATGGCATTTTTCCCAATTAAGCGTCAGATTATTTTGTTGGCATATTTTTAAAAATTTTGTTAGATTAGCCAAACATGAGTCAAATTCACCGCCATACACAGAAAAGTCATCCTTAAAGACTTCCATGATGTCTTTAATGTAATCGAAAAAAATGGATGTCATGCATATTTGAAAGGTGTCGGGGGCGTTGCAAAGACCAACGGGCATCCTACGGTATGCATACGTGCCATAAATGCACGTGAAGGTGGCCTTTTCTTGGTCATCCTCGTGGAGGGGAATCTGAAAGAATCCCGAATACCCATCCAAATAGCAAAAACTATTTATGCTTAGCGAGACGGTCTAGCATTTGGTCAATGAAGGGTAATGGGTAATGGTCCTTCCGGGTAGCTTTATTCAATTTTCTGTAATCGATGCACATACGCCAACCTGTGACGGTCCGTGTGGATATAGATTCTCCCTTATCATTTTGTATTACGGTCATTCCTCCCTTCTTAGGGACGACATGAACCGGGCTGACCCATCTACTGTCAGAAATAGGATAGATGATATCGGCTTTAAGCAGTCTAAGGATCTCCTTTTTAAGCACCTCCTTTATGTTGGGGTTTAACCGCCTGTGAGGCTCTATGGAGGTGGCTTCAGTGTTTTCAAGATGAATTCTATGGGTACATAGCCTGTGACTAATTTCCTTGAGGTCGGAAATGCTATAGCCAAAGACATCCCTATGGCTTCTTAGGACATTTAGAAGACTCTCAAGTTGATGGTGGTTGAGGCTAGCATTAACAATCACATGATATGTCAATTTATCACCCAAAAATGCATATATTAAGTTAGGAGGTAATTGTTTTACTTCTATCTCAGGGGGCGATGTATACTCTGTTTCCTTTTCCTGTGAAAACATGGCGTCCTCGACCTCATCCTCGTTCACTTCCTCTTCAGAAGATATTCTTTTGCATGCCGACACAAAATCTCTGCTCGATGAGGATGAGGCGTCAAAGTATGTGCTAGATGACTCTGCACCCGATTCGATGGAACTACCGCTCTCCTCTTGTTCACACATGTCATCAAAAGGTAAGTCAGTATATAAATCGATTTCACAAAAGGCATAATCAAGTATACTTCCCTGAGTGTCGGTATCGCAAGGTAGTTCTTCACGAGCGTTGTTCTCTTCGGTGCATGCTTCGATGCCTTCATTCTTTGTAGGTTGATGGACTCTGTCAACTTTAAGCTACAGCTTATCATCTCTAGCATTGACTCCAATGCCGCCCTTGATCGTTCCTTTCAGGGAGATTTGGTCAATGATGAAGGTAGAAAATAGTTGCTCAAGTTGGTCCACCATATTGATGGCAATGGGTGATGTGGCTTGAACCTCGACCACAAGTTCATCTAGAAGGGATGTAAAAGTATCGTCGTATTTTTGGGCTAGAGTCCGTACTCATCTTTGCGTCTTCTAGGTAACATGTTTAATACCAATAAAAAGGTCTGGAAAAACAATGTCAGTAACCGCGTGAGTACTTAGTAAAGGAAATAAAATACCGTCGCCTTCCCGGCAACGGCGCCAAAAACTTAACGACCCCCGCATACATGCCCCGGAGGTACGATGTAACTTTACCGCAAGTGCACAGTCAAGTAGCAAGCTGGTATAGAATTACAGGGAGGACGAATGACGGTACTCTACTTCAATTACTAAGCTACTAGGTGGAAATCGTTTGAGAATGGATGGTGTTACAATCGTTCGAGTATAAATGCAAATTCAATATATAAATATATATAGGGCTAGGGAAGCCACACTATGGATTTTCAAGTCATCAACGTGAGTAATGAATTACCATGCAATCAAACTTGATTTAAGGTGAACTTGCTGCAACTAATTGGAGAACCGGTGCACAATGTCACGATACGCAAGTCTATAGCAATCTAAACTAGAGCCTCGCTGTCGCGCAAGCCTAGTTTAGACCACTAGCATTAAGATTGGCAATAATGTCCAATCCCAACTCAAGCTCACTGTCGTGCAATTTGAGTTCGGATCTAGATCGTGATAATTTATATTTGTTCACCATCATGCAATGAATATGAGTATAGAAGAACAATAAAAATGCTAGCTTTGGTTGCTGTTGCGCACCAAATCTAAGAAATTTCGATTATAATCCTAAATCAAATATCAAGGGCTTTCCTTGGATCAAGATCCTCGGTCGAGCTCACGAGTACTAAGAGACATCCCTATCAACCCGTAGTAAATCAATCAAGATCTAACCTTTCTAACAAGCCTAATATCATAGCAATTTAATAGATCTCACAAATCAAACTTTAGATCCATAAGATTCATCCCTTTGCCCTAGAGCAAATGAACCACTCACAAATTGTATTAGAAATCAATAGGAAAGCAAGATCAACAATAGAATTCATTATGCAATCAAGATTCAATAAGAGATATAGCATAAAAATAAAAACTTGCAAGAGATCAAGACAAACCAATGTCGCCACGAAGCTTCAAATAGAAAATTAAGATCAAATCTTCAATCTCTAACAAATACAAAAGCTTAACTATAGCTAAAAACTCAAGAGAAATTATTCTAAGAAGTCTATCTGGTCTTCCTTGGGGCTGGAGACAAAACTGGGCTTAAATACATGCCCAAAAGAACCAAAAAATACAGACCAAACAGCCCCCGCGCTGCCAGAAACCCTAATTTTCCCAACTGGCTGTCTGAGCTACTCGACCGAGTGAGAATATCACTCGACCGAGTGAGAAAGCTATGCGGTCGAGTAAGACAGTCTGCAGATCGCTCCAAAAACAGAGAAGTCGTCTTGGATTTCTTCAAAATCTTTGTCTCCACTTGGGCGAGTAGAGTTCTTACTCGGCCGAGTGGAAGTCACCACTCGGTTGAGTACATTATGGCACTTAGGTTGGCAGATGTCATCATATCAACTTCACTCGGCCGAGTGAGCTTCCTCACTCGGCCGAGTGAGCTGTTCCAGAACTCCTTTCTTCTCCTCATCGCTTTCTCGTCGATTCTTTCGACGTCCTTCTTCTTCTTCCACTCATCCTCCAGTGTTGTTAGCTCTCTGATATGAACATGGGCGATGCTCTGGTACGCGTGCAAGTCCTCTAGGCTCCAAATCACTCCCGATTGCTCCATACCTCCTGAAATCAGAGGAAAACAAGAAATAGCGAAAAGTATCGAAACATCGTCAAATAATCGTGAAAATCACGATATGAGCAATCGAAATGGCATGCAAATATGGAGAAAAAAATTGTAAAATATGAGCCTATCATGTCACCCAACCTAAAACCTTTCAGCAGGTCTTGTCATGAAGCTAATTATGGAAGCAACGATCTAGGATCTCTAGTTTGATGATAACAAACGTGTATGAACTATTTAACGTGTGGGCTAAGTGTGTTTTAGGAATGGCAAAGACGTAAATATTCAAACGATGACTACGTCAAAGAGATGAAGAAATTGCTATACACATAGCAATTGGACTTGGCCTAAGAGCTATTCACAAAGCAAGGTGGACTAAGTCAAATGGAGGAGAGATGAGATTTATATTTATATCTAGAGGAGATTGAGTCAATCCTTATATCAATTCAAATATCAATTAGAGGGATCTATTGAGATAAGAAGAAATCAATTATTGGAGATTTGTATCAAATCCTCTTAACGCACCATAACCTTAGCACCCTCTCCTATATAAGCTTGTTGCAACCCAAAAAGAAATAGTCGGCCAAAATAATTTTGCAAGCCCCCACCTTCAACAAGCTGCAAGCTTCCCAAGGCATCCTCCCATAACCGTGAGTTTTAAAGCCCTCAACCTCAAAGCTTCAAGTCAAAAAGGAGCCTTGCAAAAGACCCATAGCAGCAGGCTACAAATAGGTGAAAGAACTCTAGCTTTCATTCCTCTTTTGTGCTTTGTTTTTTCTTTGCAGGAGGTACGAACGCAAGACGAGATTGTTGCCTACACAAGCACCCAGCAATGAAGGGGCAGCCGAATTCCTTTGACCCCATGTGCCCTCAAGTTTGAAACCCCCCACGTTTTGCAAGCTGTCGAATTTTGTGTATACATCATCATGGAAAAAAAATAAACGGGAAGGAAGTCATTTGATTTTTGTTCTGATTTTAAATTCCTCCGCTCGCGTTTTTGTCTTCTACCTGCAGGCTTTCATGTTTGGTGAAAGAAATAAAGTAATAATATTAGAAAGAGAGGGTCTTGACGTGTTGTAGCAGTCAAGATACGTATTTACTAGGTTGATAGTGTTTTGCACTTTGCTGAGTGTGGTACGTTCTAGGTGAGGAGTTGGAGCTAGGACCCCATTGTAGTTGTACAAAAGGAACATATTAATGCTAATATTTTTTGGGGGGCTGGATGTATGACGTTGATGCGATCGAACCAGTGTAAATCTGTGTGTACTCTGTGATTGGCTCTTATTTACTTTGCTTGTGATTTTAACTGCATGTGATTTCTCGTGGGTTGCGTGAGAATTTTTTATAAGCATATTCATATCCCTCTAGGCTATGATCCTGATCCAACAAGTTGTTTCAGAATAGGTTTTAGGTTCTAGCCTAGTATTGACCATGTTTAACTCTAGTGATTGTGCTTTTACTGAGGGTCAGTCCGTATCACGTCTCCCTAGATTTAACGGAGTAAATTATGCTTATTGGAAAAATCGAATGAGAATCTACTTAATTTCTAATGATTATAAAGCTTGGCAAATTGTTGAAAAAGGCTATAGACCATCTGTCATTAAAGTTGGAGATGCTGAGATAATTAAACCCGATGATAAATGGGATGACAATGATTGGAGACTTTGTTCTCTTAATGCTAAAGCTATGAATGCTCTTATTTGTTCATTAGATAAATCTGAATTCAATCGTATCTGACATTGTCTAACTGCGTAGGAAATATGGCATATATTGGAGGTGACTCACAAGGGAATGTCACCGGTGAAGGAGTCTAGTATTGCACTTTTGAGTATAGAGTACGAGGGATTTCACATGCTACCATCAGAGGCCATATCAGAGTTGTTTGCAAGGTTCACCACTATCGTCTACAAGTCTAGCTCGCTCGGTAAGCCATATTCTAGCCTTGAGTAGGTGAGGAAGATATTAAAAGCACTACCAAGCTCTTTCAGGCCTATAGTCACCGCCATCCAAGAAACAACGGATCTATCACAGATGAGGGTGTAAGACTTGATAGGTAACTTAATGTCCCATGAGCTTGAATTGTAAAATATTGAATAAAGAGAGAAACCTGAGGAGAAGGAAAAAGCTTCAAAGCCACTTGCTCTGAAAGCTAGCGAAAATGAAGATGATGATGAGGAGATAGCGCTAATGGTTAGAAATTTCAGAAAGTACGTCAGAACTCCTCAAGGAAGATCGAAATACATAAAAGGTTCATTCGCTCTAACACTTTTAATTATGATAAAAATTCTTCTGAACAAGATTTTGCTGATAGAGTTGAATGCTTCAAATGCAGGAAAAAGGGACACTTCGCGAAGCAATGCAGACAAGAGACTGCTCAGGTTGCTAAAGATAAAGGAAAAGCCAAGGTGCTAACTTGGGACATGGACAGTGACTAAGGATGATGATGAATAGAGTGTTTCCCACTCCGCTGTCGTCTGCTTAATGGCAAAGAATGATGAGGTAAATTCCTTCACTAAAGCTGAATTGTTAGATTTTTGTAAAGGAATGCAAAATGAGATTAATGAGCTAGAACCCACGTTAAATGATTATAGGAATGCTATCTTTAATTACCAAAAGAAAACTGTGACATTTCGGATGAAGTAGATATTCATAAAGAGAAACTTGTTGCATGTAACGCTAAAATTGTGTCACTAGAAAAAGAAAAAGCTAGCATGCCTGAAAAAGCTACTTGTCTTTCTTGTCCTTCCTTTCTTGAATGATATTAGCATGCTTAAGCAAGATTTATTTAAGCTTGAAACTGAAAAGGATTATATGATTGAAGAGCTTAATAAAAAATTGTGCATGTTAAATAACGAGCTGGAAAGAAAAAAGGATGATTTTAAAAAGAAGGAAGAGAAAAACAAGAGAGCTTTTATAAGTAAATGTACTTTGATTGTGGATGAAAATGTGCTATTGAAATCCAAAGTTTCTAGTCTAGAATTGTCATTAAGAAAATTTTAAATGGTAAACATTCGTTAGATACCATACTTGAAAATCAATTATATAGCTATAATAGAAGAGGACTTGGATTTGGTTCTAAAAATACTAAAAAGCCTATTTTTAACAAATTCCACAATGTGCCTTTTATTGTAAAAATATGCATGCAAAGTTCTTTACTTGTGATAGTGTTGGTCACACATCCTATAATTGTAAGTTTAGGAACACAAACATAAAGTTCAAACAAGTGTGGGTTCCTAAAAGTTTGATGATTAACATTAGTGGACCTTGTTGGATTTCAAGGTCATACTTAACACCTTTCATGTAGGTGAGATGGAGATTTGGAGAGGATCATTGAATTTAAAGTCTCATTCTTTTAGCTCCTTAGTCAAATTGCGACACGAAGGTATATCTCGTTTCCCTCTTTGCATTCATTGCATACCTTCATAGATTGTGTGTGCACGCTTGATTTATTTCTTGTTTGTGTGCTTGATTGTTTGCTTTTTAGTTTGTTTTTAGTTCATTATAAAAGAAAAACAAAAAAATAAAAAAAAATTGGTGCTTAATGAATACCTCTTTATGATTCATTATAAGTGGTATTCTTTGAATGTACATTCATATCCTCTGTAGAAATCATTGTATTATTGTTATAGCTACATGTGCATGTTAGAATCTATTTAGTAGCCATGACATGCTTCATGAAAAGATTAATTTGATTTCTACACCTACATACTAACTTCCACGAATATTAAACTTGTTGTACTTTTGGTGATTCTTTTTATGAATATTGGAAAGTGAATGTAGGATGAATAAAAACTGAATAATCTAAGAGATATGATGTGTATTGCCATGAATAAATATTGAGCACAAAAAGAAATGAATATGAAAAAATACATGAAAGTAGATCCTTATGTAAAATGGATACAATTCATGGCAAATACAGTACCCATGAGTATCCAACATATGCTTTATGGGTAATCTTTAGCGTTGGTGTATTTTACTCATCAAGCAATGCCATCCCACATCTAAGAGTCCTTATAGGCTATGTTTTGGGGTTTGGTAGGTGGGAAAAATCAATTCTAGGTGATATTCATGTTAAATTGAAAATGTGGATTGATTTGGTTGATGATCAAAATTGAATCTCCTTTTGTACTTCAATGTTTAATTATCACACTTACACAATGGTGTTCAAGTCTAAATTGTAATTTTCATTGAACTTGAATTACCTACTCTATGAAGAATGGCATGCAAGTGCTAGTTATAATTTATAATACTTTATTTTTGCATACGATATCATGATTGCCTTCATTAATACGCTTTTGATGATAACAAAGCGGGGAGAAAAAGAGATTTGAGATATGGTATTACTGATACATCATATATGGTATTATTGGTATTATTAGTTGAAGGGGAGCATTAAAATACATGAATAGGGGGAGCTTGAAAATAGGGGGAGCATGCTTATCACTATTACTATATTGTTGTGCTTATTAGTAATGCTTAAATGTCTCATTGTATACATCATATGCATTACATCCTTCACCACACTTCACACACACATTTCTCATTGCTCAAATCTTTTATTGGTTTGTCATCATCAAAAGGGGGAGATTGTTGGAAGCAACGATCTAGGATCTCTAGTTTGATGATACCAAACGTGTATGAACTATTTAAAGTGTGTTCTAAGTGTGTTTCAGGAGTGGCAAAGACGTAAATATTCAAACGATGACTACGTCAAAGAGATGGAGAAATTGCTATACGCATAGCAATTGGACTTGGCCTAAGAGCTATTCACAAAGCAAGGTGGACTAAGTCAAATGGAGGAGAGATGAGATCTATATTCATATCTAAAGGAGAATCCCTATACCAATTCAAATATCAATCAGAGGGATCTATCGAGATAAGAAAAAAAAATCAATTATTGGAGATTGTATCAAATCCTCTTGCCGCACCATAACCCTAGCACACTCTCCTATATAAGCTTGCGGCAACCCAAAAAGAAAAAGTCAGCCAAAATAATTTTGCAAGCCCCCACCTTCAACAAGCCGCAAGCTACCCAAGGCATCATCCTATAACCGTGAGTTTTAACGCCCTCAACCTCAAAGCTTCAAGTCAAAAAGGAGCCTTTAGAAGACCCATAGCCGTAGGCTACAAATAGGTGAAAGAATCTCTATCTTTCAGTCCTCTTTTGTGCTTGTTTTTTCTTTGCAGGGGGTATGAACACAAGACAAGATTGTTGACTACACAAGCACCCAGCAATGAAGGGGCAGCTGAATTCCTTTGACCCCATGTGCCCTTAAGTTTGAAACTCCCCACGTTTTGCAAGCTGTCGAATTTTGTGTATACATCATCAAGGAAAAAAATAAAAGGGAAGGAAGTCATTTGATTTTTGTTCTGATTTTAAATTACCCCACTCACGTTTTTGTCTTCTACTTGTAGGCTTTCATGTTTGGTGAAAGAAATAAATTAATAATATTAGAAAGAGAAGGGGATGCAAAACTTAAAGCTCTGAATAAGAATTAATCATCCACTTTAATTTGTGTGTTCTCTCTTTTGTTTGCAGGCCACCACCAATCAAAGGGGAATAAAGCTTAGCAATTTTTTATTATTATTAACTCTCTTTTTTTGCAGGAACAAAAAAAAGAGAAGGCTGCCACTTATTTGGAGCAATGAAGTAGCATGTGCTGTCAATCAAAAATAAAAGAATTTAAAGGCATCCACGTTTGCAAGTGGAGAACAAATTGAATTAGAGTTACAGGTTACCTTTTGTTTTGGGCAAACAAAAGTACAAGGGGGGCCGAAAGTGCTGACTTCAGGGAGTAGCCACACTCTACAAAGTTTCCAGGCCGTAACATTAAGCAACAAGCACCAAGTACCCAAGCCGAAATCAAATTGGGGAAGCCATAATTTTTGCCCTGCCTTGTTGATATCATTGCTGAAATTATCCAAGGACAAAACAAAGATGAAGGGAGGCCGCAACATCAGAGAGTGCCGCAACCTGAGTTACTGAGGAGACGAGAGACGTGACGACTACATCTTGCCAGACGAGAGCTGGCCCGTGCCAATTGACAGAGACGGCTACACCTACACACTGAGATTTTTCTAAACTCTTTTACTATTATTTGTGTGTAGTAGTAACGATCTTTGTAGGGAAAACTTTACCACTTTTGTGTTCTTTTGGGACTTGTTTAGTCTGGGACTAGACACGATGGTCTTGATGTATTGTAGCAGTCAAGATACGCATTTACTAGGTTGTTAGTGTTCTGCACTTTGCTTAGTGTGGTACGTTATAGGTGGGGAGTTGGAGCTAGGACCCCATTGTAGTTGTACAAAAGAAACATATTAATGCTAGTATATGATAGGAGGCTGGATGTAGGTCATTGATGCGACTGAACCGGGGTAAATCTGTGCGTACTCTGTGATTGCCTTTTATTTACTCTGCTTGTTATTTTAACTGCGTTTGATTTCTCGTGGGTTGCGCGAGAATTTTTTATAAGCCTATTCACCCCCCTCTAGGCTAGGATCCTGATCCAACAGCTAGATCATATATCTAAGTGACATTGTTCACGAACAAGTTCGTACAATGATCTGAAGTCTTAAGGACCAACTTACCTATCATCAACAGAGAGTTATCAATGACAGTTTAGTTAATGTTAACCATTTGGTAACTCTTTATTAGGTCGTTCATTGAACTTATTCTCTAATTAGCACATGTGTCTCGTCTTCGACTTTGCCAGGTCGAATGATTATGAGATCATCATCACTGTTTTGGTTAAGACAAAGATACAATGGTCAGTCCGATGTGCTGTTATCCTTTTCTCGACACATCATATCCATGAACGCTTTAAGACTCAAGTTCTTATCGGTCAGACACTTCCCATAATCGAGATCTCTATCTAGATATGTGTATGACCTTGCTTTAAATCTAAGGAAATTATCCAAGTATTTAACACATTTTATTCATACTAATATAATTAGCACCATTTAAAATTCGAATAAGATGTTTCTACAGATAAATTGCCTCTAGGGCATATATCCTCCAATAGTAACATTGCCCTCCATCACTTGGGCTCAAATGGGGCGTCGGTTGAGGTTGAGTGATTTGATACCTCATTAAATGGGCACAATAGTCGAAGATGGAACATTTGATCTTGACCGCCAAAATTTCCATTCCTTTGCTTAGGCCGTTGCATCGGCACGAGGCTTGAGACGTCAGTGACCCTGAATGTTGACACGTGCTTCCATTTGAACGGGTAAGCTTGGTCAGGGAGTGAGTTCTCTGATATAAATATAGATAAAGGGACAGAGCACCAAACTCTTCTATTTTCGTTTCTGAGAAGCCTTGCCTCTGCACTAGCTTCCTCTGCTCTTCATCTGCACCAGCTAAGGTAGTTCTTCTTCCTTGCCTGTGTTTCTATCCGTAACTTCTTTTTTACATCCAATGTTGAGAATCAGAGATGCATCCCAGCTTGAGGCCCCAGATGGACGTCGACCCCCCCCCCCAAAATAATTCAGCTCTTGACAAAAGTAAGGAATTACTCATGGAGCCTGAGCTTCCCATTTTGTAAGCTAGAAAATTGCCTAAGGTGCCTCAAGAAGTCTTGGATTTAATTCCCCAACTTTCTTATTCTTTGACTAACAAAATCCAAACACATTATCTCTCCCCTCCCTATGGATACCAAATACCTGAGGTAAACGAGAGGATCTGTTTTCCCAAAAGATAAGAAGTTGGGGTTTATATGAAAGCTTTCCAATTTGGTTTCCGTTTTCCTCTCCACCCCTTCATCCTTGAGGTCCTGAAATTTCTAGAACTTTCACTTTGTCAGATCGCACCTCCTGCTATCTCTTATGTGGTTGGCTTTATCATGCGTTGCTTGTTGAATAAGATAAAACCAACCCTTCCGCTTTTTAACTTCTTTTTCCAACTCGAAACTGACCCTCGAGGCATATATAATCATATCATTACTTGAAGGAATAGAATCCTTATTTGGGATCTCCCTAGCTCTGCCTATAATTAGGAAGATACCTTCGGATTTGTTACCTTTTTGAGTGCGGCTACATTTCTTACTCACTGTGGTAGCCTCAATTCTTTTGTTTTTGAGGAGTTAAGGATATCCACTACCGAGGCCAGAGAAATCACCTTTCTACTGATTCTCCCATAGGATGAGAGATCGATAGGCATTTGCTAGACAACAGCTTGATGAAGATTGTTTTGTGGAGCACGGGTAACATTTATCGTCTCGATTCTTTCTTCATGAGTGCTGACCTTAATCTTCCTTTTATCTGCAAAGATGGTTGGTCAGGAATTCAAGAATGTGGCCCCTGAGCTATGAATAAAATGAAAATTACATCAAATAAAAGTTACATTAAGATTCTTGATACAATCTTGGCTCTTTAACATCTTTGTCTTGATTCATTTGATTGCAATGCTTTATTAAACTCACAAGTTCTTGAGTGCACTTTAATTTACTTTAAACTCTATATACATACACTCACAGATGATTAGAGGACACATTTTCCCATCGTCAAGATAAACTTGGGATGACTCAATATCCTAATAGAGTGCAATACAAAATTAAAAAATTTGATGGCAAGTGAAACTTTGAGATATAGCAATACAATATGAAGGCAGTCTTGATGTAAGGATCATGTCCACAGTGTGTAGTATGATAGAGAGACTTTATCGACGAATATCTCAGAAAGGAAAAAGATGGAGATAAAGAACTTAGCAATGACAACCATCCACCTCAGTTTACCAGATGAGGTGATTTAGGCGTCTAAGGAGACAACTGTCAATGGATTATGGGAAAAGCTCGAGAAGATATATCTAAAAAATCAATCACCAATAAGCTAATCTTGCTTAAAACCTTCTTCATATTCATGATGCGAGATGAGACCTCATTGAAGGATTACATAAATATGTTAATGGCTAAGGGAGGAAGATAAATGCCACGAGATTAATTGTTGAGATAAATCATGAGGCGATGATTCTGCTCATGTCATTGTCAAAGTGATATATAACGTTCGTCAACACTATGATCTATAGTCAGGATACTCTTAATCTTGAGGGCATGAAGGCGGGGCTCTCCATTGAGGAGTTGAGAGATCGGATTACAGAAGTTAGTTTGAGTAGTGGAGATTCAGACAGCCAAGGCCTATATGCTTTATGGTGGCAACACTAGAGGCACAACATGCTACATTTGCAAGAAACATGGACATTAGAAGAGAGACTTTCCAGAAAGGAGGAACAGAGACAAGAAGGATATGTCAGCATCTTCATCAGTTGCAGTTGTGCAGATAGAAGAGGTAAGGAGCGAGGAGGCCTATGATGTGCTCACAACGTGCTCTTCAGAAGTTGAGAATCATGCATGGGTCATGGATTTAGGGGGATTGTTCCACTTCCACATGACATGAAATAGGGAGTGCTTCTATACCTACTAGAGGAAAGAAAATGCATCAGTCCTTATAGGTAATAATGAAGCGTGCAAAGCTTCTAGAGTTAGTTCGGTAAAAATCCAAATGTTTAATGGCTTGGTGCGCACACTCACTATCGTGTGGCATGTTCCATAGTTAAGGAAGTCATTAATTTCTTTAGGGGCATTGGATTACATGGGTTGCAAGGTTACGATAGAAAATAAAGCTTTGAAAAATCGAAGGATCGATGGTGTTGATGAGATGTGAAAATTCAGGGACTTATATATGCTAAAGAGGATGATAATCATAGGAGATTCTAGTATCAAAGTTTAGAATTCATAGGAGATTGATTCGACTAGGCTGTGGCATCTCAGACTTAGAGAATAGCTTAGAGGCTTTGAGGTGTGGTCTGATCAAAGGGGTGCACTTCAAGGAGCTAGAGTTTTGTAAGGATTGTGTCTATGACAAGCATACAAAGGTTTTCGATGAGGGAAAGCATAACACAAGATGGATTCTTGTGTATGTTCACACTGATATTTAAGGTCATGCACCCGTTCACTCTCAGGTGGAGTTGTATAATTCAAATCGTTCATCGATAATTTCTCCAAAAAGGTTTGGGTGTATGCGATTAAGGAAAAGTTAGATGTAGTTATAAAGTTCAAGGCATAGAAGACCATTGTAAAGTGTCAAATGGGAATGAAGTTAAAGGTGCTAAGATCTGACAACAGTGATGAGTTTACTTTTGCTAAGTTTAAGAAATTATGTGAGGAACATGGAGTAAAAAGGTACTTCATTACACTTGGAGATCCATAGTCGAATGAAGTTATGGAGAGGATGAATATGAAACTTCTAGAGAAAGTAAGATGTCTCAGATTTACATCAGGTTTATCGAAGGGATTTTGGGCCGAAGCTATATCGACAGTATCTTATTTGGTAAATAGAATTCCATCTTTAGCTTTCGATGGGAAAATTACAGAAAATATTTGGACATGAAAGCATATTGATCTAGATCATCTTCAGATGTTTGGATGTTCAGTTTAAGTTCACGAGGAAGGTGAACAGTTTGGAGCCAAGGGGAAGAAGTGTGTCACGTTGGGATACATGAATGATGTCGAGGGTTACAGAGTTTGGAGTCCAGATGCAAATAAGATCTTGGTTGGTTGACAGGTGACATTTGATAAGTCAGCGGTGTGATTCGGGTTGAATATTGCATATTTAACACCCTATTTAGCCCTATTTTGTGCTTATATGATGCTTAATTGTACTCTAATACATTTGTATTTTGTATATCATCATTTATTAGAGGAATCACTTGATTTAAGCACAAAACAGCAATAAACTGAGTATTTCTACACTTTTTATATTTTTTATGGCTAGATCTCAATCTCACGATTCCAACGATTATTTATTTGTATTTTTCTGAGATCTATGCTAATTACTGTGAATTTTTGAATGCAGAATACCAATTTAACGAGGAAATACGCTCAAAGTACGCTTGGAAATACGGCCCGCACGAATCTTGGTGGCCACGTTGCTGCATCTAAACGCTCCCCGCTCAAATCCGAGGGCTGCGGCAAAAGGGCGACGCAGCACATTAATCGCCGTTGGATCTCGATCCAACGGTCCCCATCGTCACCAAACACAGCGGAGAGCGGACGAAAGAGCGGCTACGTGGCTTAATGTGAGCCGCTCATCCATCATCCGACGGTCCCTAATTCCCCCGCATTTAAACTCGGAGAGCGGGCGAGTGGCTCAATCTGAGCTGTCGCCCTTGAATCCAACAGCCATCGCACAAAGCGATCTAAGTGGAGCAGCGGAAATTCTTTGTGTGACGTGGCGAATTGTGAAGCATCCGATTTCGATCCTACAGTTGACCCGAAGTGAATTTGAAATAGGAGAGCGGATGCGGGTGCAAACGGGCACGGATCCGCTCTGCTGGGACACGTGGCGCAATGAGGGCAAATCCCGCCTAGATCGGACAGTTCAAAGCCGAGGGCAGCGTTGTTATGCGGATTTGAAGCGGATTTCGACCCGTTAATCACAGTAAACCCGAAATGCTTAGTATATAACGTATTTCTAGGGTTTTGCTCCGTATTCTGGCGTATAGGGGGCTCTAGGAGCCGTATTTCACCATGAAATTTGGAGGCCATGGGGACAGAGGCTAGATCTATCATCTGATGGAGATTTGGGGCTATTTGGAGAGATTGGTGACATTTTTCCAATCTTTAGCCTTGTATTTTGCGTATTTGACTTAGAATTGAAGTATTATTCACGTATTTTGAGGTTTTAATGATGTATTTGTCTATGAATACTGATTATATGATCTTCATGCATGGTTAATCTTCATATGAGTTGGTGTTGATGTAGTTAGGGTGTCGTAATCATTGATTTTGATATCTTTTCGCCCTATTTGCATTGTATAATCACGTATTTTGCTAGTTTCTACATGTATTGTTCAAGTATAATCGTTGTTGGTGTACTTGGATCGAATACGATCTCTGGACTTATTCGTGGCATGACCCTTGTGGGCACATAAGCTTAATTTCCTCATGAAAATAGTATTTTATTCGATACTTAAGGCACTTTTTCGATGTTCGTTTATTGTTATATTTTTCGACGTTCTCGTGCCCTGACCGGATGAAACGTTAAGTTATAGAAAAGATATTTATAATCATTGATTACACACACCCTAATGAAATCACTACCAACACATACTCTCCATATTAGTACCCCATTTCAAATTCACCGTAGTTATCGTAGGATTTTCTTTTGTTATTCTAAACTCTTGATATCATATCGTTATACTTGATAGGTGGTTGTTTCTCATCGTTTTATTACTCTTTACAAACTAAAGTTCGTGGTTTTGCAGGTCAGTTGTCCCGTGGATACGATACCTGGACTCACCAGGATTATTACTTGTTCGGTCTCCTATACTTGGGAGTAGTGCTCACACATTTTGAGATAAGCCAAGTTTTTGGCATCGTTGCCGGGGATAACGGTACTTGCGATCAACGATTTCAGTTCGTATTGAGGAACATTCGGTGAGATCCTTCCATCTTATAGTTTAGGATTTTTTATTAGTTTTCGTTTTGTTTTATTTTCTATTATAAAAAAGTCAAAAAATGGAGTATATGAATTTCTATTGCACAAACAATTGGTATGATGCAGAGTGTAATGCTGCAGACAAACATAGGATGGAGAAGCTTAAGATAGTTGGTTTTAATCAGACAGATTGTGAAACTTTCTTTCAAGCCTGGAGGAGGTTCACAGACATAATATCGAGCTATCTGCAGCATGGATACACAAAGAAAGAGCTTACGGAGTCCTTCCTATCTGGACTACGACCACAGCTACAGGAATTTTTAGGAGTCATGACGCCGACAGAGGCGTGGACGTACATGGAGTCTTTACAAGAGGATGAACAAATCATTAAAGAGACTTCAGATGGTAATTCAATGGAGCCTTCATGCCTTGATCAAGGGGAGCAAAGCTGTCACGCCCCGCTTCCCTAAAATGGAGGCGAGACGTGAGAAGGTCCGCTCAGACGTGGAGTTGTGAAGCCTCACGCCTGATAAGCGTCGAATCTGAATATATGCAGGTCCCTGTAAAAGCAAACGGAACAACAATAATAATAAAGGAGACTGATAAGTTAACCATTCTCAGAATTTGTCCACAATAATATTCAACATCGCAGAAAATCCACCAGGCTAAAAGAAAGAGTCTAGGCCCAAAACATGGCCAACAAATGCCAACACAAAACAAAGTATTGGTGCTATGCACCGACAACTAAATTAGTCTAAACAACGACACAAACAGCCTCTACGACTGATCCCCCGTGTCCTCGAACTCCTCGGTGAACGCGGGTTCTGACTCAGCGTCAGCGAACACCACGTCCTCAGCAGCAACCTCAGGCTCAGGATCTAACATGTGTCACCCAAAAGAGTAAAGGGCACATGTCAGCAAGTCTAAAAAGACTTGGGCAAGGAAACGGGAAGGAGAGTAAACTAACAACCTAACAGTTTTAATGAGATGCAAGAGACATGATAGTTAAGTATGATGCGACAGTTTAAAGGAAGAGACAAGCACGCACGATGTAGCAAAAGCTACCAAATCACTAATACACGAATCACTTATCACTATTTCCACTTTGTGCTCAGAGTTTCCGTCTTTTGGCTGAAGTAGCTGTACGGGATAACTTCTACGCTCAAGCGATCGTTTAACCCTACCCCTCTACGTGTATCGAGCGTTGGGATTAGCAACACACTATGCTCGCTTCTGGATCACGAGCCAGGAAGTGTATTTGGCATAGGGGTGCACCTAGCCGGATCAATTAGCACAATTAATGTAGCGTGTTCTACGAAAGCAACATTCAACACGGATAACATGACATGTGCAGATAATTTGCGTACCGTTAATTGAATTTAAACATGACAGATAAGACGCATGACAATTAAAAGCAGTCGGATCCAGCTTCGTTGTCAAGCTAGATCCTGAAATTGCGCCTAGGCGAGTATCATTTCGTCGCCTAGTCTCTTTTACGCCTACAACAAGCAAATGGCCTAAGGCATGGCCTAAACCCTAAGTGGCAAGTTTCACTTGCCTGGCACCAAGGATGACGATCAACGAGGCACGTCACAAAATGTTAAACTACGGAGATGGGATCGCTGCCATGGCAAAACAACATTAGAACAACATCCAATCCAGTTTTATAATCGATTCTACAATCCATTATTATTAGGGTTTAACGAAATCACACCGTGGGTTATGAGAAGATTAAAGGATTGATTCACTAACCGTATCGTAGCGGAAGAACGATGCCGAGCAAACACGGCAACGGAAGAACGATCTGGAGAACTGCGGCTCAGATCTGGAAATGGTGAGAAAATATGGAGAAAATGGAATTTGGGGGTCTTGGGGTTGGCCGGCGGTTAGAGGAGGGTGAGAGGGGCTCTTGAGGAAGGAGGAAGGGTTGAGGAAGGTTGGGGAAGGATCAGAGATCAAAGGGGAAGAAAATAGGTTTCAGAGGAGAGAAAAAGAGAAGAAGAAACGATCGGGTCCTATTTATAGGAAAACGTGGCGGCTGGGCCGAACCTAGGGTTTCGGGGTCGATTAGTCGGTCAAAGAAGAGTTGTTGACCGACTAGTTCGAGAACTAGTCGGTCGGTCATCCAACTGTAACCGACTAAAATCAAACAGCGAAAGAAGAAATAAATCGGGGTAATGAATTAGTCGGTCTGTGAAGGCCCGTCGACCGACTAGTTTGCAACATAGTCGATCGGTGAGTGTTCATTGACCGACTAACGATAAACAGTAACTTAGGCGAAATTTACTGAAAGAAACTAGTCGGTCTGAGAGCAAGTTCTGACAGACTAGTTTCACATCTAGTCGGTCTGTCATTGTTATTAGACCGACTAAAAGTAAACAGTAACTTCTGAATATTTGATTTAATGAACTAGTCGGTTCCAGAAGAGTTCCTGACCGACTAGATTGGAATCTAGTCGGTTGGTCCCCCTTCTTGAACCAACTAACGTGCATGAAAAGTCTCGAATCGAAGCGCGAAGCTCCGGGAAGGTTTCCTATGACTCCTAAGCTCAAACTAACTCTAAGATATGAGCGATATGAAGCTCGTCATGAATGACTTACTCCAAACTCAACGATCGAAGGAAGAAACTAGAAAATCACAACGAACGAACGAAAACGAAAGCTACGGAGACGGAAAATCACACATAAGGAGAAAATCCACCAATACATATATTATAATATAGATAATCCAAATTCATGAAAAACCAGTCGTTACATCCTCCCCAACTTAAGAAAAATTCCGTCCTCGGAATTTCCCAACACTCACGTGTCCGGGAACAAAAGTGGGTAGCGCTCTCGCATCTCATCTTCTCTCTCCCACGTAGATTCTCCTGGCGAGCCGTGTCGCCACATCACCCTCACAAGATTGACTACCTTGTTTCGGAGCGACTTCTGACACGTGTCCAAAATCAGCACTGGCTCCTGGTCATATGTCAAATCTGGGCGAACGGTGATCTCCGAGAAATCCACAGCATGAGACGGATCGCTGATGTACCGACGAAGCTGCGACACATGGAAAACATCGTGAACTCCTTCCAAAGATGGCGACAAGGCTAAGCGGTAGGCCACCTCGCCAACTCTCTCCAGAATGTCAAACGGTCCAATGTATCGCGGGCTCAACTTCCCCTGTTTCCCAAAGCGAATCACACTACGATTCGGGGAAATCCTCAGGAACACATGGTTGCCTGGCTGAAACTCCAAAGGACTGCGTTTAGCATCAGCCCAATGCTTAAAACGGTCCTGAGCAATCCTCAACCTCTCCCGAATGTTCCTGACAACATCCACAGCCTCCACAATCATCTCAGGTCCCAACAGTTCTCGGTCACCAATGTCGTCCCAACTCAAAGGCGATCGACATTTCCTCCCATACAGCGCGGTAAAAGGCGACATGCCAATACTCGCCTGGAAACTGTTGTTGTAAGAGAACTCCATAAGATGTAGATGGTCCTCCCATGAACCCTTGAAATCCAACATGCATGCCCTTAGCATGTCCTCCAAGATCTTAATCGTCCGCTCGGACTGGCCATCCGTCTGCGGATGGTACGCCGTGCTGAAACTCAGACTCGTACCCAAACTCTTCTGTAAACTCTGCCAGAACTGAGATGTGAACCTCGTGTCTCTGTCCGACATGATACTCACGGGGACTCCGTGAAGTCGTACGATCTCCTGCACGATTCACGTTACATCACCATCTAAACTAGGAAAAGGAAATAGAAACGGAGAGTAACGAATTTACCTCCATATATCTCCTCGCTAGCGCCTCAGTGGACTGTCCTACTTGGAATGGAATAAAGTGCACGGATTTGGTCAATTGGTCTACGATCACCCAAATCGTGTCATTCTGTTTCGGACTCCGAGGCAGTCCAGTCACAAAGTCCATAGTGATGTGTTGCCACTTCCACTCCGGAATCGGAAGCGGTTGTAGCAACCCTGTCGTACGCTGATGCTCCGACTTTACCTGCTGGTAAACCAGACACTTGGCTACACTCCGAGCCACACCCCTCTTCATGCCATGCCACCAAAAGTTCAGACGAAGATCCTTGAACATCTTGGTACCACCAGGATGTACAGAATACGGCGAACAGTGTGCCTCAACCAGCAACTCCTCTCTAATATCCCCAGCTAGCACACACAACCTGGCTCCATACCTCAGCGAGCCATCCTCATGAATCAAAAAGTCAGTCCGCAGACCGGCTTCCACCTGCTCCCGAATCTTCACCAGCTTCGGATCTCCAGCCTGGCCAGCCTTGATCTGATCCACGATCGTCGACTGTATCTGCATACACATCAACAAAGAAGCCTCTCCAGGAAGAACAATCTCAATTCCAGACTCGCAAAAATCCTGCTGCAATCTCCACTGCGAAGTCAACATCATCACCGCTGGAAGCCTACTCAACGTATCCGGAACCACATTCACTTTGCCAGGGTGAAACTGCAAATCGATCTCATAGTCCGCCATGAGCTCCAACCATCGACGATGTCGCATGTTGAGCTCCTTCTGAGTAAAAATATACTTCAAGCTTTTGTGATCGGTGAAGATCTTCACTTTCTCACTCAGCAGGAAGTGCCTCCATATCTTGAGCGCAAACACGACAGCAGCCAACTCCAAGTCGTGTGTCAGGTAATTCTTCTCATGAGTCTTGAGCTGACGCGAAGCATATGCCACCACATGCCCGTGCTGATGCAACACACAACCGAGACCCTTGCCAGAAGCATCGCAAAAGATCTCAAATCCTCCACTGCGATCAAGCACAACAAGAACATGGGCAGTCGTCAATTTCTCCCTCAGAACACCAAAGGCATTCTCACAATCACCCGACCAAACAAAAGGTACATCCTTCCGCGTCAATCTGGTCATCGGCTCAGCAATACGGGAAAAGTCCTTAATAAAGCGCCGATAGTAACCAGCAAGCCCAAGGAAACTCCGGATCTCGGATGCTGACTACGGAACAGGCCACTCTCTGATGGCCTTGATCTTCTCAGGATCCACTGAAATACCATCTCCAGCTAACACATGCCCGAGAAAAGCAACCATGTCCAGCCAAAACTCGCACTTCAAAAACTTAGCATACAAACGATGCTTCCTCAAAATTCCTAACACTGTCCTCAAGTGCGAGGCATGCTCTTCCTCCGACTTTGAATAGATCAAAATGTCGTCAATAAAGATAACGACAAACTTATCCAAAAATTCATAAAAAATCAGGTTCATCAGATTCATGAAAACTGCGGGAGCGTTGGTCACACCGAAAGGCATAACCACAAACTCGTAGTGTCCGTACTTCGTCCTAAACGCTGTCTTCGGAACATCCTCCTTCTTCACCTTCAACTGATGATAACCACTCCTCAGATCCAACTTCGAAAACACCCTCGATCCTCCAAGCTGATCAAAAATATCATCGATGCGAGGCAACGGGTATTTTTCTTAATGGTCACCGCATTCAGCTCTATGTAGTCCACGCACATGCGACGCGAACCATCCTTCTTTTTCACCAGCAGCACCGGTGCTCCCTACGGAGACACACTAGTTGTGTGTTTCTCCGTATTTTCCGCCGTCTTTTATTCGTTTTCTCGTGTTTTCTCGTTTTCTTTCACTTTTCTTTGTTTCTCCATGTTTGCAGGAGATTGCCCGCGTAGGAGACGTTTAACGACGATATCTCAAGTCCCCTCATCGTGTACCAAGTGTTTAGATTCCGATTTCTTTTTTGTTTTACTTGGTGCAAATCCCCTCGTCGTGTACCGTTCTCCCACTTGGGAGAGTACACATGTATATACCCCAATATCCAAAAATCCAAAAAGGGAGAAAAGAAAAGAAAAACCCAAAAAGAAAGAAATGAATGAATAAAAATAAAAAAATATTTTTGTGTAGCCAAAAATCCAAAAAAAAATACAAATACCCAAAACCCAAAAAATTCCCGTGTGAATATTGCCGTGAATAAAGGGAAGGCGAGTATTTGCACCGAGTGATCTACTCCACATCATCTCAACCCCCATCGGTTTCGAAAACACTTGGCTTAGGAACTTTTTAGCTATTATCTAGGCTGTAGTGTGGTGATTTCCTTAACCCTAGTTGTGGAGTCCCTGACGCATGATATGTTTTAATTCTCTCTCTATTCTCATGCATGCTTGAACTATATATTCACCGCTTTATTCAATTCGAATCGATATTTGGGTCATTTCCTGGATTTGCATATATGAGCTTATAGCACATTGCAGAAAGCGACACCATTTGCTAGCACACGACCGCACTCACACGCGCTTCACCACGTGGGCCCACCACACTTGTCTGGACTCGTATTCCTTGGTTTAGTGATGTGATTTTTGTGTTTGCTCGCTTAGTGTGTTGTGTTTGATTTTGCTGGCTCTGACGGGCGATCTAGGATTTTTGTTTTCTCTTTTTCTCTCTTTCTCTCTATTTTTCCCCTCCGAGCTCCTACTCTCACTCGTCTTCCTCGAGGACGAGGAAGAGTTCAGCTTGGGGGATTTTGACGTGCGTATATATTTCATATATTCATGCACGTTTTCTTTCGTGTTTCTCCGTATTTTCCGTCGTCTTTTATTCGTTTTCTCGTGTTTTCTCGTTTTCTTTCACTTTTCTTTGTTTCTCCATGTTTGCCGGAGATTGCCCACGTAGGGGACGTTTAACGACGATATCTCAAGTCCCTGGAGCAACGGGAGGAGTCACGCGTGACCCAGGGGGTCAAACAAAGATGATGGCATCATTTTATCCCCTCACCCGATCGGTTGGACTAAGTCAACCGATCGGGTGATGCACGCGTGCACCACCCGGTCTCGGCTGGAGCTCAAGTGGATGTCACCCGACCGGTTCACAGGCCGGTTCAACCGGGCCGACTCTCTGTCTTTTCAAGCCAAATTCCAATCGATCGGGTGACTTACACCCGATCGGTTCATCTGTAGCTTATGCCGAGGAGCCGAGACACGGGCACCCAACCAACCCCTTCACCCGATGGCGCCAAGATCCAACCGGTCACCCCAAGAACTCAACCGACCGGTTCATATGACCGGGTGAAACTCCGCCGTTTTCTGTTTATTATTTGTAACGGATCACCCGATCGGTTGACTTGTCAACCGATCGGGTGATACGATATCCTATAAATAGGACCCCTAGGGTTCCAGAAACGGGGAGCTGTTAGTTTTTACTGTTTTCTCCTATTTGTGACGGCTGTAATTACTTTTCTATTGTAAGTTTTCGGATCTTTCTTAAACTTTAGTATTATTTTAATTGCTCTACTACCTTCGCATTCCTATCATCTGATTATGATTTTAACGGTTCATTTTCGTTTAGATCGCTTTTTAATGAATATTTTTGAGTAGTTCCCAAATCTGGGATTTTGGCGGAAACCCCTTCGGGGGCTCTTCCCGATGCATCCATAAGGTTAGGAAATCGATAGGGATTAGGAATCTAACGGTTACCCGGGGTGTTTTATTGTCATCGGCGGGAAAAAGACCGCCTTTGACCGTTGGGCCAAGGGGGAATAAACTTGGCGGTTGACTCCCTAGCCATAGCTCACACCCTTAGCGTAGACGCCGAATCCTAGCATGCGGGAGCGGCAGGATGAGACGTTGGGAGTTATCGTTGCGAGCTTAGTGCTCCCGGAATCGATCAGTGTTAATGGACACGGGAGTGCCCACTGATCGAACCCGGGAAGTCCGGTGTATCATCCTGGGCACCGACCGGAATATCGGGCCCATGGGATGCCGGTACCACTTTCAGAGGCAACGTCTCACCATTAGACCCTAATTCCGATCGCCATCCTACCCGTAGGCCGTATCGGTGAGAGTCGCTCGTTGGAGTGAAAACCAAAGTCTCGGGTTTATTTTCTTATTGTTCATACCTTGCATTCCTTTACCGTGACAACCCATCAACCGATCCGGGCTAGCTCACCCACGGGGTGATTTCGGTCCTCCTTGACACAAGCACATCCTAGCCTCCCTGTGTTCGACCCCTAAGCCACACTACAACACCGTGCGCTTGCGGTTACAAATATCTAAACCCTCACGCGGGTCCCCCGGCCATTTGCGGCTTGCAAACCGAGGGCACGTCAAGTTTATGGTGCCGCTGCCGGGAGGCAACGTGCTTGTTATTTTAGGATCTCTTGAACCCTAGTGTCTAGCTCTTATCCCTACCTCGCAATAATTTTCGCATTCTTCCTTTTTCTTTTTATTTTCTTATTTTTATTTTTCTTTTTATTTCTTATCTTATCTGTTTCTTTCCCACTTGTCGCTTTACGGGTGTTTGTTGTTTTCCTTGTGAAGGAGTTCAAGAAGTCTCGACGACTTGATCCCCGTTGATCCAGAGATTAACGCCACCCTTAGGCGTTTGGCCGCCGAGAAGCGAAGAAGAGAGGATCCTGAAGCCATGGAGGAGAACACCCCGCCTCGCAAGTCCCTGTTGGAGTACTCGATGCTATCTATCGAGTCCACTTCCGCCATCCGTCCTCCAGCTATTACGGCCCAAAGCTTCGAGCTAAAGCCATCTTTGGTGACATGGATCCAGCAGGATCAGTTTTCGGGTGCACCCATGGAGAGCCCGATCGAGCATCTAGACTCCTTCTTGGAGAAATGTGACACCTTCCAGATTAACGGTGTCACAACTGAGGCGATCCGTCTGAAGCTGTTCCCCTTCTCGTTGCGAGACAAAGCCAAGCAAGGGCTTAGGGGGAAGGACCCCAATACTTTCAATACATGGGAGAAGCTCTCCAACGATTTTCTGACGAAGTTCTTTCCTCCGGGGAAGACCATGAAGTTGAGGAGTGAGATCTCCTCCTTCTCCCAGGCCAGCCACGAGTCCTTGCATGAAGCTTGGACGAGATACAAGGAGATGCAAAGAAGATGCCCTCACCATGAGCTTCCGAAGTGGCAGATTATTAATCTGTTCCACAATGGGCTGAGGGATGACCTAAAATCTTCTATGGACGCCGCGGCTGGGGGTTCCTTCATGTCAAGGAGCGAGGAAGATGCCGGACATATTCTGAAAAATATGGCATCCAACAATGAGCGGTGGTGTGACGAGAGAGCCACACCCAGGTCTGGGGGTATACACAGAGTCGAGGACGTCGACAAACTTTCAAGCAAGTTCGACTTGCATTCAACCCAGATCTCCGCACTAATGGTAGGAGCCGGTGGTGCCGGTGCACAACACGTCGCAGCGGTGGAATCCGAAGTTTTTGGAGAGTTCGACGGTGGTGACATCTCACCACCGTTGGATCAGGCGAGCGCATTGTTTTACAATCCTACGGGGAATGCGCCATTTCCACCACAAACCAACTCAAACCCAGCCTACTCTCCCAACAACCGGAATCATCTGAACCTCGGCTACCGGGCACCTTACCAACAGCCGGCTCAGCAACAACAGTAGACTTATCAGCCGGCTAGGCCCCAGCAGCAGTTCCAGCAGCAGCAATATCAGCAACACCCTCCACCACAGTATCAACAATATGCCCCTAGGAATCAGCAGCCCGCCCAGCAGAAATACGTCCAACAGAGGGCCGTCTCTCCGGTTGAGTCTCTCTTGACTCAATATATAACCAACCAGGAGAAAATCAATCTGAAGCTGGAGATGGGACAAAGAGTGCTCACTGATCAGGTGACCCAGCTGGGGTTGCAAGTGGCGAACCTGCAAAGACCTCAAAATTTATTACCGCCACAACCTGAGGTGAACCCTAGGGGGGTAAATCGGACCTTGGTGCTCACACATGAGCATGAGAACGTGTCTGCCATCGTCTTGAGGAGCGGGACACAAATTCCTACTAGAGCGCCACCCAAAGAACCGGAAGCACCACTGGCCGTTGAGCGGCCAATTGAGAAGGTTAATGACGACGGTGCCCCGTCGCCAAAATTTGTGGCTCCGGAGGGAACCCCCGAAGAAGAGAAGAAGAAAGAAGAAGGGAATTTGAAAGTATTCAAGCCCGTTGTGCCTTTCCCACAACGGCTTGCCAAGGCAAAAATCGATGAGAAGTATGGCAAATTCTTTGCCATGGTGAAAGATATGAGTTTACAAATCCCCTTCCTCGAGGCCATAAAGACGATCCCCTCCTATGCTAAATTCTTGAAAGACTTGGTGACACTGGGATCTAGAAAAGAAAAGGTCGTGTTAACGGCGGAGTGCAGCGCACTCATTCAGCATGCAAATCCGCCCAAGCTGAAGGATCCAGGAAGTTTCTCCATCCCTTGCTCTATCGGGGAAGTGCAAATCCATAGGGCGCTCGTCGATCTTGGTGCGAGCGTCAGTTTAATGCCCCTATCGTTATACAAGAGAATAGGGATGGGAGACTTAGAGCCCACCGGCATGACATTACAACTTGCTGACCGTTCGGTCAAGTATCCGGTGGGAGTAGTGGACGACCTCCCAGTCGATGTGAAAGGGGTGCATGTACCAGTCGATTTTGTGGTGATGGACATGCCGGAAGACAAGCATACCCCAATTATTCTTGGACGACCCTTTATGGCAACCACCGGAGTGTTGATAGACGTAAAGTACGGGAAGCTTTCCCTGAATGTGGGCCAAGAAAGAGTCGAATTTGACTTGGGCTTGTCGATGAAACATCCAAACCCCCCGGACGATCCTAGTATCAATGTGTTGGAGAATGAAGAAGAAAGAGCTGTTGAAACGAGTGCTTGGGAAGTGCTCTCGAGGAATCCCCCCGATAGCTTGGGGGACCTTGGAGAGCAAGTTGGCTCCCCTAAGAATGAAATGGCTAATGAGGCGGTCGCGCGACATGTGATCCCTCCCGGATTCCCTAAGTCTCCTCCCACGAGGAGAAAAGGAAAAGAACCCATGGACCTCACTGGCGATGAGGTCCGGATCCTGAAAAAGATGGCGGTGGACGCCAATTTAAGGGAGAAGCCCCCGGATCCTGTCAACAAAGGGAGGGTAGTCGAGCAAATCTTTCTCCAGCCGCTGACTACTCCAAAGGCCGTAAGCTCCGATGAAGAAGAGATGCCAAACTTTGGGCATCACCCGTACCAACCACCGTGAATATCACTTGCGGGCGTCGAGCCAACGACGTTAAACAAGTGCGCTTCATGGGAGGCAACCCATGCTCTGAACTTTTGCCCCACTTTCTACTGTTGTTTTGACTTTATTTTATCTATTTTTATAAATAAAATAAGCCGCAAGAACATCCGTTCAGGGACTTAGACAATCTATTGGTTTTTGCAGGAAACAAGGCCCCACCCGATCGGTTGATAACTCAACCGATCGGTTGGGATGTATCAGATACAAGCCGCATCTGTCCCCAAATGAACCGATCGGGTGAAGAATGGAGAGACCGTGTGACAGACCGGGT
This sequence comes from Scilla litardierei, assembly GCA_030789695.1. Classification (NCBI taxonomy): domain Eukaryota; kingdom Viridiplantae; phylum Streptophyta; class Magnoliopsida; order Asparagales; family Asparagaceae; genus Scilla; species Scilla litardierei. The sequence goes on along the minus strand of CM061142.1, from coordinate 585,872,849 downwards.
GATCTGGGGAGAATTCTCAGGAAATTTTTGGGAAATATCAACCGATCGGTTGAGTTAGAGCGCGATCGGTTGAAGAGACCGGGTGAGAAACCCACAGTTCTCGGGAAAATGAGTGGAGCGGCCAACCGATCGGTTGACAAGTCAACCAACCGGTTCGCCTGTAGCGCTTCTTCGGCAAGAATTTTCGACCTAACAGTCAACCGATCGGGTGACAAGACACCCGATTGGTTCGACTTAAACCCCTATAAATACCCCACCCTCACCCGTTCGCATTCCACCTCACCCGATCGCTCGAACCGTCGTCGTTTCGCCTGCTTCTCCTCCCCAACGGCCCGATTTCTCCTCCCCGCGTCCTCCACTCCTCCAATACTACCTCTCTCCACCTCCTCCACCAATCTCTCCATCATTTTCACTCTCTCTCCCTTTCATTTCGAATTTCTGACCTAATTCACCCGTTTTCCCCAATTTCGAATCTTGCTAAAGAAATCGCCGCGGCTTCATAGCGTGCTCCTATCGAGTAGCATCGGGGCATCTACGAGCAACGATCTTTATCTCATTTGGGTAAACTCGCTCCTTAGCTCAATTTTAATTTTACCCCAAATATTCCATTTGCTCGTTGGTCGTGTTTCGTGTTTGTGTTGATTCATTGTATTTTGCATACTCACGCACACACACGACTCCCGTACAATGCCTCCCCGCCGTGCTAAGCCCTCCGACGCCAGCTCTTCCAACCCTAGGCCCACCCGTCGTACTCGTCACGCACAACCCCCCTCACCACCCACCACCTCCAATCCATCTACCACCCCACGCACCGATCCCCCGCCTTACGTTGACGATCCCGAATACGGGATGCAATTCCAAGACGACGACATGGCCGACCGATTCACGGCCATGATCCTCCTAGCTGGACAGGGCGGTCGGGTAACCCAGGAGTCCGTCGACCGAGACCTCCCATTCCTTCAAAGCTTCATCCGCCACATCCGTGAAGACCCACCAGATGCCTCCGAGCTCAGCATCCCGCCTCCCACGACTCCTGGTCCCCAGCACAGGCCCCCATCACCACCCCCAGAGGGTGGTGCCCCCGCTTGATTTTTCCAGCCCACTTTTGTCCCCCCTATGTTCGTGCCCATCTGTCTTTGCGGGGCCCTGCTTCGTCTCTGCCTGGGGGAGGACCCATTCACGAGTCGCATCACTTCCTTTTTATTTTTTTTGATTTCATTTTGTTTGTTTCTGACTCTCCCTTGCATATTTCTGCATTTCACGATCACATTTTATTTGCTATCAATGTCATGTCTAGCTTGGGGGACGTCTATTTTGGTGTGTTGTCATGTTTATTTTTTCTTATTTTTGTGTGTGTGCTTGTCTTTCCCCTTTTGAGTGTCGTGTCGTGTGGTTTTATTTCTATTTTCGTATCGTGTGGTTTTATTTCTATTTTCATGTCGTGTGGTTTGATTTTGATTTTTCTTTATTTTCAGTTTCATCTCTGTGTTTTTCTCGTTCTCATTTCTTTTTGTGTCGGTGCGTACCCCCCATCTTCATTGCCCTCCCGTACTCACTCTTATTGCATTGAGGGCAATGCAAGCTTCAGCTTGGGGGAGCCGCACTGTGTGCGCCATTTGAGTCTTTCTTTTTTGTTTTTGTGTCGTTTTCATCGTGTTTTATTTTTTTCTTTTCTTCTTTTTATCTCTTTCTCCTAGAGATGAACCCTATGATGAATTGCCACAAAATCACACACACCTAGCATAGCATCGATAATCACACTCACTAACCTTAGGAAGTCGAGTCCTCTTGCATTTCATGCATCACGGGTCCACTTAGCTTTTATGTGAGTCGTGTGTCGTGCCTAGAGTTGGGTGTGCTTCTACTTTGTGATTGTGTTTTATATACCTGTCCAGGAATGACCCCTAGATTATCACGCTTCGATTTGAATATGCGGTACTTATTTCTACTGTTTGCTTCTGCATGCTATTTATATATATCGTATGCTTCATTTCGCATGTGTCGGGATTCCACAATTAAGGACTAGGATAACCCACTTAGCCCATGCTCTAATTAGCGAAAATAGTTTCCTTTACCCAAGTGTTTAGATTCCGATTTCTTTTTTGTTTTACTTGGTGCAAATCCCCTCGTCGTGTACCGTTCTCCCACTTGGGAGAGTACACATGTATATACCCCAATATCCAAAAATCCAAAAAAAGGGAGAAAAGAAAAGAAAAACCCAAAAAAGAAAGAAATGAATGAATAAAAATAAAAAAATATTTTTGTGTAGCCAAAAATCCAAAAAAAATACAAATACCCAAAACCCAAAAAATTCACATGTGAATATTGCCGTGAATAAAGGGAAGGCGAGAATTTGCACCGAGTGATCTACTACACATCATCTCAACCCCCATCGGTTTCGAAAACACTTGGCTTAGTAACTTTTTAGCTATTATCTAGGCTGTAGTGTGGTGATTTCCTTAACCCTAGTTGTGGAGTCCCTGACGCATGATATGTTTTAATTCTCTCTCTATTCTCATGCATGCTTGAACTATATATTCACCGCTTTATTCAATTCGAATCGATATTTGGGTCATTTCCTGGATTTGCATATATGAGCTTATAGCACATTGCAGAAAGCGACACCATTTGCTAGCACACGACCGCACTCACACGCGCTTCACCGCGTGGGCCCACCACACTTGTCTGGACTCGTATTCCTTGGTTTAGTGATGTGATTTTTGTGTTTGCTCGCTTAGTGTGTTGTGTTTGATTTTGCTGGCTCTGACGGGCGATCTAGGATTTTTGTTTTCTCTTTTTCTCTCTTTCTCTCTATTTTTCCCCTCCGAGCTCCTACTCTCACTCGTCTTCCTCGAGGACGAGGAAGAGTTCAGCTTGGGGGATTTTTACGTGCGTATATATTTCATATATTCACGCACGTTTTCTTTCGTGTTTCTCCGTATTTTCCTCCGTCTTTTATTCGTTTTCTCGTGTTTTCTCGTTTTCTTTCACTTTTCTTTGTTTCTCCATGTTTGCAGGAGATTGCCCGCGTAGGGGACGTTTAACGACGATATCTCAAGTCCCCGGAGCAACAGGAGGAGTCACGCGTGACCCAGGGGGTCAAACGAAGATGATGGCATCATTTTATCCCCTCACCCGATCGGTTGGACTAAGTCAACCGATCGGGTGATGCACGCGTGCACCACCCGGTCTCGGCTGGAGCTCAAGTGGATGTCACCCGACCGGTTCACAGGCCGGTTCAACGGGGCCGACTCTCTGTCTTTTCAAGCCAAATTCCAACTGATCGGGTAACTTACACCCGATCGGTTCATCTGTAGCTGATGCCGAGGAGCCGAGACACGGGCACCCAACCGACCCCTTCACCCGATGGCGCCAAGATCCAACCGGTCACCACAAGAACTCAACCGACCGGTTCATATGACCGGGTGAAACTCCGCCGTTTTCAGTTTATTATTTGTAACGGATCACCCGATCGGTTGACTTGTCAACCGATCGGGTGATACGAGATCCTATAAATAGGACCCCTAGGGTTCCAGAAACGGGGAGCTGTTAGTTTTTACTGTTTTCTCCTATTTGTGGCGGCTGTAATTACTTTTCTATTGTAAGTTTTCGGATCTTTCTTAAACTTTAGTATTATCTTAATTGCTCTACTACCTTCGCATTCCTATCATCTGATTATGATTTTAACGGTTCATTTTCGTTTAGATCGCTTTTTAATGAATATTTGTGAGTAGTTCCCAAATTTGGGATTTTGGCGGAAACCCCTTCGGGGGCTCTTCCCGATGCATCCATAGGGTTAGGAAATCGATAGGGATTAGGAATCTAACAGTTACGCGGGGTGTTTTATTGTCATCGGCGGGAAAAAGACCGCCTTTGACCGTTGGGCCAAGGGGGAATAAACTTGGCGGTTGACTCCCTAGCCATAGCTCACGCCCTTAGCGTAGACGCCGAATCCTAGCACGCTGGAGCGGCAGGATGAGACGTTGGGAGTTATCGTTGCGAGCTTAGTGCTCCCGGAATCGATCAGTGTTAATGGACACGGGAGTGCCCACTGATCGAACCCGGGAAGTCCGGTGTATCATCCTGGGCACCGACCGGAATATCAGGCCCATGGGATGCCGGTACCACTTTCAGAGGCAACGTCTCACCATTAGACCCTAATTCCGATCGCCATCCTACCCGTAGGCCGTATCGGCGAGAGTCGCTCGTTGGAGTGGAAACCAAAGTCCCAGGTTTATTTTCTTATTGTTCATACCTTGCATTCCTTTACAGTGACAACCCATCAACCGATCCGGGCTAGCTCGCCCACGGGGTGATTTCGGTCCTCCTTGACACAAGCACATCCTAGCCTCCATGTGTTCGACCCCCAAGCTACACTACAACACCGTGCGCTTGCGGTTACAAATATCTAAACCCTCACGCAGGTCCCCCGGTCATTTGCGGCTCGCAAACCGGGGGCACGTCAGGAAGAAACTAGAAAATCACAACGAACGAACGAAAACGAAAGCTACGGAGACGGAAAATCACACATAAGGAGAAAATCCACCAAAACATATATTATAATATAGATAATCCAAATTCATGAAAAACCAGTCGTTACAAAAGCGTAGACGTACCATTGCAATCCTTGAAAGAGGAAGTTTATTTGCTCATTAAGACACAGGAGGCTACATCCCACCAATTCCAAGAAAACTTACTTGTTCGGAGTCGGCAAATTCAGTAATCTATTGAAAATCTTACTCTGATTACCGCTTGCTTAGGAGAAACTAATTCTTTTGAAATTCAATTTCCAAAATCTAATTTGAGTTCATCTTCTATTGTAGGTATATCGAGCAAGCCATGTCACGATGAAGTCACGAGCAAAAATTTCAACATGGTAGGAAGTGGGTGCAATGGAGAGGAGGAGCTAGCAATTTTGGATGAACAGGAGGAGGAGAAAGCTAGGGACATGGGTTTAGAGATCATCGCTATTGAGCCCGAACCATTCTCTCCCCCAGTTTTTTCCCAAAATCATTTATCCCTCTCCCTGATGACCGAGCATCATACCGAGAGCAGTGCACATTTTTCAAGGAGTAGTCATCAACATGCCTTACTTTATTTTACGTACTTTGGTGACTATATTTGGAATATGTTTGTGGCGAAGAATTTTAGACTAATTTGGACTGACATAACTCATCTCTGGCAGGACATTGGTAAACAAGTTATAGAGATGCTTGGAGTTGTGTTGCTTAGGTCCGATTTAGCTTTTGGAGGAAGGATACTTGCCGAGGAACGCAAGTCGAAAATAGAACAACTTTCTCCACCATTAAAGATCCGTGATCCGCCATTTGACCACATTGTGTTCTTTCCATTAGCGTAGATTTTATATGCTTTCTAGGTTGCTTTCTTTTGAATTAACTCGTACCCCTTTCGACATTGAGGACAATGTCCATCTTTAGTTGGGGGGAGTGCATGAGGCCTTAGGATTTTTTTTTAATAACAAGGCAAAAGAAAAGTATAAATCACCAATTTTCATCTTTTAAAACTCCTTCACATACCACGAATGCGGATGATTATGCATTGATTGAGTTCTAAAAATTGTTTATGGCTTGAGTTAATTATTTTTCATTCATGGAATTACTCGTTAATATGCTATTCATGAAAATTTTCAATTGCCATGATTAATATCTCGAAATAGTTTGAATTTATTTCATGCATGCTAATGTGATGAAAAAGCTTAAGTATACACGATTTATGAGAAAAGTCTTCAAGTTGAAGAGGAAGTTGGCCTTTGTTATTAATGTTTTAATTCGACGAATGGATGTTGAGTTGCTTATGAAAAAATAAAAAAACAAAAAGGAAAAAAAGAAAAAAAAGTGAAAAAGAAAAAATGCATCGTTCCCTTGAGTTCATTTATTAGCCGTGTCTTCGTGCCTCAGGAAGCATTGGAGATTCGCGTCGAAAGATGGATGAATGTGGAGTGCATTCAAAAAAAAGAGTAAAACTTAGATGATTCGAGTATTACGTTCGAGGGGCTCTTCTAAGCCTAATGTCTGAAGGTCGTCTGACCTAGGAATCATTAACTGAAAGCTCGCTACATGGATCATTCTAAGTCGTCAAAAGAAAAGAAAATGAAAAAGAAAAAAAAGAAATGGTGAATAAACTAAGCAACTTCAGTACCCATGATTTGAACGATTTTTGTGAGATGCCAATTCCTTGGAAATGAGAAAACTAGAATGTAACGACGTGTTATACTTTCGCTTGCGCAAATCAATGCTTGCATGTTATTTATTCAAATTAAATTAGAGAAAATATCATGTGATTGATCTTGTTCATGGATTGTGTATATTGATGGTCGAAATCATGTTGGAAAGCGTATTATTGAGCCATGCCATAAGCGATTGCTAGGATTTATTGTTTTACTAATCATCCAACTTAATCGCTCTTTTTGCTAGGGACTAGCAAATCGCTAGTTGGGGGTGTGATTCGGGTTGAATATTGCATATTTAACACACCATTTACCCTTATTTTGTGCTTATATGATGCTTAATTGGTCTCTAATACATTCGTATTTTGTATATCGTCATTTATTATAGGAATCACTTGATTTAAGCACAAAACATCAATAAACTGAGTATTTATGCACTTTTATATTTTTCATGGCTAGACCTCGATCTCACGATTCCAACGACTATTTATTTGTATTTTTCTGAGATCTGTGCTAATTACTATGAATTTTTGAATGCAGAATACCAATTTAATGAGGAAATACGCTCAAAATACGCTTGGAAATATGGCCCGCACGAATCTTGGCGGCCACGTGGCAGCATCTGAATGCTCCCCGCTCAAATCCGATGGTTGTGGCAAAAAGGGCGACGAGGCACGTTAATCACCGTTGGATCTCGACCCAACGTCCCCATCGTCACCAAACACAGCGGAGAGCGGGCGAAAGATCAGCTACGTGGTTTAATGTGAGCCGCTCATCCATCATCCGACGGTCCCTAATTCCCCCGCATTTAAACTCGGTGAGCGGGTGACGTGGCTCAATCTGAGCCGTCGCCCCCGAAACCAACGGCCATCGCACGAAGCGATCTGAGCGGAGCAACGGAAATTCTTTGGGCGACGTGGCGAATTGTGAAGCGCCCGATTTCGACCCTATGGTTGAGAACCATCCCGAAGCGAATTCGAAATAGGAGAGCGGATGCGGGTGAAAACGAGCGCGGATCCGCTCCGCTGGGACACGTGGCGCAATGAGGGCAAATCCCGCCTGGATCGGACGGTTCACAGTTGCGGCCGGTGTTGTTATGCGGATTTGAAGCGGGTTTCGACCCGTTAAGCACAGTAAACCAGCAATGCTTAGTATATAACGTATTTCTAGGGTTTTGCTCCGTATTCTGGCGTATTGGGGGCTCTAGGCGCCGTATTTTGCCATGAAATTAGGAGGCCCTAGGGACAGAGGCTAGATCTATCATCTGAAGGAGATTTGGGGCTATTTGGAGAGAATTGGTGACATTTTTCCTATCTTTAGCCTTGTATTTTGCGTATTTGGCTTAAAATTGAAGTATTATTCACGTATGTTGAGGTTTTAATGATGTATTTGTCTATGAATACTGATTATATGATCTTCATGTAAGGTTAATATTCATATGAGTTGGTGTTGATGTAGTTAGGGTGTCATAATCATTGATTCTGATATCTTTTTGCCCTATTTGTATTGTATAATCGCGTATTTTGCTAGTTTCTACATGTATTGTTCAAGTATAATCGGTGTTGGTGTACTTGGATCGAATATGATCTCTGGACTTATTCGTACCGTGACCCTTGCAAGCACATAAGCTTAATTTCATCATTAAACTAGTATTTTATTCGATACTTAAGGCACTTTTTCGATGTTCGTTTATTGTTATATTTTCCAACGTTCTCGTGCCCTCACCGGACGAAACATTGAGTTATAGAAAAGATATTTATAATCATTGATTGAACACACCCTAACGAAATCACTACCAACACATACTCTCCATATTAGTACCCCATTTCGAATTCACCGTAGTTATCGTAGGATTTTCTTTTGTTATTCTAAACTCTTGATATCATATCGTTATACTTGATAGGTGGTTGTTTCTCATCGTTTTATTACTCTTTACAAAATGAAGTTCATGGTTTTGCAGGTCAGTTGTTCTGTGGATACGATACCTGGGCTCACTAGGATTATTACTTGTTCGATCTCCTGCACTTGGAAGAAACCCTTAGACATTTTGAGATGAGCCAAGTTTTTGCTACAAGGAAAGGCTTCAAGAAGTATCAAAACAGGTGGAGACAAGAAAGTGCCAAACAAGATGGATGCGCTTATTCTAAATTGCAAGAACAAAATGGATGTTGTTAAAGGAGTTTAATTGATGGGGCGAGTCCACATGAGGTCATTGCTATAGGAAGTGATGGTAGTGGGAGTTTTAAACGAAGTAGAGACCATAGAGATACTATGGATAACTCTTATTTAAGGATGTGCCTTTAGGACAATTATTGTAATTGTATAAAGACGTCTTATTCAAAATAATAGTGTAAAGTTTGATATTCTTTAACTATGTGATTTTCTTTTACACTGTTGAGTATGTCATTGTGTTATATATCACATGGGTAAAGTCCTTTGAGATGCGCGACAAAGTGGGATTATAATGAGATCATGGTAATAAGGCCCAATAGATTCACATTAGCAAAAATCCTAAATATTCCTGGTTGTACGAATATCAAGAATGACATTGATATTTCAGATAGACCAGTGTGCGTTGATATCTTCCGTCAGATGATAGTGGCTGGTCCCATTGCCACTAGTTGTGTAGACATCGTGAGACAACATACATGTGCTTGTTGGGAATAAGTTCATAGAATAACTCGTCGAGCTGCTTGATATAGATATCATAATATACATGTTAATGGAAGTACTCAGGTGATAGTTGATGTAAAGTAGTCCTTACGACCAGAGATGGTGGACCTTGAATATGAAAGGCTATGATTTGACTTTTACCAAACATGTGATTTCTGTATCGGTACTCACTGGGCATAGTCGAAAGTGTGGGAGAACTCGAATATTGCCATTTCTCATGGGAGAACTCGGATCAAAGCTTGGATCTCTAAACTAGGGCTTTGATGTCTCGTCGGTAACCCTCATTAAGTTGCTCTAATTTATCCGGGTACAATGTCTCTTTGTAACCCTAATTAATATAAAATTAATCTATCAATTAAACGATTCAAACCAAAACCCTGATTTCTCGTCGGTGATTACGGTTGTATAGCTATTCAATGAATAAACTAATGATAAATGCATCCAAGACTAAACCGTAGCAATTAATTCAATAAATCAATATTGGGGACGATCAATCCATATAACTAAATCATAATAGAGTTCAACTTAACCCTAAGCAAGAAGATTACTCACAAGACATAGCAAAAATCATCAAACAAGTCATAAATGAAGGCATGAAAAAGCAAAGAGAGAGTTACGAGAATATAACTACATTGAAGATCAAAATTTTAAAACTTTAGCACAAGAGAAAGCAATAAAAAGTCTTCAAACCTCTCCAAGATTAGCCACCAATAATACAAAAAAGCCCTAGTAAAAATGTTTTAAAACTAATTACAATTTTTGCTTTTATATCCCCTCAAAAACCCTAAGAAAATTCGGGTCTATAATCTGGAATTATCGGGCGCACGGGTGTGCAGTAAGTTGCATGGTCGTATTGGCACTGTATAGAAATTGACCACATCTTTTGTCTGTGTTGTAAGGCCGTGCTGGCTAGCGCACGGCCGTGCGGCTCATGCAGCAAAATCTCCATTATTACAGTTTCATTTGCACAGCCGTGTCACTTTGGCACATGGAATTCAGATATTTTGATACGACTGCATGACTGTGCAGGAGCTTGTACAGCTATGTTGTCATGTTTCTAGCACCATTCTTCATGAATTCTTCTGCAAGCTTCGTCATTTCTTCTCCCTTACTTCTCCCAACACTCCCTCGCATTGTTTTGCCCAATTTATCCATGAGAAATAAAAAATGCTCCCCATGAGTGAAATGAACTAAGACAAACGAAAAATGCATGAAGAATGAGTATATAACATAAAAAATCTTTCAGCGAAACGCTGTAAAAAATATACAAAATATATGCTTAACAAAAATCCCCAAGCTACACTCTTACTTGTCCTCAAGCAAGACAAAAGAGATACATGAAAAATGAGGAGAAATTGCTATAAACAGTTGAAGATCACCCTTTCATATCAACCCATGCAAGCACAATACATATGCGATAACTCAGACTTTAACTCAAGCATGTATCGAACTCTATCAATTGTTCATACAATATAAATAAATAAAGCAACTTTCCATCATGATTTCGAGTTCAATGTATACACCCATGAAAAAGAGAAAATCCGTGAAAAATCCTTATACTTGGTTTAGACCGATAAAACTTCAATCAATATTTAGCAGGTGTTAAGATTAAAACACAACGTCGTGTAGTGGTATCTCAATTCTCGAGGGTTTGGCCACGACAACGCTAGGTCTTTCCTAATTCGTGGGAGGTAGATATGCTTGATATTATAATTTTTTCTTTTCAACACTCTTTTTTATTTTTTTTTCTTTTTATGTGTACAAGAAACTTAGGGTGATCCATGTAGCAAGATTTCGAACCATGACTCTCAAATCAGATGCTTTAGGGCATTAGGCCAAAACAGGCCACTCAAACCTACTCTCTCGAATCACCTAAGACTCATTTTATTTCTATCTTGTGCACTCCCCCAAATCTTATTTTTTTGGCAAGAATCCCCAATGCTTCTTGAGGCACGAGGATCTGGCTACTTACCAAGATTGAAAGAACGATGCACTTATTCAATCTCATTTTTTTGAAACATATCAACCCATCTACACTTTTGATATAGACTAAGCATATGCCTACTGCCAAATCCTTACCAAATTTATACCTACTCTACTTAATTGGCCTAACCTAGACGTCATCATAATGATCGAATAAAATCAATCAAAACCATCGCAAAGACATCATCACAGAATTATGTACTTAATTAATAGGTGGCACATTAAAAATGATTCCATGAGGAAAAATACATAAAAATAAAGACATGCCACTACAATATCAAGAGCATGCATAGAATATAAATCTAAAGGAGTGCATATGTGTGTGTGTGACATGCCACTGCAATATTAAGAGCATGCATAGAATATAAATCTAAAGGAGTGCATATGTGTGTGGGTGACATGCCACTACAATATCAAGAGCATGCATAGAATATAAATCTAAAGGACTGCGTGCGTGCGTGCGTGCGTGTGTGTGTGTGTGTGTGTGTGTGTGTGTGTGTAAAAGCATATGAATGAGATTTTCATAATAGAAGGATCATTTCTTCAATTTTTTCAAAATTTTGTTTTTTTTGTTTTTGAATGCATGCATGTAAGCAATGCAAATGTAATGCATGATGGAATAACCAAAAAATTGAGGGATTCGATGCAATGCTGCATGAATTCGATGAAGGATGATGGTGTAATGCAATGCATGGCAGACTACCCCCCCCCCCCAAGCTAGGAACAAAGCATCTCCCCAAAAAAGCTAGAAAGACGCATTGCCCTCAATGCGGAAATGAATTGAAGGCCAAGGGTAATGAAATAGGGAGGAGGATGCTCAGTCTTTGCCACTGTCAAGTGGCAGATGGGGATAGCGGGGATAGATAAAGTGTCCCTAATTAATGTGCCACTGGTACATAAGAGTCATCATATACTTCACGTTATCGAAACACGTCGCGAAATCAGGAGGTAACTGAGTACCAGTGGGCTCATGGGTATCGGAGGGTCCAGCTTCATCGTCGTGGGGAGGGGAACATGGAGGAGTATGTGGCAGTGGTGGGGGGTGCTCAGGATCATCCTCATGCTCTCCCTGATCAATGTCTGAGGGAAACAACCATACCGTGTTCTTATCAACATGGGTCCTCTTAGGCTTTGGAAGAATGGTGTACTTGGTGTGGTGGACCCCTTGAATCCAAGTGAATTGGTTGTTCCCTTTAGAATGTATCATATACACATAGAAGACGGCACCGAGGTCTATGGATGAAGGCCCATTGGCCTTGGCCATATTCACCGGCAATTCAATTTGAAATGGTGCATATGCGGTGATAAGGGAGATGAGTCACCGACAACAAATATCTTCCGTCTTGGAAGTGCTAAGCCTCATGAGTTTGGAGACAAGCCAGTGAGTTGTGTTAAAGGAGACTGTAAGAAGGGTTGTGCCAAAAGATGGCCAGATCAGGATGAATAGCTCAGGACGTGAGATGTTTCCAACATCCCACCTACTGAATACCGTGCAAGAAATGATCCTATAGGCTAGGCATAGACCCATATGGATAATGGAGGACGCCTTGGCATCATGTGGATTGTATGTGTTGAGGGATGTATGCCATCAGTTCATTCGTATTTGATGCAAATGGATTTTAATATTAAATGAGAATTATTTATGTTGCATATGATGCGTATATAAAGTAAATAATTAAATATACATGTCGTAAATTGTTTCCGAGCGTATTTTAAAGGCATATAAATGAAGAGGATTTTTTCATGAAATTCAGGGAGAAAACAGCGCGCAAATCAGAGTTCAAACGAGCCGAATAAGTCTATTTAAAAAGGTGTTTTAAATAGAAACCCAAAGAGATATGCAGCCCAAAGTTTTTTTATAAAAAAAACCAGCCCAAAGATATTAGGCTCGGCCTTTGGGCCGGGCCAATAGTAGCTGGCGCACTTTGTGGCGACAGCTGTGCCTGTTTTTTAAAAGGCAGGGCAGGTGGGACCCGCCGCCTATTGTGGGCGGGCCCACCCGCGCACGCATAGGCGCGTGCCAGGCACGCCCCTTGCATTCCTGGTAGTGCCATTGGGGTACGTGCCTGGAACGTGCCTGGGGGTTGAGGCTGGTTCCATTCGCGGGGCCCAATTTGTGGGCCCCTCACAAAGGGTTTTGAACCATAATGGATTAATTTTGGGCGGCTTGATTTTGAACGAAAATCAAAATTTTTGATATCTTTGAGACTATGTTTGAGGGGTCAAACAAAGTCAAAATTGAGCCCCATTTGTTTCTATGCGATCACCGTTCAGTGCTCTTCGATTTGATAGGTTGTATAACTTGCGAAGCTCAACAGTGAGGGATGAAAAATTCACTAAAGATTGGCCTTTGTGTTGGGCAAACTTTAATTAATTGTTTCCTCTAAAATCTTCAGTCCCACATTGGATATGATGAGAAGGGGAGGGGTCAGCCGCCTTTATAAATAGGAGCCAACCCCCTTCCTTGAAACCCGCACCAAGCTCCAGATCTCAGTAGCTCCATTAAACGTGAGCAAGCTCAGATTTAATCTCAAATAAATTATTCCCTCTTCTTCTTAATTTATCCTTGCTCCTGATCGAGCTCTAACAAAGCTACGAAGGAGCTCGGACCGGATCCAAAGTCTTGACAAAGGATCCACTCAAGATGAAACTTTCTTTGTGCATGGTTGGCTCGGTGACAGGGTGTTGCTCGACTCGGGACACGGTTCAGATCGGGACGTGGTTTGGCTCGAGACGCAGCTCAGCTCAACAGAAGCTACGCAGGGCATCGCTCCGGAGATAAAGAAACGTTGCTAAAACGATGCTTCATATTGTACGGAAACGAAGTGAAATGTATGTAGTTTAATTAAACATGCATTTATAATTGTAAAAATAGAGTACACGGTGACAGAAGTATTTGAACTGCTTCGATCAGACAGAAGAGTCGAATACTTAGCTATATAATTCTTGCGTAATTAAAAAGAAAATGTGATTTTCTCTCAAGTCAAGTCTCTTAACACATCGGTGTGTTGGAGAGCATGAATCGCACTTTGTTAGACATGGTGCGATTCATGACAAGTGACTTTGAGTTACAATCCTATCTCTGGGTTAAGTCTCAAAAAGTGACACTTAGGTTTTTGATAAGGTTCTATGAGAACCTTATCAATATGATATTCCTCAAATTAATCGTTAGGAAGTCACAAGATTACTCGAGTCTCGTGAGACGAAAAGTCGAGTGAGACATCATAGTTGATGATGGCCTAGACAACTTCCAAGATGCCATTCTAAGTAGTGACTCTAAGAAATGGCTTGATGCAATCCGAAAAAGGTCCTTGTACGTAAATAGACTATGAACCTTAGTTGACGTGCCTAAGGAAAGTGTTTCTTTTGGTTGCAAGTGAATCTTCGAGACAAAAGATTAGTGCAGATGGAAAGGAGTGAAGAACAAGTTATGCTGGTTGAGAATAGTTATCATTAAACTCCTATAAATGGATTTTGGTTAAACTTTCTTGCCAACAGCTGTGTACAGATCTATTCGGATCAAACTCGATGTTAATGCTTATGATGACTATGAAAACTGAAGTATGCATATAAAATATGTTTTTTAAATATGATTTAGAAGAAAAAAATTATATGAATCATCCAGAGAGTTTTCAAGGTCAGTAGGTGCGAATAAAAAGCATTCGAGGCATGAAGGAGCCGAAACATATGTTTCGACAAAGTGGTCAAAGAGTTTGACACTTCATTAGAAATGATTATGAACCTTGCAGTTGACCAATAGCTATTTTGGATTATTCTCGTAAGGTACGATGAGCTGGATAAGATCTAGGCAAATTAAATATTATGGATTTCAAGAGACCAAGGAAATTATTGGGATGAGATTAAAATGTGTGGTCTAACATGAACATAGAATGTAACGACTGGTTTTAGCGATACATAATACGTTTCCCCTCTCGGGTTGTATATCCTTCTTCGTATCCGTAGTTAAGTTGTAACGGACCCCGTACCCGTACCCGTACCCGTACCCGTATCCATTCTTTTCATATTTGTTGTTATTATTATTATTTTAATTCTTTTTAGTAATTATTTTAAATGCTTTTTAAAAAAAATTGTTTTAAATTACCAAGTCTAAATTCAAATTTGAATTTAAACTTTTTAAATGTTTGAAAAGATTTCCATTTTAAATCCTATTAGAGCCTAATTGATTAGCCCTAAATTCCCTTGATTAAACCCATTTAATACTAACCCTATTATTAGTATTTCAAAACTTTCCTAATATAACCCTATTTCCTGTTAAACCATAGCCACATCTTTACCTTGGCCGCACCCATCTAATACACTCACGCACACACAGCCGTTAGACAAAAAGAAAATAAAGAGAGGAACACACATAAAACTTTCTCACGTGCTGCCTTCCCCTACACACCATAGTTAATATAGGATGAAACTCTTAGGCAAATATTTTATTTGAACACTAAGGCTACACTAGCCTTCTTGTATTGTCCTTTGCATACTCCCTCACACAACAACTAATAAGAAATAAACCTAAGCTAACCTAGGACACAGCAACCCTACACTTCCTATAAGAACCTAGGGTCTCTTTTTCAACTGATAACACAACAGCCCTATCTCTCTTTATAAAAAAACCCTAGGTCCTTTATTTTCCCATCCTACAACACATCAAGCGTTGCCCCCATCCTCTTTCACCTCCATGCGACAGAGCAGCATCGTATGGCCTCTATCAGCGCCCAGGAGCTCCCTTCTACACGCCGCATCGACCTCTTTATGCCGCAGCGACCTATTCTCGCCAAGCAACCAACGCCCAGCCTCCCCCTTGCAAGAAACGCCGCCAAGCTTTCCCTCCGCACGTCCAGCAACTCACACAATGCCCAGGCTCTCGCAAATTGTAGCTTCACACACCCCCACGCCCAGGCGACAGCCTCGCACTCACCCAGAAGCACTGCTCACCTGCTCCTCGCGCACAAGCCCGTGCATCCGCAGCCTCCTATCCGATCAGCCTCCTCCGCAAGCTCCTCTCCTTTCCATGCACACAACAGCCACAGACAGCTCCTCTGACCCACGTCCAACGATCCAACAGTCCGCGGCGTCTCCTCCTCGCCGCTGCCACACCCAGAACGTCGCACGGCCCACCTAACCATCTGCAGACCACCGGATCTTTTCCTCGCCTCATCTCCGCTGTCCGAAACCCCACGAGGAGTTGATGCTATACTTCCGTGCTGCTGCACTACTGCAGAGCCTCCAACAGTCCCTCAAGCAACCAGAGCAGCCACTGCCGCCTCCCCGCGCGTCGACGGTGGACCCCCCGATACTCAACGTCGCTGTTTCGGAACCGTACGCGTCGCCGCTGCCCATCGCTGCGTCCCGATCCTTTGCTGCACTTCCGGTTAGTGTATCTACCCTTAAATAACTCATAACCCACACCGTACATTAGAAGACTTAGTAAAAATGATGATTAGACATCGTAGGAGCTCTTTATAACACTGTTATGATCAAAAAATGCTTAATCTGAATTTATGTTTTGCCAAACCAGCAAACCATCTACCTAGCATAGTACCTGTTGAGACGTTTCCGACGACACCAAGAACGCCAAAAACAAGCAAGTGTGCAAATAGATATGAATTTTTGAAGTTTCAGGATTTTTGTGTCACTTTTACTTATTGCTATATAACTGGAAAATTATACACGAAATGACGCATGAAAATGATGCCATTACAATCTGGACGAAATTTTTGACCTAACGGCATATCACACGATATACTTTAATTTTAAACAATAAAGAAGAAAATTAGTTTCTGTAGCAGGTTCAACAAAAGCCCATGTTCAACATTATTTTAAGCCTGCTATAAAAATTGTTCAACCTACTTCTGTTGATAGGAATTTTCATAATAAAAAATTAATTTTGATAACATTAAATTTTTGCAAGTCTTGAAATGTTTAACAAGTTGTGACATCGTGAAAATCGTGCGCCTCGAAGGCGGAATCATGAATTCGTGATGTCGTGTGAGTCGACTAGGCTGGCTCGTGTTCTAGCACAAAATTAGGGTGGGGTTAGGGTTGAGCGGCCACTAGACGTATGAAAGGTCCTCTCTTCAAGAGCACCACCCGCATGCGGTGGGTTAGCGTCAATCACGGTAATCCTCTGTGAGAAGAATGACTTACTCATCACGACCTAAAGGCGAGAACCCTATTGTAGATGTGAACTATTGACATGAAACTTGAAATGCTAACGTGATCTCAGTAACTTGACATGCTAACGAACCCAAGAAAACTTACTTTACTTCTTAAAAACTGCTTAGAACTGCATGTTAGGAATGTCTACTTCCGTTTCATTATAATTGTCTTATTAAACTTATTGCAGTCATCTCATTTAATGTCTCTTAAATTCATATCGTTTGTATAATTGTCCTGGGGTGCTAATCTTTTCTTGCAGACCTTGTTGACATACATTCACGTTTTTGGATGTATGTCAGATCCCGAGTTTGAGCACTAGGAAGATTCGCTCGAGACGCCTGACTTAGAGGGCCAAAGTTCGTCGTCGATGCCGTCTCTCCTTGCAGAGGACTAGTGACTTTCACCGTTGTTATCTTTTTTGTTTACCTTCAGTTGTTGTTATTGTTGTTTAGTGTACGTTTTCTTTTGTTACTACTTTAGCCCTGCTGTGGCTTGTCTTGTAATTTCGTGTATGCATTATATCTGGATGTGGCTTTTACTTTTGAATGTTCTGATTGTTCTGATATGCAAATGCAAGGACCTCCTCTGTGTTTTTATCATAGACGCTAATTGAACTCGAGCTTCACCGCTCCAGTTCAAGCGGACCGCGTAACGTTCTCGCTTCCTGTGTCTTTTGGGAAGCGGGCTGTTACAGATTTTTGTGGTGGCCCATGCAGGTCCTGCAACTGCAAAATTCAGAACAATGAGAACACTTTTCATTAGCCAAAACATTCAGAATTAGTTCGTACGCAAAATTACTCGAATACCTTGTCCCAGTGCGATAGGAAACCCAATACCAGGATAATAGGAAGATGTAGTTAGACGCTCATGCTCGTTAGTTAGACGCCCATGCCATGACTTAGTATTATCATTTTGGGAGTCACCCTACGATTGATCATCCAGCTCTGACCATATTAGATTTTTGAGTTCGTTAGTCGTTCACTTATATTTATCTAATCTAGGGCCCAACCGAATGTAGCGATTGTCACCGTGCAAGTCGAACCTGAGATGTCTGTGATGTGTAGACTTTGAAGCGTAGGATATTCCAGATCCATGATTCGGGATATAAATTGCTTATTTTTCCCTATTTCCGGGCATTTTATGTGTATATTGCGTCTATTTTGGCTTTGATATGTGTGAATTCGTGATATCGTGAATTATTAAAGCCTATTCCTATTTTATACATAAAATGTGGTTTTTATGAACTACTTTTTGCTCCCCTTATTTTTAGGTGCTTCTGAGATTTTTCTGGATTTGCTGGAATTTTTCCAGAATTTTTCGGAGCGTGGAGCTATTTTTCAGAATTTATTTGGAGCTAAAATGAATTTTTGGGATTTTTAAAAGAGAAAAAGTAAAAAAATAAAAACCTATGCATGTGGGCCGGCCCACTTTTTAATCCCGCAGGCCGCTGTGACACATTTTTAAAAAAAGAATTTAAAAAAAAGGGAAGGCCCGTTGATTTTGGGCCGGCCGCCTGGCCGGCCCAATGCTGCAGCAGGCGGGGCACGCGCCGTGGGTCGGACGCTGGGCGCGCCCGACCCGCAAGCTACCCTTTGCTCAGGCCTGTGCGAATTTTGAAAGTAGAGTTCGTTTTTGAGCTGCTGCTTCGTTTTGCTGCTGTTTTTTTAGGATTTTCGGGTTTTTTTGGGCTCTTCTTCTTCCCCAAGGCTATGGATAGGCTTGGAGGCCATTGGATGAAGGAGAAGCTTGGAGGAGGTGCTAAAGTGGAAAGGAAGCTTCATTTGGAGAGATCTTAGGTGAAATCCTTTTTTCCCCTTTTGTATTTTGCATCTCTCATTTGTATGAAACTTGAGAAAAATTTGTATGAATTCCATCTTGTTTAGTATGATTGAGTAGTGTAAATTGCTTGGGTTGTGATTCATTGTGATTGGTTGTTAATTTTAGTTCTAATTGCCTATTGCTTATTATCTTGCTAATGTTGAGTGATTATTAGGGCACAATTTTATTGGCTAAGACCCAAGTGGGCACTCTTTGAGAAGAGACCATGATCTTAATTTGATAGTGCTTCGATGATACGTCCATCCCTATTGCAAACTATTGTATGCTTGAATGTTAAATTTTCCGATTGGGCTTCCTTAGTCGGATGACTGATTGAGTTATATGTGGGTAATTAGAGTTTTATTAACGCCGATCTTAGTGAACCCACAACCCATGCTCCTCGCCTTGCTATCCTAAATCCCCATTTGGTTCTCTAACCCTACCAACTTAGGATAAAATTTTGGTTTCACCACACTTTTCCCACACTCATCCACCGTTAGCGAGGTGGTTGTTTCACACTTTATTTTTCTTTATCAATCAAACTTGCGAATGTAGAATGACTTGTCCCTGTGATCCGACCCAGTATTCACCGGTTATTTTTTATTGCATTGACACTCCTACGTTTGGAAGTGGAAGGCGTGCACTTGCGCGTCCTCCCATCATAACAAATTGGCGCTGTTGTCGGGGACAACGGTTTCTATTATTAGCAATTTTTGATTGATTTCGAAAGCTTTAGTGTGATACTTCTATCTCTTAGTGTTGTGTCTTTCCATTTTATTTATTTTGCACTTATTGAGTCGTTTGGTTTTTTATTTTCATTTTCTTGAATTTTTTTTACAAAATGACATCATCTTCAAATTTTTCTGACATTGATTTGGAGGATATCTCACTCCCGCTATACTTTCATGGCTCGGAGTGGGAGAACCCTTATTTACATATTAAAAAATTTGAAGAGTGGATGTATTCATGTCTTAGTGGGAACATATATGATGATTGCATATGCTTTAGATTTTTTCCCTCTTCTTTACAAGATGATTCTAGATTGTGGTTTGATTCATTGTCTCTTGACTCACATTTTACTTGGTTGTCATTTCAGGTTGAATTTCTCCGAGTATTCTTGCCTACTTTCTTGGAGCAGGTACAGGGACGGCAGGCCATGGAGCAGTACATATCAAGCTTTTCCCAAGCTAAATGGGAGGCCTACCATCAGGCTTGGCAGAGGATCACTGATTTGGTGCTTGCATGCCTACACCAGAGCTTTCACGAGGATCATCTTCTACAGATCGTCTACATAGGATTATCGCCATCTAGGCGAGATTTCGTGCAGATGAGCTGTGGTGGGGAGTTCTTTGATTATTCGACCGAGGATTCATGGTGTTACCTGAGGGACCTTGCAGAGTATGAGGAGACAGTCCAGCAGGTCTAGGACCAGACTGAGGAGCCAGCTGAGGGCTCATTCCAATGCGACCCTATGGATTACCAAGAGAAACCTGTGAAGAGGGTGCATTGGGGCCAAGTAGAGGAATTTGAGCATATATATTTTGAGGAGTCAGAGGACATGGATGTTGGAGTGCGTGTAGACCATGTTGATGACACGATGCATTTTCACTTTGAGGTTGAGGATGAAGCGGATGTGCATGATGGCCAAGAGCAGATTGAGGACACCATGGGGCCTGAGCCATAATCCACTTCAGAGTTAGCTTCACAGGTTGAGGCGATTGAGTAGTTAGGGAGGACAACTGAGATGAACTATTTCTGGGATGACGACGATAATGCATGCTTGGATTTGCCCGAGACAAGTCTACCTCCAATCCTGTCACAGATGTCGCTTCCCTCGCCTCAGGATGCGCACTTGCCAGTCATCGAGGAGGTTTGTCAGGAGCAGTTACCAGTTGTGGGAAGTGCGCAGAGATTGTTGATGTTGATATTGATGTCGTGGAAGAGGATAGTGACGTGGATTGCGACATGGTATATATTGAGCCCGAGCTCCCTCCTACTCTAGTTTTCTCTCTGCTGCCATTTCCACCTCCTCCTGAGGCATCGTATCATGCCACGCCTAGCACCACTATTCAGGAAAGTCCCCACCATCTCATGCTTTGCATTTCTGAAACCAAATTTTCACTTCCATATACATTTGTTTCAGATTGTCGTCCATTGCATTTACATTCTTTTATTTTTTTTTGACGAACCGTTTGGAATGCTTTTGCAGGGCATGAGGACACGGCTTGGATTGATGCAGCTCGTCTTCCGCATACCACATATTATCCAAAGGGGACGCTGGGAGTTGCATTGCTGGAATCCAAGAAGGCTGATGGAAGCCTAGCTCCAAAGATGCTCGCAGAGGAGTGTAAGGATATGATCGAGCAGTTGCCACCACCATTACATATTTTGGATCCACCTTTTGCCACGGTGTGTTCTTTCCAAGAGTGTAAATAAATAAATGTTTTATTTTAGTGCTTTTGTGTGCTTTTCTTTTCTTTTATAGGATCTTTTGTTGAGATCTAATACTCTTCCAACATTGCGGAGAATGTTTATTTTAAGTTGGGAGGAGAGTGTTAGAATCTTTAGATTGTTAGGATTTTGATGTTAGAGTAAAAATTTTTTTTGAGATACCTCCATTTCGCCATCACCCATTGCTCTTTATTGCATATTATATTTGTCCTCCTTGTCCATACGCCGCTTGCTTTATGCGTAGACCCTACATGCTTTAATGTCATGCAATTTTTTCGAATTATCATTTTGGTATCAACTTCTTCAATGTTTGATTGGCATGGTTTAATTCTTTTCCAAGTTGGATTCATCTGCGAATATGGCATGTATGGAACTACATTATATGTCGCGATACTCTCTTTGAGATAATTTGGGAAAAGTTTGGTGTAAGTGATTGCATGAGTTGGGATGAATGGTGTAGTTTTTGGTTGGATTGGGTTTGGCCAATTGTGTGTGCTTTGTTTTCTTCTTAGGAGTGGGTGGATGAATTGCTTACTTATGTTGAGAATGAGAATGAGCGCGTTAATATAAGTGAATGGTTTTCCTAATCAAATTTAGTAGCCGGTGCCCCACGAAACATTTGGGAGGGAGCCAAAAATGAGATTTAGGGGATCATTCCATCCCTTTGCTTATATAGCGTTATCGCGTGTAGGTAAAAGGTGGCCGTGTTTGTATTTCATAGTGTTATCGCGTGAATGCAAAACATAAACATACAAAACCTAAAAGAATACAAAAAAGAGAGAAAAAGAAAAGAAAAAAATAACAAAATGAATGAATAAATGAAAGAATAAGCAACATGAGTGATGCAATCTCATCTCCCACCACTTAAAGGAATTTCTTTTGTTTGGCCATTTTCATGAAAATTGGAAACTTTGACATCGTGATATATCCTGATAAATGCGATATTGTGCTTATTTCCTTACTTTTCTTTGAATTTGATTGAAGAGAATGTCATTTGTTGTTTACTTTCATACATTGGATATATTGGTTTTGAAATCAATTGGAAATATCATTTCGGGTAAGCCATGAGGATATTGTGATGTTGGTGCTTGTTTTCAATTTAATCCGAATTTATCACAAATTTTGCTAGGGACTAGCAAAAAGCTAGTTGGGGGTGTGATTCGGGATATAAATTGCTTTTTTCCCCCATTTCCGGGCATTTATGTGTACATTGCATCTATTTTGGTTTTGATACGTGTGTATTCGTGATATTGTGAATTATTAAAGCCTATTCTTCTTTTATACATAAAATGTGTTTTTATGGACTAATTTTTGCCCCCCTTATTTTTCAGGTACTTCTGGGATTTTTCTAAATTTTCTGGAATTTTTCCGGAATTTTTCGGAGCATGGATCTATTTTTCGAGATTTATTTGGAGCTAAAATGAATTTCTGGGATTTTTAAAAGAGAAAAAAGTAAAAAAAAATAAAAACCTATGCATGTGTGTCGGCCCACTTTTTAATCCCACAGGCCGCTGTGACACATTTTTAAAAAAAGAATTTGAAAAAAGGGGAAGGCCCGTTGTTTTGGGCCGGCCGCCTAACCGGCCCAATGCTGCAGCAGGCGGGGCACGCGCGGGGCGTGTGCCCCGCCCGCGGGTCGGACGCACCCAGCGCCCGACCCGCAAGCTGCCCTTTGCTGAGGCCAGTGCGATTTTTGAAAGTAGAGTTCATTTTTTGAGCTGCTGCTTCGTTTTGCTGCTGTTTTTTGGGATTTTAGGGGTTTTTGGGCTCTTCTTCTTCCCCAAGGCTATGTATAGGGTTGGAGGCCATTGGATGATGGAGAAGCTTGGAGGAGGTGCTAAAGTGGAAGGGAAGCTTCATTTGGAGAGATCTTGGGTGAAATCCTTCTTTTCCCCTTTTGTATTTTGCATCTCTCATTTGTATAAAACTTGAAATAAATTTGTATGAATTCCATCTTGTTTAGTATGATTGAGTAGTGTATGCTTGGGTTGTGATTCATTGTGATTGGTTGTTAATTTTAGTTCCAATTGCCTATTGCTTATATCTTGCTAATGTTGGGTGATTATTATGGCACTATTTTATGGACTAAGACCCAAGTGGGCACTCTTTAAGAAGAGACCATGATCTTAATTTGATTAGTGCTTCGATGATACGTCCATCCCTATTGCAAACTATTGTATGCTTGAATGTTAAATTTTTCGATTGGGCTTCTTTAGCCGGATGACCGATTGAGTTATATGCGGGTAATTAGAGTTTGATTAATGCCGATCTTAGTGAACCCACAACCCATGCTCCTCGCCTTGCTATCCTAAATCCCCATTTGGTTCTCTAACCCTACCAACTTAGGATAAAATTTTGGTTTCACCACATTTTTTCCCACACTCATCCACCGTTAGCGAGGTGGTTGTTTCACACTTTATTTTTCTTTATCGATCAAACTTGCGAATGTAGAACGACTTGTCCCAGTGATCCGACCCGGTACTCACCGGTTATTTTTATTGCATTGACACTCCTACGCTTGGGAGTGGAAGGCGTGCACTTGCGCGTCCTCCCGTCACAACCAATCCATAGATAAGATCTTGATCTTGATCCTCAACGAACCCTTACCTCGGCCTTCCTATCGCAGTCTAGTACGTTGATGAACCCTAGTGCTAAACCTTTAGTCGACCCAATGATTATTTTCCCCCTCATTTTAATATTTCTCTAATCATTACACTTCCAAGTTAATGATCGTAGAAAGCCATCGTAGCGTATTCACGGAGTTACTTCTTAGTCGTCCTTACGTTTCGATCGTCAAACCTATTCCTTGTCCTCGATTCACATAAACTCTTCAGGTCCGCCATCTTAACCTTGAACCTCCCCATTGCAGATCAGTGATCTTCTAAAAAGGGTATTTTCGTTATTTCTTTTATTTGAATTCTTCGCTTAGTTTGAAATCCTTTCGAAAACTTTTACTTAGATTTTCTACACTTCAGTCGACTTAAACCCAATTTTGATTATGAAACCCTTCCGACGTAATCTTTAGTTACTATCTTATAGCGATTTTCTAACATACCCCTTCCGCACTTCAATTTCACATAAACTCGTATAGCTACTCTATTTTCCTCATGTAATGAACTTTAAAAAAAACACTTTTTTTCTATCTTACTTGTTCAAAATATCACCTCCTTTTCTTACTAACATATTTCAAAACAGTCATTCGTACATGCTTTTAAAATACTTCCCTGGGTTAAATAAAATTTCAAAATTTTGTGCGTCAGCCTTATAATCATTGGCTTCTTAAAAAAATCTTTTTACAAACCTATTTCCATTTACAAAACAAGCACTACAACACTATGCCCATATTACTCTTCACCTATTATTTGACTAATCATATTTTACGTTTTAACTTCTACCGTATGCTCGTTATTTTACGTAAATTATAACGATGTTATTATTTTTACACATATTCTTATCTTCTTACTTTTGTTCATAACTATTTTATGTCACCCAACCAAACTAACCTCTTATCCATGCCACCTCCGGAACCGTCCATCACAACATTAATTCGTTGCATCATTCAACTCGAAATCATACACTGTTGCTTAGTTATCACAATAGTGCTTATCATTGCTTATGTCAGCTTCAGTGTAAGTATAGTGGGACTGTTAGCATTGATTGTGGTGTTGTTGTGGTGCACGTAAATAGATAGTGAGTGTATACCCGTGTGTGCAAATCTCTATATACCACCCATGTGTGAGTGTGCTTACCCTGAGTATATTAGTATAGTGTGATTATCTATTGTGTTGTATGTGTGTGTACGGTAATATGTGATGTATATGTATATAGTCGAGTATATAGTAGTTTGTGTTATACTTATTCCTACGCGAGTGATTAGCTATAACACTATAGGAATATCTGTGCGTATTTGATATAGTATTGGCTAGTTACTGGGAGTATATGTAGCTTATTTGTACTCGTTAATGGTTGTACTTGTATGCCGGTGCAGTGATATGCGTGTTAGCTGTAATGATAATAGGTGTACGTATAGTTGTGTGTGCAGATTTATTGTGTGATTTATATGTTGGTATGTCTGGCGTGTACTCGTGCGTATATATGTATGTGGTAGTTATAGGTGTGTGTATATATATATTGTATGAATAAGTGTGTTTTATGTATAGTAGGATTGTTATATCGTATTACCCCTACGTGATGATATGTGAGCATGTGTATACCAGGAGGTATACATAGACGTATGTTTGTGACTACGTACATACGGATGTATGAAATAGTATGCAAGCCCTACATAAATTACCATGGTTGTGTGTATATGTGTCCTATATAGATACGAAATAGGAGCGTGGTAGTGTAAGTATGTAGATGTATGTAAAATGTACGTATGTATATGTATTTGGAAGTGTGTGATGTATGGGTAAATATAGGCATATGGATGTATATTGTTTCATCCTAATGTTTGTATGAATGTGATAAAATAACCTTAGTGTCTAAAGTTCGCTCACCCCTATGTCGGCCTATTTAAGAAAGTCTGAGGACGGACTTGATCCTAAGGTTGGTAGATTACTATGACCCTAGTGCTATGAGTAAGGCTTATATAAATCTGTGTATGGTATAAGGTATTACGTGCATATATTTACGTGTGGTGATTTTTATTATAATGTGTATATGGTAATATGTGGTATGTAACAGTGGTTGTACGATTGAAGTGTTAATTGCATATGAATGATTGTATTTATATGTTAGTGGTATGTTTAAGTGACATGTGATACTATATCTTTAAAGATTGTAAGTGTATAAAATATATGGTAATACGTCGTGTATTAGTAATAATGTGAGTGTGCAAGGTGATGGCACACTTACAGCTGGTAAATCGATGTGGTCGTGTTAGTAAAGTGTCAGTATTCGCCCGAGTATGATATTGGATGGTATTATATTAAATGTGTTAGGTTGATATGTAATTAGTAATGTGTGCATACGTACTGTTACTACTATATATATATATATGTATAGTCAAAAATCTAAAAAAATACATATATCCCAAACCCAAAAAAATATGAGCGAATATTTTCCTACCTACTGAGAATAAAGGGAAGGCGAGAATTTGCACCGAGTGTTCTACTCCACATCATCTCAACCCCAATCGCTTTCGAAAACACTTGGAATATGGAATTTCTAGCTATTATCTAGGCGATAGTGTGGTGACGTCCAAATCCCTAGCTGTGGAGTCCCTGACACATGATACGTTTCGATTCTCACTTTCCTCTCATGCATGCTTGAGCTTTATATTCACCGCTTATTTCAAATCGAATCGATATTTGGGTCTTTTCTTGGGCTTGTGTATATGGAGCTTATAGCACAATGTAGATAGTGACACCGTATGATAGCACACGACCACACTCACTCGCGCTTCACCGCATGGGCCCACGTCACTTGTCTCGACTCGCTTCCTTTGGTTTAGTGTTGTGATTTGGAGTTTGCTTGCTTGGTGTGTTGTTTTTGATTTTGTTGGCCCTGACGGGCGTTCTAGGATTTAGAGTTCTCTTTTTCTCTCTTCCTCTCTATTTTCTCCCTCCGAGCTCCTACTCTCACTCGTCTTCCTCGAGGACGAGGAAGGGTTCAGCTTGGGGGATTTTGACGTGTGTTTATATTTCATATATTCACGCACGTCTTCTTTTGTGTTTTTTTGTAATTTTCCACCGTCTCGTATCCATTTTCTCGTATTTTCTCGTTTTCTTTCACTTTTTGTACAAAACCTGTAACGCCCCGCTTCTCAAAAGACACCGGAAGCGAGAGCGTTACGCGGTCCGCTTGAACTGGAGCGGTGAAGCTCGAGTTCAATAAGTGTCTGTGATAAAAACACAGATAAGTTCCTTACAACTGCCATTCAGAACAATCAGAACACAACCAGAAAAGTAAAGCCACATCCAGAAATAATGTTCGTACACAGAGTTTAACAATGCCACAGCTGGGCTAAAAGTAGCAACAAGGAAAGTACGTACTCGAAAGTAACTACAACGACTAAAAAGGAACTAAGAAAGCAGTAAGGTGTCGGGGTCCACTAGTCCTCTGCTGGGAGAGGCACTGCGTCAGGTGCGAACTCCTGACTCTCCAACTCTGGCGTCTCGTACTGGTCCTCCTGGTACTCAAGCTCTGAACCTGACATACATCCACAAACATGAATGTATGTCAGCTAGGGGTCTGCAAGAAAGAGTTAGCATCCCAAAGCGAAGTATACGACAGATATATGAATTTTAGGAGCATCAATAATTTAAAAGAAGTGACTGCAGCAATTTTAACAATTAACAATTTTATAGAACGGGAACGTACAATCCTAGGCATGCAATTCTAGTCGATGGCAAGTTTAAAGTTAAGATTCTCTGAGTTTGTTAGTATTTCAATATTCACGAT
The DNA here is from genome assembly GCA_030789695.1 of Scilla litardierei. Taxonomy (NCBI): domain Eukaryota; kingdom Viridiplantae; phylum Streptophyta; class Magnoliopsida; order Asparagales; family Asparagaceae; genus Scilla; species Scilla litardierei. The sequence continues at coordinate 585,845,161 of CM061142.1, read as the reverse complement.
GACCAAGTTAGCGTTACAATGTCCATGTCAAGAATTCACATCTAATCTAGGGTTCTCGCCTTTAGGTCGTGATGAGAAGGTCGTTCCTCTCACGGGGGCTTACCGTGATTGACACTAACCCACCGCGTCGGGTGGTGCTCTTGAGGAGAATACCTTTCATATGCCCAGTGGCCGCTCAACCCTAACCCTACCCAAAAGTTTTTGCCGGAACACGAGCCGGCCTAGTCGACTCACACGACATCACGATACCGCCTTCGAGGCGCACGATTTCACGATGTCCATATTGTTAAACATGTCAGGACTCACTGAATTTTACTGTTAACAATATTAAAGTTTTATGGTGACAGTTCTACAAAGCGGAAACGGGTCGAACGACCGTTTCCGAAATTTCAAATAATGACGAATACGTCCTTTTTGTTCAACTTACTACAGAAACGATTTTTTCTCTTAGTGTTTAAAATGGGGATATATCGTATGATATACCGTTGGATCCCAAAATTTGACCTGGTTATTATAGTGTCACTTTCCTACGTTATTTCACGTCACAATTTCAGGTTATCCAGCAATACATGAAGGCGGCGTAAACGTGCCGAAACTTCTAAAAATCATAACAAATCATACACTCGCCTGTTTTTGACGTTCTTGGTGTCGTTGGAATCGTCTCGACGAGTACTACGCTGTGGAAGGTTCGGTTCGCTGTTTTGACAGAGTATAAAATTAGAAATGACGTTTTTCAGTTCAGGTCAGATTTGCAAGAGCTCCTACGACGTCTAATCAACATGTTTTATTAGGTTTCTCTACTTTACGGTGTGGGTTGAGAGTTTTAGGGGGTAGATCTACCAACCTGCAGTGAAGCGAGGGATCGGATGACGACTACGAGCAACGACGACGCGTACGGTGCGGAAACTTCGACGTTCACGCTCTGAACTTGTTGCAGCAGCGAGTGAATGGCGGACAGAGGTTGGCAGTGATCTCCGGGGGCTGTCGACGTCAGATCTGAGCGGTTGGACGGAAACACGGGCTGCTGGGTGATGCCCTGGCCGTGGAGATGAAGTCGGGTTGCTGTAGGCTGTGGGAGGGGTTTGGTTCTTGGTCCAGGTGCTTGTAGGCCGGCTTTGGTTGCGTGGTGGCTGCGGAATATGGGGGGAGAAATGAGGAGGAGGAGAAGAACGGGAGGAGTGTTTGCGGATCTGTGGGGAGTCGGGCTAGCGTGGGTTTTTGCTGTGGCCGTGGGGTGTTGGAGCAGGCCACGGCCTGGAGGAAAGGAGGCCGGCTTTGGTTGATAGAAGAAGAAGAAGGGGAAGCTGTGGGGATGGAGGAGCTCGGCCTGAGGGGTTTTGTGTCGGCCTGGAGATGTAGAGGAGAAGGAGGAAGGGAGGTGGCCTGTTGCGGGTTGAGAAGGCCGTGGGGTGTTGATGCTCTCGGAGAAGGAGAGGAGAGAATGGGTACGGCGGCTGCAGGTTGTATGTAACCCTAGGGTTTTATAAAGAAAGCTAGGGCAAGGGTTATAGCTATAAGCTGTGGGTTGTGTGTTGCGGGTTAGGGAAATTCACAGCATGTGAATGAAAGGGGGTATGGCCTAGGTTACTTCATATAGGTTGTTCATTAACAAGTAGGGCTCTGTATAGTGTCTTCATTCTTTTTTTTCTATTAAAAAGATGTGTGCTGTGAGTCAATGGTGCGGCCTAGGGAAAACGTTGGCTAGGTTGTAATGCTATAACTAATTAGGAAAGGGATTTGAGCTAATTAAAAAGTTTAATGGGTTAATAAAAGGAACATTTCATTTGACTCTTTAGAAGATTCGAAATTCGAATTTTAAATTTGAACATTTGAGAGATATTTAATAGGAGATACAAAATAATAATGGAAATAATAATAATAATAAGAACAATGGAAATAAGTTAACTAAATAGTTTAATATAATGGTAGCCATCAAAGTATGAAAAAAACAGGCACGTGCACAGGGACGGATACGCTTAGAATGGATACGGCGAAAAATCAGTAGAGGAATACAAATAATATCATCGATGAGAACCGGTCGTTACATCCTACCCACCTTAAAGAAAATTCCGCCCTCGGAATTCCTAACAATCATTGGTCAGGGAACAGGTGGGGGTAACGCTCTCTCATCTCATCTTCCCTCTCCCAGGTGGACTCTCCTGGCGAGCCGTGTCGCCACATCACTCTAACAAGGTCGACAGTCTTGTTTCGGAGTGACTTCTGACGTCTGTCAAGAATCTGCACTGGCTGCTGATCATACGTCAGATCTGGACGAACGGTGATCTCAGAGTAGTCAACAGCGTGAGATGGATCACTGATGTACCGACGAAGCTGAGACACATGGAAGACATCGTGAACACCCTCTAAAGATGGTGGCAAGGCTAAGCGGTAGGCTACCTCACCAACTCTCTCCAGAACATCGAAGGGTCCGATGTATCTCGGGCTGAGCTTGCCACGTTTCCCAAAGCGAATCACTCCGCGATTCGGGGAAATCTTCAGGAATACATGGTCTCCCGGCTGAAACTCTAGAGGTCACCGTTTAGCATCAGAGCAATGCTTATAACGGTCCTGAGCAATCTGAAGCTTGTCCCGGATATCTCGAACAATGTCCACAGCTTCAACAATCAACTCTGGTCCCAACAACTCTCTATATCCAACGTCGTCTCAGCTCAGTGGCGAACGACACTTCCTCCCGTAGAGAGCAGCAAAAGGTGCCATGCCAATGCTTGCCTGATAACTGTTGTTGTAGGAGAACTCCACCAGGTGTAGATGATCCTCACACGAACCCTTGAAATCTAACATGCAAGCTCTCAGCATGTCCTCCAGAATCTGAATGGTCCGCTCTGACTGGCCATCCGTCTGTGGGTGATACGCAGTGCTGAACTTCAGACTGGTACCAAGATTGGTCTGCAGACTCTTCCAGAACTGAGATGTGAACCTCGTATCACGATCGGACACGATGCTCACAGGGACTCCATGCAGACGCACGATTTCCTACACAACAAATTTTACATCACAACTCGTACTAGAAAGAAATACGAAAGGATGAGTCAGATCATTACCTCCATATATTTCCTAGCCAGTATCTCTGTGGATTGTCCTACTCGGAACGGTATGAAGTGCGCAGACTTGGTCAGTCAATCGACGATGACCCAGATCGCGTCATTCTGTTTGGTTCTCCGGGGTAAGCCAGTCACGAAGTCCATCGTGATGTGCTGTCATTTCCACTCCGGGATAGGCAGGGGCTGCAGTAGTCCGACGGTGCGATGATGTTCAGCCTTCACTTGCTGACACACCAGGCATTTGGCAACACTCCGTGCCACACTTCGCTTCATACCATGCCACCAGAAATTCTGACGAAGATCTTTGTACATCTTCGTACCTCCAGGATGAATGGAATAAGGCGAACTGTGAGCCTCATTCATCAATTCTTCTCTGATATCTCCTGCAGGCACGCAGATCCTACTACCATACCTCAAAGATCCATCCTCGTGAATCAGAAAATCTGTCCGGAGTCCGGCTTCGACTTGCTCTCTGATCTTCATCAACTTAGCATCACTAGCTTGAGCAGCCTTGATCTGGTCAATAATCGTCGACTGAATCTGCATGTTCATCAACGAAGAAGTGACTCTCGGAAGAACAGCTTCAACATCCATCTCTCGCAGGTCCTGCTGCAATCTCCACTGAGCTGTGAGGATCATCACCTCTGGCAGTCGGCTCAAGGCGTCCGGTACGACATTCACCTTCCCTGGGTGATACTGAAGATCGATGTCGTAGTCCGCCATCAACTCCAACCATCTGCACTGTCTCATATTTAGTTCCTTCTGAGTAAATATGTACTTCAAACTTTTGTGATCAGTGAATATCTTCACCTTCTCACTCAGTAAGAAATGACGCCAAATCTTCAGTGCGAATATGACAGCGGCGAGTTCCAAATCATGGGTCGGATAGTTCTTCTCAGGGACTTTCAGTTGTCGCGAAGCATACGCGACTACATGGCTGTGCTGGTGCAGAACACAACCAAGTCCTTTCCCCGATGCATCGCAGAAAACCTCAAAACCTCCGCTTCTGTCCGGAATAGCTAAGATCGGTGCAGTCGTCAGTCTCTCCTTCAAGGCAGAAAAAGCCTACTCACAAGATTCTGACCAACTGAACTTGACATCCTTCCGAGTCAATCTCGTCATCGGCTCAGCTATCCTCGAGAAGTCCTTGATAAATCTGCGATAGTAACCGGCCAATCCGAGAAAACTCTTGATGTCCGAAGCCGATCGCGGTGTAGGCCATTCACTAACTGCTCTGACCTTCTCCAGATCCACTGAGATGCCGGCTCCTGATACTACATGCCCAAGGAACGCAACTCTGTCCAGCCAGAATTCGCATTTGCTAAACTTGGCATATAATCGATGATAGCGGAGCGTCTCCAATACCAATCTCAAGTGCTCTGCATGCTCTTCCTCGCTCCTCGAGTACACCAGGATGTCATCTATAAAGATCACCACGAACTTGTCGAGGAAGTCATAAAAGATGATGTTCATGAGATTCATAAACACAGCAGGAGCTTTGGTCACACCGAATGGCATGACAACGAACTCATAGTGCCCGTACTTGGTCCGAAAAGCTATCTTGGGCACGTCATCCTTCTTGACTCTGACCTGATGGTACCCGCTCTGAAGATCCAACTTCAAAAATACCTTCGATCCACTAAGCTGATCGAAGATATCGTCAATACGGGGCAGCGGGTACTTGTTCTTCACAGTGATCTGATTCAGCTCCTGATAGTCGATACACATCCTCCTCGACCCATCTTTCTTTTTCACCAGCAAGACGGGTGCACCCCAGGGAGACACGCTGGGATGAATAAAACCCTTCTGCAGTAGCTCGTCCAACTGCTTCCTCAGCTCTTCTAGCTCAGCTGGAGCCATAGGATACTGTGCCTTAGAAATCGGTTGAGCTCCCGGCATTAGATCAATGCCGAACTCCAACGCTCGATCAGGCGGCAAACCAGAAATGTCCTCGGGGAAAACATCCTCGAAGTCTTGCACTACAGCTGGCTTCTCCGGCTCTGCTATCATCGATGCAACTGTCAATCTGTACGGCTAGGCCCGGAACTTGACAGGTCCGAGCGAACGTCCTCCGCTGACGAACTCAAACACTGGATGGTCAGGAATTTCAAACACCACTTTCTTCCGGTGACAGTCGATCGTGGCGTAAAAAGCTCCTAACCAATCAATGCCGAGAATCGCATCGAAATTGGGTAGGTCGTGGACGATGAAATTAGCATACAATTCGTGTCCACTAACCACCAACGGGCAAGGTCGACAACCAAGGGCAACATTCACTACACCATTCCCAGTCGTGATGTTCCATCACTTGGGAAGTGTGTAGGTGGGTATCGAGTGTTCGACTACGAACTTCCGTGACAGGATGCACATGGAAGCTCCAGAGTCGAACAGGGTCAGGGCGGGGTGAGAAGAAACTAGGATAACACCTAAGGGAATCATGCAACTATATCAAACAAAGAAACTAACTAAGCAAACATAAATGCAGAAAAGTAAAGACTAGGTCAAGGGTTACCTACGATCACGTCGTCATCAGCTTCAGCCTCAACGGATGTCATTGTGTAAGCTCGACACACCGGGGGTTTGGCCTGCTGAAAGGCTCGCTCCTGCGGTACCAGAGGTGGTCCTCACTGTCCAGGTGCAGGCACTGGTCTCTGAGCAGATCCAGGTGCAGGCGTTGTCCGCTGAACAGGTCCAGGTGCTCCAGCAGTCATAGGTCGAGAACCTCGGGGGCAGTCCCTCGCAACATGAGCAGACGATCCACAAACCAAACACTGATTCAGCATCTTCCTGCAGTCCTTCTTCACATGGCCAAGCTTGCCGCAGAAGTGGCAAGTCAGCTCAGCTCGGTTGAAAGCAGGTGCAGCTGGCCTCCTCCGCAGTCCACCAACTGCGGGCATTATCTGTCAGCTGCTTCCTGGCAAGATCCACCCATTCATCTTTATGGATTCGGGCAAGGCCCAAATCGTCCTCAATGCTCTGACGCCACTCTTCGGCCGCTAGTGGGCCCTCTCGTCCGGAAAAGCTCTTTGGATGCATCTCTCTGAACTGCTTGGCTCCTGGGGCTGGTGCAGCTGGTGCGGCTGGCACAGCTGGTGCAGCCTAGCGTCCCTGCTGGACTAGGTGGTGCTGAACCTCCAGCATATCTCTCATAACTCCCAGCATCTGGCAGATGTCGTCCTCTCCGCCTCCAGTAGCTCCAGCTCCGGTTCCGGCTCCGTGTTGGGTGATGCGTCTTCCGGCCATCCTGCAAAAGAGAAAGAATGCCCGAGTTAATCCCGTGTATACGATTACTCTAGATGTTTGGCTAATGATAAGCGTTCTCATTATTCTGAATTTCGCAGTTGCAGAGGACCTGCATGGGCCACCAACAAAACCTGTAACGCCCCGCTTCCCAAAAGACACCGGAAGCGAGAGCGTTACGCGGTCCGCTTGAACTGGAGCGGTGAAGCTCGAGTTCAATAAGCGTCTGTGATAAAAACACAGATAAGGTCCTTACAACTGCCATTCAGAACAATCAGAACACAACCAGAAAAGTAAAGCCACATCCAGAAATAATGTTCGTACACGGAGTTTAACAATGCCACAGCTGGGCTAAAAGTAGCAACAAGGAAAGTACGTACTCGAAAGTAACTACAACGACTAAAAAGGAACTAAGAAAGCAGTAAGGTGTCGGGGTCCACTAGTCCTCTGCTGGGAGAGGCACTGCGTCAGGTGCGAACTCCTGACTCTCCAACTCTGGCGTCTCGTACTGGTCCTCCTGGTACTCAAGCTCTGAACCTGACATACATCCACAAACATGAATGTATGTCAGCTAGGGGTCTGCAAGAAAGAGTTAGCATCCCAAAGCGAAGTATACGACAGATATATGAATTTTAGGAGCATCAATAATTTAAAAGAAGTGACTGCAGCAATTTTAACAATTAACAATTTTATAGAACGGGAACGTACAATCCTAGGCATGCAATTCTAGTCGATGGCAAGTTTAAAGTTAAGATTCTCTGAGTTTGTTAGTATTTCAATATTCACGATGACCAAGTTAGCGTTACAATGTCCATGTCAAGAATTCACATCTAATCTAGGGTTCTCGCCTTTAGGTCGTGATGAGAAGGTCGTTCCTCTCACGGGGGCTTTCCGTGATTGACACTAACCCACCGCGTCGGGTGGTGCTCTTGAGGAGAGTACCTTTCATACGCCCAGTGGCCGCTCAACCCTAACCCCACCCAAAAGTTTTTGCCGGAACACGAGCCGGCCTAGTCGACTCACACGACATCACGATATCACGATACCGCCTTCGAGGCGCACGATTTCACGATGTCCATATTGTTAAACATGTCAGGACTCACTGAATTTTACTGTTAACAATATTAAAGTTTTATGGTGACAGTTCTACAAAGCGGAAACGGGTCGAACGACCGTTTCTGAAATTTCAAATAATGACGAATACGTCCTTTTTGTTCAACTTACTACAGAAACGATTTTTTTCTCTTAGTGTTTAAAATGGGGATATATCGTATGATATACCGTTGGATCCCAAATTTTGTCCTGGTTATTATAGTGTCACTTTCCTACGTTATTTCACGTCACAATTTCAGGTTATCCAGCAATACATGAAGGCGGCGTAAACGTGCCGAAACTTCTAAATATCATAACAAATCATACACTCGCCTGTTTTTGACGTTCTTGGTGTCGTTGGAATCTTCTCGACGAGTACTACGCCGTGGAAGGTTCGGTTCGCTGTTTTGACAGAGTATAAAATCAGAAATGACGTTTTTCAGTTCAGGTCAGATTTGCAAGAGCTCCTACGACGTCTAATCAACATGTTTTATTAGGTTTCTCTACTTTACGGTGTGGGTTGAGAGTTTTAGGGGGTAGATCTACCAACCTGAAGTGAAGCGAGGGATCGGATGACGACCACGAGCAACGACGACGCGTACGGTGTGGAAACTTCGACGTTCACGCTCCGAACTTGTTGCGGCAGCGAGTGAATGGCGGACAGAGGTTGGCAGTGATCTCCGGGGGCTGTCGACGTCAGATCTGAGCGGTTGGACGGAAACACGGGCTGCTGGGTGATGCCCTGGCCATGGAGATGAAGTCGGGTTGCTGTAGGCTGTGGGAGGGGTTTGGTTCTCGGACCAGGTGCTTGTAGGCCGGCTTTGGTTGCGTGGTGGCTGCGGAATATGGGGGGAGAAAGGAGGAGGAGGAGAAGAACGGGAGGAGTGTTTGCGGATCTGTGGGGAGTCGGACTGGCGTAGGTTTTTGCTGTGGCCGTGGGGTGCTGGAGCAGGCCACGGCCTGGAGGAAAGGAGGCCGGCTTTGGTTGATAGAAGAAGAAGAAGGGGAAGCTGTGGGGATGGAGGAGCTCGGCCTGAGGGGTTTTGTGTCGGCCTGGAGATGTAGAGGAGAAGGAGGAAGGGAGGTGGCCTGTTGCGGGTTGAGAAGGCCGTGGGGTGTTGATGCTCTCGGAGAAGGAGAGGAGAGAATGGGTACGGCGGCTGTGGGTTGTTTGTAACCCTAGGGTTTTATAAAGAAAGCTAGTGCAAGGGTTATAGCTATAGGCTGTGGGTTATGTGTTGCGGGTTAGGGAAATTCACAGCACGTGAATGAAAGGGGGTATGGCCTAGGTTGCTTCATATAGGTTGTTCATTAACAAGTAGGGCTCTGTACATTGTCTTCATTCTTTTTTTTTTCTATTAAAAAGATGTATGATGTGAGTCAATGGTGCGGCCTAGGGAAAACGTTGGCTAAGTTGTAATGCTATAACTAATTAGGAAAGGGATTTGAGCTAATTAAAAAGTTTAATGGGTTAATAAAAGGAACATTTCATTTGACTCTTTAGAAGATTCGAAATTCGAATTTTAAATTTGAACGTTTGAGAGATATTTAATAGGAGATACAAAATAATAATGGAAATAATAATAATAATAATAATAATGGAAATAAGTTAACTAAATAGTTTAATATAATGGTAGCCATCAAAGTATGAAAAAAACAGGCACGTGCACAGGGACGGATACGCTTAGAACGGATACGGCGAAAAATCAGTAGAGGAATACAAATAATATCATCGATGAGAACCGGTCGTTACACTTTTCCGTGTTTTTGTGTGATTGCAGGAGTTTGTCAGCATAGGGGACACATAACAAATATATCACATGTCCCCGGAGCAACGGGAGGAGTCACGCATGATCCGGGGGTCAAACGACAAAGATTTCTATCTTTCAGACCCCCACCTGATTGGTTGGATCGGGTGATGCACGCATGCACAACCCAGACAGCCGCTGAAGAAAAGTGGGCATCAACCGACCGGGTCAACGACCGGTTCAGCCCGACTGTCTTCTCGGGAAATTGGAGCCGAACTCCAACCGATCTGGTGACCTTCACCCGATCTATTCATCTGTAACCGATTCCCCCAAATAGATGACCCAGAGAGCTCACCCGACCGCCATCAGACCGTGCCAAAACATCTGAAGTTTCTGTATTTTTGGGCGATCTGAAGTTTCTGTATTTTTGGGCGACAATTCCAACCGATCGGTTGATTTATTAACAGATCGATTCACCTGATGAGCTCAGGATCCAAACGACTAGAATATTCCGCCAACCGATTGTGTCGCCTGATCGAGTGAAGTCCTGAAGAGCGCTGCCGAAGAACGAAGCAAGTCACCTGATCGGTTGATTCTTCACCCGATCGGGTGACGTCGTTTTCTATATATAGAACCCCTAGGTTTCCAGAAACGAGAGCTGTTGTATTTTTTCTGTTTTCTCTCCATTTTCTGACGGCTGGAATTTATTTGATATTTGTAAGTTGTCTGATCTTTACCAAACTTAAATATAGTGTTATTTGCATTGCTTTTACTACTTTTCAATCGCCGGAATATGTTTTTAACGGTTGATTTTCATTTAGATTGCTTTTTACCTAAAATGTGTGGCAGTTCCCAAATCTGGGATTTTGGTGGAAACCCATTCGTGGGTTCTCCCTAATGCATCCATAGGACTAGGATATCGATAGGGAATAGGAATCTATTGGTTACGCGGGGTATTTTATTGTCATCGGCGGGAAAAAGATCGCATTTGACCGTTGGGCCAAGGGGGAATAAACTTGGCAGTTGACTCCCTAGCCATAGCTCACGCCCTTAGCGTAGACATCGAATCCTAGCACGCGGGAGTAGCATGATGAGATGTTGGGAGTTATCGTTGCGAGCTTAGTGCTCCCGGATTCGGTCAGTGTTAATGGACATGGGAATGCCCACTAATCGAACCCGGGTAGTCCGGCGTATCATCCTGGGCACCGACCGGAATATCGGGCACATGGGACGCTGGTATCACTCTTAGAGGCAACGTCTCACCATTAGACCCTAATTCCGATCGTTATCCTATCCGCCGGTCGTATTAGCGAGAATCATATGAGAGGGTGGAAACTGAAGTCCGGGGTTTCCCTTTATATTGTTTATCCCCCGCATTCTATTTTTGTGACAACCCATCTACCGATTCGGGCTAGCTCACCCACGGGGTGAATTCGGTCCCTTCTGACACAGCACAACCACACCTCCCTGAGTTCGACCCCCAAGCCACACTACAACACCGTGCGCTTGCGGTTATAAATATTTAAATCTCATGCCCCCAATCCAATATTGCACTCTTATGATCACAAAACTAGGGGACGTCAGAGAGATATATGCATTATGTAAATATATATGGGGAGATATAATCATATGCATATGGGGAGAGATATATCTATGGGGAGAGAAATATGGGATTAGATAAACCTTGCATGTTTGCATGATAATTATCTTTTACAATTAGTTTACAATTGGTTTATGTAATCCATGCCTATTATATGTCACCATGATCTTATTTGGTAGAATGGGTATTTACTATTGTGTAGCTCATTGTTTATTTGGTGCATATAATTAGCATTGTGCTTTAATACTTTGTATTTTACATAATGTGTGTCATCATCAAAAAGGGGGAGATTGTTGAGTATTGGTGTTTCATACCAATCTTATTTTGATGATGATCACAACATTATTTTGTTGCTGATGACTCTCATGTTTTAGTCTCTTAGTTTTATTTCAAGAATATCTTTCTTGGAGACTAATCACTTGGTGCAAGGATGGACATCAAGTGGAGAAGAGCCAAAGCTTGGACTCAAGGAGTGCCAAAGCTTGGAGATGATGGAGAGCAATCAAGGCATCAAGATTGAAGACTTAGACTCTAAGGAAAGCATTCTAATCCATGTAATTTACTTTATTGCTTTCTCTCTCTTTTGAGTCTAGGATTAATGTAATGCCTTGTTAGATGGTTTACTCATTCATGCATATGTATCTAACCATCTTAGTGAGCCTTATGATTATCATAGAATCCAACCCAATGGGTTCACTCTGTTCAAAGACTCATTTGGAGTCTCTGGCTTTTCATTAATCGCCTGCTGAAGGAAACACAGTCGACTGGGTGATTTCCAGTCGCATGTAGATCCTTCTACAGTCGCATGATATGCACAGATCAAGTCAACATTTCAATTGAATCAAACTTGAGCTTTACGCACAGTCAACTACTGGTCAGTTTACAGTCTCTCGTATATTTACAGTCACCTGTAGATTGGTCATCAGTCGCCTGTATAGCGTAAGTGCATTCTCTGCATCTCTCTATTGTTTCTCCATCTTTTACAGCAGACGACTGATTACGGTTTTATAGTCGCCTGACTAATAGATAGTCGACTGTATTATTGACATCAGTCGCCTGTGTGCTTAACTGGAGAAAGCGTGCAGCTCTCTGTTTTATTCCATCCCCTGCAGCAGTCGCCTACTGAAGGAATAACAAGCGCCTGTCCTGTTTACAGTCGACTTTATCGACTTCATCAGTCGACTGTCCTGGCTCAGATTGTAGCCGTTGGGTATTTTCTAGTCGTTGATCAGTCGACTGTCTTTTGATCATCAGTCGACTGTTCATGTCGTTTTCGTCCAGTTTCTAGCAGTTACAGAATTGATTCTTTGGCTGTTTTCTTGGGTTTTGGGGTTTGATATAGGGTTCCTATATATATGAGTGTGCTGTCATCTCTTATCTTCTTGATGCTATTGAATATTTCAAGAGATCTATAAGCAACTCACAAACTCCCTAAATTCCCTCTCAAGAGCTCTCATTCATCTTCATGCATTGAAGTCCAGCTCAAGGGAATTCATCCAAGTGCTCTCAAGCATATCACAACACTTGGAGATCCTCTTCAATGCCTTGCATCCATTCATGAGTAAGCATCTCAAGGCATAGGTAAGAGTATTTACTTTACTTGGTGTAATTTGTGTTTCTAATTCTCTTTGTAGGAATTAGAACTTTCTCTCTTTGTGGGAGGTTGTCTCTTTGTGGGACTTAGGATATTCTCTTTGTGGGAATAACTCTCTTTGTGGGAGTAACTCTCTTTGTGGGAGTTTAGTGTCCTAGTGTAGGGCTAACTCTAATTCTCTGAGTGGGAGTTAGTGATTCTCTGTGTGGGAGTCTTGATCCTCGTGTAGGATTGGTTGGGTCCTTGTGTAGGGCATAAATCCTCTTTATGGGGTATCTCCTTGTGAGATTTGTATTTACTTCTCTATGTAGGAATAGAGTGAATATTGGTGTGACTGGATATAACCAAGTTTAGGGAACCAGGGTAAAACTTTGTGTTTGCGTTTGAATTGATTGTGCCTTTTAATTCCTCTGGCATTTATAATTCCGTCTTTGCAAGTTAAATTTTAATTGGACAATTTTATTGCCATTACACTATTCACCCCCCTCTAGTGTGTGTTGTTAGTAGTGCAATGGTAAGGCGATCCTTACAGCCTTGTGTTTTGTTTGAGTCTACTGAATAAGAATGTGCCCTATGTTTTTGTTGTTGGCGTGAGAGGTAACTCCTAAGGTTTTTGCTTTTCGTTTTTCTTTTCCACCGCCTTGATTTCTTTTGTTGTAGTTGCATATTGCTCCCTATTGATAAAGGGGCTTATATAATAGGAGGGTTAGGGTGTCCTTGCATCAATAGGATAAGATGGCAAGGGCTTGGTCGGCTAGATGAAATCCCCTTTGAGATAGGATTGGAATCTATTAGGGATCTGAATATGAATTGGTCTAGGATTTGAATCTTGAAATTGGGATTCAATATCATCACAAATTGAAATGAATCAATCCAAAAGATTTGAATTGATCTCTCCTCATCTCTCTCACATCTTTGACCAAGTCACGATTGATATATGTATAGCAATTTCTCCATCTTCCAAACTGCAATATGATTAGCAATTTCTCTACCGCTTTGACTAGGTCATTAATGAAGTATTCGCAGGCTTGACATTCCTGAAATTACTTAGCACACACGTTAAATAGTTCATACATGTTTGTCGTCATCAAACTAGAAGTCCTAGATCGTTGCATCTAACACAATGTTCCCACAACTTTTCAAAGATGCATGCTTAGTATTTTTTATGACATGATTGAAAATATTGTGGAGTATTTATGGATGATTTCTCAATGTATGGTAGCTCTTTTGATAACTGCTTGTCTAACCTGTCGCTTGTTTATGATAGGTGCATTGAGAAGAACCTTCTTTTAAACTGGGAGAAATGCCACTTCATGACTACCGATGACCTTGCCCTAGGTCATTTAGACTCCAAGGAGGGAATTCAGGTAGATAAGGCCAAGGTAGAGGTAATTGAATAGCCACCGAGCCCGAAATGTGTAAAGGACATCCACTCTTTGCTTGGCCACATCGGTTTTTATAGGCATTTCATTAGAGATTTTAGTGCAATATCTCAACCTCTCTGCAATTTGTTAACACATAACGCTGAATTTATTTGGACACAAGAGTGTCAGACTCTTTTGATTCCTTAAAGAAATTACTAACTTCAGCTCCCATTTTGCAAATTCCAAATTGGAGCTTTTCATTTAGGATCATGTGTGACACCAGTAATTATGATGTTGGCGATGTGCTTGTACAACGAAGGGATAAACGCTTGGTGGTGATATACTATGCTAGCAAGACCTTGAACGAGTGCCAAAGAAACTACACCATTATAGAAAAAGAATTGCTAGCTGTAGTATTCATCTGAAGAAGTTCAGGAATTACGTTTTAGGTTCCCATATCATCATTTACACAAATCATTCCACATTGAAACATTTTTTGTCAAAAAAGATGCCAAACAAAGACTAATACATAGGATCTTATTGTTGCAGAAGTGTAAGGTCCAAATCAAAGACAATAAGGGTATGGAGAACCTATTGGCCGACCATCTCTCATGTTTAACGCTCAACCCCGAGCTGGCTAGCACACCTTTGGATGAATCCTTCCCAGACGAGCATATTTTTAGTGTCACCTCATTACCATGGTATGTGGATATCGTGAATTAATTGGTAACCAGTAAGACTCCTAACACTTGGTTCTTACAAGATTTCAAAAGATTCAAAATGAGGTAAAATACTTCTTCTCTAATGATCCCTACCTCTTCAAAAATGTAGTGACCAAATAATTAGAAAATGCATTTCCAATCATAAGATAGAGAGTGTTACAAAATTTTGTCATGATGGGATATGTGTGGCACACTTTTCGGGTAATAAAACAATAGCCAAAATTTTACAATGTGGTTTCTATTGGTCGTCAATGTTCAAAGACACACATGCATATTGTAGATCATGTAGTTCATGCCAACAAGTAGGAACCATGACTAGGAGGAACATGATGCCGCTAAACCCCATCTTAGAAATAGAATTATTTGATTGTTGGAGAATTAATTTTATGGGACTCTTCCCACCATCATTTGGACATGCTTATATATTAATTGCTATTGATTATGTCTCTAAATGGGTGGAAGCTATCCCTTGCAGGACCAATGGTTCTCAAGTCATGCTTAACTTCTTGAAGGAGAGCATATTCGCGAGATTTGGGGTGCCGAAGGCAATTGTAAGCAATGGATGGTTACATTTTTGCAACCACTTGTTTGCTAACTTAATGAAGAAATTTGGGGTCACACACAAGGTCTCTACTCCGCACCATCCTTAAACCAATGGCCAAGAGGAGCAAATAGATAGAGAGATCAAAGGCATCCTGCAAAAGACAGTGAAATCTTCGAAGAGGGATTGGAGCGCCAGATTGCATGAAGCTTTCTGGACCTACAAGATGGCCTACAAAACCATTATAAGGATGTCTCCTTACCGTCTCGTTTTTGGAAAATTCTGTCATTTGCTTGTAGAGTTAGAACATAAATTTTATCTGGTTGTAAAGAAATTTAATTCTGATATTGACTCGTCTCTTGACTCTCGCATGCTACAATTTGTGGAGCTGGAAGAATTACGGAGAGAAGAATACGACAATGTTAAATTGGCTAATGAGAGAATGAAATCCATGCAAGATAGGATGATCTTGAGGAGAGAGTTCATACATGGTCAAAAAGTCCTCCTCTATAACTCAAGGCTCCACATATTCCCAGGAAATCTTCGCTCCAAGCCGTATTGTTGATCACTGTGAGGGACAGAAGCGAATTCAAGGTGAACGGCCAATGACTCGAGCACTTTCATGAGCCATGGACCAAGGACGCAAGCACCATGACACTTATCAACCCACCTTTGGGTGGAACATAATTAGGAGTGTTCTTTCCATACTTTAGTTTTAGCTTTAAAAGTAGTATCAGTATATTTATAGTTTTTGCATGTTTTATTCATCTTGAATAACTCTACTACTCTCCCTTACATTAAGGACAATGTAGATTTTAAGTTGGGGGAGGTGTAACGGCCTGTTTTCATCGACACAACTACTTACACATTTAACCTAGTTTCAATTTTTTAAAAAACTATTTTATAATGATTCATCAGAATTTGTATGATTTCAAAATTTTCTTATAAAAATATTTTTGAAGTATCAGACTAGTTATGAAGTATTTAGTAAGTTCGGATTTCATCAAAAACCACTAAATAATCTGATAAAAATTCATTTTCAGATATTACTGTTTTGGCTTAATGAATTAATTTTCTATACAAACATCATCAAAATGTTTTCAATCTTCTACGGTATCATTCTTTGATATTTAGGGCTTCCCACATTAATTTCGTAATCTTCTGAAGACAAATCAATATAGAACCTGCATACCCGCTTCCTAAACGTTTTGGCCTAAAACTAGTATCTCCGTAGCTCAAACCCTGAAACGGGTCTCGTATTCGTGATCCTCGTGACGATACGATCCCGTGGGTATGTTTTCGTAATTTTTTGGACACATTGATTAGTAGGTGAAAAATCGTAATTTCATGTAGTTAATTATTTTACTAATTACTTTCTATCACTAATTACCTTAGCTAGTTACTAATTACATTACCCTAATTACCTTAATTACCTTTAACCATAACCCGGTGGCAGCCCATGTGAAACTCACTTAACCCTTTTTCTAAATTTAGTCTAAAGATCAACCAATCTTATTAATTACCCACCTATCATGATTAAAACCATTGACTAACTGTTAATTACAACTAATACTTTTTTAACCTATATAAAACCCTCTAATCTTTCTTTTTCCCCTAACCCATACTCACGCACCCAAACCCCCAGGCAAACCCCCTAACCCTATTTCTCAGCCCACGGACTCTCACACACACTCTCTCAGTTTTCTCTCCCCCTCTCTTTCTGTTCACAGCAAACCCATAACCCATCACCTTCGAAATCACATCCCCTTCATTTTGAAACACCGACCCAAGCCCAGGCACACATGCACACGAGTTGTCTCTCTCCCTCACTACTCTTACTCTCCTCCCCCAAACCCACGCATCGACGGAGCGCCGTCGTGAGGTCGGAGCGCCACCGCCCCAGAAGCTCGACAACACCCCGTCACCAGACCTCTTCTACGTCGCCCGCTCCCCGATGCTCCGGAGCCACGCACAAGCCCCACCATCAGCAACACCGCCCATCGCCGGTCCACTCGACTTTGCTCGCCCACACCGCTGTCCCAACGCCTTCCACTCCGAGAACCCCCGCCAGCGAGCCACACCCTGAAGCACCAACAAGCAGCAGCCACCCGCAGCGAGCAGAGCCCTCAGCCCACGGCGAATGTCGTTGCTCCGACAGCAGCTCTCCCCTCTCCGTCTTCCATACTCTCTCGTCGTCGCTTCACTCTTCCCACGAGTCCACCGCCGTGTACGTCACCCAGAGGCCATCGTCGCTTCGCCTGAGACGCTGCTCCGACCACGACATCACCCCCGCCTTACTCCATGCTGCCGCTCCCGTGCACTGCACGACGCCGACGGAGCAGCTCCGAGCAACCCCGAGCGCCCCACTCTCCGTCCGACAGCAGCACCCCACACCAGTGCCTCCGTCTCCTCCCCACGGCGAGCTCACCGTAGCAGACCACGAGCGTTGCCCGCTCTCTGCACCTCGCTCGACCCCTGCTCCGTATGCCCGTAGTCGCCGATGTCCGCCACCGTCGCCCTAATCCCACGACGTCGGACGCCCGCATGCATGGCGAGGGTAAGACTAACATATTTTAATATGTTTTTTAAACGTATTTACGTATAATACGCGTATACGCGTATTTTAAGAATTATATAATATATGGTTTTTGATGAAAATTTGATAATAAATAATATAGGGATCGAAAAAATTACAAGGCTAGCTCCAGAAAATCAGAAATCACATTCTGGATCCAATGCCGCTAGTTTCATCTCGATCAGACGCTCAGTTTTTCTAGAATAAATTTTTAAGCCCAAAACTTAAATACGTTATTTTCATTCAAAAGTCCGTAACTGTTTATTTTCACGTACACTGATACGTGATAAAAATATATGTTATATTACTCTTCGAGACGGTCATTTTGACAGCTCACTTGCATCTTTCTGATGCAGATTGCATCCAGGACAAATTATTGAATAATTACGTTACTTAAGTAAAAATTAGTTTTAAAATATATTTTGAGCTTTTAAAAATTATAAAAATTACTACAAACTTCAGGAAAATATATTTCATCTTGCAGTACAATTATTTTCATCATATCTAGTCTATAGAAAAATTTAGGATGCTTTTCAGCACCGTTTCAATCAGTTATAAAATCAAAACAATCAAATTAAATAGATAGAAAATAGGGTAGCCTGTAAGTAATGATTTCTTGTGTTTGCAGGTACCAATTCACGTGCACCAGCATCCTCAGAAGCTCTAGCTCCAACCTCGTCTTACTACGGCGATCTAGATAGTGTAAGTCACTTTAATTCTAACTTTAAAAATTTAGCCAGTGTACTCGTTTGAACTTAGGACATGACATCTACTCTCAGAACGGTTATTAACCTGAACAGATGACTAGATACCTAACTAAATAGGAAACGAATCAACTGCAGAGCAACTTTGACTTGAACGTACGACATCGCTAACTTTCAACTTAGATGGTTGTAGTACACAACCATCTACTTGGGTAAACTGTGTACTAATTGAAAACCGCATGCTCGAAGCATGGATTGGGTGTAAGTCACAAAGTATTCTAGAATGTGTACTTTATGGAAATACCGCATGCTTGAAGCATGGATCAGTATCTTAATTGTTGGACTTCAAAGCATTGCTCAGGACTGACATTCTCTGTTGAGGCTTCTGCCTTGACGTTTCAACAAGCAAAACTCTTTGGAGTGTTGTTAATGCCTTTGAACATCTTTGGAGTGAGACTATTATGCATAACTCTATTGGTATGCATAAGTCGGTCTATCACAACTGTCATTAGTGTCTTTGCCTTTGAAACAACGGATTGACGTACCATATTGAAAGTAATGATTGAATGGTATATCGTGGAACGTCCTATTGAAATTGAATGCTTATCTGTTGATGATGTGATGGGCCTATAAGGCCATACGGATATGGATACGGATACGGATACGGATATGGCTATAGATGTGTAATGTGATACAACACGTGTTATGGGGTAATCTAGAGCTACGAAGTGTGCGGGAGTGACCGGGTCCACCCTTATTTGGTAAGCTGTACCATCACCCTGCAAGGGATGGTAGGTAGATATTCCACGGGTTGCTCCGTGGGATGGGTGCACTTCTGATTGCATATCGTACACTCGAGCTAAGACTGTTGCACTAGCTTGATTGATAATACACGGGATACGAGGTAGTCTTGAGCTACGAAGTGTGCGGGAGTGACCGGGTCCACCCTTATTTGTTAAGATGTACCATCATCCTACAGGGGATGGTAGGTAGATATTCCACGGGTTACTCAGTAGGATGGGTGCACTTCTGATTGCATATCGTACACTCGAGCTAAGGCTGATCACTAGTTTGATTGATGTTGCACTAGTTCGGCTGTTTACTATGTTACCATTGTTCTGTCACGACTACTGACTGGATACGACTATTCTACTGACTAAGTCGAGACTACTAGAACGTGATAGAGCGGTATAATAATAAGTGGTCTTAAATTACTACCGGATCAGTATCTAGAAAGGAATAGGAAGGGGGTTGGTCAACCAATGGACTCGTCCTACGGTCATAGAAGTGACATGTGCCTTCAAGCCCGGACTATCTGGCTGATTTTGGAGTTAAACTAGACTTCTTATTATTATGCCTGCCTACACTATTAGATAGTCAAGCGACATATGTTTCCTCTTGCTCGATCATTACTTTCCTATATAAGTCACGTAGTTTCTAGCTTTACTATTGCTTACTTGTCCTTTCATTACTCATCTATCGGGTTGTCTTACGATTGCCATCACATTGCCTGTTGGTCAAAACATAGTTGCTACCATATACCATGCCAAAGTTATTACTTTTTCCCTTACACTGTCACCTTTACTTTATGCATTACATGCACCACTTACCACATCTGAATAGTTACCAGTACTTTACTTATCGCTCTTACATACATGTCTTACTTTACTATTTGCATTTGCATGACCCTCTTTTGTTTACTATAGTCTGTTCCATACTTTTGCCCTGCTTTATTTCTATTGCTAGAATTGTTGTGACTTACATACGGTTCCATCTCCGTGGCACCGCTGACGACGTACATATGGAGGTAGATGCTCTTGAGTTAATAGCGCTAGAGTTCGAACATGAGACCACAGCTTTCAGAGTTATATTCAATTGTATTTTCTTTCCATCATGTACGTTTGTTAGAACATTTTGTACAGTATGGAATGTACTATTGGACACTATTTGAATATTTTTTTACATCTCTGCATCGTAGCTATTTTTTTCACTGGTTAACTGCAGGACCTACGCAAATATCAAAAAGTAACGGGCCCCGGGAATGGGTCGTTACAGGAGGGTGTAGAAATTTTGCTAGGATTGAATTTCGATTGAATTTGATTGCATTTTCTTCATTCTTATTTCTATATAAAAACATAGAAAAAATTTCAAAAATTTTCATAACCTTGCATACTTATATATAGAATAAATGTGGAGAGCTTGATTTGTCACCAATATTCCTTGTATAGCCTCATGTAGTGAACACTTCTTGAATTTGGAGAAGTGCACAATATTCCTTGTATAGCCTTGTTTAGTGAACACTTCTTGAATTTTGAATGAAACACTCATATTCTTGAATGCTATCATAGCTTGATTAAGAATGTCTCTCCTACACATGGAAATACAAGTTGACATGATTCTTATGAATTTTGTTCATATATCTGATGATATCTTGCCTCATGTAGTCCACATTTAGTGTTATGCAACTATTTGTCATGCAGGAGTCAATATTGAGTTAATTTATTTGATTAGGTCCTAAACCAATAAAAGGATGGCTAAACATATACACAAGTTCATCATGTGTGATTAGTTGAGAATCTTACATATACATGCTCTCATAAAAACTCTACACGCGATGAGTGGGTATTGAATGCTATCTATTTGTAGCCTATCATTATGTCCTAAACTTATCACAAGGCTTACGCATGTGGTGAGTGGGTATTGAAAACTATCTGTTCGTAACGGGTTAGAGAGACGTCGGCCCGTCTGCTCGAGATCGGCTTGTTTACGGAAATTGGAAATGGATCGAGCCGCCTTGATCACGTGGGGCGTTTATGGTTGGTTTACCTCACCAGATTGGCATAATTAAATGCTTTTCGCATGTGATAGCTTGGATAGAGGGCTGGTCGTCCATCAAGAATCGAGCCGCATTGATCACGCAAACCAATCTTGCCAGACGGGCATGCACTCGAGTGATGAAGCTGAAGGAGCTGACCTCAGGTGTTTGCCATCGAGGTTTGTCCATTGGAGATATGCTTGTTGACATGCACCTTGTTTACGGTTTGGGCACGGTGTCGTTTTACCGCAAGTGCACGGTTAGTGTATGGTGCAGGTATATCAAGCACAGGGAGGTGGATGGTTTGAAGGCTACTAGCCTCGCCTAGGTTGTGTGAGAGCTACGTGGATGATATGAGTGAGTAGTGAAGAAATAAATGAAATAAATAAAAAAGACAAGAAATGAATCCCTGTTAACACGGGCTAGAGCAGTCATGATACTTGGCATTCGACTAGACCCAGGGTGAGACATTGCCCCTAAAGGTGGTACCAATCGTTCCATGGGCCCGATATTCCGGTCGATGCCCAGGATGATATGCTAGGTCTACCCGGTTTCGGACGGTGGGCATTCCCATGTCCAACACCTTCCGCAACCGGGAGCATTAAAGCCACAATGATAACTCCCAACATTTCGTCCAAGCCATTCCCATGTGCGAGGACTCGATGTCTATGCTAGGGGTGTGAGCTGTGGCGAGAGGATCAAACGCCAGTTTTATTTTCCCTTGGCCCGATGGTCAGAGGCGGTCTTTCTTCCGCCAATGATAATAAAACACCGCTGCGTAACCCTAATGGCCAAATAGGTCAAATGTGATTCCTAGCAATACATCAAGTGGATCTTGACGGGACAAGCATCCGGAGGCCAACCCCCAATACATCTAGTGTGTTGCCATACAGATTGGTCTTAGATTGCTAGACATCCCCATTGACATATTCCATCAAACACTTGCAACCAAGTCAAATGTAAAATCCCAAACATCAATCCTACTCTAACCCATATTAGGGTTCATCAAGAACTACTCAATGATGAAGAACATGATAGCAAGCAATAAATCCAAACAAACATTCATCATCAAGCTAAATGAAAATAACACAAAACAATGGAAATAAGAGAAAAAAATACTTATCTTGCATTTGAATCCATCAATCCATTACAAGACTTATTCAAATAGAAACCTAATCTAACCTAATCTAAAGCTCCCATGAAAGGGGCAAAAGCTGCTGAAAAAATAGGAGAGGAACCCTCACAAGTCGTCCAACATCTTATATTTATACGCCCCCACAAAACCCTAACAGTTCGGGTCCAAAACCCCACTAATACTGCTAAAACAGGGCCACCCAATCGGTTGGAAGTTTAACCGATCGAGTGGAAACAAATAGAAACTCAGAACTTCTGAAATTGAGCAGAACTGATCGGTTGGACTCCCAACTGATCGGTTGAAGTTCAATTCCAGACAGCTCCCAATTTCAGTACCCAGCTACGCTAAGGAAATTCCAGAAAAATGTAGAAAAATCAGATTTGGGCATGCAACCTATCGTTGGAAAGCTAACAACGATGCCAATGATAAAAAATAAGAGATCACCCAAACTCCCACTGGTATGATAGAAGATCTTCAATGAATGAGCAGTAGTACACGAAAGGGGAGAAAAGACCACCCGATCGATTGAAATGTCAACCAGTCGGGTGAGTTCTTCCTCAAGATGACCCGAGGGGATGAACCGATCGGTTGGGAGGCTCTCTCAAAGACAGAGAGCAATGCGGCATCCACCCAATCACTGAACCGATCGGGTGGGATCTGCTCATTTGCTGCTCCTCGTCGGGTCAGATACGTGTGCACAAACCGATTGGGTGGGTCTGTCGTCCCGATCGGTTGAAGCTCCAAATCATCAAATCCTCGTCGTTGGCCATCGGATCTTCGCCGTATAAGTGCGCCTTGGTCCCGACATGCAATGTTGATCCCAGAAGACACCGAAATGCTGACATTTGCCTGAAATACAAACAATACACCCAATAGTCAATATGAACCAAAAAGTGATATATACAACATGGAATGAGATGAAATGCATATGAAAACACAATAAAGAGCGTGTGCAAAAGGTGAAATATGAACACGCGTCAAGCCCCCAAGCTAAACTATTCCTCGTCCCGAGGAAAAAGAGTTGGAATGAAGTTCGGGTGCGAGAGCAAGAAGGGAAAGCGAAGAATACTTGATCGCCCTCTCCAAACCACAAATATAATCACCAACAAAATCAAGCACAAGGGAAAAGCATATCACAATCTAAATCAAGAATTCAATCTCATAATATAGCACCATGGGTTCATATCAATAGAGCACAAAAGAGATAGAAGCGTGACATTGGCAAAGGCATATCTATCATAGCATGTTAGAGTAGATAATATGCCCAATAAATAAGGAAGCTCAAAATTCGTATCAAATATTCCAAATGGTGAATATAAGATACATATACATGCATGAAGAAGTAAGCAAGAATAGATATGAATCATGTGAAGAACTATCAATCTCTAGGATGAAAGGAATCACCACACACGCTTGTTGTTTTTGACATTTGAAATACCTTCTTGCCTTGCTTGTATTTTCAAAAGGAGACGGAGAAGATGTGGAAAGATCACTATGTACAAACTCTCGCCTTCCCTATATACATTGGTTTGTTTTTTTTTCCGTTTTTGTTTTTATTATTTTTGTTTTGATTTTAATATTTTTGTCTTGCAAACTTACGGGATCGCAATGGAATGCCAGGGCGGCCTACGCATCCCAAGCCAGATGGCTTTAGGGCGTCGGGTTACGAAGAACCCCGAAGGACCATTATACAGAAATATGTACAAAAGTGTGCACTCCCCCAAATGGGGGAACGATGCACGATGAGGGGGAATGTACAAAGTAAAACAAAAGAGAATTTTTGATAAATCTAAGCATGTCAAGAAAATCCTCTACGAATTAAGACACTGAACAAAGGTGTGGTTATCCTAATCCCGTCGAAAGGAAGCTAACACATGCGATAATAGTACGTATATAGTATTTCATGCAAGAGTTAGAAGCACGGGGGTAGGATGGTAGAATAACCGTTTCTTGGAAATGAAGCGTGAAAATCTAGGAACTTCAAATAGAGGGGCATATTAAAATATGATATAAAGCTAGAAGCATGCCTTAAACACAATCATAACTAACAATCTCGAAATATAGCAAATAAACTCAAAAGATGGTAAAACATGTATATGAGCATTGAATTATCAAAGAAGTAGCGCGATGGAAAAAGGTGCCCAAATGTGAAAAGTGAAGCATGAGTGGCAAAATATCATTGAGGGTTCATCTTTTAAAAAGAGGCAAGAATGAAATGGAGAAAGAAAAATGCATGATGGGAATGATGCATGGAAATGAAAGAAAAATTTTTGATGCATGAAAAAGGTGAAAAATGGAAGAAAATAAAGGAAACATGCATGAAATGCAACCCCCCAAGCTAAAGCTTGCATTGCCCTCAATGCAATAAGATCACACATGAGAGGGAAAAGAAAAAATGGGAGGGGAAATGCATCAAAAATAAGAAAAATAACTTTGGGTGATACTCTCCCCCAAGCTATTATAAGCTATGCCCAAAAGATATGAAAACCGATACGGTGCATAAAAGATAAAGGGGAGAGTGAACAATAGGCAAAACAGGCATCACCACCCTTTGGAGGTGGTAGGGGTCTTATGGAGAAGAATGATAACGTGGCCAAGAAAATGCCAAAAGAGCAAGGATAGGGTGATGGGGGTGAAATGATAGAAGGGCACAACATGATGGGTTATTATAATGCAAAATCAAACCCTAGATACGCTCTCCTCGCCAATGAGAGGAGACAAGTTTATTCTAATCTAAACTAGAAAGCGGTAAAGTTTTACACTACTGGATTAGGATACACCTGAGCATAGGCGGGTCCAGAATCTGGAGTGGGGCAGGTAGCTGCTCTAACTGCTCCTTCTGTGGCTCCGCCAAAAGCGCTGTGCCACGTGCGCCAATTGACCCAAGCAATGCACCTCCAAGCATCCTTAATAGGTGTCCACCTGTGCCTGTAAAGGATGAGGTGCATTAGTCCATGGTAGGAAATTATTTCCCAAAATAAATGTATCCAGAGATAATTGTCAACATAAGATGGAAAAATAATAAAAGACTGACGAATACTCCCTGAGAATGGGTCGATATCCTCTATACTAGTGACGACCAAATTCTCGCTCTCCATGAGAAGTGGCTCTACAGGTGGTGACGCACCGCATCATACCTCAAGGGAAGTTGATCCTGTGTCCTGCGAGAGATATGGTGTGTCAAAAATATATGAGTCTAAAGAAATAGGACGTGAAAAGCGAGACTTAAATGTAGAGTGAGAGTGAGTATGAAAATCTTCCTGAATAGGGGCAATAATCCCAAGTAGATGCTTAGTCGCAGAAGAAGTGGAGATCGACGGTAGAGGTAGATGTGACTCGGGCACCACACTACAACAAAAATGGGCATTGACAACTTCTAAAAAAGGTTGTAATAGGGGTCAGACAACTTTTTAACAAACGTTGTAATATGCGAAGTTGTAATAAGGTCGGCTCATTTGACCACTTTTTCTGCATGTTGTAAGTAAAAGTTGTAATAGATATATATTACAACTTTTTTGAAACGTTGTGTAAACTTCTACTACAACGTTTAGAAAAGGTTGCGTATAAAGATATTACAACTTTTAATAAACGTTGCGTAAACTTCTATTACAACTTTTAATAAAAGTTGTGTAAACTTTTATTACAACGTTTATAAAAGGTTGTGTAAAATAATATTACAACTTTCTTTAAAAGTTGTATAAACTTATATTACAACATTTATAAAAGGTTATGTAAACTTCTATTACAACTGGTTTAAATAGTTGTTTAAAACTCTATTACAACTTCTATAAAACGTTGTCAAACATCTATTACAACTTCTATAAAACGTTACAGAAAATGTACAAAATTTAAAAAAATATACGCGGTTACAGCTATTCTAAATCTCCCTGCAGTAGATGTACACATGCAGATGATCACATATAATATTATTCAAACCACATTCATTGTTCATCGAGATAACACAGTTTTATTTACTCACCATTTTTCAAAAACCAAAGTGACATAATTTTTTTTACAAAATTTGCATATCGTTGCCGATATCATACATCAGTCAACTAACTGCATATGATAAACACGTATTAACATAGAGTTACAACAACACACATGGTTGTGGTGGACACAACATTGTTCCTCTCAGTCATGCCCCTTCATCGTTGACCGACGATGGTGGACGGAGCACAAGCTTCCTCTCCCTATCAATCATCCCCCTTTATCATCGACGTCCAAAACCCAGACGCATTCGTCCCCCATGGTGTACATGCGAGTCGTCATGCTTGATACAGACATAGACCCTCTCAGACCCATGAAGAACGTCCGGTCTCTACAACCGTAAAAAGTAGTCCGGTCTCTACAACCGTAAAAAGTAGTTTCTGACATCAACAAACATATAAAAATAATTATACCTGTGAAAACATTATAAAAATAATTAGAAAAAGAACATAAACCATAAAAAGTAGTTTTTATACCTGTTGCCGTTACATATGATGATCCATTCCTCCTCGCCTAACCCACATTTGTTGCCCGGGCTGCCCTTGCCCTTGCCCTCTCGCTACATATGAACATGACCATCCTCAGCGAGGACATGCACGTGTCGGACGAGGCGTACAACAATGGAGGTGTTGTGCTCCCTCATAAGGAGATCAAGTCCAGCATCCTGAAGCCTGAGATTGTCACGTAAAAGCTTGTGTATGTCATATTTAAGTGTTGCATATGTAGATAGGAGTTGCCTAGTGTGAGGATGAGAGTGCTTTAAAATTAGTGTGTTGAAATCAGGTTCTGCCTTCTGCAGGCTGTAATAAACATTGGCATGTTCAAAGAGAAAAGTAATGAACATTCCAGATTGGCAAAACTTCACTTATTTCTTGTTGGAATGATAACAAACACATTGATGTCGAAACCAAATTGTGAAGTAGACCTAACTTCGTTCTTGACCTCAAATCAAAATGACAGTCTGAATAATGAAGACCCTTCCTTTAAGCTAAAATGTCCATAAATTAGTATTTAGACAGTTACCAATTGGCTTAAACTTTTATGAAGACCCTTCCCAACTACCAATATGTGGATTCAACAATATCATTAGTGTACTAATAATTATGTGACCTCTCTCAATCAATAATGAATCTAGCAGCTAAAGATCAAGTTGAAAGCAAACCTACCATGTGAAACTAGCAGCGTGTTTGGCCCAGCGATGTTTACAGATGGAAGGTCATGATAGCTACTCCATGCTATAGTCTGCAAGATTAGAATACAAACTACGAGATCCATCGTGATAGCTACTCCTTTGGAAATCCATGCAAGTCTGCAAGAATTTCAAGAAATTCTTGAACTCTTGAGGAATGAGCGGTCACATGTGAGCAGAGTCCAACTCCGAAATCTTCGACGAATGCTAAATGCTGCAGATCATGCTAAATGCTAAATGAGCGGTCACATCTGCCATTGACCTCGCCTATCTACATATGCTAAATGCTGCAGATCATGATAACAGTGCGACCTAAATTAAACATTAACAGTTAGCACATACATGTATAGAAACTAGAGGATTAGAAAATTAAACATGAATACTGTGGCGGGTGCGAAATCAGGATGAAGGGAAAGAATGACCTCAAGCTCAACCAGCAAATAGTTCTTTTGACTGGTGACAACTCCACTTTCGTAGTGAATTTATAGGAAAGAAAATTATAGTTTTTCTCTTCTTTTGATATGTCCAGCTATTGAATCTCAATATTTTGCCTTGATGTCAAACCTTAATATTGCTGAGGAATGTTTATTCATTATTATTGGATGATTTTTTTCCTGAGATTAAAATTCATTGTAGATGTTTATGCACCTACATGCGCATGCGACACAGTCATAAGATTCGGTATATGGCATTTTCCACTTTCTTTCAAGCTATTTGCAAAGCTAAAAGATAATTTGTAAGGTCGTGCAGGCGGTAGAACAATGCCACCCACTTGATAAGTCACAACCCTAGTGATAACGTCAGCTATGTCTGGGTCAGAATGAGACTAGCTAAGTGGATTATGTTCTTAGTTAGCCAACACCACTAAGCAGTAAGCAGGCATATCATCCTAACTTAGCCAGGATTTAATATGTAATAGATTTAATAAGAAAATTTAAAACTACTGGGTTAAGCTGTAAGTAGGCTTAGCAATCTACTTCAAATCTAACACTGTAACAACCCAAGGTTGAATTATAATTAACATTGTGCGGCAATAACATCCGGAACTATCTTGTAGCTAATGGCGATGGATAAATATGTAGCTAATGGCGATGCATGTATGTCTGCATAAATTATGTCTTTAAACTACTCAATTGTCCATGTAAACTGAACTGTGCAAAAGGTATAAATGATGTATCTCTTCAATCAGACATATGGGATGTACTTATGAAAATGCTTTAAAAGTAAAAGTACTGCTTTGGATGTATATATGGGATGTACTTATGAAAATGACATCAAAAAATACATAATTTTTTTTAAAAAAATATTCATCAACGTTTACGAGTAATTATCTAAGAAACACCTTTGGTTGCTTCACAAAAGCCTTCTTAATCTGCAACTTGAAGCAATTATAACCTGTGAGCAGATAATTTATGCTTTGTTTCAGAGAAAATGAGTAACTATATCCAGGCAACAATGACAACCACCAGACAGGTCAGATGTTTAAGGCTAGAGAGATTGCCGAGCCCCATCTCGCCCAATTGCCAATAGAAATGGCAACATATAATTATGTTATTTGCTAATTTTCAAAAAATTACCTCTATGTTTCATCGTTTTCACAATATACAATCTTAAGCTTTGAAAATATAGTTGGCAATAACATTGAAATTCACTTTTCTCAAGTAAAACAAAAATACTTGTTACTCACAATTTTGGTTCCAAATTTTGATTGGCCTTCTGCAATTCCTGAAAATGAATAAATCTCGATGGATTAATAGTGAGATTGATATGAGGAAAGAATGTTAGTTCATATTCAAAATTTCCATCTCTGTTAATGTCACAACTTAAACACCATTAATTTGATTCCAAGTGCGATGAAAGTGAGAGATGGGTCCAATGTTATAATCCTAGTAGCACTGCTTGATTTAAATCAATGCCATCATTTTTGCTTAATTGACAAGCCATGCGCACCACACTTGGAAGTGGTCCATCCATCAATATATATGGCTTGGTCTTTGAGATACGCACACATGTCTCTCAATACACCACGATCACAAGATGAAACTTTTTCATTGTGTCCTATCTTGATCACTACTAGATCATGACAATACATGCATGATGCATGTACACAGAGGTTTTCAAACACATATTTTAAGGCTTTTACACCTCAACACCCCCACATTTTCTATCAAAATGATGGATGCAAAAAGGATATCCTACCTAAAGGATTAAGCATGCATGATTGTTTTTCAAGATATACAATGCAAATTGGTAAATATCTTGCTAAGGAATTTCATCTGCATTCTTTGCTTTGTGTTTGTCCCGCTTCCGTTATACTGAGAGAAACGAAAATGCAAATGCATCAAGCCTGAAAGGATTCACCGTCTCGACTTTTAAATACACTAAGCGTCTGAAATAAAACTGCAGCTATTTTTACATATAACTAATAGAGCAACTGCAAAATGCCATATAGAACATATATTAGCAAATAGGAACGGTGGTATTACGATAATAAGGAGAACATGGTATTACGATAATAAGGAGAACATTAAAGAGAACATGAAAATACTGACAAAAGACATCCATAAAGTTCTACAAGACCTTTTAGCATAAGTATGATATTAACTTGTTTCAAGATATGCTATGTGAATCTGAAACATATCGACATATCCTAAAAATTCAAAACCGAGATACACTCATACCTGCATAACGGAAAGATCGGGAGCACCCCACAAGATATATTTGGTAAACAGAAACCTTTACTCCTTAAGCACAACATGAAATATGTTGGTAATACTATATTCTAGTTAATTAAATGTCAACCACCATGAACATCATTCTTCCCATCCTAAGAAGCACACAATCAAAACTCCTTGCTTGTTTGGTATAACATACCAATCATAACTAAAATCATTGCTTGTTTCAAGATATGCTATGTGATTCTCCAAAGGATGCCCACATCGCTCTGCTTCAGCACTTTCTGCAACGAGAACATCAAGTTCTTCTCCGATTCCCCGCCCTACATATTACACAAAAATTTCGCTCTAAATCAATTAGCAGAAAAACAAATCCAGAGTACAGTGTGTCTACTAAAAAACCCAATTAATGCAGGGGGGAAATTATGAGAAAAATTTCTTTTCCCATTCACCTTCTCACATTGCAAACATATCAATTCTTAAGCCATCCCTTCTCAATGAGATTGAGCGAAGATAGCACATTAGCTATATCATATAATCTCCTTACTTTGGCTGCATTATTGCCTTGAAATAAGAAATCATGTATTTGAGTGCATAAACAAATGAAAAAAGAAAATTAAACAAGCAATATACAAAGATAGGTTTATACTTCTAGGTTGAGATGGGTCGTGGACATCACTAAGCAGCAATCTTGCAGCCTCATCAAGTGATACAGTGTCCACATATTAGCAAATTTGCTAGAACAAGTCAATGCTCTGCATTTGCAGTGTAGTAACACTGAAACATAAAACTATTCTATAGTAATGGATGTGCACAACTCTCTAATATTATGCAAAATTTTGCACAAAAACGATTCTAGTGCTTTACATATATGAACTGAATATGGGTTTTCTTGCATTCAATACAATTGTTATCTTTATCAGCCTATCTGCAAAAACAAATCGAAGCATCCAAAAGATCCAAAAACATTGTACTCTTTGCTTCTCACTCTGTGTTTCATACTATTTCCCAGTGATTAGACTTCTAATGTAGGAGTCATGCCAAATGCCATAACAAATCTTTTATCCGCATGCATTCCACGGTCATAACATTTTGATGAACAAATCTAAAGCTCATGCGAATACACTAGCATTACTAAAATTCCGAGAAAAACACCATTTTTTTAAAATCGTCCACATTTTAAGCATGATTCAATAATAACAAATCATAACTTGCATCAACAATCTCAACATTTCAACGAACCAGAAGAAAAGCATGCAAGAGAAAAGAAAAAAGTCACAATTTTTATTGATCCAAAGAAGGAAGAAAAATTGTGCAAAGAAAAAGGCCATGGATGCTCATCTGACCGTAGCTATGGCTTGGGGTTGAGGAGAGCTGTTGACGATCGCCTGAGGAGAGCATAAGCGTTGACGATCGCTTGAGTAGAGCGCATGAAGAGGGCTCCAGATGAGCTTGGGGGAGAGGAGATCGCGAGCTAGGGCTTCGGGGAGAGGAGATCTCGATGTATGACTTGGGGAAGAGGAGATCACGAGCTAGGGCTTGGGGGATAGGAGATCGGATGCGAGATGGGGCTAGGCAAGATGGGAGAACGAGAGGAGCAAGCGAGCTAGGGCTTGGGGGAGAGGAGATCGTGAGCTAGGGCTTGGGGGAGAGGAGATCGGAGCTAGGGCGAGATGGGGCTAGGCGAGAGGGTAGAGCAGACTGTCTTGCAATAACCTCTTTCAAGGAATGCAGCAAAAGCCAAAAGGTCCTTTCTTCGCCCAATTTCTCCTAGGCATAACAGCGCCTAGTGTTGTTCAGCAGAATTTGCAGAACTGCCATCACCAGAATTCCTTTAAGCATTTCTACAGTGGATGTATATTTGATGTCACCAGCAGCTAGACAAAGTATAGCCACATCAACTTGGTGTATATATGCGAGAGCATGTACGTTCAGTTCCCTTTTAGCATTCACCAGTGTCTGCATATCCTTCAGATTGGTGTGGGCTTCGTCGATGGCCTCGTCAGATCCATCAACTTCCTCCGCGGCAAGTGGCCTCGGCTGGTCACCGACATTGCGACGGGCACCCTCGACGATAGGAACACCGAACAATCGCTGCGACGCTCGATTTCCGGCCTACCCAAGCCTGATCATGGCCTAGCTAGTTTCTTAAGGGAACAATGTTGCAGTGCGGACTGATCCGGGATCATAACCAGGATATGGCCCAACGCCAAGTGTCTGAGAACGATCGTGATGGGCTCGATATCACAGTACATACCTATGCTCGAGTTTTTCGACGGCTGCCTTTCGATCGTGAGCATGTGTTTGCAAGGGGTGCGTCTGAGCAACGGTTTGGATTAGAGTGGGAGTGGCGTACGCATAATTTTTCCAGAAATCAATTTTACTCCAAGCGCTCTTCCGCGATAGCAATTTGCTTTGGCCCGATGAATGGCATCCGACGGCCACCATTTTTAATAAACATTTTTTACAACTTTCAGAGAAAAAAGTTGTAATAAACATTTTTTACAACTTTCAGAGAAAAAAGTTGTAATAAACATTTTTTACAACTTTCAGAGAAAAAAGTTGTGGTGTCAAAATTAACATTTACAACTATTCACGAAAAAAGTTGTAATACCCATTTTTTACAACTATCCACGAAAAAAGTTGTAATAAACATTTTTTACAACTTTCAGAGGAAAAAAGTTGTGATATCAAAATTAACATTTACAACTATTCACGAAAAAAAGTTGTAATAACCATTTTTTACAACTATTCACGAAAAAAATTTGTAATAAACATTTTTTACAACTTTCAGAGATAAAAAAGTTGTGGTAAACATTTATTACAACTACCAAAATGGAAACGTTGTCCCATGAAAGTTGTAAATGACTACTTTTGTTGTAGTGCCATGAAGTGGACCATCGTATATAAGCCCTCATGCACATTCTCCTCGATAATATGCTCATACTCCACCATCTGCCTGATGTCCTGAATGACATCATCGTGGTTGACCACAGACCAAGGAAGAAGCTGCAACAAAGATGACAGTGGAGATGGATGTGGAGCAGACCACTCGTATGTGGTCGTGGTGTCCGCGTCCTCACGTACATCCTCCTCGTCGGTATGCATAAGCTCTGTAGTCTCCTCGGTGCTCTCGTAGAACTTATGTGGGGTATCCAAAACAAGATGAGAAGTCTCTCCCATAGATCCTAGAGAAATCACCCCATCCTCACTATCATCATCAAAAAATGCTTCGTCATCCAAGTGGTAGTGTTGGAAAAATGGGGTATGGGCATGAGATGTGTCTATGGTGGCCGATGAGATGGTGGTCTCAACCATGAAAGTGGGTATATCCTCTCCTCCATCCCCTCTCTTCGGTGTAGGCTTGGTAATTGGTACCTTAAAGTTTTGTAATATTTGGCCTTGGTTAAACATGGCACTTTCAAGGAGAGACTCAAGGCTTGATTTTTCTTGTGTTGGTGGAGGGATATAAGGTTGAGGAAATGGATGGGAGGTGTTTGGGCTAAGGTTGTGTGAAAACGTTTCACCTTGGTTTAGAATGAGGCTCTCAGGTGTAAATGAGCAATCATTATGCACGTGCCATGCCATCCCATAAATCTCACAAACCATAAATGAATAAGGATCATAGCCTCCCATCTGAGCATCGAAATTTGGTCTCCACATGGTAATAGCAAAGATACCTAGACAACAAAAATAAGAAAACTAGAGAGGAGCGTCAATAGTACAATAGAATAACAAAAGGATAATATAATGACGGTGGAAAAATTTCTTTGTTATTGTATTTTTTGTGCGTATTCTAACGAATCTAAGCTAAGCTAATATCAAACCGAACGCCTCCCCGTCAACGGTGCCAAAAACTTGATCGGCGCCCCGTTTACAGTTTGGGCACAGTGTCGTTTTACCGCAAGTGCACGGTTAGTGTAGGGTGCGGGTATATCGAACACAGGGAGGTGGATGGCTTGAAGGCTACTAGGCTCGCCTAGGTTATGTGAGAGCTACGCAGATGATATGAGTGAGTAGTGAAGAAATAAATGAAAGAAATAAAAAAGACAAGAAATGAATCCCCGCTAACACGGGCTAGAGCAGTCATGACGCTTGGCATTCGACTTGACCCAGGGTGAGACATTGCCCCTAAAGGTGGTACCTAGCGTCCCTTGGGCCCGATATTTCGGTCGATGCCCAGGATGATACGCTAGGTCTACCCGGTTTCGGATGGTGGGCTTTCCCATGTCCAACACCCTCTGCAACCGGGAGCATTAAGGCCACAATGATAACTCCCAACATTTCGTCCAAGCCGTTCTCACGCGCAAGGACTCGATGTTTACGCTAGGGGTGTGAGCTGTGGCTAGGGGATCAAATGCCAGTTTTATTTCCACTTGGCTCGACGGACAGAGGCGGTCTTTCTCCCGCCAATTATAATAAAACGCCTCCGCGTAACCCTAATGGCCAAATAGGTCAAATGTGATTCCTAGCAATACATTAAGCGGATCTTGACGGGACAAGCATCCGGAGGCCAACCCCCAACAAATCTAGTGTGTTGCCATACGGATTGGTCTCAGATTGCTAGACATCCCCATTGACACATTCCATCAAACATTTGCCATGCAATCAAGTCAAATGTAAAATCCCAAGCATCAATCATACTTTAACCCATATTAGGGTTCATCATGACCTACTCAATGATGAAGAACATGATAGCAAGAAATAAATCCAAACAAACATTCATCATCAAGGTAAATGAAAATAACACAAAACAATGGAAATAAGAGAAAAAAATACTTATCTTGCATTTGAATCCATCAATCTTACAAGACTTATTCAAATAGAAACCTAATCTAACCTAATCTAAAGCTCCCATGAAAAGGGCAAAAGCTGCTGAAAAAATAGGAGAGGAACCCTTACAAGTCGTCCAACATCTTATATTTATAAGCCCCAACAAAACCCTAACAGTTCAGGTCCAAAAACACACTAAAACTACTAAAACAGGGCCACCCGATCGGTTGGAAGTTCAACCGATCGGGTGGAAACAAACAGATACTCAGAACTTCTGAAATTGAGCAGAACCGATCGGTTGGACTTCCAATGGATCGGTTGAAGTTCAATTCTAGACAGCTCCTAATTTCAGCACCCAGCTGCGCTCAGAAAATTCCATAAAAATGTAGAAAAATCGGATTTGGGCCTGCGACCAATCGTTGGAAAGCTAACGACGATGCTGACGCTAAAAAAATAAGAGATCACTCAAACTCCTACTAGAATGATAGCAGATCTTCAATGAATGAGCAGAAATACACGAAAGGGGAAAAAAAGACCACCCGATCGGTTGAAATGTCAACCGGTCGGGTGAGTTCTTCCCCAAAATGACCCGAGGGGATGAACAGATCGGTTGGGAGGCTCTCTCAAAGACAGATAGCACTACGGCATCCACCCGATCACTGAACCGATCGGGTGAGATCTGCTCCTTTGCCGCTCCTCGTCAGGTCAAATACGTGTGCACGAACCGATCGGGTGGGTCTGTTCACCCGATTGGTTGAAGCTCCAAATCATCAAATCCTCATCTTTGGCCATCGGATCTTCGACGTATAAGCCCGCCTTGGTCCCGACATGCAAGGTTGATCCCAGAAGACACCGAAATGCTAACATTTGCCTAGAATACAAACAATACACCCAACAGTCAATATGAACCAAAAAAGTGATATATATACAACATGGAATGAGATGAAATGCATATGAAAACACGATAAAGAGTGTATGCAAAATGTGAAATATGAACATCCGTCACTTGCCGACTTGAATCAACAAGGGCAGGTCAATCTTGCACAGCTGTGCCCGCAGATTGGTCAGGCTGATAACCAAAGTTGCTTTCGGGCCATCCCTTAGGACACGTGTAGCTTTTACATTTGTGTGTGGTAGGCCCCCATTGTCAGGTTTGGCCAGGTCCCAGCTGCGGTGGGCCCCAGCCCAAATATCATTTACACTTGGTAAGTTAAGTGAATATGTATGAGCATCCCTATGTTTACATGATCAGATTGTCGATGTGTGTGGTCAGATATGTTCGTCCTCGTCTGGCTTTCTACCAATCAATGAAATAAATAATCATATTTAGTTTACGTTCTTTTCATGCGTGTTTTGTTCCGTTCAATTAGTAATTTTCCAAGGTGGATTCTCCAGTTGTAGGTGATACTTGTTGGGGTTTTGACGGACCCCCAGAGCTCGGATCTGTGTCCGTCCTAAGTCGAACGGACCACAGGGGCATTAAATCGCAGCGAAAATCGAAAATCAAAATTTTCTAGACTAGCTAAACTATTTAGCTAGGCTCTGAGGAAGCCAGAACCTAGCCCGATCTATGCCAACTTGGGGTGGATCTGACCACCCCAAGAGGGATCTACTCTAAAGCGACTAATTTAAATCTACACTAAAATTTCTTAACCACATACCCGGAATCTTGGCCCTGGAGCAGGCAAGATGTACCGCACCGTCTTCTGAAGCTCCTCGTAGACGAGCCGCTCGATCCGCCTGAGCCGCCTCGCACCCTCGAACCGATCCGCCCGAACCGACTTTCGCCTCCGAGCCGATCACATACGGTAGAAAGTTTCACTTGAGAAGAACCCGCATCTTAGACGTCCGGATCAAAATCCAAACCCCCTTCGTAGTCTTGCTAGGACTACTCCGGAGAATAGGAAGAGAGAGAGAGAGAGAGAGAGAGAGAGAGAGAGAATAATTTAGTCGCCGATCGAGCTTGCTCTAAAAGTCTGGAGCAACTCGATCAATGACTTGGTGTGTATTTCAATGAAGAGAGTGCACCCTTATTTATATAGAGAGTTGGCACTCACTTTTTCGTTGTGAGCAATATGGGACATTCGCAAATGGGAGAAAAAATCAATTAAGCCAATTTGGCTTAATTTCTAGTTTAAGTGAGCTTTTCATAAAAGCAAACTTTAACTAATTAATTCTCTTTGCTCATTAAACTTTAAACACCAAACAATCTATCAATCCGAAGGTATTCGAATGGTGAACGCGTAGGAACCGACGGCGACGAATTTCGACTTCGTTTGACCCCTCAAACAATTGCCCAAATTTAGGCAAATAATCGATTTTCGTGGCCGTCATTTGGGGTTTCAAAAAACCCTAAAATTAACTTAAGTTGCGGGCACGCCTGCTAAGCTTAGCGGGCGCGCCCGCCCAAGGGGACAGAGGCGGGCCGCACGCCCGCTGCAGTCAGCGGGCCGTGCCCGCTGCAACAGCGGGCGCTCCATTTGCCTTTGTCTATGGGCTTATTAGCCCAGTGGGTCTAACCCACTTCGCCTTGGACTGTTTTCGCGTTTCCGGGCTCGTTTGAGCTCTGATTTGGACGCAGTTTGAACATGTGTTTAGACCGGGACGATCCTGTTATCAAGGTAACCCTTTTCAATATATTTGTTCCTATTAAATTTGTCGTAACCAATTTACGACACGTTTAATCATAGTTTGCATCAAATGCAATGTTTGTCCCTATTGCTATTACGACTAACTTTCACAACAAGCTTTGTGAATATTAAATATCATCAAATGCTATCTCTCTCTATTCTATCGTCCTATTACTAAGACACAAACACTACTCGGTGTGAGACCCTACAGCCTGACCTTACTACAGGTTGGGGATCGGAACCCCTAGACGACGATCACTACGAGCAGTAGCTATCGTCCCTGTTTCAGAATCATCATAACGTGATCGGCCCCTTGACAAAAGCATCATTGGGTTTACATTGGTTGTGTTAGTGATGAACTCCGTTAGTTATAGTCCCTTTGTCAAGACTGTGTTCTTGTTGGCCTAGGGTATGGTTTACTGTCAACCCTATTAGACAACATTGGTCAGTATACGTCGTTCTTTGTTGTATACACGTTGTACTTCTTACAACGTACCCCGGTCGAGGATTAACATAAAGACCGTACTGAGCCTGTAACACTGACTTCCCTTTAACGGAAGTGACGAATCCCATCTTATTCATCTACTCGCCTCGAGAGCTTCGGGTGCAACTAAACCTAAGATCTTTTAGCAGGCCTAGCCTCGAAGCTAGATCATATGTCTAAGCTACACCGTTCACTCACAGGTTTGTACAAATGACTTCAAGTCTTAAAGACCAGCTAACCTATCATCACCCTAGAGTTATTAAAGACAGTTCAGTTAAAGTCAACCATTTAATAACTCTAATTTGGTCGTTCAGTGAACTTATTCTCCAATGAGCACCTGTGTCTCGTCTCCGACTTCACCAAGTCGAATGACTATGAGATCATCATTACCCTAAGGTAAGACTAAGACACAGTGGTCTATCCGATGTGTCGATATCCAGTTCTCGACACATCTGTGACCACGAACTGTTTAAGACTTACGTTTATATTCGGTCGCTTACTTACTCATAATCGAGATCTCATCTAGATACGTAAGGACCTAACTATAAGTCTATGGATATTATCTAAGTATATTAATACGAACGGTTCTATACTTAGGATAATATGTACCATATATAGTATGAACAAGATGTATATCTAGGATAAATT
Source organism: Scilla litardierei (assembly GCA_030789695.1). NCBI lineage: Eukaryota > Viridiplantae > Streptophyta > Magnoliopsida > Asparagales > Asparagaceae > Scilla > Scilla litardierei. The sequence goes on along the minus strand of CM061142.1, from coordinate 585,806,580 downwards.
GCCTTATGGGCACATATTCTCCTACATCTCCCACTTGCACTTAGGCTATTTATCTCGGTATCTCATACCGCTATAGCATATCAGTCACATTGACATTTATATGACAAACCTAAGAGTGGTTTTACTAACGAGTATCTACAACGAATTTTAATGGATTAATTAATACATCTCTTGATCACACAGGGTTGATCCATTGGAAAAAATGATCTGGATCAATTTTTCTTATCTTTGTATAGACAACAATTAGCTTATACAATCTAGATGTAGGGTCTAACATTATAATCTATAAGTCAGTCTCAGCTCATTCCACTTTTCTTGTGTCAATATGTCAAGTACATACATGACACCCTGAGTCTCTATATATTCGATTAAATCAAAACAATTTTGATTCAATGTTTTATATAGATGATTTATAAGTAGGAAATCCTTTTTGCTTAGTCCGAAAGATTGGAACTAAGTATACGAGCTAGCTTCCACTGACTTTGAGAATTACCTGGTTAAATACTTCAATATTATATCTAAATCATATTTAGATTATATATACGAAGATATACCATTTGATAAGTGCTTTAGATGAAATGTACTAGTGTCAGGTTTGGTTTGACGAGTGAGTCAAGTCAAGATCGGTTCAAGGAGTCTTGACATTAACTCGCTCAATCAAAACGTCCTACACTGTACTTTTCCCTTAACCACATTTAATATTAACTCTTTAATAACTAAATGCAGTTTATCAAGAATTAATCTTAATATGCGTATAATTGTGATCGCACACAATTTATACGCCCCTGGAACCTATTCTTAACTACCGATTGACTATAACATTAAGTCAGCTCAAAAATCAACATTTTCCGAAGCTTCGCATCATCATTCGAGAATTTTTGTAACCATCTCAGAAAGCCACAATTACAGAAATTTTAAGCCAATCAAATTTCAACTCAACAGAAAATGCAATTTCCGAGACATTCATTAAAACAACGGATTTATTAAGATGAACCGTAATTTGTTTATCCAATAAACTTTGAGTGTAGAACACTCAATCATTGTTTTCAACTTTTAAGAAATGATACATTTTATTTAACTAAAATTAGTATCATCTCCTTCTTTATCATGTCTCTTGAAGTCGTTGAACGGTCCTAGCAGCAACGATTGCTCAGATTGCCGACCGTCCTCCGCACTTCTCCCAATCTCCGCTTCATATCAGCCACCTGTATACATTACACAGATGTCTTTAGTATCTCATACTATATGATTGGAAATAATTACGTTTTATTGAATTGAATTTGTACCTAAGGTGGAGGCATCAGTATGCCCCTTCTTCTTCTCTGCAAGATGTTCTTACAGTTCCTCTTCCAGTGGCCAATCTTGTGGCAATGGAAGCACTCAGATTTCGACGGGGCCCCTTTAGTCTTTTTCTTCCCTTTCTTTGCCTTCGCAGGTTGCGGGACCTGCCTATTCTTACCCTTGCCTTTCGGCTGGTCGGAAGAAGCAGAGCCAACAACCAATGCAGTCAGCTTCTTCTCAATCTCCTCAAACTGCCTAAGCATATTGAGGAGACCAGGAAGATCTGTTTCAAGACTGTTCATTATAACACCAGTGATGAAAGGCTTAAACTCAGGAGTTAAAGACTTCAGGATAATGTCCACAGACATCTCATTGTCCAGGACAAATTCTAACTGGGCGGTGTCCTCTACGTACCCGATCATCTTGATAACATGATCCTGTATGGGCACTACCTCCATCTTTGTGCCCTAGTGGTTGCTTATGGCTTCGAACTTGGCAGCTCGAGATCGCTTGCTGTATAACTCTTGTGCATTGAGAAGCATACTTTGAACATCCATATGTTCATACTTCCTCTGTAGCTCGTTACTCATCGAAACCAGAGTAAGGCGCCTGGCCTTCTCTGCATCCCTCTGGTATAATTTGTAGGCTTCCTTTTCCTCGAAGGTCGAATCTTCATCGGGCTTATCCGGAGCGTCCTCGAACAGTACGTATCCTATCCCGGCTAGGGAAAGGACCAACTTAATGTTCCTAAGCCAGTCTTTGTAGTTCGTTCCATCGAGCACGTTCTTCTCAACCATATATCTAAGACCGAAATCCATTCTGTATTTTATAGATACTTTAGTCAGTATATGTTCATTGTATAGTTTTAATGGTTTTAATAAAACTATATTCTCCCATTAAATTTATTAAAGCCATAATAATAAACAATTTATTATAAAATAACAATTGTGAGAGAGGGATCTGATTACCCTGAGTCTAACAACCTTGAGTGTGTCTCAACAAGTTGTCCGACTCTGTAGTCGGTAGACGAACTCATCGTCAATCATATCTATTATGATTCACTATCTGATTTTTGCCCCTCGTCATTTGTGATCATGAGTGTGCTCAACCGGATCATAATGGCTAGCCTAGTCGGACCCTTGTTTTCGTGTCTAGCCTGACTTGCCCCGCCGCTCGGTGTATTAACGACACGTTGGTTTGGGTCAGGACTTAGACTACATTCTTGATTAGACTTATGCCGATGCTCGGAGGATGAGACAACGGTTTCAGTCAGGTTAAGATGTCAATCAAGAAATCAGTTTCTATAAGATTGACATATCACGGCTTGAGTGTAGCTCAACAACCGTAACATGTTTCTTACAGTTGCCAACTCCTAAAACAAGGATGGCTACGATTTATCTTGAACAAGATTATTATCGTATTGACTTAGGTATAGTCGATGCACTTACACAGTCATGAATCGACTCCTTACGGTCCAGCAGACGCGCCCAGGGAATTGACTAAGCCATGACCACTTGTTACCCAGTCTAGCTAGGTTGGTCCAGTAAACTTAGCCAAGCACATTGACCGTCATCATGATCCATTGAAGGAGTTTTCATCAATTCTATGTTTGTCCAAACAACTAAATGGCTTTTAATTAAGAAAACTAGTTAATCCTTATCAACTAGTGGATCCTAAAATTCGAAATTTTATGGATTAGTTGAACAATTTTTATTAAGTCCTTATCAACTATAAGGTCTATACATTCAACGTGCTACTCCAATCTAATTAGGATTTTATAAAACAATTCAACATTTGTCTTTTATGAAAATCATCAATTAAACGATTTAATGAAATGATTTACAAACAAAAGGACTACCCTAATCTGGTATTAGGTTTTGATATTATTTTGTTTTATCAAACATAGCATGTCACTAGCTTATTAAAATTTCATCTCATAAAATTTTAAACATTTAATGGCTAACCTAATAAGGTTCATGAATATATTATTCAATATGTCCATTAAAAATGAAACAACTAATTTATCTGCATAAATAAAAGTTTCAGCTAGTGACATATAACGAGTATTTGCAAGTTTAAAATTATCTACATAATAAAACCACGCAAATCTAAAATTTAACAATTAAATTCGAAGATAAAATTTTAAAGCTTCAAAACATTTATCACATATAATTATCAAATAATTCTAAAACCTAAACTTTAAAATTTTAATCAATCATTTCTAAAATTAAAATATCGCATAAATAATTTAGAAACATATATGTAAAATAAAAGAAACAAGTTTTAGATTTCATCTCATTAAAAAAAATATTTCTTAAATTTACATATCCATTAAAACACTTTTAAAATCATTAGAAATAGATTTAAAAGCTTTCAAATAAAGTATATTTCAAAAATAAAATATTTCTTAAAATTACATAAACATTTAAATGCTCGGAAAAAATTTATATCTCATAAAAAAACTTTTATAAAGCATTTGTACATTCGAGATTCATTTAAAATTATCGCATAAAATTAAATCGTCTCAAAAAAAATTTCCGTGTTGTAAAAACAATTTTTAAAACACAAAAAAAATAGTTCGTATGTGTAAAACAAGCAATTTAAAAGATTTAAAATGTCGCTATAATAGATTTATAGCAAAACCGTGGCTCTGATACCACTGTAGGGTATCACTCTGATATCATTGCGATGCTGTTAAGGCCCATCATCCATGGCACCCTAGACCTGTCACAAGATACCTCAGAAACTTGTTTTACGGCATGCCCTCGACAATGCCCAACCCATTATAAGATCACAATCTTATCGGGACTTGGTACGGTAAGAGCGATTACTTCGGGTCGGCTCATAACCCGAGAACCCGTACTCAAGCTTAACAAGCTCTGATACCACTGTTGGGGTTTTGACGGACCCCCAGAGCTCGGATCTGTGTCCGTCCTAAGTCGGACGGACCACATGGACATTAAATCGCAGCGGAAATCGAAAATCAAAATTTTCTAGACTAGCTAAACTATTTAGCTAGGCTCTGAGGGAGCCAGAACCTAGCCCGATATATGCCAACTTGGGGTGGATCTGACCACCCCAAGAGGGATCTGCTCTAAAGCGACTAATTTAAATCTACACTAAAATTTCTTAACCACATACCCGGAATCTTGGCCCTGGGCAGGCAAGATGTACCGCACCATCTTCTGAAGCTCCTCGTAGACGAGCTGCTTTGACTCGATCCGCCTGAGCCGCCTCGCACCCTCGAACCGATCCGCCCGAACCGACTTTCGCCTCCGAGCCGATCACACGCGGTAGAAAGTTTCACTTGAGAAGAACCCGTGTCTTAGACGTCCGGATCAAAATCCAAACCCCCTTCGTAGTCTTGCTAGGACTACTCCGGAGAATAGGAAGATAGAGAGAGAGAATAATTTAGTCTCCGAGCGAGCTTGCTCTAAAAGTCTGGAGCTACTCGATCGATGAATTGGTGTGTATTTCAACGAAGAGAGTGCACCCCTATTTATATAGGGAGTTGGCACTCACTCTTTTGTTGCGAGCAATGTGGGATATTCGCAAATGGGAGAAAAAAATCAATTAAGCCAATTTGGATTAATTTCTAGTTTAAGTGAGCTTTTCATAAAAGCAAACTTTAACTAATTAATTCTCTTTGCTCATTAAACTTTAGACACCAAACAAGCTATCAATCCGAAGGGCTTCGAATGGTGAACGCGTAGGAACCGACGGCGACGAATTTCGACTTCGTTTGACCCCTCAAACAATTGCCCAAAGTTGGGCAAATAATCGATTTTCGTTGCCATCATTTGGGGTTTCAAAAAACCCTAAAATTAACTTAAGTTGCGGGTGCGCCCGCTAAGCTTAGCGGGCACGCCCGCCCAAGGGGACAGGGGCGGGCCGCACGCCCGCTGGGAAGCGGGCGTGCGCCCGCTGCAAGCAGCGGGTCGCGCCCGCTTGAAGCGGGCGCTGGCCCGCTGCATGCAGCGGGCCGTGCCCGCTGCAACAGCGGGCGCTGGCCCGCTGTGCACGCCCACTGCAGTCATCGGGCCATGCCCGCTGCAGTCAGCAGGCATGCGCCCGTTTGCGCCTTTGTCTATGGGCTTATTAGCCCAGTGGGTCTAACCCACTTCGCCTTGGACTGTTTTCGCATTTCCGGGCTCGTTTGAGCTCCAATTTGGACGCGGTTTGAACCTGTGTTTAGACCGGGACGATCCCGTCATCAAGGTAACCCATTCCAATATATTTGTTCCTACTAAATTTGTCGTAACCAATTTACGACACGTTTAATCATAGTTTGCTTCAAATGCAATAGTTCTCCCTATTGCTATTGTGACTAACTTTCACAACAAGCTTTGTGAATATTAAATATCATCAAATGATATCTCTCTCTATTCTATCTTCCTATTACTAAGACACGAACACTACTCGAAACTCAATGCCACTATTCCTGAACAACAACACGGTGTACATAAATCTATTAGAAATGGACGTGTCATGGAGCTACAGCCTAAAGATAAATGGACGAACAAGAAGCAGCAAGCTATGAGACCCTACAGCCTGACCTTACTACAGGTTGGGGCTCGGAACCCCTAGACGACGGTCACTACGAGCAGTAGCTGTCGTCCCTGTTTCAGAATTATCATAACGTGATCGACCCCTTGACAAAAGCATCATTGGGTTTACATTGGTTGTGTTAGTGATGAACTCTGTTAGCTATAGTCCCTTCGTCAAGACTGTGTTCCTGTTGGCCTAGGGTATGGTTTACTGTCAACCCTATTAGACAACATTGGTCAGTATATGGCGGTCTTTGTTGTATACACGTTGTACTTCTTACAACGTACCCCGGCCGAGGATTAACATAAAGACCGTACTGAGCTTGTAACACTGACTTCCCTTTAACGGAAGTGACGAATCCCATCTTAGTCATCTACTCGCCTCGAGAGCTTCTGGTGCAACTCAACCTAAGATCTTTCAGCAGGCCTAGCCTCGAAGATAGATCATAGGTCTAAGCTACACCGTTCACTCACAAGTTTCTACAAATGACTTCAAGTCTTAAGGACCAGCTAACATATCATCACCCTAGAGTTATTAAAGATAGTTCAGTTAAAGTCAACTATTTAATAACTCTAATTTGGTCGTTCAGTGAACTCATTCTCCAATGAGCACCTGTGTCTCGTCTCTGACTTCACCAAGTCGAATGACTATGAGATCATCATTACCCTAAGGTAAGACTAAGACACAATGGTCTATCCGATGTGTCGATATCCAGTTCTCGACACATCTATGACCACGAACCATTTAAGACTTACGTTTATATTCGGTCGCTTACTCATAATCGAGATCTCATCTAGATACATAAGGACCTAACTATAAGTTTATGGATATTATGTAAGTATATTAATACGAACGATACTATACTTAGGATAATAGGTACCATATACAGTATGAACAAGACGTATATCTAGGATAAATTGCCTTATGGGCACATATTCTCCTACAATACTACCCCTAAAATGGGCCAGAAGAGAAGTGGATCGACCGCTCGGCCCGACACCCCCTGCGGGCTCTAGGCCAAAGGCCTCGAGAACAGAGTGGGACCCCTCAGCCTAAGACCAAAGCCCAAAGGGCCATGGGCTCTCCACGATTAAGGAAATCCCTCCTTAAATCAAGCCTACGTTGATGGGCATTCAAGCCACCATCAATACGGGCGGGCGCGAAGGGAGGAGCCATCAACGCCATGAATGCTAGGGCGTATCGGTAGGAGGCATTGACATGACGCTCTCCTACAAATAAATCGTCAGGCTGAAGGCCAAAAGGATGAATTCTGGATATCTGACACCCATGTATAAACTCTCCATACACCTGCTCCCACCGTATATTTCTCCATCCATAGCTCAGCTCGAGAACTCATGCACGGCCTCACAATGAGCCGTACGCGATTCCACCGAGCACTCATTAGTCAAGTTCTGACTTAGGCATAGAGGGGACTTGGTCAGAGCCAAGGTTCGACCCCCTAAAGAGTATCTCATTTTACAGATCGAAGGAGACACCATCCTGCTGAAGCTGATCGCTTGGCTTCGAGCATCCCTGTACCACAGACCGCTCGGCTGACTGATCCCGGAGGTCATCATCCAGCTGAAGCCCAACTTCGGCATTTCTTCACTAAGCTCAAAGCATCTATGGCACACAATCTGCTCGACCGACAGGCTTCGAATGTCCTCCACGTCTTCCACGTCAGCGACGACCTTTGGACCTCCGTACTATTAACATGTGGTGAGAAAACACCCTGAAATATCTGGTACCATCTGTGGAAACATGATTCTAAATCTACATCAAACAACCACACTGAAAATGACTCGATCGCATGCCAAAGGCCCCTGGAGGGCCGTCGCAGTTACGCCCGCTCTCGGGCCCATCAACACTAAATTTAGTGGTCTCGCATCGAGCATACACACACACCCGTCCCAGAGGCCAGGTGTCTGGAATAAGATGCTTATAAGTGCAGGCCAGAAGAAGCCCATAGATGACTACCAGCCCATCTACTTCTCTGAGGAAGACTTAAAAGGGATCGAGCTGCTGCAGATGACACCTTAGTCGTCACTACCATCATCAACATGGCCGATGTTTGACGGTTACTCGTTAACACGGGCAGATCATGTGACATACTATTCATTTCAAACCTTGAGAGGTTGGGGCTGCGGGCAGACGACCTGGAGCCATGCTCTAGTCCGTTAGTTGGATTCACGGGAAATGCCGCCCCGATCGTGGGAATGATCTATTTACCAGTAACACTCAGGAAACCTCCCCACTCGATCACCCTAAGGGTCTAGTTCATGGCTGTGAGGGTCGATTCAACCCATAATTGGATTATTGGCCGACCGCTCCTCAACACGACTAGAACCATAGTCTCGACCCTCCACCAAATGATCAAGTTCTGAACTATAGAAGGGGTTAGGAGGGTAAGGGGCAACCCAACACGGCCTAGAACTTAATACCAACTATCCGTCGAAGAGCGTGACACGAGGCAGTTCGACCCAATGGACCTCCTCGACCAGAGAGGAGGCCTGGACGGGTCGAGACCTGTACCCATCGAAGAACCTGAGCTCGTCCCCATTACAGGTCTGGAGGGTAGGTTCGTGTCCATCGACTCGGGGTTTGATTCCACCCTAAGAGAAGAGCTGATTGAGTGCCTGAAGTCCAACCTGGACATCTTCGCTTGGTTACCCGACGACATGTCGGGAGTAGACTCCCAAGTGATCACTCACAAGCTCCATGCCGACCCCAACTTCAAGCCAATCAAGAAGAGGAAGAGGAACTTGGGCGGTGAGAAGATGAGGGCAGCTTCCGAGGAGGTCGATCGCCTGCTCGAAGCCCATCAGAGAAGTCTGGCCCAGACTAGCTGGTCAATGTAGTCATGGTGAAGAAATCAAATGGTAAGTGGCAAATGTGTGTGGATTTCACTGACCTCAACAATACGTGTCCCAAAGACAGCTACCCACTACCCTGGATCGACCACCTCGTGGATAATGCCTCCAGCTACGAGATGCTCAGCTTCATGGATGCATACTCTGGCTACAACCGGTCCAGATGGACCCATAGGACGAGGAGAAAACGATGTTCATTACCGACCGTGGGACGTTCTTCTACAAGAAGATGCCCTTTGGTCTTAAGAACGCATGGGCAACTTATCATATGATGGTCAACAGGGTCTTCAACTTTTAGATCGGAAAGAACCTGGAAGTGTACGTGGAAGACATACTGGTCAAGTCCAAAAACCCTTCCGACCACATCACCGACCTCAGGGAGACATTTGAACAGATAAGGAGTCACAACATCAGACTCAACCTGACCAAGTGCACATTCGAGGTCAGGTCCGGAAATTCTTGGGCTTTATGATCACAAACCGTGGGATCGATGCCAATCCAGACAAGGTCGAGGCACTGGTCAACATGAAGGAACCGATGACCATTAGGGAATTGCAGAGGCTAAATGGCCGAATCACAGCCCTCGGGTGTTTCCTGTCCAAGTCGACAGAGAAATCACTCCCCTTCTTCCAGGTCCTGAGAAAGGCCCTCGCCAAGCCCGACGGTAAAAGGAATGCCATGGAATGGGACGAGAGATGCACCCGAACCTTTACCGACTTGAAGGAATACCTTCACACTCTCTCGCTCCTAACAAAGCCCAAGGAAGGGGAGCCGCTGAGCCTATACCTGGCTAGTACCAAAGAGGCAGTAAGCTCGGTATTGATCAAAGCGCAGGCATACAACGACCAGTCTACTACACCAGCATGATCCTATGAGGGGCAGAGGGGATGTAGAGCTCGATAAAGAAGCAAGCTTATGCCCTCATCCTCTCGGCATGACGGCTCAGGCCTTACTTCAAAGCCCACACCATCCTGGTCTTAACCGACTCCCAGCTCGAACGAAACCTCAAAAGGCTCGATCGTATTGATAGGATGCAAAATGGGGGTGTCGAGTTGATCGAGTTCGACATCAGATATAAACCAAGAGTAGCCATCAAAGGACAAGCTTTAGCAGACTTTATTACCATATGCACCACTAGCGGCCCGGCATCCTCCGGAGAAACGGACCCCGGCTCGGTAATACCTCCTCCATTGTCCACCTTTTTAACTACCACCATTTCTAATGTCCGCCCAAAAGACAAGGATGCATAGATCATCCATATGGATGGCTCCACGACCAAATCAGGCAGCGGGGCCGGGATCGTCATCCGGAGCCCTAATGGAATATGTGTTAGGTTTTTATCATGCATAAACTAGTTTATATACAATAGAAAAATAGAAACCTACCAAGATCCATGCGTTTTCAAATAGATTTGATCAGATTACTAACCTTTTTGACGATTCGAATGTATCAGACTACAGGTGCTGCTCCACGAACGACCACCCTCTATCAGTATCCACACACAAATGTTACGAATAGGAATTGCGAGGGTGCTAGCTCCTTCTCCGCAACTAGGGTGTATCTCTCTCTCTCTCTCTCTCTCTCTCTCTCTCTCTCTCTCTCGTCGCTTTTCACAAAAAACAGGAGAGATAGATTGAATGCGTGAAAAAAACTGAAAATCCTCTCTTTATTATATATAGAATCCCACGTTAACCCTTTAACGTGTTTTAGGTATGCAATGATATCTTTAGGAATAATATCTTAACAATATACATTATCTGTTAACTCTTTAACTAGTTTTAGTAACGTAGCGATATCTTAGGGATAATATCTTAACGAGTAACAATATCTGACAGTTAAGACATTTCTCCTTATTATGAATTTCAAATCAAATTCGAAATCACGTTTAAACCATATCATATCCATTATGCTCTTTGTGTGTGACCCAATATGCACATATCAGATTGGCAGTAGGGCCTAATCTCATTAAAAGCCAACAAGTCATAACTAGTCTCTAGCAAGACATTATAAGTACCCAATTAATATGAATATCGTAAGTCCAATATTAACCTAACCAATAGAACATGTCATAATCCTTTTGTCACACGGTATCTTATTTGAACATAAGTCATGGGCAGTGTCATACTTATATTGTTCAAACGTTCAATTTCTTGATGACTAAGTAGACTGATAATATCAAATAATATTCATTTAAGCACGACCATGCATTTCTCAGTCCTACTTATCCAGGGGTCCATTAGATATCTCTCTCATAAGAGAGAGACAAATTCCATCTTGTTCACTCACTTTTCTCTGCATGATTCACATCATATTCAATCATTACCTTTACGATTATCTAATTAAAGATAATGTTTGGTTATGTCAAAACATGATGTTCCTCATGTAGGAAATTATGATGATCTCAGGTCTAACGATTCTATGACATAACTATTATGAGATCATTTATGACCTGATCCATGTAATGATCTCATATCGAGTTTATACAATACCTTATTCTCCAACAAGTACCTATAAGTTTGATTTGTATCACCATACATATAATTATCTCATAAGTATCAACTAAACTCATAATAGTCTTAATTCATTATTATACCTTTAACGATGAATGACTAGGGATGCTTAGAATAACATAAAACAGCTATTCAAACATTATTATAATGAAACGTGCAAGCAATATAACATAAACATTAAGAGAAACATTTTATAAAATGAAAAAATGACATAACAAAAAGGTCCAAATATTTGACCTAGGGCATAACCCTAACAATACGATCAAGTACGCCCTTCGGTTTGGATTCCCAGCCACCACCAACGTGGTGGCATACAAGGCTGACATCAACGACCTAAAGCTGGTGCCAGCGCTAGGAGCAGACACGGCTTGACTCCTCAGAGACTCCAGTCTCGTCATCAGCCAACTGCAGGGGGATTACACGGCCCGAGAAGACACAATGAAGCATTACCTTTCGATGGCCAAGTCCGAACTATCCAAGCTCCAACACATTGAAATCCTCCACATGCCGAGGTTAGAGAATGCACACGCGAATGCCCTCTCCAAATTGGCCTCGTCTTTGCCCAATGAGTTGGGCCACACCATCTACATCGAAAGTATCCAAAGACCCAGCACAGAGGAAGAGGAGCTGATGAGCATTGGCAAGGACCCCACCTGGATGGATCCCATCATCTGATTCCTTATCACAGGCGAAGTTCATACCATCCCGGAAGAGAGCAATACTATAGAGAGAAGAGCCCTTAGGTACGTGCTCCAAGAGGGGGTGCTATACCGGAGACGATGGACCAAGTTAGACTTCCTCCCCTACCTCAAATGCCTCGGACCTCAAGAGACGGACTATGTCATCTGGGAGGTCCACAAGGGGCTTTGCGAGAACCACCATGGGGGTAAGACAATCGCATTGAAGATTCTAAGGCAAGGCTACTATTGGTCGACTTTGGTCAATGACTCAATGGAGTATGTGCGGAAATGCCCAGAATACCAAAGGTTCGCAAAGCTCAGCTCGGTACCCCTAGATTAACTCATACCAATAATCAGCCTCGTTCCTTTCACCAAGTGGTGCCTGGACATCCTCAGTCCCTTTGCCCTTGCAATCGGGCAGAGGAAATTCCTGATCGTAGTGGTGGACTACTTCATAAAATGGATCGAGGCCGAACCCTTGGCTACCATCACATGGAAGAAGGTCAAGAGCTTCATGTGGAAGTCGATCATCAGCAGATTCGGAGTCCCACGATCCATCGTCATAAAAAATTGACCGTAGTTCGACTGTACGGGATTCAAGGAATTTTGTACATTCTGTAGAATCAAACTGCTCTTCGCCTCCGTAGCCCACCCACAGACTAACGAAAAGGCAGAGGCTACCAACAAATGCATCCTCGAGCCACTCAAAAAGAAAGTCGGGGACGCCCACATGACTTGGCCAGAGGAGCTCCTCGAAATACTCTGGTCTTACAGAACAACCCACAAGGAAGCCACGGGGGAGACGCCCTTCATGCTCACCTACGGGGCGTAAGCCATCGTTTTGGTCGAAATAGGCGAGGAATCCTTGTGCATCAGGCACTTTGACGAAGAAAGGAACTCGGAGGGTCTCAAGTTGAGCCTGGAACGAATGGACGAACGATGTGACTGAGCACTAACCTCTATAATCCAACATAAGAATCGAATGGCTCAATACTACAACTCTCGAGTCAAAGGAAGGAGCATTCAGCTGGGGGACCTAGTCCTGAGGAAGGCCGTCTTCAACCCTGAGACTGCGCGGAAGGGAAATATTGTCGCCAAATAGGAGTGACCCTACAAGGTCACCGAGGTCCTTGTGCCAGCCACCAACCGACTCCCAACGATGGAGGGGAATGCGATCACTCACACTTGAAACACAGAGCACTTGCGTAAGTACTTCCAGTGAAGGAAACATAGGTAATGTATAAACTCGTCACCGCTCGTACACAGTAAAAATTCCAAATAAGAGAGACACCCTTAACTATCCACGCCTGCCAACTTTATGCAACAACTGGTCAACCATAAGGCTGGGGGCCACTCCCCCAACAGGCCGAACGAACATTCCATCGAACATAAGGCTGGAGACTACTCCCCCAGTAAGCCAAACAAATATTTGGTCGACCGTAAGGCTGGGGGCTACTCCCCCTACAGGTCGACCAACGATCGACCGTAAGGCTGGGGGAGTCCCCCATTAGGCAGTGGCCACTCCCCCAGCAGGCTGAACGAACATTCGGTCGATTGTAAGGCTGGGGACCACTACCCTAGTAGGCCGACTAAGTAATCGACCGTAAGGATCGGGGAAACTCCACTAGCAGGTCGACTGATAGATCGGCCATAAGGTTGTAGACCACTCCCCAACAGGTCGAACAAATAATATGTCGACCGTAAGGCTGGGGGCCACTACCCCAGCAGGTCGACCAAATATTTTATCGACCATAAGGCTGGGTGACACTCCCCAACAGGCCGAACGAACACTCGATCGACCATAAGGCTGGGGGCCACTCTCCCATCAAGTCGACCAAACGATCAACCGTAAGGCTAAGAGCAACTCCTCCAGCAGGCCGACCGATCGATCGACCATAAGGCTAGGAGCCGCTCCTCCAACAGGCTAACGAACAATACATCGGTCATATGGCTGAGGACCACTCCTCGAGCAGGTCGATTTGGTCGACGGTAAGGCTGTGTGCTATGCCTCCAGCAGACCAACCAAAACATTTCGTCGACCGTGTGGCTGGGGCCACTCTTCCAGTAGGCCGACTGAACACTGTCAACTATAAGGCTGGAGGCCACTTCCCTAGCAGGCCAACTGATTGATCGACCAAAAGGCTGGGGGCACTCCCCCAGTAGGCCGAATAAACACTTCGTCGACCGTAAGGTTGGGGGCCACTCCCCTAGTAGGCCAACCAAATAATGGTCGATTGCAAGACCGAGGAATGCTACTTCAGCGAGATGAACCACCTGGTACCGGTATCATCCCCCGAGCCGGGCTCCCCCATAACCAAGGCAAGCCCAGATCGTGGGAGGGGGCCACATCAAAAAAATAGAATACTCCAGACAGACAACGGGCGCGACTATATTTATTACAAAAATTAGGTCGATTACAAAAGACATATTGAGGGTGATTCACAAAACAGATCAAACCCCGGCCCCAGGTTGATCGGTGTCCTCATCTTAGCCGAGGACCATCTCCAGTGCCTCAAAGATGACCCTAAATCCAGGAAACTTGTGCTTGATCTCTCGTCGGCAACAGAGGAACCTTGCCTCAAACACCGAAGACATCTGTAAGGGCGACAAAGTTTTTATAATATTCCCTCATGACCTCATGCGCTATCCGAGCTGGATCTACCCTCTCTAGCTCCTTGACCCGAGCCTCGAGAACGAGGATCTGGTCCTAAAGGCACTTCTCCGCCTCGCCCTTGCGGCTCGTCTCGGCAAGCCGGGCCTGGAGAGTGGTCTCCCTTGATTTCGACGCTGCCAACATCTCCTCGATGTCCTTGAGGCTGACATCCGCCTTGAAGCCCCCACATCCCTCTACCTGGGTGGCCCTCTCCTCAGCTTCGGATTTGTCGGCCAAAGCCTCAGCCCTCGTCGTATCAAGCTTTTTGGCCTCGGTGGAGAGCTCGGCGATCCTGGTCTCTATTGACCGTATTCGAACATCTGCCTCATGGGCAGCCTCCTCGATAGCGTCAACTGTCGACTGCTTCTGGGCAAGACTCGTTTCCATGTCGGTGAGCTCCACAATTCGACGCCACAATGCCAAGCCAACTGAGAACAGCTGCATCAGGGAATACCAAAGTCAACAACATCCATAGGAGAAAATCCCTGAGGCCGCACAAAACCTTACCTGTTGACCACAGAACACTACGAAGCTGGCCATCCGATCGGCCTCCACCCCCTAGCACAGACCGATCCTGAGGCAGAAAGGAATTCTCGGCCAGCTGAGCGACGATGCCACAGTCCGAAAAGAAGGACTCCCTTAGATCGGCCTCCATTGCCCTAAAGTTCCCCAAGGCCCATTTGTATTCAGTAGGAAGCAAGCCTGGAACAATATGAGAATAACTTCCCCACAACCACTTGTCCCCACGATGTTGAGGGCCCAGGGGCGAAGAGGGAGCTTCCGAGGCCAAGGTATCTCCAGCGAGAACTCCACCTGAGGTAGGGGGAATGTGCCCCCCTCTACCCTGTACTCTCTTCCATTTGCTCTCCCTTTGCTCGTCGGGGAGTAGTCCCTCGTCCTCTTCGACACGCTCGCAGGCAACCGCCTCCTAGTTTGGGACAGTTCAACACGCTGCTTTGGATGGATGGCTAAAATCGCATCGGACCTCCTCAGGACAGCTTCAGGTGGAGGGGTCGACAGGGTATATGGCGGTGATCCCGACTGGCCACATTTGCCAAAACAGAAAGATGTCAAAATTGGCAAAGATTAACGAGAGGACAGAACCAAAGGGAGAGAAGCTTGCCTTCGGACAACACGGTTCTCCTCAAAGTACCGTCCAGGAAAAGAAACTTGGTGTCTCGTTTGCCAGCCGGGAGCACGGCCAGCTTGTCAATCACCCTAAGTTCCGTATCAGAGAGACTCCTTCCCCCTCTAGAGTCAATGAACGAGGCCTGCCCCAGCAGACCGGGAAGCTCACCTCCTCTGGGAGAATCACAAATACGTAATTCTCTTTCCAATGCTTTACAGAAGTTGGGAGCACGAACACCAGGCTTTTATCCTTCCTGGCGATAATATAAATCCAAGCACCCGACTTATGGTGGCTCATGAGGTAAAAATGGCAAAAGAGGGGCAAGGTTGTCTCTATCCCATGAAGCATACTTAACACGATGAACCGAACCAAGGATACGATAGCCTTGGGGATAAATTGACAAAGAGCAAGCGCGAAAGCGGACAGAAACACAGCGATAAAGGCTGCAGAGGGAATCACAAACCGTATGCGAAGGTTTTCGCATACACCCCAACCTCACAGTTGCCAGGGAAGCAAACCCTCTCATTCATAGAGGTGGTCGTGGCCCTGTATGGAGAACAAAGAACGAGAGACAGAGCCAAGCCATTGAGGTAGCGCAGGCCACCGACGGCTGATCCATCCTCTCCCGAGGCACCCCGAATGGGTCACCCCCTGCCAGGTGGATCGCGGTGCCCGTGTCAGGAGGTACAACCACTGTAGCAGCAGAACTCGCGAGTGGTCTCGCCGCACGGCCTGGCTCAGACGCCAACCGACTCACCTGAGAACCAGAAGATGATGATGAAGAACTCATGGTGTGCAACGACAAATGGTCACCGACAAATGCGAGAGCAAGGAAGACAGAAGGAAGCGACGAAGTGGGGTGTGACTCTGAAGATGAAAGGCTTTCTCATATAATGTAATGGCCTCCACTCAAGAGACCCTCAACAAATTCCCCGTATCGCCTTTGGCCGTTCGTTCATTCATACGTGTCAACATCTCATGGAGAGAGGCTATCCAAATCCCACGCCCAATGGACAGGAGATTTTCTTGGCACCCATTGTGATGATGGCTTTCATTAAATGCGTTGTCTCGACTGTCGCGCTAGTCAAATCTCCACATATCACATCCCCCAACCCGAACTGCAACAGTAGATCGGCTCAAGCAATGTGGGCTATTGATACAACCTCCCGAATGGGCCAGCAGAGAAGTGAATCGACCGCTCGGCCTGACACCTCCACGGGCTCTGGGCCAAAGGCTTCGAGAACAGAGCAGGACCCCTCGGTCCAAGACCAAAGCCCAAAGGGCCATGGGCTCTCTACGATTGAGGAAATCCCTCCCTAAGACGAGCCTGCATTGATGGGCATTCAAGCCACCATCAATACGGACGGGTGATATGGGAGGAGCCATGAACGCCATAAACGCGAGGGCGTGTCGAGAGGAGGCGATGACATGATGCTCTCCTACAAATAAACCGACAGGCCGAAGGCCAAAAGGACAAAGTCTAGATATCTGACACCCAGGTATACACTCTCCATACACATGCTCTCACCATATATTTCTCCCTCCATAGCTCGGCCCGAAAACTCGTGCACGGCCTCCCAATGAGCCGTACTCGATTTTACCGAGCACTCTTTAATTAAGTTCTGACTTAGGCATCAGAGGGGACTTGGTCGGGGCTAAGGTTCGACCCCCCCTCCGGACGAGTTACTCATTTTGCAGATCGAAGGAGACACCATCCAGCTGAAGCTCAACTTCGACGCCCGATCGCTCGGCTCCGAGCATCCCCGCACCACGACCGCTCGGTCGACCGATCCCGGAGGTCATCGTCTAGCTGAAGCCCAACTTTGGCATTTCGTCGCTCGGCTCAGAGCATCCATCTCTGCCACACAATTTGCTCGACCTACAGGCTCCAAAGATCCCTCACGTCTTCCACATCAGCGACGACCTTCAGACATCCGTACTATCAACATGTGGTGAGAAAACACCTTGAAACAGTGGTAATTTCATTGTACGGTGAAGGCCAATCAAATTCTAATTTGATAGGGTCTCTTTTAATTCATACTTCATCTTTAACTCGTACCGTAAAATTGTATCCCAGTTAAATTCTGGATAACTTAGTTATATACTTAGCTTGTAGTAAATAAAGCTTGCAAAGATAAGAGATAATTTAGATAGGCACAGCTATATTAGGAGAACTTTTTAGGAAGGACGATGGACGGCCATCCCCCAATAACCAAGGCGAGGGTTTTGTTTACAAAACGATGTGAATTAAAGGAAACAGAGTAGGGCCAGGATTTTAGTTCAGATAGCCACAAAAACTTAAATATTAACCTGAATTGAGGTTCAAATACTTATCGGGTATCGGATCTGGTTCCCAACCAAACTCCGCCAAGACTTGGGATCAACTTCCTCTCCCACTCCGACTCTAAATTGGACTCCCTAGGTATCCTTTTGTATATAAACTGATCACCGCTAAAGGCCTAAACAACAACAACGAGAACACGCGAAAGAAACAAAGAGAGAAGGAGAGGCAGGCCAAAACAAAACCGGAGGGAGAGAGTATTCACGATGGGCGCTCCCCGTTACAGCTATCGGAAATCCGATGCGGAGTCGGATGCGGAGTTCTTGAGGAAGGTGATCTCCAGCCCCGCGAGCAGAACCAGCGTCATCGAGCCAAGCCCTCGGATGGTGTTCCTGAGAAGCTACACCTTCACGAGGGAGAAGGAGAAGTTGAGCACCTCGAACGTGAACGCGTACTCATGGCCGAGCCCGGTTCTGCCGCCGGACGGCGGTTTGTGCTGCAAGGAGGAGAGCGCAGCGAAGAAGATGTCGAGGCGTTTGGCAAAATTAAACCCCTTCGCTAGGAGAAAGCACAAGCGGGATGGCGCAGAGAAGAAGAAGCACACGCAGAAGGATCAGGAGGAGGGTAGAGAGGAAGAGGATGATGACACCGAGGAGGCCGCGGCGGCGAGGAAGCCGGCGTTCTTGTGGCTCTTTTTTCGCAATCACTGAGACTGGTTTTTACTTTTTAGCTCTTCAGTTTTGCTCATGTAGCTTTTGATTTCTTGGTTTTACATTTCCTTTTTTTATTTGTTAGAATATACAAGTGTATCACAAATTTAAAATTTCGTGCAATGCCAAGAACTTCAATAAAATTATTTTGTTTATCAGCGCCTTTTTTTTTTCAAATCCCCAATTGATTCCTTCGCACATAATTTGTAATCTCTGAAACATATTTGCACTGCGTTAGCTATCTTTACCTACAACATAATCGAGCTCCTTCATTTGTTTGTACAATAATTTGAATAATGTTATGAATAGGCCCATTGGGCCAATTGGGTATCCAACTCATTATTGAAAGCTATAAATACAAGGGTAGGGGGGCTCTTAACCCTCTACACCGATTTCCCTACTTTTCCCTTCACAACACATTATCAGCACGATCACGCTCGTTGGAGGAGACGGCGGCTCGTTGGAGGAGGAGATCCATCAATCGCTCAGATTCAAGAAGATCGTAATCTTCTCAACGGTGAGCGAAAAGGGCATCCTTCACCAACCGTCGACTAGATTCTCTTGTCGAATCTATAGGTAAAAATCAAAACTTTTAGAATCTAAACTTGCTTTTCACGTTAGATCTGCATGTTTTAGGATCAAAAAGTTTAAAACTCGGTAAAAATCACAATTTTATTTTAGATCCACATGTCTAAAAACAATAAAAATAAGTTTTTTGGCGATCTAAATTCTCGAAAAATCTGTTTTTACCCCCCCAAACCTTGATCCATACCCCGCACGCCCGAAGGGCTAAACGGCGGCACCCTACGGGTGCCGCCGGCGGAAAAATGCCGCGGCCATCGGCCACGGCCTGAAGCCGCAGCCACGCTGCCGCGGCCTGTAGCCGCGGCCAGCCGCCGCGGCCTGAAGCCGCGGCCCCGCCGCCACGGCGGCCGCGGCACGCCCCGCGGGCCCCCCAGGGTTTTTCGGAAACCCTAGCCCTTAACGGGCCAATTTTTCGGGGGATGCACAATTAACCCTAATGGGTTGTTTGCATGGCCCAAAAACCCAGAAAATTAGCCCATTTACATAAATAATTTTTCTTCTATTTTTGGCCCTAAAAAGCCCAAAATAATTAAAAGAAACTTTAAAGGGTTTAAAGCGGTAAACAAAACATTAAAAAAATGGATCAAAAGTAAAAAGTTTTTCAAAATAAATTTTTAGCACGTCACACACAATTTAGATTATTTAAATTAATCTTTACATGCCTGTGATATGATTATCTGCGTGGTTGTATGTTTTCAATATATTATCTGCGTGGATGTGCAAATTTAGGCTATGTTTTTAGGGATCAGCCAGGTTTCCGACACTTTTTAATTTCCTGCAATTTTTCTTTTTTTGAGAGAAATTTGTAAGTGAGGATATAAATGTAAAAAAAGACCGAATGACACCAAAAAGGAGCTGAAGGCGTATGCACAATGAAGATAGGGGCTTCTCTCTGAAGTTCCCGAGTTGTATTTTATTCTTTCATGCAATTTTTGATGTAACTTCGGACTGTACTTCCTTTTATTTCGGTGTCGGCTGGCTGATCCCCATAGTCCTAAGTCATTTTCTTTTTCATTGCTTATACATTAATTGCGTGGATGTTAATTATTTTAAAACCATGTTTTAATGTTACAATGAAATTGCCAAATAGCATGCGTGAATGTTAACCTTTGTTAATTATTCACATTATGAAACAGTAAAAAGCATGTATGTTAAATTTCCTTTAATAAGATCCATGCTATGAAAAATGTTTGAAATACATGCGTGGATGTCTATTTTAAATCAGTTTTAATGATACATGCTGTTTTTTTATATTGCTAGATCATTCAATGGCCAGACTTGCAAATGTCGACTTTTCGGTCCTGAAGGCCGATGGGTCAAACTACCTGAGTTGGCAGTTGGACCTGAAGTTTCATCTGCGCTCTCATGGTTTCAGTCTCACAAGGACTGAGAAGGCAACAACAAGTACTGCCTCAGCCGACAATGATGCTTCAAAAGAAGCACCTCATACAGAGGAAGTTTCCGATATATTAAAGGCGAAAGCCATTATATATATCAGGAAACATTTAGACTCGACCCTGAAGGACGAGTACCTCACTGTAGAGTATCCTTATGAGCTGTGGGACGCACTCGAGGAGAGGTACATGCATCAGAGAGATGTCATACTCCCCCGTGCGCAGTACGAGTGGACTCACCTCCGCATACAGGATTACAAATCCGTAGCGGAGTACAACTCAGCTCTCTTCCGTATCACCTCACGCCTGAAGTTGTGCGGTGAAACGGTGACGGAGAAAATGTTGCTGGAAAAGACGTTCACGTCTTTCCACGAGAAGGACATGATCCTTATGCAACAATACCGTGAGAGGAAGTTCACGAAGTACTCTGATCTGCTTTCATGCCTGCTTATGGCTGAACAGAACAGTGACCTGTTGGTTACCACTCACAACCTGCGCCCTCCTGGCTCCGCTCCACTGCCACCTCCTGCAGAGGCACACTTCCAATCTTCCCAGAAGAAGAAGATGGACAAAAAAGGCAAAATTCTAGAAATGGAAAGAACAAAAGCAGCGGAAGAAGGCCACTCCCCCAGCTCCTCCTCAGAACCTGAAGTTCGCGGATAAAAAGCAAAAGAGGATGTCCAACAAAGGTGGCACTCCTAAGAAAGACTGGGAGGATAAGTGCTCCAAATGCGGAATGACGGGCCACTGGTCCAGAATCTGCCGCACCCCGAAACACCTCCAGGACCTCTACCAGGCAAGCCTCGAGCTGAGACAAACCTGATTGAGAGCGCAGCGTTGCCAGAGACCTCATGGACTCCTGAAGACTTCATGGGAGATGACACTCTCTAGTTCTGGACAACTTCTATGTACTAGCAATGTATCTTCTTTTTATGCATAGTATCTAGTCTTATTTCCATGTCAAACAATATTCTGAGCATTTATTTTTATGAAAGTAGATCCTTTCTTTTCATATCATTTACTGCTTGAATGTCTTTCTTTTTAGATATGGAATTAATCTGCCTAGTGGACAGTGCATCGACGCACTCGATCCTTCAAAACATAGACTACTTCACGAGCATAAGTAGCTATTCTTGTCCACTGAGAACAATCTCAGGACCAGCAAACATAATCGAAGGATCAGGGGAAGCAATTATATTGCTCCCCGGTAACACATAAATCACACTTAGAAATGTGTTATACTCCCCTAAATCTATCCGAAACCTCCTAAGCTTTAAAGATATCCGTTTAAACGGATATCACTTAGAGACGGTTGAGGAAGATAAAAGAGAATACTTGCTTGTAACGTCTCTTACAAATGGTTCAAAAACCATTGTGGAACTTTTCAAGGGACTCCCCTCGGGACTCTACCAAACAAGTATACAAACTCCAGAAACATGCATGGCGAAGCACCTGCAGTGCCCCCAAACACCAGAATTCCAACTCTGGCACAGTAGACTGGGACACCCTGGCTCTGTTATGATGTACCGCATCATAAAAAGCTCCAGGGGTATAGACCTGAAGAACCTGAAGATTCTTCAAAAAGGCAAATTCCCATGTCCACCCTGTTACAAGGGTAAACTGATTACCAGACCCTCTCCACTGAAAGTGGACGTAGAGTCCCCAAGTTTTCTGGAAAGAATCCACGGAGACATTTGTGGGCCGATACACCCATCAAGTGGCCCGTTCAGGTACTTCATGGTCCTGATAGACGCATCTACTAAGTGGTCACATGTGTGTCTACTGTCCACCCGTAACCTAGCACTATCTAAGCTTTTAGCTCAGATAATCAAGTTACGGGCCCACTTTCCCGACTACCAAATAAAGAAACTTCGTCTGGACAATGCATGGGAGTTTACGGCACAAGTCTTTCTAGACTATTGCCAAGCTCGGGGAATTGAAGTCGAACATCCAGTAGCACATGTTCACACCCAAAATGGGTTAGCAGAATCTCTAATTAAGAGACTGCAATGGATTACTCATCCATTATTACTTCAATACCAGATGCCAGTGAATGCGTGGGGTCATGCAATTGTGCATGCTGCATCTTTAATAAAATTAAGACCTTCTGGAGGTTAGTCATCTTCTCCAATGCAACTAGCACTTGGAGCCCCACCAATTGTCTCACACTTGAGAATATTTGGTTGTGCAGTATACGTCCCCATAGCACCACCACAAAGGACAAAGATGGGTCCACAACGTCGTCTAGGCATTTATGTTGGGTTTGACACTCCCTCCATAATTAGATTCCTAGAACCCTTTACGGGAGACGTTTTCAAGGCACGTCTAGAAGACTGTGAATTCGATGAAACATCGTTTCCAAGACTAGGCTCACAGACAAAGAAGCCCGAAGCTTCAGAATGTATCACTTGGGATACAAAGACATTATGTCACTTTGATCCGCCCACAAGCCAGTGTGAGGAGGAGGTCCTGAAGATTCTCCACATCCAAAACACTGTCCATCTCTTGCCAGACAAATTTACTGACAACCAGAAGATTGTCAAATCACACGTCCATACTGCTAACACTCCAGCTAGGATTGACATACTGCAAAATGGATGCAATCCGCCTGCAGCAGAAATGGTTGGACCTCTCAAAAAGAGAGGGCGACCACCAGGATCCAAGGACTAAGTCCCTCGAAAGAGTAGGACCCTTGGCAATGGTAAACAAATACCACCACAGGATGCTACTATAAGCCCTGCTACCCTATCTCTCCTAAACTCTTATGAAGAGGAAAACCCGGGAGCTGTGAGTAGAGGGGATGTTTGGAGAAGGCTGCCGGTTGCGTGGGCGTGAGGAAGAAGGAGGAGGAGGACGGTGGAAGGGCAGGTCGTGGAGATGCTGTGCGTGGAGGGTGCTCGGCTGCGGGTTTCTTGGTTGCGTGGGGAGAAAGTTGGCAGGGGGCGGCTGTAGGATGCTTGTAACCCTAGGTTTTAAAAAGAAGGAGAAGTAGTAGGCTAGGGTTATAAAGTATAGGCCTGGGGTTTGTTTATAGAAATATAAAGTAGGGGCTGCACGATTTGGTTTGCAAGGACAAAAGAGCCCAGGTTGCGGCTGAGAGAAGTCTATGGGGTTTGTGTAGGGTTTTGTAAATATATTGGAGTCTGTAGATGATAGCTAGGGTTTTAATAAAAAAACTTAGGGTCTCATTCTTATACAATGGCCTAGGGGTAGGTCAAGCTGTGAAAGCCTTAGGTTGTTTTCTTTTTTTTATAAAACAGTAAGTGTGAACTTAGGGTTTTAATGTGTGTGTTGCGGGCTTGAGGAATTCACAGCATGTGAATGAAGGGGGTAGAGCCTTAGGTCTTAATAATACTAGCATAGGGTTTTGAATGTTATAATTTATTTTTATTTTTTTTACAGAAGGGAACAAGTAAGCTGCTGTAGAAATCTTTAGCCTAGGATTACAACATATGAGTATATCTCTCAAGCCTAAGTTTTTAAAAATGAAAGTGTGTGTGTGTGTGTCCAATGTGTGCGTGAGTGCAAAATAGGAAGGGTTTAACACTATGAAGAAATGAGGGAGAAACAACAATGATTCTTAACTAATTAAAATCAAGAGAATTAATAGTGAATCAATTTGGTTTAATGGGTTTACAAAAAAGATATGAAATTTGAATTTTGGAAAGATATGAAATCAACATAATAAAGTCACTTAACTAAATAATAATAATAAATTGACTAAGTGTCATAAAATAGCCAGATCCAAATGGCACCTGACGACGAAGAAAAGACTTCTTTCATCACCGATCGAGGTATTTTCTGTTATAAAAAATGCCATTTGGTTTGAAGAATGCAGGGGCCACGTACCAACGTATGATGAACAGAGTCTTCGAGGCTCAAATCGGGTGGAACCTAGAAGTCTATGTTGACGACATGTTGATCAAGTCGAGGAGGCCGACAGATCACATTATAGATCTCCGAGAGATATTCGCACAGATCTAACGATACAACCTTCGGTTTAACCCAGCCAAGTGTACCTTTGGGGTTTGATCGGAAAAGTTCCTCGGTTTCATGCTGACGAATCAAGGGATCGAGGCTAACCCCGACAAAATCGCGTCCATCGTTACGATGAATGAACCTTCCACCATTAGAGAACTCCAGAGACTGAACGGGAGGATAGCCACTTTGGGTTGGTTCTTGTCTAAGTCAGCTGAGAGATCGTTGACTTTCTTCAAAGTATTGAGAAATGTGATAGCACCTGTCTCGAATGACAAGAGGGTCATCGAGTGGGACGCAGACTACAAGAAAGCTGTCTCCGAACTAAAAGAGTACCTCCGTAGCCCACTGCTCCTGACCAAGTCAGACAAGGATGACCAATGATTTGGGGTAAATATTACATATTTAACACCTCATTTAGACCCATTTTATGCTTATATGGTATGCATTTGGTCTTTATTACAATCGTATTTTGAATATCGTCGTTTATTAGAGAAATCACTTGATTTAAGCACAAAACAGCAATATACTGAGTATTTCTGCCCTTTTTATATTTTTCATACGAAGATCTCGATCTCACGATTCCAACGACTATTTATTTGTATTTTTCTGATATCTGTGCTAATTACTATGCATTTTTGAATGCAGAATACCAATTAAATGGAGAAATACGGTTGAAATACGCTTAAAATACGAAATACGTATGCCCGCCCGATCTGTACTGGACACGTGGCACTCATACATCGATTTCTGCTCAATCGAGCGGCTTCCAAAGAACGGCAACGCGGCTGAGTGTGAGCCGTTGATCTTGGATCCGACGGTCCAGAGGCAATCCGAGGTGAGTGCAGATTCGATGAAGCGCTCGGGGCAACGTGGACTTGTGCAGACCGTTGGATTCTGATCCAACGGATAAAACCGACCCCGAAGGCGGATCGAACACGTCAGATCTTTGGCCATGCGTCACGATCTCAAGGGTTTCCCGCTTCGATCGACGGACAGGATTCAAGGAGAAGGCGGAGTGGCTGAATTCTAAAGCAGTCGATGTGGGCGTTTTGTGACCGTCGGATGCCGATCCAACACCTGCCTCGAATGACAAGAGGGTCATCGAATGGGACACAGACTACAAGAAAGCTTTCTCCGAACTAAAAGAGTACCTCCGTAGCCCACTGCTCCTGACCAAGTCAGACAAGGATGACCAATGATTTGGGGTAAATATTGATTATTTAACACCTCATTTAGATCCATTTTATGCTTATATGGTATGCATTTGGTCTTTATTACAATCGTATTTTGAATATCGTCGTTTATTAGAGAAATCACTTGATTTAAGCACAAAACAGCAATATACTGAGTATTTCTGCCCTTTTATATTTTTCATACGAAGATCTCGATCTCACGATTCCAACGACTATTTATTTGTATTTTTCTGAGATCTGTGCTAATTACTATGCATTTTTGAATGCAGAATACCAATTAAATGGAGAAATACAATCGAAATACGCTTAAAATACGAAATACGTATGCCCGCCCGATCTGTACTGGACACGTGGTGCTCATCCATCGATTTCCGCTCAATCGAGCGGCTTCCAAAGAACGGCGACGCGGCTGAGTGTGAGCCGTTGATCTTGGATCCGACGGTCCAGAGGCAATCCGAGGTGAGTGCAGATTCGATGAAGCGCTCGGGGCGACGTGGACTTGCGTAGACCGTTGGATTCTGATCCAACGGATAAAACCGACCCCGAAGGCGGATCGAACACGGCAGATCTTTGGCCATGTGTCACGATCTCAAGGGTTTCCCGCTTCGATCGACGGACAGGATTCAAGGACGAAGGCGGAGCGGCTGAATTCTAAAGCAGTCAACGTGGGCGTTTTGTGACAGTCGGATGCCGATCCAATGATCCAGATCGAAGACCGAATTGTACTCGGGTTTGCGAAGCGGATGCAAGCGCGCGATTTTTAAAGCACACGTGGCATCATGAGGCGCAATCGCGCCCAGATCGAACGAATGCGAGCTAAGGCGGTTATAGGATCGGGTTTAGGTGCTAATTGAGCGGGTTTTGGACCCGCTAACGACTTAAAACCCGCAATACTCTCTATATAAGCGTATTTTTGGCCTAGGGTTTCATATTCTTGCGTATTTGGGGCTCAAGGAACTGTATTTTGGTGTGAAATTTGGAGGCTTATAGGAACTCTTGTACTCTTTTTCATATATGTTGTGAAAGTCTTTGGAGAAGACTTGAGTTTTGTAATTCCCGTGTTATAAGGGAAATTAGTGTTGGAAATCCTAGTTGGTTGTAACTAGGTGGGTGCATGGAAATTCCTAGGGAGGGAAGCTAGGTGATTGTATTGTGTGTTGCAATAGTGGATTAAATCCCGAAGGTGGTCGGGGACTGGATGTACCCAGGGCGGGAAACCAGGATAAAATCTCTGTGTCTGCACTGTGATCATTTCTCTCTGAGTCGTTATTTTTTTTTGCTTGAACTGTTTTATTTCTGCTGTAACTTACATTCAAGCATATTATATTGTTGATTAAGTACAAATTGAGGCAACTCCTTTTGAGACTTATACAACTCATGGAAGAATTTGTATTACGCTAAAAAGATTATTTTTGTTGACAACCCTATTCAACCTCCCTTCTAGTGTTGTCTTCCATCCACAGGATCCCGCAGAAACTTTCTGGGACAAGTGGTTAGCTCTAAGGTGAGGCATTGCAATCTCTTCGGGACGTCGTCCTAAGGAAAGGAAAAGTTTTTGCGACTGCAAAAACTAAGGTATATCCTTTTGTAAACTTTATTTAATAGCAGAAAATTTTTAGATCTGTTTTTGCGGGATAGGTTCACCCTTCTCCTTAGATCGTATATATCATGCAAAGGAACTTTCTTTCCATAGGGCATTTTCATAAAAGTGTTTTATGATTTCTTTTTCTTCTTCCGCTGCTTTCATGTTTGCTAAGCCTTGGGCTAGACGATGGAAAAAGCCATATGTAAGATTGCTCAAAACCCTTCACTTAACCTATGACATTGTAATTGGATGAGATATGATGTGTTTACTGCATTTATCAATGTGTTTGCTCACTTTGATAGAGACTAGCAAATCGCTAGGTGGGGCATGATTAGAGTATAATCTTGAATATTTTACTCTTAATTACATGAGATTTCCCATGTGTTTTAATGTCAAATGAGCTTTAAATAATGCATTTTCTAGACATCCATTATTTATTAAAGTTCATCATATTATAAGGAATTTATGGGATTTTAATAAGAATTTTAACGCATAATTCTCAAGATTTAAATTATTGATTCTGACTGTCAAAACATGACCAGACATATGGACATATGCCTATAGACGTCTGGGGAAAAGATGATATTCAGATACGTAAATTCAGCTCCCCCAGACGTCTGATGTAGATCATCCTGGCGTCTGATCTCCTAACAACAGACGTCTAGTCGGGCTTTATCGGACGTTTATGGCACTGTGCAGCTAATTTCGAAATCTCTATTTTCTGCAAAGAATTTTTCAAGGCACCTGAAGTTCATGACTCAAATGTCTGGATCATACTCTAGACGTCTAGTAAGACAGCATCAGTCGCATAGCTGCTTCTACTTCAACAACCTTCGAGCGGAGCCCCAGACGCCTGAAGAACACACCAGCTGTCTGACAATACATTTTTCAAGCGATTATCAAACTAAGCATCCAGACGTGTGACAACTCAACGTCGACGTCTGCCTTAGACTTTATCAAAGCTGATATATCCAAGCAACTGGACGTCTGGTCGGCTAACACCAGACATCTGACAGGTTAGTCTACCGATTAATGAAGCAATTTTCACGACAGCTTCAACTCAAAACCCATTTCATTTGATGCGAATTGAAGACCTTTGATCTCGGATTCAGTGGTGAATTGATTGGGGGTTAGGATTATAAATGCCCCTCCTCATTAGAGCTCGGGTTATCATCTTCATTATTTTCTAATCTAGCTTTTGGGAGTTCTTGCATAAGGAAGAAGAACGGCTGGGCAATTGAGTTAGAGGCTCTATAAATCATTATTTGGTGATAAAATCCTAGACTCTTGATTTCTATTTGATATTTTAGCTATTGTATTTGAATTGTATGATGTTTTCCTCAATGAAATTGGTTGTCCTCTCCATTATGCTTGGCTAAGATATTGTGTTGTATGATGTGGTGAAATTAGAGTAATGTCTAACATAGATTTGTGATATCTTGATGCATCTAGTGTGTTTGTGGATTGGATGACGAATTTCTACTTAACTTCTCTTTTGTATTAACCCATCAGATTAATATTTGAGAGTTGGATAATTCCATAAGGATTGATCATCATTATCATTTTGAAATTCATCATCTAACCATACTTACACTAAAAATTGCGTTTAACCCCGATAAGGGTATCATCCGATGGTGTTAATCCACTAGATTCATAAGCCATAGCAAGTTTACAAATTTTTTGTGCCATGTAACAACTAGCATTCCCATTTACAAATTTTTTGTATCATAGTATCATTTTTAATACGATTGTTTTATTGCTAGGAAGCAAATCGTGTTATTCAAAACCATGAAACATGGACGCCTGCAACACTCAAGGAAGCAAATCTACAAATGGGATGCAAAAATCAAGGAAGGAAGTTTTTTACAAATATGCCTGGAATTCTTCGATAATCAACATGAAAGTTAGAAACCTGGAAGTTATGAGCAAAACATGTATTTGGCAATGTATCAAATTCTTAGAATATGAATGTCTCAATTTTTTGCCAATGTATGTTATATATATAGGGTAAAATGCGCCTGAGCTCGTGCTCAGATGGGATTCCTGCGCTCGACCCCTCCTGACCGTCCGATCCGATCAGCGATCATGGTAATATCTGACCTTTTGGTGCAATTACCAAAATGTCCTTTAAGCTCTTTTCAACGCGCCTCTGTACTAAATTACCTTTAAGCCCTTTTGTACTAAAATACAATCGCCACCAATTCTTTTGCTCACTCCCGCGCAAAACGCAGAAGCTGGAGCAATCGCCACCAATTCTTTTGCTCACTCCCGCGCAAAACGCAGAAGCTGGAGTAGATCCCCAGTTTTGCACAAGGTCTTCGATTTCAACAGCCCACGCCTAAGATCGCCCCCAAATCCAGGCCATCACACTCTCGTTGATTCCCCTGTTACTCTCCTCCATCGAGGTAAGGATCGTCATCCCTAATTTGTTGGACATCTCATATTGCGCAACGCGCACAACGGGATAAATTTTTGAAGGGTTTTGCGCGGGGAGTAATTTCCAACCTTTGGACGATTAGTGCTGGAAATTCCTCTCCGCGCACAACGGGCTAAATTTTTGTCCCGTTTTGCGCGGTGAGTAATTTCCAAACTAGCGAAGTGTTGCGATGGAAATTACTCTCCGCGCACAACCCTCAAACATCGCACCCGTTGTGCGCGTTGAGCAATATGAGATGTCCATCAAAACTTGCCGAAGCAGCTCATATAGCACAACAACATGGAGCGAATGGCGTACATAATATTGCCCACCGCGCAAAACGGTTGATATGTTTGATTTTTTGATGGATTTGATCCGGTCATCAAATATGATGGTAACAATTAGATCATATTGAAAAAGAATAGATATAATACGCAAGGTTTTAACATGATTAGTAATAGTAGTGTGGTTTCAACTAACATGCTGATGATGAACTACTGATACTTGGATAGACATGTATAGCAGTCATGTTGCGTCAATATTACTGATATTTTTACTTGTTTCTAATGTAGAAAATGAAAATCGAAGAGAGTGAACCATATGTGCATGATCAGGAGATGCCAAATGAGATTGAAGCTGAAAATGACAGTGCAAACAGCGTATATCAAGAGGATAGGCATAGTGATAATGAAAAAGGCAGCCCACATATTGGAATGACATTTCAAACAGAAGAAGATGCGTATCAATTTTATAATACATATGCAGCAATGAAAGGTTTTGCAACCCGAAAGGGATCTATGGGAAAGGGAAAAGGTGGCAATACCACGAGGAGGAAGTATACGTGCAACAAAGAAGGGTATAAAAGCTTAAAAGATAAGAGGGAGATAGGGAGGGACGTTAATCGAAGGAAAAACGAGAGAGAAGGCTGTATGGCTCGAATGACAGTTCATTAAATCACCGGAGGAGTATGGCGCATAAACTCCTTTAATGATGATCATAATCATGAGTTGATAAAAAGCCCAGCGAAGATTGCTACGGTCACATAAAAGATCACAGATGGACGGAACATGTAGGAATTTAGTTGATCAGATGTGTGGCTGTGGAGTAGGACCTGCAAAGATTGCAAGGATTCTAAATGCCACGAGTAGTAGTAATGTCAATATTACTACGCAACAATGCATTGATCATGGGAGAGTAGAAAGAAAGAACAACATTGGGAAGGAATGCATTAGAGTAATAGAACAATTTATTAAAAGGCAAGCTACAGACTCTCAGTTCTATTATGCTATTGAGCATGATGAAGAGAATGTATGCAGGAGTATATTTTGGGCTGATGGAAGGGCGAGGACATCATACAGCCAGTTTGGAGATGTTGTTGTATTTGATGTCACTTATAAGACAAATAGATTCATGTTGCCTTTTGCACCTTTTACAGGTGTCAATCATCATAAACAGTCTATTTTATTTGGATGTGCTCTTCTTGCGGATGAGAAGGAAGAATCCTTTGTGTGGTTATTCGGACAGTGGTTAACATGTATGTGGGATAAAGCACCAGGAGCTATCATCACCGATCAAGACCCGGCAATATGCAATGCAATCAAAAGAGTTTTTCCAAATACAAAACACAGGTATTGCATATGGCATATCAGTCTGCACGAAGATGAGCATCTACGTTCATTGCGGTCTTCTTATAACCATGAATTTGAAGAAGACTATGCAAACTGGTGTAAGAACAGTCAAAATATTGAAGAAGCTGAGAATTGTTGGTGCATCTTAACGGAGAAGTACCAAACGGAATTTCAGGAGCCATTGACAGAAAAAAAATGAAATGAAAGCCTGGAAGTGGTTGCATACGATGCATGAGAAAGCACAGCATTGGATTAAGGCGTACCTACTGGATACTTTCTTTGCGGGTATGAATGTTAATACGATATAGATTGGTGTAAAAATATATGATCAAAATAAACTCAGCACATGGTATTCATTTCTTGTTTTGTGTGTAGGCATGGCGTCCAGCCAAAGGAGTGAAAGCATGAACGCGTATTTTGATGGATACGTAACGAGTTCATTAATCAATATGATAAAGCTGTAAAATTTCAGCGAGACAAAGAGGAGAGAGAAGATACTTTTTGTATGCGGAACAAACCAGAATTTAGCGGTATGCATGAGTTAGAGGTTCATGCCGCAAAGGTATATACTAGAAACATATTTTCCATTTTTCAAAATCGTTTCAAAAATACTTTATACTGTCGGCACGAAAGGGTGAGCACGGATGGGGATACGAGCACGTATAGAGTAACTATGCGGATTGATGGAAAGAGCTACGTGCATAATGTTCAATGCAATATATC
The DNA here is from genome assembly GCA_030789695.1 of Scilla litardierei. Lineage (NCBI taxonomy): Eukaryota > Viridiplantae > Streptophyta > Magnoliopsida > Asparagales > Asparagaceae > Scilla > Scilla litardierei. The sequence goes on along the minus strand of CM061142.1, from coordinate 585,774,413 downwards.
TAAGGGAATGTTCAGGTGTACGTGTACAAGGGCTGTGACTGATGGTTTGCTATGCACGTAAATTTTATATATGATGAAGCAAAAGTATGATATGCAAGCAATCCCTGAGAGATATATTTTACCCAAGTGGACTCTAAATGCAAGACATAGCATCATGAGTCTTGGGGCCTCGTCGACTAGCATAGTACACGGAGTGCGTCTAACTCAAATTACTCCACTTCAAGCCTGGAGACTTCGTTCATCATTCGATAAAGTCGTGGAGGCGGTAACAAGAGATCCCCTTCTGTTTGATGTCGTCTTTGGGTGGGCAAACAGTTTTTTGGACCAGCATAATATGACTAATAACGCGCAAACTGCTTCTGAAGAGCCAAGATCACAGGTGGGGTCCAGTGCACCTATCAAACAAGAAGTGGGAGTAAATGATGTCATTATGCATGATCCTGCAAAAGCTAGAACTAAAGGCCGACCACGAGTGGCGTCAAGGATTCCGTCTGGAATACAAGTTTCACAAGAACAAAGTCAAACAAGAACAATGACATGCAGTGTTTGTGCAGAAAAGGGTCATGACATGAGAACTTGTCGTATGAGCACAGCTGGTAGAAATAAGGTATATATGAGCACGACTGGTTACTATTTTATATACTAGTATAAATTATTGCAACATCATTGCTCCATAATCTCTGTAGGAAAAATCTTCGCCCGATGACTTAACAAGGCTGTGATATGAAGGCCGGCATTTTTATATCCTATAGGTAACAATTTTGTATCAGCTTGGAAGAAATATACTACATGCATCTGTCACGGACATATCAGTGTAAATGGGTTATAAGTAAACTGGTTCTCTTTAAAAATGGTCATCTGAAAACGGCAGCCTCCTATATTTTTAGTCCAAAATGCAGCCATCGTGGAGTTGAATTAATAGGGCTGGGGGTCCAAATTGAACATTAAAACACTAAGTCTTGGTTATAAGCCTATGAGGATGATGCCTATCATTCGAGACCTATATCCGATGCTGCAGATCTCATATCTTATAATTTCTCTGTTGCTGCAGAACCTGACAATTGTCAAGAAAATTAATGGGATTAAGGAGTAAGAAGCAGAAGCAGAAGAGCTGAAGAGAATGAAGATTCAAGAGAATGAGGCATGTAGCTGTCCGCGATGAGTAATGGTGGGTAATTGTATACAGTTTAGCTCCGCGCGCAGAACGTTTACAACTTTTACCAGTTGTGCGCGTTGAGCAAAACTTGGTAATTTAACAGGCTTCCTAATAAGCGCACACAACGTTCAATAATGTTACGGATGTACGCGCTGAGTAATATGGGTAATTGTAAACAGTTAAGCCCCACGCGCACAACGGTTAATAACTTTGACGGTTATGCTCGTTGAGTAAATGTTGGTAATCGTAGACAGTTGTGCTCAGCTCGCACAACGTTCAATGCTGTTGCCGTTGGTGCGAGCTGAGTAATTGTGGGTACTTCAAGTTAGCATCACGCAATTTTGTAATGTGATGCAATTGCACCAAATTTAATGACATTGTATTAAGATCTGTATTCCAACATGCTACAACATTTATGCATTCAAATGTACATAACACAACAAAGTAGAAACTACATCTAAACATTTTGCAACATCACAGTTTTTGCCCGACTAAGCAATTAAAGCACTAGACTATACTAAGGATACAGGGATTCCCACCATGAAAAAAATTTAAATTTTGTTGCCATTTATAAGCTGCTCCATCAGCTGCATCAGCTGCATCAGCATCACTTGCTTCTTTGTATCTTGTCCATCCGTCCCCCTGTCTGCGTTGAAGAAGAATCAGTGATGAACACATAACAAAGCATAATTAAGTAAAAATATTGTACGGGTAGACTTAGAATAAGATAGAACATTTATTATCATCGAGCAGTGATGTCTGCAATGAAGTATCAAAGAGCATATACAAGCAGTGAAGAAACGGGTGTGCATGGAAGGTGATAGCTTCAATGACGACAAACAGAACATATGAAGGAGCAAAGAACATCTTCGAATCAATATATATGTAATGTATTCAATTTCTGCATCACGTCACTAGACGCTAGTATATTGTCCATCTTTGAGTGTTGAGGACGAGCAGTGATGAAGGAAAAAATAGAATGTCGTAGAGAAAATATCATATAACTAGAATCAGATACAATAAGATAGAATAATATCATCAAGAAGTGTAGTGGTTGACGAGGGCTTGTGGGAAGGGAAGCCATTTATAGACGACTTTGGATGACATTGGATGAGGATGAGACTACAGTAGAGTTACTGGGAGGCAACACGAGAGACTCCGTGAGTCTACAGCAAATTGCTTATGATTATACAGAAGAATGCCCGTGAATCTACAGCAGATTGATAGCAGCCAGTGTTGTTCCCAATAATGTATGACCGTGGTGGTGCGCGTTGAGCAAACAAAATAGCTCAACGCGCACAACCGGCAAGAAAATGGGAGTTTTGCGCGGAGAGCAAATAATTTTGGAAGATGTGCGCGATGAATAAAATCTTATGTACATTCACGATCACTGCTTTGTAGACTCACGGGGTCTCTTCTGTAGACTCACGGGGTCTCTTCTGTAGACTCATCCTCATCCAAGGGCAGTCTAATTCGTCTATAAAATGGCTTTCCTATGCACAAGCCCTCTTCAACCTCTACACTTCGAGTGATGGTTATCAGTCATGAGGAAGGAGTAATGCTACACTCGACTGTAGGCTCATCCTCATCCAAGGACAGTCCAATTCGTCTATAAATGGCTTCCATACCCACAAATTATATTCAACCACAACACTTCGAGTGCTGTGAAAGGCATGAGAAAGAAGTAACCTTGCTCAAATATTACTCTGACCATATCAAGCAAACCCTTCCCAAACAACCAGAGACCATAGCTTAAACAAACCATCATCGGTTTGCTGCAGCAGTGAAGATGGCCACCCAAACGAGGTTGAAGCTTTTCATAGACAAGTGGATGAAGAGAGTCTTGTTCGCGGAAGCGGGCAAAGATTTTGTCAATTTCCTCTGCAGCCTTTTGGCCATGCCTGTGGGCTCAGTCATCAAGCTCATCACCAAAGAAAAAGTGGCAGTGGTATGAAAAGCATTTATGTAATGAAGCCCATCATTAAATGTGCTTAAAACTAAATCTCTTGAAAGCTGTATCTATGAAAAATGATTTATCTGGTATTTTAGTTCAAAATGCAGCTAGTGTGGCTTTGAATTCCTAGGTCTGCGGGTACAAACTAAAACTTAATACCCAAAGTTTTAATTATGAGAGTATGAGGATGATGCCTATCATTCGAGAAATCTATATGCTGCTGTCGATCTCATATCTTATAATTTATCTGTTACAGCAGGTCACGCCAATTGTCAAGAAATCATTTGAGAAATTGTTTCCATTGATAAAAAATAACTCCAAGTACAACGAAAAAAAGGAGAAACAAAAAAGGGTTCGATCCACCTATGATGCAGGAGCTCGAGAAGAGGCGTCCCCAGGCGATGCGTCTTCTCCCGAACCAGTAGGGTGACCAGGGACAACCGGAGGTCGGGGAAGCATTCTTCGGCCCCGCGCCTCGAACGCTGCCAAACCATCCCGGAAGGACCTCTCGATCTGAGCAGCAAAAATGGCCGAGAACGCCCGGAATCCCTCACGGATAGACTCCGCGATCTTCGGAGCCAGGACATCCCCATAGTCCCTCTGGACCTCAGCTACGATCAGACCAGGGGCCACTTCCCGCAGGTCGCCTATATCGTCCCAAAGAGCGCCTTTCGCCTTTCTATGCTCCTCCTGGGCGAGGGACAGTGCATCCTCAGCATACTTGGCCGAACTCTTGGCGACAGCCAGAGCCTCCGTCAAACATCCCACCTCCGAGGTGAGCTTTGCAACTCTCAGTTTGAACTGGTGGGCCTCCTTGGCTGATTGCTCAGCCGTCTCAGCCCTCAGGCGCTCCTGCGCCAAGGCCGCCTCAAGACCATCTACAGCAACCGGGTAAATTTGCAAGACCGCAGGGATGAATGTCACCATCAAAAAAATAGTCGTTGAAGAAAAAAGGGTCCGACATGCTGGATATGCCATACCAGAGAGTCTGCCAGTTTCTCCCTGAAGGAGCGGTCACTCGGAAGGACAGCTGGACTACTCTCACTCCTCTTCTTCTTCCTCTCGGGACCTTCAGACCACGAGTGAGAGCGTCTCTTCTTCTCCTCATTCCCGGTTAACACACGGGAACCCTGCTCGACGGCCGCCACGTCCCCCTCTCCGAGGTCGAGACCGGAGGGCGAATCAATCTGATTCGCCACGAAGGGCGAAGGTTCGGCCGTGCCCAAGGGCGGATGGTGAGGAACGTTAGGAACGTCTTCACTGAAATCCCGACCCGCCATCTGAGCAAAAAAGATGAAAATCGGGGTAACGAGCAATGGGTAAAGCAGAATTTAAAAGGAGAAAGGCTTTATACTGAAGGTCCCTTCGAATCCAAGCCGTCAGTATGGGACACGTGTCAAAGTCTCACAGAGGCGGCACTTCGAATACCACTCCCCATGGGCGGGAGAATTCGTTCGACTGGCCTTCATTCAATGCGACCCGGTCCCCGGGATATCCGATAAGTACGAACCCTTATCATGTATTCCTGAAAAGATGAGTGTCTTTACGTAGAAAGAAATAAAAGAAGAGAGCAGAAAGAACACTGCAGGTAGTTCGCACTTGCAGGGAAGTACAAGTAAAACTCCATCACAGATAAAAAGACTGAGAAAATAACACAATATTCCATTTTAATGATACATTGATACATCTTATACATACACCAACATCTTCATATTCACAACTCACTCGAAAAAAGAATGGCAAAAGTACAAGTCTCTCATCATACATCAAATCATAACACTAACACCCTTAGATGAGGACTATATGCATAAGATGTATTATTTGACACTTTGAATTGATTTTTTTGTATCTCAATGATTGAATGCACCTCAGTCTTGCATTACACTATGCCTGTTGCATGTGTCGATCCATTGTTGTACACCTTGCCTGTTGCACGTGCACGCGTTCACATGTTCATAAGTATAGTTGGTACTGCCTTTACTACAGTAGATGTATATGCCATGACATATACTCTGCCTGCTGACATGCACCATTTCCAAACTTTATGTAAGGACTAGTTGTGACATGGAATTTCTTAATAATTATGCAACGGTGATACGAATAATAAATTTACCCTTTCACATGTAAATGTGGATGGGAAAAAAATGGTTGTGTGCTGTGAGCAACTGTGAGTTTTGAGTGGGCGTGTGCGGAGAGCAATTATAGGGTTCGAGTCATTTTGTGTGATGAGCAATAACCCCATGCCTTTTCAGGCGCCGTACACGGGTTCAACATTGGCCCCCGTGATTCGTTCTCGATTAATAACGCGGATCGAGGCCGACTGATAGGTAATTTCCTTTAATAGGGCACGGCATTCGAAGCATCAAATTTGGATTAAGGCCGCCAAAACCTTTCACCTATCTCAACCGTTGTTTTTGCCAAAATTCCGACACGTGTCGATCATCTTGTCCATTCGTTCGCGTAATAAAAGAAATTGGAGGTGATGCCAATGGCTTTTGCACTCCGAGGAAATCTCATCATCTTATTATTTCTTCTAGAAACAAAAATGGCGGGAGGAGCATACAGAGAGGTTACTTCAGCGATGGAGCGGGCCAATGAAGAAGGCCGTAAGAGGAAGAGGGAAGAGGAGGAAGAGGAGGAATCGGAGGAATCGGGGAACCTCATGCTGGAGTTGGGGGAGGCTGGATGCTCCTCAAGTCAAGCTGCGCGGTCTTTGAAGGCGGCTCCTTATGATCCTCGAGTTGGGGGCGCATCGTCCTCCAGCACGCCACACGACGGGTGGCCATACGAGGACATTGATCCTCCGGTCCCTTCCGACGGCCCCATATCTCCAGAGTTCGGCCACCTTCTGCAGTCGAACCGCATTGGGTCTGGCCATCATGGGGAGATTCACGGAGAGACCTATCGGCCACTGTACATCGTGGGGACGGCCGAGTTGGCCCTCCTGGACTTTGGGACGGGGGCTCATCTGGCGGAGAATATCACTCTGCCAAAGGATGTCGATTTCCTGAATGGGGTCGACCTTGAGACGATGGCCAACTGCTTCGTTCGCAGTGGCCTTCAGGTTTGTTGCCAATGTGCATTCCGAATTTTTCTTCCCCTTCTGGTTTTGTTGATTGTCACCATCTGCAGGTGACCATTTTCGGGGCAGGTCTGCGCCGCAGGGCCCGCGAACTGATCGAGGGGCAGCGCCGGGTGGCGGATGCCAAGAACGAGGCTTCTGAGCTCAGAGCTCAGGTGAAGAAGCTGGAGGAAGATTTGGGGAAGATAATGGCCGCCAAGGGCAAGTCGGATTGGGCGGCCTCGGAGGCGACATCCAGCATCGCCGACTTGTCAAGCGCCAAGAAGCAGTTGGAAGATCAGTGGGGTAGAGAGCGTTCTTAACTCCGAGCTGATCTTGAGGCATCGAGGAAGGAGGTTGCTGACCTTCAGGCCAAGCTTCTCGAGAAGGAGCAAGAGGTCGACGCTTTCAAAGCTCGGGCCACCGACAAGATGGAAAGGGTGGCGAGAGCGATAAAGGACCTCTTTACAGCCGACGGTGCGTCGTCTTCCTAAATTTTGCGAATCATTACTTTTGTAAGACTGCTGCTCGCGAGCGAGTCATATGTAATTTTTTTCAGAATTTAATGAAGGAAATTTTTGCAACAGACGTCGAGTGAGAGCGTTTACTTCCTCCCCCTGATTCCAGGTCGACACCCGGGAACCCTGTTGGACGGCCGACACGGCCCCGTCACCGAGGACGAGACTGGCGGGAGAATGACCTTTCGTATATGATCGCGATGAGTAATTGTGTGTACTGTGTAATTGTATACAGTTTAGCTCCGAGCGCTCAACGGATTGTTAAATAACACTGTTGTGCGCGACGAGCAAAACTCGGTAATTGTAGAAAGTGTTGCTTAGCGCGAACAACTTTCATTTCTGTTGCAAGTTGTGCACGCTGAGCAATTATGTGGGATGATTAATTAGTGTCCAGGGGTAAATGGAAGCTGGTATAAACAAAAGTAGCACTTCTACTAAATAAAAGTCAACAGACGATTTCTCGTGAATATACAGAATAATCTTGTACCTCGTGTATTTATTGTATGTATTACACAGATGCTGTTCCCAAATAAAGATCCACTGACGTGCTGAGCGATGAGCATAATCGTTGGCCTCGATCAAAATTTCTAAACACGCACAACGTTCACGCCGTTTGCCAGTTGTGCGCGCTGTGTAAATCTTAGTATATTACTTTCACTAATTTTTCCCATTAAATTTCATTGTTGGAATTTGATTTAAGCAAGCATCAATGTATATATATCACCAATCACAAGTTTGTAATGGGCTGTAAATGTATCACATTAAATGACATTGTATTAAGGTCTGTGTAATGTGCTGCAAATGTATCACATTAAATGAAATTATATTGAGGTCTGAATTCCAACATACTACAACATTTATGCATTCCAATGAACATAACACACCATCTCTGCCGTTCTCTTGTTCGCTACATCTTCTGCTTTATACTTCTTTGACTCAAGGAACATCCTTTCAATCTCCTCCTGGGTCTACCTGGCACTTATCGTTAGTGATAGTGATCTTATTTTTCTGCACACATACTTTCCTCTGCAGAGGCATTCAAGATACTGTTGGCATCTATCTCAAGGCAAACAATGACACTTCGAACACCCTTGGGAGCAGGAGGGATACCAGCAAGTACAAACTCCCCTAGGAAAAGATAGAATAAAAAAGTAAATATAATTAGACTTAGATAGATATAAGATAGAACAGTTGTTATCATCAAGCAGTTATGTATGCAATGAATCTGAACGGAACTTACGAAGGGTCAAAGAATATTTGCAAGTTGGCATGGACGAGAATGAGGCTGTAATGGTTGCAAGAACATCTTTGCCTTCATGTGAGGTTTGCAATGAAGATGAACAGATCATGCGAAGAGGAGCAAAAGAACATCTTCGCCGCCATATAAAGGTGATGTATTCAATTTCTGCATCACGGCACTTGCCGCTAGTATATTGGCCATCTTTGTGTGCTGTAGATGACGCACTCATGAACAACAACAAAATTACAAATTTGAGGAAAAAACATTGTATTAGAAGAATCAGAGAGAATCAGATAAAGGAACTATATTCACCTGGGGTAGTGGTTGATGAGGTCTGGTGGGTATGGAAACCATATACAAACGAGTTGGACTGACCAAGTACGAGGATGGAAACACCGTAGAGTAACAGTTCGTGCTCGTGAATATATGGCAGATGGATACCAGCCAGACGTTGTTCCAAATAGTATCCGACTGCGGTGGTGCACGAAGAGAAAAATTGCTTGAAGGTATACCTTTTTATACTCAACGGGCACAACGGCAAAAAAAACATCTGGTTTCGATTAGGAAAGTGCAAAATCTAAATACACCGATACTCTTGCGGTGCTTGTCCAAGTTTTTCCAAAAAAACATACAGCATCATCTCAGAAGACAATAACTGTAACAAATCACAGTATAGTAAATATTTTTGCTTAGTGGACACAAAGGCAACTACTTTTGCACGTAGGGCGGGCTGATTAACTTTGAGCAATGGAATACAGTTTTGCTCATACGACAAGTTCTCATGCCGTGAACGTGTCTCCTGTGGATATTGCAGTTATGAGCAGCTCCAATTAAGATTCTTCATATTTTTGCACTGGTATGAAATGCAATAATGACACTCATAAGAAATTCTTCTGAGCATGGATACAAATGAGGATGCACAGTTTCAGAGAAGATTGCGCAGTTTGAGAGCCGATACCTTGGTGGCACCTTCAGGCTGATGGCAATGTGAAGCATTCGAAAATATCGTGTGCTTCTTCTGAAGGAGCCAACACCATCGTTGATGATATCTGAAGTAGCAGACTCCATCTTTGATGCCCATATAAATGTGACGAATTCAATTTCAGCATCACGGCAATTGCCGCAAGTTTATTGGCTGGCCATCTTTGTGTGTCGTAGACGAAGCATTCATTAGTAAGAACAAAAATTTAGCATGTAAAAGAAAATATATTGTATAAGTATAACCATATAGAACACTATCATCGAGAGGAGTAGTGGTTGACGATGTCTAGAGGGAAGTGAATCACTTTATATAGACGAATTGGACTGGGTATGGTCCGCATGGATGAGGCTGAGACTGCAGTTGGGTTACTGTGGGCTACAAAAATTGACGCTAACAAAATTGATTGCCTCTAAGAAAATTGCTCAAAGCGCAAAACGGGTAAAAATATGGCAGTTGTGCGAGTTGAACAAATTATTTATGTTTATACAATATTACTCATAAATCCATTTATAGCGATGTGAACACCTCAAATCAAACAGCGTGACCCATGAGTATCAACACATAGATATAAGTTGTCTTATTCTGTAAACAGTAAGATATGTGTTTCTTATCACTTAAATGTCTGTACACCCATCAGTCTGAATATTATTTAATTCTCCCCCAATTTTGTGTTTTCTTTATTATTGGGATTTTTTATTGAACGTTGTGCGTGCTGAGGTAATTAATTATGGGAATTTTGTATTGAACGTTGTCCGCGCAGAGTAATTATTCGTTACGACTGTTTTGCTCAACGCGCACAGCTGGGTGTATTTTGATCCGATGTGCGCGCTGTATTATATATGCAAAATGTATACCTTTTTAAATACCCCGCACAATCCGCACTAAGACTCAAATTTAAACAAATCAAAGAAATGTGAATATTTTTGCTATCTTATTCTGTAAACTGTCGGATATGTATCACGTAAATGTCTTTATACCCATCAATCAACTGCTCCGCATTATATTTGCATCAATTTTGATTTTTTTATCTGGCATGTCAGTCTGAACATTAATTAATTCTCCCCCAATTTTGTGTTTTCTTTATAATTGGGATTTTTTATTGAACGTTGTGCGTGCTGAAGATATTAATTATGGGAATTTAGTATTGAACGTTGTGCGCGTATGGTAATTATTAGTTACGACCGTTTTGCTCAACGCGCACAGCTGGGTGTATTTTGATCCGTTGTGCGCGCTGTATTATATATCCAAAATGTATACAATTTAAAAACCCCGCATGGTGCGCACTAAAACTCAAATTTTAACAAATCAAAGAAATGTGAATATTTTTGCAGTCTTATTCTGTAAACTATCGGATATGTGTTGTCATATCACTTAAATTTCCTTACACCCATCAATCAACTGCTGCCATTATATTTGCATCAATTTTGATTTTTTTTTCTTGCATGTCAGTATGAACAGTAATTAATCTCCCAAAATTTTGTGTTTCTTCTTTATTATTGGGATTTTTTATTGAACGTTGTGCGCGCTGAAGTTATTAATTATGGGGATTTTGTAATGAATGTTGTGCACGCAGAGTAAGTATTCATTACGACTGTTTTGCTGAACGCGCACAGCTGGGTGTATTTTGTTCCGTTGTGCACGCTGTATTATATATTCTAAATGTATACCTTTTTATATACCTCGCACTAAGGGACAAATTTAAACAAATCAAAGAAATGTATATCTTTTTGCTGTCTTATTCTGCAAACAGTCGGATATGTGTTGTCTTATCATTTAAATGTAATGAACGTTGTGCGCGCTGATGTAATTAATTATGGAAATTTTGTATTGAACGTTGTACGCGCAGAGGAATTATTCATTACGACCGTTTTGCTCAACGCGCACAGCTGGGTGTATTTTGATCCGTTGTGCGCGCTGTATTATATTTTCTAAATGTATACCTTTTTATATACCTCGCACTAAGGATCAAATTTTAACAAATCAAAGAAATGTAGATATTTTTGCTGTCTTATTCTGTAAACGGTCTGATATGTGTTGTCTTATCACTTAAATGTCTTTACACCCATCAATCAACTGTTGCGCATTAGATTTGCTTCAATGGTAATTTTTTTTAACTGGCCTGTCAGTCTGAACATTAATTAATTCTCCCCCAATTTTGTTTTCTTCTTTATTATTGGGATTTTTTATTGAACGTTGTGCGCGCTGAAGTTATTAATTATGGGGATTTTGTATTGAACGTTGTGGGCGCAGAGTAATTATTCGTTACGTCCATTTTGCTCAACGCGCACAGCTGGGTGTATTTTGATCCGTTGTGCGCGCTGTATTATATATCCAAAATGTATATTTTTTTAAACAAATCAAAGAAATGTAGATATTTTTGATGGCCTATTATGTAAACAGTAGGATATGTGTTGTCTTATCACTTAAATGTCTTTACACCCATCAATCAACTGCTGCGCATCAAATTTGCTTCAATTTTGAATTTTTAAATATGTCAGACTGGACATTATTTAATTCTCGCCCGATTTTGTGTTTCTTTTATATTTTGGGATTTTTTATTGAACGTTTTGCGCGCAGAGCAATTATTCGTTACGACCGTTTTGCTCAACGCGCCCAGGTGGGTGTAATTTGATCAGTGCTCGCAACCTTACCTTATGTTGCCCATATGACGGGATGATTAACTGTGGGTAATGGAGCATGTAATACAGTTTTGCTCAGCACGCACAACGGTCATGGCATCTGACTGTTGTGTGCGATGGTCTATTATGTTTAATTGCATACAGTTTGGCTCTGCGAGCAAAAGGGTCACATCTACGTCCAGTTGTGTGATTTGAGTAATTGTGGATAACAAGATACGGTTTTGCTCAGCGCGCACAGCGGTCAAACAAATCGATATGAACGTTGTGCATGCTAGTAACTGTGTGCACACGTAAATAGTTTATCACAACATATAGCATGAGCCTGTTGTGCGCCCTGGGGAATTTATAGTTCGGTGAACAGTGTTTGATCAGTAATATCTATGTCGGACATTGATTCAGGTAAGCATTAATGTATATATCACCTTATATCAATTTTGTATTGTCCTGTAATTGTATCAAATTAAATGACATAGTATTAAGGCCTGAATTCTAACAAACTACAGCATTATGCTTTATAATGTACATAATGCATAAATGTAATTTATAGTTCGGTAAACAATTTTGCTCAGTAATATCAGTGTCGGACTTATATATCACCTATATCCTTTTTGTATTGTCCTGCAATTGTATCAAATAAAATGACATTGTATTAGGGTCTGAATTCCAAAATACTACAACATATATGCATTATTCTGTACATTACACAACAAAGTTGTAACTACAGCTAAACATTTTGCAACTTCACAGTTTGGAACTGGTATGAAATTCAATCACGGGAATATCCTAATGGTACATTGAATCCCACTACGCAAAACTGTTCAGATAGTCATGCTGAACAGCTCAAGCAAGATGGCATTTATGATCAGCTTCATTAGCACACACCATCATCACTAGCATCCAGATCGTCCATAACGGTATAAGTAGCCACTACTTTAACGAAGTTGGCTGATCTGGATTCTTCAGCGCATGCCACAGTATGCGTTGAAGAAGCATCAATTATGCACGATAAAAAGCATATTTAAGTAAAAAAATAGGGTATAAATACATGCAACTTTATGTTTAGGCACTGATATAAAAATATATCACGGTTGCTTCTTCTCTGAAGAATCCGCTGCTGTAGTAGAACATATGAAGGAGCAAATAACATCTTCCAGTACACGTCAATTGTCGGTAGTATATTGTTCATCTTTGTGTGTTGAAGACGAAGCAGTGATGAACAACTGGAAATATTTAGCATTGTGAAGAAAAAATAGTGTATGAAGTAGAAACAGATAGAATCAGTTAGAATACTATCATCAAGAAGTGCAGTGGTTGACAAGGTCTAGTGGGAAGAGAGGCTATTTATAGACGAATTGGACTGGCCCATTGATGAGGACGATAGACTACAGTAGAGTCACTGTGCGTGATATTGTATTGGACATAAAGACGAGTGAATCTACAACATATTGTTACCAGCCAGATGATGTTCCCAAGAAGGTTTGGCCTTTACGGTGCGCGTTGAGCAAACTTGAAGGCCAATAACAAAATTGCTCAACGTGCACAACGGGGAAAATAATGGCTGTTGTGCAAGTTGAGCAAATTATTTATGTTTGTACAATATTACTCATAATGGGACGTTACAAAATGGGACACCATCAAATCCAACAGCGTGACAGATGAGTATCATTCACAAAGATATATGGTGTCTTATTCTGTAAACAGTACGATATGTGTTGTCTTTTCACTTATATGTATACTAGAAATTTCTCGTGAAAATTGTGCACGGAGCAAAAATAATTCCCCATGAACACGATATCGGTTAACACGCGAAACTGGGAAGGAGAGGAAAGTGTGGGTGTGCGTGTCGTCAGCGTCGGGTGTGCGTGTCGTAAATACGGATGCCAAAAGGACAGGACCTAAATACAAAAGGGGAAGGAGTATGTATCTACACCCATCTATTTGCTTCAATGTGGATATATTAAGACTTAAGTGCTAATGCTACCAATTTCAAAAAAGAAAAGCTTTTGTATTCTCCCAACTAATTTCTCTACAATGCTTTTGTGTATTCCCAACATATTTTCTCAATCCAAGATATTTCCCCCCAAAACTTGACATGACACTGCCACATAGGACAAATTCAAAAGCTTTTCTCAATTGTAATATAGAATAGTTTGGCTCCGCGCGCAAAAAGGTCACAATTACGTGCAGTTGTGTGAACTGAGTAATTGTGGATAATCAGATACGAGTATGCTCACAGCCCGCACATCGGTCAAACACATTATGTGACCGTTGTGCGCGCTGAGTAATTGTGTGCAAACGTAAATGTTTTATCACAACGTATATAAGGACGATCACAATTTATGCCCGTTGTGCTCGCTGGGTAAATCATATATCTGTAAAAAGTTTTTACATAGGTAATTTCAATTTCGGACATTGATTCAAGTAAGCATCGATGTATATATCACATATATCAATTTCGTAATGTCATGCAATTGTATCAAATTAAATGACAATGTATTAAGGTCTGAATTCAATCATACTACAACATTTATACGTTATAATGTACATACCACAACAAATTTGAAACTACATTTCGTACATAATGACATAAAACACCAAAGAATATCTACCCACAAACACTCTTCTCCATCGATGATCAAAAATACATTATAAGACAAGAGAAAGGCTTGTGCGCCAAAGGCCCAGCCACCTCAAAAACCTAGAGGCGGAGGCGGAGGAGGAGGTGGTGATGGTGGGGCAACAGTACGGATGTCTCTAAGAGAGGGCACCAGAGTCTCCATCTTCTCTTGTATGTTTGACATTATGAGCATCATAGTGTCGAAGTCGCTACGCAGAAGTGAGATCGCCAGATTGGTGTTGGAGAGATGGGTTTCAATTTCTCCTAATCTACGAGTAAAGTTCACCGGCTGATGGGAGGATGATGAAGCAACAGATGCGGGGCTTACATTGCCTATGAGTATATCCTTAAGCTGACGTTGTTCATCTGTAAGTACAGAGACAGACGTAGTAAGCTCCTCGAGTTTGCTACGGAGGTTGTGCAGAACAGAGTCCTGACGGCGAGACATCCCAACCATAGAGAGGAGGCCGTTACTGTTGTCCTCGAGTGGGGCTTTTTCAGCCGGAGATGGAACTGATGAACCTGCATGTAAAGGAGGAAACCCAGGAGGAGGCAACAGCACATTATGTTCACCTTAAGTTGGACCAAGCGAAAGCGAATCACGCAGAATGGTTCTATTGGCCGGGAACGATGAAGGAAGGGGATCATCGTGTTCAGGTGACGATGAATCATCATCACTAACTCCCCAAGAGTTAGAAGAAGTCGACTCACGAGATCATTTTGGCGGCATGAAGAAACCCGAGTACGAAATGCGAGAGTGTTGAGATGAAGAAGAAAACGGAACGACAGACCAAAGGGAAGAGGAATGAAATTTTTCGCGAAACCCCTGGTCTACTGATTCCACATATATATAACGATTGGTTATTTTAATCTCAGCCGCTGGATTACATATGGAAGTGGAACTGACTAAAACGATCTCATCAGACGGCTGGGGTAAAGCATCCGTTCGGATGGGCAAAAAAATCGTAATGAAGGGCTTACACGGAAACCGAGGTTCTACTTGACTCATTCTCCAATTTCCACACGTGAACATTGTTGAGAAGAAAGCAGAATCATTTATTGTCATCATTACGTACCTCCGAAATGAGATTGTACGAGGTGACGGTTGTACTTTCATCATTACGTGGCATACCGATTGCGTCTCGCAACCGATCTATAAATATCTATTGTTTAGTAGCCACTGCACGTTCAGAAGCGATGTGTACTCAAACGGAAAGTAAATGCCCATGAGGTGCACGTATATCGGTCCAGCCTTGAGCCGTCGATTGGCACCCGATCTATTACCTCGGGCTCCATCTTTACGGCAGTAGTCCTCTCTATTGACAGGGATTCATGATTAACAGGCGGGAACTGATATAATGGAGCCGATGCAAAGGCAGGAGCGATGTGTATTCAAACGGAAAGTAAATGCCCATGAGGTGCACGTATATCGGTCCAGCCTTGAGCTGCCGATTGGCACCCGATCTATTACCTCGGGCTCCACCTTTACGGCAGTAGTCCTCTCTATTGACAGGGATTCATGATTAACAGGCGGGAACTGATATAATGGAGCCGGTGCAAAGGCAGGAGCGATGTGTATTCAAACGGAAAGTAAATGCCCATGAGGTGCACGTATATCGGTCCAGCCTTGAGCCGCCGATTGGCACCCGATCTATTACCTCGGGCTCTACCTTTACGGCAGTAGTCCTCTCTATTGACAAGGATTCATGATTAACAGGCGGGAACTGATATAATTGAGCCGGTGCAAAGGCAGGAGCGATGTGTATTCAAACGGAAAGTAAATGCCCATGAGGTGCACGTATATCGGTCCAGCCTTGAGCCGCCGATTGGCACCCGATCTATTACCTCGGGATCCACCTTTACGGCAGTAGTCCTCTCTATTGACAGGGATTCATGATTAACAGGCGGGAACAGATATAATGGAGCCGGTGCAAAGGCAGGAGCGATGTGTATTCAAGCGGAAAGTAAATGCCCATGAGGTGCACGTATTTCGGTCCAGCCTTGAGCCGTCGATTGCACCCGATCTATTACCTCGGGCTCCACCTTTACGGCAGTAGTCCTCTCTATTGACAGGGATTCATGATTAACAGGCGGGAACTGATATAATTGAGCCGGTGCAAAGGCAGGAGCGATGTGTATTCAAACGGAAAGTAAATGCCCATGAGGTGCACGTATATCGGTACAGCCTTGAGCCGCCAATTGGCACCCGATCTATTACCTCAGGCTCCACCTTTACGGCAGTAGTCCTCTCTATTAACAGGGATTCATGATTAACAGGCAGGAACTGATATAATGGAGCCGGTGCAAAGGCAGGAGCGATGTGTATTCAAACGGAAATTAAATTCCTATGAGGTGCACGTATATCGGTCCAGCCTTGAGCCGCCGATTGGCACCCGATCTATTACCTCGGGCTCCACTTTTACGGCAGTAGTCCTCTCTATTGACAGGGATTCATGATTAACAGGCGGGAACTGATATAATGGAGCCGGTGCAAAGGCAGGAGCGATGTGTATTCAAACGGAAAGTAAATGCCCATGAGGTGCACGTATATCGGTCCAGCCTTGAGCTGCCGATTGGCACCCTATCTATTACCTCGGGCTCCACCTTTACGGTAGTAGTCCTCTCTATTGACAGAGATTAATGATTAACAGGCAGGAACTGATATAATGGAGCCGGTGCAAAGGCAGGAGCGATGTGTATTCAAGCAGAAAGTAAATGCCCATGAGGTGCACGTATATCGGTCCAGCCTTGAGCCACCGATTGGCACCCGATCTATTACCTCGGGCTCCACCTTTACGGCAGTAGTCCTCTCTATTGACAGAGATTCATGATTAACAGGTAGGAACTGATATAATGGAGCCGGTGCAAAGGCAGGAGCGATGTGTATTCAAGCGGAAAGTAAATGCCCATGAGGTGCACGTATATCGGTCCAGCCTTGAGCCACCGATTGGCACCCGATCTATTACCTCGGGCTCCACCTTTACGGCAGTAGTCCTCTCTATTGACAGGGATTCATGATTAACAGGCGGGAATTGATATAATGGAGCCAGTGCAAAGGCAGGAGCGATGTGTATTCAAGCGAAAAGTAAATGCCCATGAGGTGCACGTATATCGGTCCAGCCTTGAGCCGCCGATTGGCACCCGATCTATTACCTCGGGCTCCACCTTTACGGCAGTAGTCCTCTCTATTGACAGGGATTCATGATTAACAGGCGGGAACTGATATAATGGAGCCGGTGCAAAGGCAGGAGCGATGTGTATTCAAACAGAAAGTAAATGCCCATGAGGTGCACGTATATCAGTCCAGCCTTGAGCCGCCGATTGGCACCCGATCTATTACGTCGGGCTCCACCTTTACGGCAGTAGTCCTCTCTATTGACAGGGATTCATTATTAACAGGCGGGAACTGATATAATGGAGCCGGTGCAAAGGCAGGAGCGATGTGTATTCTAACGGAAAGTAAATGCCCATGAGGTGCACGTATATCGGTCCAGCCTTGAGCCGCCGATTGGCACCCGATCTATTACGTCGGGCACCACCTTTACGGCAGTAGTCCTCTCTATTGACAGAGATTCATGATTAACAGGCGGGAACTGATATAATGGAACCGGTGCAAAGGCAGGAGCGATGTGTATTCAAACGGAAAGTAAATGCCCATGAGGTGCATGTATATCGGTCCAGCCTTGAGCCGCCGATTGGCACCCGATCTATTACCTCGGGCTCCACCTTTATCTCTATTGACAGGGATTCATGATTAACAGGCGGGAACTGATATAATGGAGCCGGTGCAAAGGCAGTAGCGATGTGTATTCAAACGGAAAGTAAATGCACATGAGGTGCACTTATATCGGTCCAGCCTTAAGTCGCCGATTGGCATCCGATCTATTACCTCGGGCTCCACCTTTACGGTAGTAGTCCTCTCTATTGACAGAGATTCATGATTAACAGGCGGGAACTGATATAATGGAGCCGGTGCAAAGGCAGGAGCGATGTGTATTCAAACGGAAAGTAAATACCCATGAGGTGCACGTATATCGGTCCAGCCTTGAGCCGCCGATTGGCACCCGATCTATTACCTCGGGCTCCACCTTTACGGCTGTAGTCCTCTCTATTTACAGGGATTCATGATTAACAGGCGGGAACTGATATAATAGAGCCGGTGCAAAGGCAGGAGCGATGTGTATTCAAAGGGAAAGTAAATGCCCATGAGGTGCACGTATATCGGTCCAGTCTTGAGCCGCCGATTGGCACCCGATCTATTACCTCGGGCTCCACCTTTACAGCAGTAGTCCTCTCTATTGACAGGGATTCATGATTAACAGGCGGGAACTGATATAATGGAGCCGGTGCAAAGGCAGGAGCGATGTGTATTCAAACGGAAAGTAAATGCCCATGAGGTGCACGTATATCGGTCCAGCCTTGAGCCACCGATTGGCACCCGATCTATTATCTCGGGCTCCACCTTTACGGTAATAGTCCTCTCTATTGCCAGGGATTCATGATTAACAGGCGGGAACTGATATAATGGAGCCGGTGCAAAGGCAGGAGCGATGTGTATTCAAACGGAAAGTAAATGCCCATGAGGTGCACGTATATCAGTCCAGCCTTGAGCCGCCGATTGGCACCCGATCTATTACGTCGGGCTCCACCTTTACGGCAGTAGTCCTCTCTATTGACAGGGATTCATGATTAACAGGCGGGAACTGATATAATGGAGCCGGTGCAAAGGCAGGAGCGATGTGTATTCAAACGGAAAGTAAATGCCCATGAGGTGCACGTATATCGGTCCAGCCTTGAGCCGCCGATTGGCACCCGATCTATTACGTCGGGCTCCACCTTTACGGCAGTAGTCCTCTCTATTGACAGAGATTCATGATTAACAGGCGGGAACTGATATAATGGAACCGGTGCAAAGGCAGGAGCGATGTGTATTCAAACGGAAAGTAAATGCCCATGAGGTGCATGTATATCGGTCCAGCCTTGAGCCGCCGATTGGCACCTGATCTATTACCTCGGGCTCCACCTTTATCTCTATTGACAGGGATTCATGATTAACAGGCGGGAACTGATATAATGGAGCCGGTGCAAAGGCAGGAGCGATGTGTATTCAAACGGAAAGTAAATGCACATGAGGTGCACGTATATCGGTCCAGCCTTAAGTCGCCGATTGGCACCCGATCTATTACCTCGGGCTCCACCTTTACGGCAGTAGTCCTCTCTATTGACAGAGATTCATGATTAACAGGCGGGAACTGATATAATGGAGCCGGTGCAAAGGCAGGAGCGATGTGTATTCAAACGGAAAGTAAATGCCCATGAGGTGCACGTATATCGGTCCAGCCTTGAGCCGCCGATTGGCACCCGATCTATTACCTCGGGCTCCACCTTTACGGCTGTAGTCCTCTCTATTTACAGGGATTCATGATTAACAGGCGGGAACTGATATAATAGAGCCGGTGCAAAGGCAGGAGCGATGTGTATTCAAATGGAAAGTAAATGCCCATGAGGTGCACGTATATCGGTCCAGTCTTGAGCCGCCGATTGGCACCCGATCTATTACCTCGGGCTCCACCTTTACAGCAGTAGTCCTCTCTATTGACAGGGATTCATGATTAACAGGCGGGAACTGATATAATGGAGCCGGTGCAAAGGCAGGAGCGATGTGTATTCAAACGGAAAGTAAATGCCCATGAGGTGCACGTATATCGGTCCAGCCTTGAGCCACCGATTGGCACCCGATCTATTACCTCGGGCTCCACCTTTATGGCAGTAGTCCTCTCTATTGCCAGGGATTCATGATTAACAGGCGGGAACTGATATAATGGAGCCGGTGCAAAGGCAGGAGCGATGTGTATTCAAACGGAAAGTAAATGCCCATGAGGTGCATGTATATCGGTCCAGCCTTGAGCTGCCGATTGGCACCCGATCTATTACCTCGGGCTCTACCTTTACGGCAGTAGTCCTCTCTATTGACAGAGATTCATGATTAACAGGCGGGAATTGATATAATGGAGCCGGTGCACGTTCAGGAGCGATGTGTATTCAAACGGAAAGTAAATGCCCATGTGGTGCACGTATATCGATCCAGCCTTGAGCCACTGATCACTCCTTATTTTACACTTTTTTCCCGCATGTTTGCATGCCATTTAGATCGCCCAAATCATGTTTTTCACGATATATCGACGATATTGCGATGCTTTTCACGATTTGTTGTTTTTGTCGCATTTTAGGTGATTTGGAGCGATTTGGAGTGATCTCGAGATACGCCTACTCCAGAGTGTCACCGATGACCTCCCCGAGGGGTATTTTGCTGTTGGAGAGGAGCGGAAGAAGAAAGGACGTCGCAGGAGCGACGAGGAGGCCAAAACAAGCTGTTTGGGTATTTTTGGTGTCCCACTCGGCCGAGTGAAGGAGTCACTCGGCCGACCAGCGAGACACTGCTTGGCCGACCAGATCGGATACATTCCATACGTGCACTCGGCCGAGCATCAGAAGCCACATCGGCCGAGTGACGAGATCCCGTCCGCCCGAGTGGCGCTCAGACGAAGCCATTCAGAAATCGCCAACTTACTGTTTCTCGGCTGCCTGAGCTTCAGAAGACCCACTCGGCCGAGTGGATAATCCCGACCGCCCGAGTGCTAAGAAGCCATCGGCCGAGTGACGACAACTCACTCGGCCGAGCCGCCCCCGAAGTGAAGACCCCTGAAGATCAAGACTTACTGTAAATTTACAGGGTTTCTCACTCGGCCGAGCGACTTTTGTCACTCGGCCGAGTGCGACGCGCTGCCTGTAGCGAAAATTGCAGATTTCAGGCTGCGCTGGGGCATTTTGGTCACAGTTTTTTGGACGATTTTGAGGGTTATTTAACCCCTGTTTTTACCTTAGGTTAGAGAGCTTTTCTTTTCAGATTTTTGCAGCTTTTTTAGATTAACTTTTAGCTTTATTCTTGCTATTGGAGAGGAGACAAAAGTTGGTTTTTGTTGGATTATTTGAAGAACTCCATTGGTTTGTGTCTCTCTTCTCTAAAAATTCTATTTTTATTGCATATCTCAATATTGTGATGAATTCTCTTATTAATTTCATTGATTATTTTTGTGTTTGTGCTATGAATTGTGAGTAGTCTCCACGTCTTGGGGCGTGGGGATGAACCCTACGAGCCCAATTTCAGATTTGTGATGAATTGGTAGGAACTTTGCTAGAATTGCTATTAGGGATTAGATTGGGATCGATTTACTACGGATGGCTAGGTATTCATATCGATTGGGATTTGCAAGAGATTGGATCCCAATTCGATAGGAAACCCTAGAAATCCGAATTAGGTTGGAGTCGAATTTCCGTAGTATCGGTTTGCAAGAGATTGGACCGATACTAGGGTTTCCGATTGCAATTCCGTGCCGATACCCGTTTGCAAGAGATTGGACGGGTAGGAACTATCCCAACCTAGGTCGTGGCCTGAGTTTGCACGAGAGTGGGCTCGGGGCACGATTGAACGATGATGTTGATCCTAATGCTAGCTTCCCTAGGTTAGGGTTTGCAAGAGATTGGACCCGAACCTAGGATAGCTATAGACCGGCAACAGCACGAGAGCGTGAGCTAGGTATTACATTCAGTTGCAACTAGTTCATCCAAAATTTTATTCTAGAGATTTTGATACCAATGAACCACATTGACGGGATACGGTGAGTAGCGGGGATTCCCCATTCCCTAGACGTTCTTTATTTGATTTGATATTTCTGTACTTTGTCTGACGATTGTGACAGGATCGCCAAAGACAAATTTCTCTCTTCTTAATAGCCAGGTTGATTTGAACAAGCACGGTCATTCTTCATCCCTGTGTTCGATAACCCGCTCGCCGCTATACCGTGCGCTTGCGGTAAAACTACAACCGTTCTTTGGGTTACATTCCGGAGCGATCAGCCACCGATTGGCACCCGATCTATTACCTCGGGCTCCACCTTTACGGCAGTAGTCCTCTCTATTGACAGGGATTCATGATTAACAGGCGGGAACTGATATAATGGAGCCGGTGCAAAGGCAGGAGCGATGTGTATTCAAACGGAAAGTAAATGCCCATGAGGTGCACGTATATCGGTCCAGCCTTGGGGGAGGCGTCAAGAATTTGGGCGAAGCAAGGGAGATGAAAAAATTTAGTCATCAGTTAAAAGCTTGGGGGAGGCGTCCATAACAATCTATAACCATCTAGTTACCTCGGTCGACCATCGTCGTTACGTTTATTATCGTCGTTGCCGACTGTCGGCAACCGTGAAACATGATAGGAGTGTCGTCATTGCACGCGTCGTTATAACCGGCTGTCAAGTATGTATCATACTTGACACAATGTGCTGGTTATGTCCCCCTGACCAGTACTTCTTGGGCGGCTGACCTGGGTGCCCAGTGTCGGGGACGGTCATAAGGAAACCCTTTTTTGGGCGCCTGATTATAAATGGACGAACAGCTGAATGAATGCTATCGTCCATATCTGATATCTATATCAAGCATGCACGAACAGCTGAAGGACTTACTGTTTCAATACGAAGGTTGTGTGGGCAAATAAAGAAGAAGATGATGGAAGAAAGTAGATGAAGTTGTGAGAAGATGAGTGCTCCGTGTCCGCCATTTTTATAGGGGAATTGGAGCAATCAAAATGAAGCGTATAATAAGTCCTTGATCCTACAGTAATGCAATGGATCTCGGGAATCAACAATTATTTACTCAACGCGCAAACCGCGAAATACCAACGCGAAAATCGCGTAATCCCAATTATTTTAGCATCTGGATCAAAATAGGTTAATTACTCTCCGCGCATAACAAGGAAACTCATCGATTTTTCGCCTTGATCAACATTGATGCTAATAGGAAAATTACTCCCAACAATACTACTCTCCACTAAGATTTTTTAATACATTTTATTCGACACGCACCCCGGACTAAATAATACAGAAGAGAGAAACTATTATAATTGATCCTCGCGCAAAACGCATGGAAAATGGGAATTGCTCAATGCGCACAACGCAGATGGGTCAATGAGGATGTGACTGCTGCAGTACCATATTAACTGTGTGGCTACATCGAAGACCCCGTCAAGCTACAGAAGGGTGCTCGTGAATAACAAAATACTGCTCCTGAATCTACAGCTGATTGATACCAGACATATGATTTTTCCAAGAATTTATTACCGGTGGCAAGTAAGGCGGAAATATTTATAGCCGTTACATAATTGCTCAACGTTCAGTACCAATAAATTTATGGCCGTTGTGCACGGTGAGCAAATTTTTAATGGTTTAAAAAATTGCTCAAAGCGCACAACAAGTATCGACAGGTGTTCATTTTGAGCCGGTGTGCGCGTTCAGCAAATTTGTAATGGTTAACATAATGGCGCAAAGCGCACAACATGCAGAATTATGCCGGTTGTGCGCGTTACGCAAAAGTTGCGTCGATGACAAATTTGCTCAACGCCCCCACGGGAATAAATTTGCCCGTTTTGCGCTTTGAGCATATTTGTGAGATGCTATAATTTTACTCCCACTGCGCGCCACCGCAGTTAATCAATCAAATTCCAAATTTCATCATACTTAAACTGTTAAACACGCACAACCAGCAGAATTATGCCCGTTGTGCGCATTTAGCTAAAGTCATGACAAATTTGCTCAAAACCCCCACGGGACGCCCCCACGGGAATAAATTTGACCGTTTTGCGCTTTGAGCATATTTGTGAGATGCTATAATTTTAATTCCACCTCGCACCAGCACAGTGAATCAATCACATTCCAAATTTCATCATACTTAAACGCGCACAACCAGCAGAATTAAGCCCGTTGTGCGCGTTTAGCTAAAGTTTAAATTAAATCTCATACATATTCTAGTTGATGTTATTTTGAAAATGACCCAGCCATTCAAATATATTGATGTACATAATGATACAGATCCAAACTGATTCATTAGCCTATGCTCTTACAAACTGAAACATGTGATTGTCGGTGTGATCTGCGTGCTTCCCCGTCAACTTCCGCGAGTTCATCGGGCGACCATCTTCGTTCCGTTTATTACCGTCGTTACCGATTTTCTGCCATCATCGGCTGGATATGAGTGTAGACATAGCACGCGTCGGTGTAACCTGCAGTCGGGTATGTAGCCGTTTCAAAGACACCGAGGAACTTCGATTCATATGAGGCGTCGAACAACACCAAATGGTTGCATAACAAATAGAATGAGTTTTTTCTTCGCGATCGGAAAGGACAGGAGGGAGTGTTTGTGTGTCATAGACGAGGTATAGTGAAATGATGAAGGATTTAATGGTTTGGATGGAGTTTATAAAGAGGAGATGGATATGGAGTGTATAGTCGAGGAGTGGAAGGCGAAATGCTCATATATGGAAGGCATTCATCGGGCATGCATGTTTATAAATGGATGATAGCCCTTCGTTGCGTTTATTACCACCATTTCGTAAGTTTCCAACATCAACCATTTAGCTTTACGTGAAAAGAGAACTGGTTGAATTCCATCGTCCATTTCTATCGTAAGCGTCAGGCATTAGGGCTCGCTGTAGGATAACGGAGTATACTCATCAATTTGAATGGTCAATTTCACACTAAATGGACCATGAATGCCCTGGAGAAGCGTATGAAATTGGAGGACTACAAGCTGATGCTGTCACCTCCCGAATATGCTCCTATCCCTGGTCTGCGAAGAGATGAATGGCCCCCTGTCCTTTGCGCCCTGGATGTCTGCCCTGGGTTACATAGGTTGGCGGTGCATGGCTACCGTCCCTCTGAGGCACAAGCACTCCCTCCTGTTCTTTTTGATCTCTTGTCTCGCAGCCAAAATTGGAAATCTCCAGGAGGAAAGGGACAATTATGATCTGCTTCATCCACAGTCAGATTTGGCCAATTTGGCTGCGAGCCAAGAGATCGAAAAGAACAGAAGGGAGTGCTTATGCCTCAGAGAGACGGTAGCCATGCACCGCCAACTTAATTGACCCAGAGCAGCCAACCAGGGCGCAAAGGCCCGGGGGGCCATTCTTCTCTTCGCAGACCAGGGAGAGAAGCATATTCGGGTCGTGACTGCATCATCCTGTAGTCCTCCGATTTCATACGCTTCTCCAGGGCATTCACGGCATTCACGGTCCATTTATAGTGAAAAACGACCGATCAAATTGATGAGTATTAAGTCCGTTATCCTACAGTAATGCTAAGGATCTCGGGAATGAACATCTTATTTACTCAACGCGTAATCCCACCGAGAAAAACGCGTAATCCAAAGTATTTTAGGCTCAGCTGAAAAAGAGGCAAATTACTCTCCCCACACGACAAGGAAACCGAACCGTTTTGCGCCTTGAATTACTCTCCGTCAAAGACTCGAAAAATTATTTATTTTCCAGCGCAAAAAAACAATCAAATTGTTTCTGTTGTGCGTGCGGGTTAATTGGTTTCACTATAAGCCCTTGTGTGTTATGTGGAGTCCTCAGATGTGAGACCGTGTGTGTACAGCGGATGGATATTGATTCACACTATGACTTTTAACCACCGCGCACGACGCGTACAACGGATAATTGATATCAGCCCTTCGTTGCGTTTATTACCGTCATAGCTTGGTAACGGCTATTTATTACAAATGTATTTTACAAATCACATGACCAAATTTAATATGTTTAGTACCGATGGAAATATCTCAATTATACCTACTACATGAGACCAATATTGGATATTTTTCGAGCAAATTTTAAAATATTTACAACATTACAAGAAATACTAAATACTTAAAAATTAAAAAAATTAACATTGAAGAATAATATTATTTATAGTTTTCTTTCATGCAGAAACAATGTATTAGATTAACCCATTATAATGATAAATATTTTTCATTAGTAAAGCTTAAACAAAGAGAAAATAGGATTTGAAGATGGTGGGTTGGAGTTGCCCATCCTCAAAAATAGCATCTTTTAAAGATATTCCATTTTGAAGGGGGTTTTTTAGAGATTTGGGTTGGAGTTTCTATAGGGAATTGGAGCAATCAAAATGAAGCGTATAATAAGTCCTTGATCCTAAAGTAATGCAATAGATCTTGGGAATCAACAATTATTTACTCAACGCGCAAACCGCGTAATACCAACGCGAAAATCACGTAATCCCAATTATTTTAGCATCTGGATCAAAATAGGTTAATTACTCTCCGCGCATAACAATGAAACTCAACAATTTTTCACCTTGATCAACATTGATGCTAATAGGAAAATTACTCCCAACAATACTACTCTCCACTAAGATTTTTTAATACATTTTATTCGACACGCACCCCGGGCTAAATAATATAGAAGAGAGAAACTATTATAATTGATCGCCGCGCAAAACGCATGGAAAACGGGAATTGCTCAATGCGCGCAACGCAGATAGGTCAATGAGGATGTGACTGCTGCAGTACCATATTTACTGTGTGGCTACATCGAAGACCCCGTCAAGCTACTGAGGGGTGCTCGTGAATATACAAAATTATGCCCGTTGTGCGCGGTGAGCAAATTTTTAATGGTTTAAAAAATTGCTCAAAGCGCACAACAAGTAACGCCAGGTGTTCACTTTGAGTCGGTGTGCGCGTTCAGCAAATTTGTTATGGCTAACATAATTGCGCAAAGCGCACAACAAGCAGAATTATGCCCGTTGTGCGCGTTAAGCTATAGTTGCGTCGATGACAAATTTGCTCAACGCCCCCCACGGGAATAAATTTGACCGTTTTGCGCTTTGAGCATATTTGTGAATTGCTATAATTTTAATCCCAATGCGCGCCACCGCAGTGAATCAATCAAATTCCTAATTTCATCATTCTTAATCTGAATCCCAACAAAGCCTACATCCAAACTTTTAGATTTAAGTCTTCTTATACTTGTTCAATCTGAAAACATTGTAGATTAAACCGGATACTTATTCACTCTGACTCAGAAACTACATGCAAACTTTAAAAATAAATCTGATACCTTTTCAATTGAAGACATATTCAATCAAATTCAGAAACTGCATGCAAAATTTTAGATTAAATCTCTTACATATTCAAATTGATGACATTTTGAAAATGACCCAGCCATTCAAATATATTGATGTACATACTGATACAGATCCAAACTGATTCATTAGCCTATGCTCTTACAAACTGAGGGGTTCTCGTGAATATACAAAAGACTGCTCGTAAATCTACAGCTGATTGATACCAGACATGTGCATTTCTCAAGAATGTTTGACCGGCCGGTGGGACGTGAGCTGGAAAAATTAATAGCCGCTTACATAATTGCTCAACGCTCAGTACCTACTAATTTATGGCCGTTGTGCACGTTGATCATATTTATAATGATTACTTTAATTGCGCAAAGCGCACAACAAGCACAGCCAGAGCCAGGTGTTCGCTTTGAGCATCTAAGGTATTTTATGAACAATTGTTTAACGCGCACAACCAGCAGAATTTACTCGTTGTGCGCGTTAAAATGATGTTTCATCGATGACAAATTTTCTCAACGCGACCACGGGAATAAATTTAATCATACTTAATCTGAATCCCAATCAAGCCTACATGCAAGCTTTTAGATTTAAGTCTTATTATACATGTTCAATCTGAAAACATTGTAGATTAAACCGGATACTTATTCACTCTGACTCAGAAACTACATGTAAACTTTAAAATTAAATCTGATACTTATTCAAGCTGAAGGCATATTCAATCGAATTCAACTATATTGATGTACATACTGATACAGACCCAAACTGATTCATTAGCCTATGCTCTTACAAACTGATACATATGATTGTCTACGTAGATGTTTGCAATGAAGGGCTCGCTGTAGGATAACGGACTTATACTCATCAATTTGAATGGTCAATTTCACTATAAATGGACCGTAAACGCCCTCAAAAATTTCGCTTTGTGTTTGAGATTACCCTCAAAAATCACTCACACCGCAACATTTGTATATACTGTATTTTCACGAGCTCAACAACTGTAGACTCACGGGTTCTTTCCATGACTCACAGTAAATCAACTATAGTCTCATCCTCATCCATGGGCAGTCCAATTCGTCTATAATAAATGGCGTCTCATTCTAAAATGTTGGTAACTGCTAATTTGATTGCAGCATTCAAAACCTCTCAATAAATACGCAAATAAAGCCTCGCTTTAATACGCAGCATTCAAAGCCTATTTAATACTCGTTTAATATTTGACAGTTTGAATTCATAACAGCTATTTTTTGAACTCTATTTATATCCCTCTTCTTTCCTCAAGAAAATACACGAAAAAATTGCTTCCTCCAAAAATTCTTCTTTGCTTCATCTCGTTCTCCTGGGTAGCTGTACTGTGCAAAATCCAAAGTCTCTACCCAAGTGTGGACGTGGCCAGGGACTGCTGTGTTAACCTTCGGGAGCAACCGGCAACAGTGGTTACCACCGAGGTCGCGCCACAGCGGTTTCAATTACATCTGCTAAGTATTCTGCTTCTCGGATCTTCCTCGTATAGCCACGGTATTCTACGTATTTTTCTTACAATATGTTTGTTTCTTAGTTTAACCGGACAAATTCTAACCATTGCTTCGTTCTGCTTGATGTAGATATATACCATGGTAAAAGGAAGATAAAATTGAAAGTTACTCCTGCTATTTCAATGTGGACCATTTCCTTCATGATGTAGATGCCTGTAACAAGAATGGGATGGCGGTAGAAAATGACTCCAATGAAATCCGGCTAACTTCGCAACCAAAATGCACCTCCAAATCTTCCCAGAAGATCTCAGCGGTCAGCATACCTTCTAGGATAAAGAAGCATTTGCAACCAAAATGCACCTTCAAATCTTCCCAGAAGATCTCAGCGGTCAGCGGACCTTCTAAGATACAGTAGCATTTTCTTCCTTTCTTGCGTCTGAAAGTAGGGATTTTCCAGGTATTCCATTTGGTAAGTATATACTTTTAAATACACTGTAGGTGAAATTCTTATTCAATTGGGTGGAAAATGATGTAGAAATTTGGTGATTTTACATGCATGCAGATAGCATGCTGAGGCCAGCTGAAATTTTGAAAGTCATGTAGGAAAATCCAACCTTCCATGCAAATAAATTTATAATGCACGTCACCGATTAAAAAGGGACAACAAGAATGTTGTCGCTTTGCATGTAAAACTTCCAATAGGATTCCTGCTGTTTACTTTGCATGTGAAAGAAGCGGGGTTTACAGGTGACACCGAAAGGAAAAAACGACCGACAGGCCAGTTAAAACCAAGAAGTGTCTATGTCTGTTCTCATTGCGTGGTAATGGTGGGCGTCGACGTTGGCGGTGAGGAGTTGAGATTAACAGTCGTTGAGGGCAGGCACAACCATCAAGCTGCTAATTATGTCGAGGGCCATTCCGATGAAGGGCAGTAGCAGGGAATAGAGATGGATCATTGAGAGATTTGGCAAATAGCGCGCTGAGGCCGGCTGAGATTTTGAAAGTCATGTAGGAAAATCCAACCTTCCATGCAAATCAATTTATAATGCACGTCACCGAGTAAAAAGGGACAACAAGAATGTTGATATTGAAAAAAATTCGGTATAAAATTGATGTTAGGTTTTGTGCAAAATAATCACTTGTTGTAAGAAATTAAAAGATATGTTTACCCATATTGCTACCTTCGTATGGAAATTTCACCACACTTGTCACTTGTGCTTTTTAAGCCCCGCGGACGACGCGCACGACGGGGGTAATTTTGCTCGTCATGCGCGCGAATGGAAAATGCTCCACACTTGTACGTTTTAGCCCCGCGCATGCGCACACAACTGGGGAGAATTTTGCATGTCGTTCGCGTAGATGGAAATTGCTTCACACTAGGCGTTTTAACCCCCGTGCACGACGGGGCGTATTTTTGCATGTCGTGCGCGCGACTGGAAAATGCTCTACACTTGTGCGTTTTAACTTTTAAGCCCCGCGCGGACAACGCGCACGACAGGGTTAATTTTGCCCGTCGTGCGCGCGGATGGAAATTGCTTCACACTTGTGCGTTTTAACCCCCGCGGATGACGGGGTTAATTTTTGCCCTTCGTGCGCTCGGATGGACATTGCTGCACACTAGGCGTTTTTAACCCACGCGCACGACGGGGTAAGTTTGCCAGTCGTTCGCGCTGATGGAAATTGCTTTACACATTACGTTTTCCCCCTCGCGCACGACGGGGGTAATTTTGCCCGTCGTGCGCCCGGCTATAAATTGCTCTACATTTATGCGTTTGCCCGCACACGACACGCACGACGAGGTTAATTTTGCCCGTCGTGCGTGCGGATGGAAATTGCTGCACACTTGTGCGTTTTAACCCCGCGGACGACGGGGTTAATTTTGTCCGTCGTGCTCTCGGATGGAAATTGCTCCACACTAGGTGTTTTAACCCCCGCGCACGACGGGGGTAATTTTGCCCGTCGTGCGCGCGGATGGAAATTGCTTAACACGTTGCGTTTTACCCCTCGCGCACGACGGGGGTAATTTTTGCCTGTCATGCGCATGGTTGGTAAATGCTCCACACTTGTGCGTTTCCCGCGCACGACGCCCACGACGGGGGTAATTGCTTCACACTAGGCGTTTTAACCCCCGCGCACGACGGGGGTAATTTTGCCCGTCTTGCGCGCGGATGGAAATTGCTCGACACTTGTGCGTTTTAAGCCCCGCAAACGACACGCACGACGCGGTTATTTTTGCCCGTCGTGCGCGTTGATGTGAATTGCTTCACACTAGGCGTTTTAACCCCCGCGCACGACGGGGTTAATTGTGCCCATCGTGCGCTCAGAGGAAATTGCTGCACACTAGGCGTTTTAACCCACGCGCACGACGGGGATGGAAATTGCTTTACACGTTGTGTTTTACCCCTCGCGCACGACGGGGGTAATTTTTTCCTGTCGTGCGCACGGTTGGTAAATGCTCCACACTTGTGCGTTTCCCGTGCACGACGCCCACGACGGGGGTAATTGCCTCACACTAGGCGTTTTAACCCCCGCGCACGACGGGGTTAATTTTGCCCGTCGTGCGCTCGGATGGAAATTGCTGCACACTTGGCGTTTTATCCAACGGGCACGACGGGGTAAGTCGCGCGCGCGGATGGAAATTGCTTTACACATTGCGTTTTCCTCCTCGCGCACGACGGGGGTAATTTTGCCCGTCGTGCGCACGGCTAGAAATTGCTCCACACTTGTGCGTTTGCCCGCACACGACGCGCACGACGGGGTTAATTTTGCCCGTCATGAGCGCGGCTGGAAATTGCTGCACACTTGTGCGTTATAACCCCCGCGGACGACGGGGTTAATTTTGCCCGTCGTGCGCCCGGATGGAAATTGCTCCACACTAGGCGTTTTAACCCACGCGCACGACGGGGGTAATTTTGCCCGTCGTGCGCGCGGATGGAAATTGCTCGACACTTGTGCGCTTTAAGCCCCGCGGACGACGCGCACGACGAGGTTATTTTTGCCCGTCGTGCGCTCGGATGGAAATTGCTGCACACTAGGCGTTTTAACCCACGCGCACAACGGGGGTAATTTTGCCCGTCGTGCGCGCGGATGGAAATTGCTTAACACGTTGCGTTTTACCCCTCGCGCACGACGGGGGTAATTTTTGCCGGTCGTGCGCATGGTTGGTAAATGCTCCACTTCTGTGTTTCTGCGCACGACGCCCACGACGGGGGTAATTGCTTCACACTAGGCGTTTTAACCCCCGCGCACGATGGGGTTAATTTTGCCTGTCGTGCGCTCGGATGGAAATTGCTGCACACTAGGCATTTTAGCCCACGCGCACGACAGGGTAAGTTTGCCCGTCGTGCGTGCGGATGGAAATTGCTTTACACATTGCGTTTTCCCTCTCGCGCATGACGGGGGTAATTTTGCCCGTCGTGCGCACGGCTGTAAATTGCTCGACACTTTTGCGTTTTATGCCCCGCCGACGACGCGCACGACGGGGTTATTTTTGCCCGTCGTGCGCGCGGATGAGAATTGCTTCACACTTGGCGTTTTAACCCCCGTGCACGACGGGGTTAATTTTTCCCGTCGTGCGCTCGGATGGAAATTGCTCCACACTAGGTGTTTTAACCCAGGTGCACGACGGGGTAATTTTGTCCGTCGTGCGCACGGATGGAAATTGCTAGACACTTGTGCGTTTTAAGCCCTGCGGACAACGCGCACGACGGGGTTATTTTTGGCCGTCGTGCGCGAGGATGTTAATTGCTTCACACTAGGCGTTTTAACCCCCGCAGACGACGAGGTTAATTTTGCCCGTCATGCGCTCGGATGGAAATTGCTGCACACTAGGCGTTTTAACCCACGCGCACGACGGGGTAAGTTTGCCTGTCGTGCGCGCGCGATGGAAATTGCTTTACACATTGCGTTTCCCCCCTCGAGCACGACGGGGGTAATTTTGCCCGTCGTGCGCACGGCTGGAAATTGCTCCACACTTGTGCGTTTGCCCACACATGACGCACACGACGGGGTTAATTTTGCCCGTCGTGCGCGCGGATGGAAATTGCTGCACACTTGTGCGTTTTAACCCCCGCGGACGACGGGGTTAATTTTGTCCGTCGTGCGCTCGGATGGAAATTGCTCCACACTAGGCGTTTTAACCCACGCGCCCGACGGGTGTAATTTTGCCTGTCGTGCGCGCGGATGGAAATTGCTCGACACTTTTGCGTTTTATGCCCCGCGGACGACGCGAACGACGGGGTTATTTTTGCCTGTCGTGCGCGCGGATGTGAATTGCTTCACACTAGGCGTTTTAACCCCTGGTCACGACGGGGTTAATTTTGCCTGTCGTGCGCTCGGATGGAAATTGTTGCAAATTAGGCGTTTTAACCCACGCACACGACGGGGATGGAAATTGCTTTACACGTTGCGTTTTACCCCTCGCGCACGACGGGGGTAATTTTTTCCTGTCGTGCGCACGGTTGGTAAATGCTCCACACTTGTGCGTTTCCCACGCACGACGCCCACGACGGGGGTAATTGCTTCACACTAGGCGTTTTAACCCCCGCGCACGACGGGGTTAATTTTGCCCGTCGTCCGCTCGGATGGAAATTGCTGCACACTAGGCGTTTTAACCCACGCGCACGACGGGGTAAGTTTGGCCGTCGTGTGCGCGGAAGGAAATTGCTTTACACATTGTGTTTTCCCCCTCGTGCACGATGGGGTAATTTTTCCCTTCATGCGCACGGCTGTAAATAGCTCCACACTTGTGCATTTGCCCGCACACGACGCGCACGACGGGGTTAATTTTGCCCGTCACTGCACACTTCTGCGTTTTAACCCCCGCGGACAACGGGGTTAATTTTGCCCGTGGTGCGCTCGGATGGAAATTACTCCACACTAGGCGTTTTAACCCACGCGCACGACGGGTTAAGTTTGGCCGTCGTGTGCGCGGATGGAAATTGCTTTACACATTGCGTTTTCCCCCTCGCGCACGATGGGGTAATTTTGCCCGTCGTGCGCATGTCTGTAAATTGCTCCACACTTATGCATTTGCCCGCACACGACGCGCACGACGGGGTTAATTTTGCCCGTCACTGCACGTCGCTGCACACTTGTGCGTTTTAACCCCCGCGGACGACGGGGTTAATTTTGCCCGTGGTGCGCTCGGATGGAAATTGCTCCACACTAGGCGTTTTAACCCACGCGCACGACGGGGGTAATTTTGCCCGTCGTGCGCGCGGATGAAAATTGCTTCACACTTGTGCGTTTTAACCCCCGCGGACGACGGGGTTAATTTTTGCCCGTCGTGCGCTCGGATGGAAATTGCTGCACACTAGGCGTTTTAACCCACGTGCACGACGGGGTAAGTTTGCCCGTCGTGCGCGCGGATGGAAATTGCTTTACAGATTGCGTTTTCCCCCTCGCGCACGACGGGGGTAATTTTGCCCGTCGTGCGCACGACTGTAAATTGCTCCACACTTGTGCGTTTGCCCGCACACGACGCGCACGACGGGGTTAATTTTGCCCGTCGTGCGTACGGATGGAAATTGCTGCACACTTGTGCGTTTTAACCCCCGCGGACGACGGGGTTAATTTTGTCCGTCGTGCGCTCGGATGGAAATTGCTCCACACTAGGCGTTTTAACCCCCGCGCACGACGGGTGTAATTTTGCCCGTCGTGCGCGCGGATGGAAATTGCTCGACACTTTTACGTTTTATGCCCCGCGGACGACGCGCACGACGGGGTTATTTTTGCCCGTCGTGCGCGCGGATGTGAATTGCTTCACACTAGGCGTTTTAACCCCTGGTCACGACGGGGTTAATTTTTCCCGTCGTGCGCTCGGATGGAAATTGCTGCACACTAGGCGTTTTAACCCACGCGCACAACGGGGATGGAAATTGCTTTACACGTTGCGTTTTACCCATCGCGCACGACGGGGCTAATTTTTGCCTGTCGTGCGCACGGTTGGTAAATGCTCCACACTTGTGCGTTTCCCGCGCACGACGCCCACGACGGGGGTAATTGCTTCACACTAGGCGTTTTAACCCCCGTGCACGACGGGGTTAATTTTGCCCGTCGTCCGCTCGGATGAAAATTGCTGCAGACTAGGCGTTTTAACCCACGCGCACGACGGGGTAAGTTTGGCCGTCGTGTGCGCGGAAGGAAATTGCTTTACACATTGCGTTTTCCCCCTCGCGCACGATGGGGTAATTTTGCCCTTCGTGCGCACGGCTGTAAATAGCTCCACACTTGTGCATTTGCCCGCACACGACGTGCACGACGGGGTTAATTTTGCCCGTCGCTGCACACTTGTGCGTTTTAACCCCCGCGGACGACGGGGTTAATTTTGCCCGTGGTGCGCTCGGATGGAAATTGCTCCACACTAGGCGTTTTAACTCACGCGCACGACGGGGGTAATTTTGCCCGTCGTGCGCGCGGATGGAAATTGCTTCACACTTGTGCGTTTTAACCCCCGCGGACGACGGGGTTAATTTTTGCCCGTCGTGCGCTCGGATGGAAATTGCTGCACACTAGGCATTTTAACCCACGCGCATGACGGGGTAAGCCCGTCGTGCGCGCGGAATGGAATTGCTTTACACCTTGCGTTTTTCCCCTCGAGCACGACGGGGGTAATTTTGCCTGTCGTGCGCACGGCTGGAAATTGCTCCACACTTGTGCGTTTGCCCGCACACGACGTGCACGACGGGGTTAATTTTGCCCGTCGTGAGCGCGGATGAAAATTACTGCACACTTGTGCGTTTTAAACCCCGCGGACGACGGGGTTAATTTTGTCCGTCGTGCGCTCGGATGGAAATTGCTCCACACTAGGCGTTTTAACCCACGCACACGACGGGGGTAATTTTGCCCGTCGTGCGCGCGGATGGAAATTGCTCGACACTTTTGCGTTTTATGCCCCGCGGACGACGCGCACGACGGGGTTATTTTTGCCCGTCGTGCGCGCGGATGTGAATTGCTTTCACACTAGGCGCTTTAACCCCCGCGGACGACGGGGTTAATTTTGCCCGTCGTGCGCTCGGATGGAAATTGCTGCACACTAGGCGTTTTAACCCACGCGCACGACGGGGGTAATTTTGCCCGTCGTGCGCGCGGATGTGAATTGCTTCACACTAGGCGTTTTAACCCCCGCGGACGTCGGGGTTAATTTTGCCCGTCGTGCGCTCGGATGGAAATTGCTGCACACTAGGCGTTTTAACCCACGCGCACGACGGGGGTAATTTTTCACGTCGTGCGCGCAGATGTGAATTGCTTCACACTAGGCGTTTTCACCCCCGCGGACGACGGGGTTAATTTTGCCCGTCGTGCGCTCGGATGGAAATTGCTGCACACTAGGCGTTTTAATCCAACCCACGCGCACGACGTGGGTAATTTTGCCCGTCGTGCGCGCGGATGTGAATTGCTTCACACTAGGCGTTTTAACCCCCGCGGACGACGGGGTTAATTTTGCCCGTCGTGCGCGCAGATGGAAATTGCAGCACACTAGGCGTTTTAACCCACTCGCACGACGGGGGTAATTTTGCCCGTCGTGAGCGCGGGTGGAAATTCCTTTACATGTTTCCCATTACCCCTCGCGCACGACGGTGGTAATTTTGCCCGTCGTGCGCGCGGATGGAAATTGCTTTACACGTTGCGTTTTGCCTCTCGCGCACGACGGGGTAATTTTGCACGTCGTGCGCACGGATGGAAATTGCTTTACACGTTGCGTTTTCCCCCTCGCGCACGACGGGGGTAATTTTGCCCATCGTGCGCACGGTTGGTAACTTCTCAACACTTGTGCGTTTTAAGCCTACGCCGCGCACGACGCGTAGGCTGTAGCACGTTGTGTGCGGTGAGTAATATACTCCTTTCTGGGTCGACGCGCACAACGGTGCCGTATAGTGTAAACTATTTCTTTGAAAAGTATATAAAGGGCGGGATGGTAATTGCACCAATAGTTCTAAAAAGTTGCTTTCATAGGGGCTATAATGGCTGGATGGTAATTGCCCCAAAAGTTCCGGTCGCGTAAGGGCGCGTTGGTAATTGCACCAAAAGTTCCTCATGTTCCGCTTTTAACAACAGCTGGGGGATCGGATCGGACGGTCAGGAGGGGTCGAGCGCGGAAATCCCATCTGAGCACGAGCTCAGGCGCATTTTACCCATATATATATATATATATATATATATATATATATATATATGTATATATATATGTATGTATATATGTATGTATGTATGTATGTATGTATGTATGTATGTATGTATGTATGTATGTATGTATGTATGTATGTATGTATGTATGTATGTTTGTATGTATGTATGTATGTATGTATGTATGTTTGTATGTTTGTATGTATGTATATGTATGTATCAATATTTTGGGAATATAAATGTAACAAATTTTCTTGCAATATATGTTCTGGCAATTTCTGGCAATTTCTTGTCTTGCACTTGATCTCTTGCACATATATAACACTTGTTGGCTCTGGATCTAAGCCTAGCGGGGTGTGAATAGGCTAATAAAAATTCTCATGCAACCCATGAGAAATCACACGCAGTTATAGTAGATGCAGAGTAAATAATAAGCAATCACAGAGTACGCATCAGATTTACCCTGGTTCGGTCGACCCACGACCTACGTCTAGCCTCCAAAGAAGATACTAGATAAATAATGTAACAGGTACAACCATAAGCTAGAGCACCACCATCTCTATACTCACCAGGCTCTCCGTACCACACGACACTTGTGTTCAACAAAACTAATCCTAGTATAACCTTTCTATTGACTAGCCCCAACTAGTTAAGCCCTCTTGTCTAGTACCAAACTAGACAAGACCTCAAAATAAGTATGGTAAAGTTTTCCTTACAAATATCGCTACTACTACACTCATAATAATAAAGAGTTTAGGAAATCTCAGTTTGTGTAGCGGTAGTCGTCTCTGTCAGTCAGCTCAGGTCAGATCGTATCTGACAGGATGTAGTCGCCAATATCACGTCCTCCTCTGAAACTTGCGGCCTAGGTGTTCTTGGCTCCTTGAAACTTGTGACCTAGATGACTTTGCTCCTTGAAACTTGCGGCAATGAATGTTAAGTCCTCTCCTTGTGTTGTGCAATGTGTTGGATGGACCTCTCTCTCTTGTGTTGCGGCTTTGGATGGAGTTGCACCTTTGATGTTGCACAATATAGGAAGACTCCCCTCTAGTAACTTGCGGCCATGATGTGTCAAGCTTGAAATTTGTCCATGGAGGAAAGTCTAGGGTTTTTGGCTTGCAATGGAGAGGATGATGTGGCCTTGGTTGATGCTTGCGCAAGGAAGGAGAGCAATGTAACTTTAGCTTTCTAGGGTTTTGTGCAAGGATGAGATGATATGCTCTTGTCTTGATGGCTTGATATGGAGATGAGGAGAGGCTCTTGGAGATGATGCTTGCGGCCAATGTCTTGGAGGAGATGTAGCTTGCGGCCAAGGAGGGATTTTTGGGCAAGTTGCGCAACTTATGAATGTAGCATGGAACTTGCATATTGTATGATGTTATGGCCGAATTCCTCTTGGTGTTTCGGTTGCCCTCTCTCTCAAAATCTCTCTCTTTGAATATGGGTTTATATAGGAGAGGATGTGATATGATAGAATCAATAAGAATCCCATAATTGATGGATATTGGAAGGAATCCTAACTTGAATAGGATTTGAATAAATCACCATGGATATGGAGTTTGAATATGGATGGCTATGGAATTTG
Source organism: Scilla litardierei (assembly GCA_030789695.1). Taxonomy (NCBI): domain Eukaryota; kingdom Viridiplantae; phylum Streptophyta; class Magnoliopsida; order Asparagales; family Asparagaceae; genus Scilla; species Scilla litardierei. The sequence goes on along the minus strand of CM061142.1, from coordinate 585,736,082 downwards.
AGTAGCTATAGGATTTGAATTGGATCTCATTTAATCACCATTGATTCGCATGAGATTCTCCATATCTCTCCATCTTTGACCAAGTCTTCAATTTGCATGGCTTTAGGATTTGAATCATGCACTAATTGATTTGAATCAATTCAAATATGGATTTGAATTGATTTCCTCCTTATCTTCCCATCTTTGACTTAGTCCAATATTTGTAGCCATTTTCTCCATCTTTGACTTATTCCTGAAAACACTTAGCACACACATTAAATCGTTCACGCACGTTTGTTATCATCAAACATGAAGTCATCGATCGTTGTATCCAACTGCACGTTGTATCCAACAATCTCCCTCTTTTGATGATGACAAACTAATATAAAATTTGCAATAACGATTCAACGGATATCATCGTGACATGTGTGTGTGAAGTGTGATAATGGAGGATGTATGTAGTATGCAACAAGTGCAACAATGATGTGCAACATACAAGAATGCTACAATGATGTTCAAGCATTCAAGCATTCAAGCATGCTCCCCCTTTATTCATGCTCCCCCTCGAACAAATATTCACATTAAGCACATGCTTCATTCTTTATTCATTAATGCTCCCCCTTAAACAAATATTCATATATTCAACATGTAAGCATTAATGCACACACCAACTCAAATCTTCTCAATTCTTTCTCCCCTTTTGTTATCATCAAAAGTGTATACATGAAGTCAAATTCATACCACAAGCAAAACATTGAGCATTATAAATTTCGACATACACTTGCATGTAGACATTCACATAATAAGCACATTAAATTCAATGAAAATTATAACATAGACTTCAACACCTTCGTGTAAGTGTGATGATTAAACATTGAAGCACATAAGGAGAACTTTAAGAAATTCAACCAAGACCCATCCACATTTTCCATTAAACATGAAATCATCTAGGATTGATTTTCCACATCTCATTAAAAATGAGTTCAAGGTACCATACCCAAAAACATAGCCTATAAGGACTCTTAGATGTGGTGGTGGCATTGCTTGACGAGTATAACATCAACGTTAAAGATTGCCAGTAAAGCATATGTTGGATACTCGTGGGTAGTGTACTTGCCAATGATTGTATCCATTTTTCATACGGAGCTATTTTCATTCTTTTTCATTTTTTTTGTTTCATATTCAATTCTTTTGTGCTCAATTTTTATCCATGGCAAGACACATCATATCCCTTAGATTTTCAGTTATTTTTCATCCTACATTCACTTTCCAATATTCATAAAAGATGTCTCCAAATGTACAACAAAATTTAATGCTCGTGGAAGTGAAAGTGTAGGGGAGAAATCATATTATTCAAATCATTAACATGTCATGGCTATTTAGAAAGTCTAGAATGCATATGTAGCCATAACAATAATACATCAATTTCTACATGGATATGATTATCATTCATTAATGCCACTTGAATGATTTAAAAGAAAAATATACATTAAGCACTAGTTTTTTGTCTTTTTCATTTTTTATATTTTTCCTTATAAAAAGCTAAACAAGCTAGAAAGAAAACAAACTAGCACACAAATAAAAATAAGTCAAGCACACAAAACAAAAAAAACTATGAAGGTATGCATTAAGTTTAAAGAGAAAAACCATACCTTTGGGTCGTCGTTTGGCTAAGGAACTAAATAATGAAACGTTCACTCCAAAGTTCCTTTGCCATCTCCATGTTACCTACATGGTAGATGTTTTGTGTGACCTTGGAATCCAATAAGGTCCACTCACGTTAGTCATCAAATCTTTAGGAACACATATTTACTTAAACTTTGTGTTTGTGTTCCTAAATTTGCAATAATATGAGGTATGACCAGCATTATCATAAGTAAAGCACTTTGCATAAATATTTTTCACTTTGGTTGGCACATTGTGAAATCTCTTATAATTAGGCTTTGCAACATTTTTAGAACCAAATCCAAGTCCACATCTATTATTGCCATACAATTGATTTTCAAGAATAGTGTCCAACGAATGTTTTCCAATTGAAAATTTCTTTAATAACAGTTCTAGACTAGTGACTTTGGATTTCAATAAAGCATTCTCATTCACAAGCAAAGTGCATTTACTAATGAAAGCTTTCTTGTTCTCATCTTCTTTCTTTTCAAAATTAATCATTTTGCTTTTAATCTCATTGTTTAGCATGCACATCTTTTCAATAAGTAATTTATTTTCAGTTTCAGACTAAAACAATTTTTCTTTATACATTCTAATATCATTCATCAAAGAGGGACAAGAAAGACAATCAACTTTTTCAGGCATGTGAGCTTTCTCCTTTTTTAGCAATTTAATTGTAGAGTTACATGCAACAAGTTTTTCTTTCATGTTTTCAATTTCCTTAGACATGTTGTACTCTTCTTGTTCCATTTCAAAGTTATCATTTTGATAAGCATCTAAGGTGGATTCAAGCTCGACAATTTTATCTTGCATTTCTTTACAAATAATAAGAAGTTCAGCTTTACTACCAGATTTTACCTCATAATGTTTGCCCATCAAGCAGAGGGACGAGTGGGCTTCATGCTCCTCATTCTCATCTTCGTTGTCCATGTCCCACGTTAAAGCTAGAGCTTTTCCTTTCTTATTTTCTGCTGAATTATGTTGAGTATTGATTCCCCGGATTTGGTTTTGGATGATGAGCAAACATAAATATCATGTACTAACTCTCTGTGAGCGCAGTTATGGAGATCGTCACCAAAAAATTACGTACATCAAAAGCGACGTCTCAAGACTTCTCAATACGCGTGATTGTGTGCCTGAAGCTTCGTTGAATCTCAAGGACTTTTATTGAAGTCAAAAGTGAAGATTGAAGCTTTGAAGACGGTTCGTCATGTTTAATTTATTGTCTTCTAGCTTCATAGTACAGAATGTTAAGCCTTGAGTAGGACTTACATTATAATCTTCATTTCGCTCATATCTTAGAGCTAAGATTATCTTAGAAGCCATTAGAAACTTTCCCGAAGCCTATCACTTCTTCTCTCTGCTTCTAGTGCATCTTAGTTAGTTCAAGTAGAAGAACCAACCGACTAGATGACGATCTAGTCAGTCGGTAATTCCTCCTGAACCGACTAGATGTCCTTGCTCAATTCAGCCTAGGCACTGTTGATCAATTAGTCGGTCAAAGAAGGTTCACCGACCGACTAGATGACGATCTAGTCGGTTAGGAATCCTTCTCAGACCGACTAGTTATCATTGCCTCATTTCAGCCTGAGCTAGTGTTTACAGTTAGTCGGTCAAAGCACATCGACCGACCGACTAGTTGAGAAACTAGTCGGTTGGAATTTGTTCTTAAACCGACTAGCTGTCTTTGAATCCGGCCTATACTATTTCAACTCTTAGTCGGTCAAAGAACACTAACCGACCGACTAGTTGGCAAACTAGTCGGTTGGCAAGTCTTCTTAGACTGACTAGTTCATATCGCCTGGAATTCTCTTTATTGGCTGTCAACCTCTTAGTCGGTTCATATTGAATCACCGACCGACTAGTTGAGAAACTAGTCGATCAGTGATCCTTCTTTGACCGACTAGGCTGCTTCTAAATAGAGCCGTTGGAGCATTGATCACTCCTTATTTTACACCTTTTTCCCGCATGTTTGCATGCCATTTAGATCGCCCAAATCATGTTTTTCACGATATATCGACGATATTGCGATGCTTTTCACGATTTGTTGTTTTTGTCGCATTTCAGGTGATTTGGCGCGATTTGGAGTGATCTCGAGATGCGCTTACTCTAGACGGTCACCGACGACCTCCCCGAGGGGTATTTTGCTGTTGGAGAGGAGCGGAAGAAGAATGGACGTCGCAGGAGCGACGAGGAGGTCAAAACAAGCAGAATGGGCATTTTTTGTGTCCCACTCGGCCGAGTGGAGGAGCCACTCGGCCGACCAGCGAGACACTGCTCGGCCGACCAGAACAGACACGATTTATGTGTGCACTCGGCCGAGCACCGAAGACCACATCGGCCGAGTGACGACATCCCGTCCGCCCGAGTGGCGCCCAGACGAGGCCCTTCCAAAACATCCAAGTTACTGTTTTTCGGCCGCCTGAACTTCAGAAGAGCCACTCGGCCGAGTGGATTATCCCGTCCGCCCGAGTACTATGAAGCCATCGGCCGAGTGACGACAACTCACTCGGCCGAGCCGCCCCCGAAGTAGAGACCCCTGAAGGCCCCGACTTACTGGAAAATTACAGGGTTTCTCACTCGGCCGAGCGACATTTGTCACTCGGCCGAGTGCGATGCGCTGCCTGTAGCGAAAACTGCGGAAAACAGGCTGTGCAGGGGTATTTTGGTCACAGTTTTTGGACGATTTTGGGGGCTATTTAACCCCTGTTTTTACCCTAGTTTGAGGAGCCTCTCTCTTAGATTTTTTGCAGCTTTTTAGATTAGTTTTTAGCTTTATTCTTGTGATTGGAGAGGAGACAAAGATTGGAATTTTGTTGGATTAATTGAAGAACTCCATTGGTTTGCATCTCTTTTCCTTAAAAATTCTATTTTTATTGCTTATCTCAATATTGTGATGAATTCCATTGCTTATTTCATTGATTATTTTTGTGATCTTGCTATGAATTGTGAGTAGTCTCCACGTCTTGGGGCGTGGGGATGAACCCTACAAGCCCAACTTCATATTTGTGATGAATTAGTAGAAATTGTGCTAGAATTGTTATTAGGGATTAGATTGGGATCAATTTACTACGGATAGCTAGGAGTTCATATCAATTGGGATTTGCAAGAGATTGGATCCCAATTCGATAGGAAACCCTAGAAATCCGAATTGGGTTGGAATCGAATTTCCATAGTATCGGTTTGCAAGAGATTGGACCGATACTAGGGTTTCTGGTTGTAATTCCGTGCCAATACCCGTTTGCAAGAGATTGGACGGGTAGGAACTATCCCAATCTAGATCGCGAGCTGAGTTTGCAAGAGATTGGGCTCGGTGCGCGATTGGACGATGATGTTGATCCTAATGCTAGCTTTCCTAGGCTAGGGTTTGCAAGAGATTGGACCCAACCCTAGGATAGCTATAGACCGGCAACAGCGCGAGAGCGTGAGCTTGGTTCTACATTCAGTTGCAACTAGTTCATCCAAATTCTCAATCTAGCAATTTTGATACCGATGAACCACATGTATGAGATACGGTGAGTAGCGGGGATTCCCCATTCCCTAGACGTTCTCTATTTGATTTGATATTTCCGCACTTTGTCTGACGATTGTGACAGGATCGCCAAAGGCAAATCTTTCTTCTTGAATAGCCAGGTTGGTTGGAACAAGCACGGTCATTCGTCCTCCCTGTGTTCGATATCCCGCTCGCTGCTACACCGTGCACTTGCGGTAAAACTACAACCGTTCTTTAGGGTTACGTCCCGGAGCGATCAAGTTTTTGGCGCCGTTGCCGGGGAGGCGATTGCGTTTGATTCTTTCTCACCCTAGCTATTTCTTTTTATTTTATTATCATTATTTTTATTTCTTATTTCTTACCTAACCCTTCCACGGTACTAATCATTTCTTTGAAACTCTGTTTCCCCTGTGCATGTACACGAGATCTACGGCGGACCCTGCAGCTATCTTATTTGATCCCGAGATCGAACGTACCGCGCAGAGACTCAGAGCGGAAAGGAGACAAAATCCGGAAGGGAGGTTTATGACCAACCCGGAAACTGTGGATCAATTAGCGGCAAGGATGGCGAGGATAATTTCTATTCGAGATAGGCTTCGGCCTAAGACCTCTTCCACTACCTCATCCATTGCCATGCCGGAGTTGGCGGCTGACAATAACTTCGAGCTAAAGACTGGATTAGTGGTTCTGATGCAGCAGGACCCATTTCATGGGAATGCCCATGAAAATCCTCATTACCACATACAATTGTTCTTGTCAAAGTGCGCCACATTCCAGATGCCGGGGGTCTCCATCGATGCCATCAGACTGCGCCTCTTCCCCTTCACGCTAAAGGACAAGGCACTCTATTGGTTGAGGACGCAGGCTGAGGGGGTTTTCACCACTTGGGACGAGTTGGCGAGTGCATTCATCGACAAGTTCTATCCGCCCTCCAAGACGGTGAAGATTCGGAGCGCTCTCATGTCCTTCAAGCAAGGACCTCAAGAGACGCTCTATGAGGCTTGGGAGCGTTTTAAGGATCTGTAGCATCAATGCCCGCACCATAGCATAGAAGATTGGGAGCTAGTGCATAGCTTCTACAATGGTCTCCAACCGGGGACCAAACAAATTATTGATGCCGCGGCGAATGGTGCTATCTTGTCAAAGACTCCCGAAGAAGCTACGGCCCTAATTGAGGAGATGGCCTCAAATAATCAACAATGGGGCGATGAGCGAGGACACTCTACGTCCTCCTTGAAGCCGACTAGTATTTATGAGGCGAAGGCCGTGGCGGAGCTTACGAGCAAATTTGATTCTCTCCACAAGGTAGTGGAGAGATTGGAGAAGTTTATCACGGAGCCCCAAGGAGCCCCATCCACCTCCGCACCGACCAACCAAATGTGTGATTGGCAAGACCAATCTCAAGCCATGTACGTGGGAGGAGAGCAAGGAGAAGGATCCTTGGAGCAAGTACAATATGTCACGGGGAACCAAGGATATTGGGCCAATCCGGCCGCAAGAAATCATCCCGGATTCTCCTACGCCAACAATGAAGGAGCTTTGAACCCGCCACAACCACCACCTCAACAAGCTCGACCACCACCACCCCAACAACAAAACTATCCACCGAGGGGGCCTACTCAACAAAATTTTCAACCGAAGCAACAAGTTCCACCATATAGGCCGCCCGGATACAACCAAGGGTGGAGGAATCAAAATCAAAACCCTCCTCAAGCTCAACAACGATCCGACTTCGAAGCTAGAGTGGAGGCGTTCATGGTCGAGCAAAATAAGGTAAATGCTACATTGAAGGCGGGGCAAGACTCTCTTAATACCGTTGTGGCTCAAATATCGGAGCAATTGGCGTTGCTCAATCGGAACACTCAACGATTGCCGGCGCAACCCGAGCAAAACCCACGGAGCAACACCGGCCACATCAATGCCGTAGTTGCCGTTACCACTAGAGGCGGGAAGGACACCACCCCCGCCATGATTCCTACCGAGGAGCCCGTGGAGGAAAGCTTGGAGCCAATTGAGCCGATAGTTGAAGTTGAAAAGGAGAAGGAGCCACAAGACAAGGAGAAATCTAGAGCGGAACAATTGATTGAGGAAAGGCGCTTCATGCCACCGGTCCCATTTCCCCAAAGGCTCGCTAGAGCGAAAATGGAGAAAAGGCTAGCGAAGTTCCTCGAGTATCTAAGAGGAGTTAGCCTCAATATTCCCTTCCTCGACGCCATCGTGGAGATCCCCACATATGCTAAATTCTTGAAGGACTTGATTTCGGGGAGAAAGAGGAAGGAGAAGATCATGCTAGCCGAGGAGGGCTCTTGGTTTACCAAGAGAGAAAAGGAGCCGACCAAATTTAAAGATCCGGGGAGTTTTCGGATTCCTTGCACCTTGGGCGGCGTCCCTCTTCAAAAGGCGTTGGTTGATCTAGGGGCTAGTGTGAGCCTCATGCCTCTCTCCATGTTCTTAAGGCTAAACACCGGGACAAAGTTGAAACCTACCGACATGCGCATTCAATTGGCCGATGGGCGAATAACAAGGCCGGTAGGGATCGCCGAAGACATACCGCTACAAGTCCCGGGTGGAATATGCTTACCATGTGACTTTGTGATCATGGACGTTAAGGAGGAGGGAGATACGTCATTGATACTTGGACGCCCGTTCCTCGCCACCGTCGGAGTAATTGTTGACGTGCGCGAAGGTACCCTTACTTTAAACGTCGGCAACATCGAGGTGGAGCTCCACATTCCTAAGGCTATGAAGCACATGCCTTACCACGAGGAACTTGACTACATGGACCTCCTTGATGAGGTGATAGAGGAGGCGATCCCCCACTCAATTGGCGCTCTTTTTGACGAAGATTTAGAGGAAGGCCCGGATTTAGGCCACGATGAGAAGATAGATGATTCCCCCGACCTCTCCGCTGAAAATGACGAAGGCGACGCTGATGTCGCAAGGATTCGAGAGCTCTGCAAGCTCTCGAAATTAAGGTCTCCAAAGAAAGCTCCGCCGGCACGGAGATCGGCATCACCGGTAAAACCGTCGACCGGAGCAAATGCTAGCTTGGGGGAGCCTCCCCCCAACACTACTCGAGACGGGAGACCACCGAGGGAGAACACGCCGCAACTTCCAAATCCAAGCGTTCTCCCCGGAAAGTTTGATGGGTGCATCTCATATGCACCAAACATCCCACATTGATTGAAAATTATAGGGGGTCGAGCTCACGACCTTAAACGAGCGCTTGTCGGGAGGCAACCCGACGGTTTTTGCTTTATTTTTACTTTTTCTTTATTTTCGTTTTAGAAATTTTTAGTGTTTTGAGTCGTTCGCCCAAAAATTTTGTGATAACGGGTCCAATTTTTCTTGACAGGAGAGGAGATAGGTAGATCCACCATGAGGAGGATGAACGAGACGACGAGGAGCGCCCCAAGAAGGCGCTCAACGCTTAGGAGGAAGATGGAATCGACTGGAGGAAGAAAGACGGAGTTTAGAGCCCAAACGAAGACAAACAGCAGAACACAAGGCTCACTCGGCCGAGCATACTAGTCACTCGGCCGAGTTCGTCCGGCCGAGCCGCTCACGAACGAGGGAAGTCTGCTGTACCCAACTCTCTGTTTATTTTCCTGATTTCAATATAACTGCTACTCGGCCGAGTATATATTTTCACTCGGCCGAGTAAAACGGATACCCTCCTAGGGCGAGTCTTGCCGAGTAGCTTGAGTCACTCGGCCGAATGGACTTACTCCACTCGGCCGAGGCTGGCAAAGCCACTCGGCCGAAGCGATAGCGGGGAGGAAATTTTCATTGGTCTCGCTCGGCCGAGTGACCAAGTCACTCGGCCGAGTCGTAACTTTTATTATATAAGGGGCTGAGGGGCGGCACAATTTTCGAAACGAAAAAAAAATTCCCAAACCGTGCGACCCCTCGGTTTCCCTCGCCCGCTCGCCTCGCACAAAGCCCCACTCGCCCGACCGGCCGCCCGATCGCCGCCACTCGGCCAGCCACCACCGGCCGACCACCCGCCGTGACTCGCCCGAGTCGCCGCCGGCGGCCGCCGCTCCTCACGCCTCCGGTACCCCCTATTTCGCCTTTTTCGCCTCTTTTTGTGTATTTTTTGAGGATCCATGTGTTAAACGAACCCCTACCCCAAATCAATTTCAATATCTATCTATTATACCCCTAATGCTCCATACGTTTTGATTATTACTCACTGATATCGCCATTTCATGCGCAGGTTGTTTTTTGGAGCTTAGGGGAGCCCAGGGGAGCTTCTCGGGACTGATTTGAGCCTCGTGGAGGCGCTGACTTCGCACGCTTCCATTGCTGAGCACTCGCGGCGTGTCTGGGTATACTCCTTCCACTCTTTTACACACACCGCACGTTTTACACTTTTCGGCGCGCTCGGGGCCGATATGCCGCCCCGGACACGGCCGCGGTCGAAGAGAGCTTCCGCCAAGCGGAAGCGGTCGGATGATGCCGGCCCCTCCCACGAGTTGGAGGACTCTCCTCCACCGTCTCCCACACACGCCGTCCACCCAGCACAGCCTGCAGGCCCCGCACACCCCGCACAGCCTGCAGTGCACCCACAGCCCGCACAGCCTCTCCCTGCCGCTGCACAGCCACCACCTCCGGCTCCACTGGTCGGGCCGCTCAGGATTACGTTCCGGAACGACGCACACCGCGTCGCTTTCGAGCGTATCTCCCAGCGCTCGATCGTACCCTCCAGGTTTGCACACCTCGCTGACCTAGGACGCCTGGGGGTACTAGAGGGGATGCTCACGTTGTACGACAACGTGGGCTGGCGAGATTTCTTGCAGGTGTCGGCGGATACGTTTACCCGCCCGACACTTGAGGTTCTGAGTTCGATCGCCCGGACCGACGAGGGATGCTCGTTTTGGTTCATGGACCGGGAGTGCCAGGTCACTCTCGATATGATGAGAGCATTTTTCTCGTGGCCCGCTGTCCCCGGAGCCGATCGCGGTTACGGCCCCACCCATATCCCCCCACCTTCCTTCGACGCCGGTGCCTTCTGGGCCCGGATTACGGGTCTCCACGCTGCCTTTGACCCTAGTAGGGCCAAGGCCTCGGCCATTGTCCACCCCTGCCTCCGTATTGCTCAGCGCCTTATGGCGACGACCTTTTTGGCCAGATATGAGCCGGGCACGATGTCTACGCCAGAGCTTTACATGCTCTACGCGATGACACGTCCCAGAGCTCTATCTAGGGATGGAGATGAGCTTGTCCCCACCGTCGTGATCAATATCACGGCATGGTTTTTAGACCGCATCATTGTATCGGTGGGCGCTCGCTCACCGATATGCTGCGGCGGCCTGATCACCTTTCTTGCTCTTATGACCGGCGAGGACTTCACCGACGACCTGCGACGAGTATCGGGCCCCACTTCTTTGTCGATCGATGTTATGGCCCGGATGAAGATGCTTCGTCCGCATGGTGAGCGTCACTGGGTCTGGTTGCACGGCCCTTACGGTGCCGATTACATGATTCTCCCGAGCCCTGCTCGGACTAAGATTGCACCAGCCCACGTTGACTGGATCCCTGCGATGGATGTCCTCATCCCCGCTGCTTACGTGCTCGAGGCCGAGGAGGCCGAGCAGGCCCACGCTGCCCCTGTAGACCCTGTAGCCCCTGCCGAGCCTGCCGCCGTGCCTGTTGACCCTGTGGCCCCTCAGCCTACCCCCGATGTTTCCGCCGCTCCTGACACCGCTGTCGGTGTCGGGAGTACCTTAGCTGAGCCCACCTCCACCACTTCCGAGGCTGTTACCACCACTCCCACCGCCACCACCGGCCCTCTGTCCGTCGAGCCTCTTTGCTCTGCACTCCCCGAGCGCCCGCTGACCTTTGTTGAGAGTGGAGAGCCCTCGTTTGCCACGGTCGTGGAGACCATGGCTAGCATGATCTCCGCTGGGATTGCGCCTTTTGTTCCACACACTTCCACCCCAGCGGTAGTCACCTCTGTCTCCACCCCTGCTGTATTTTCCGAGAGCGTCGTGGCGTCTGTCCACACTTCTGTGCCATCGACCTCTCTGGCCGCCTCGCTGCCACTTTTGCACTCTTCTTTCGCTGCTGCCGCCTCCACTTCTCACCGCCCGCCCCGGCCTCACACTGAGGCCAGGCCCACATTTGCTGGCGCAGCACCTTTTGTACCCTTCCCCGCTGAGCCCGTCACATACGCGACCCGAGTACGCCAGCCCAGACCTGCCCAGCCCCGCCAGGTGTGTCCCTCTGCACCACCTCCCCCTGACACAGTACTTCAGAGCATTCGTGCTCTAGAGGGGGCGGTGAGTGGTCTCAGAGGCGACCTTAGGACCCTGTCCTCCACCGTCTCTGCGATGGCTGGCCGCTTCGAGCTGCTACCGCAGATCCACTACTGTCTTACCCTGGTTCTAGAGCGTCTCCTACGCGTACCCCCACCCACCCAGCAGGTTCCCACCCACACTTCCACACCCACTCAGCCTGCTGCCACTACCACACCCACCCCCGCTCAGCAGCCTGTCCAGCCAGCACCACCCACACGACCTCCGCCTCAGGACGGAGACGGCGCAGCACCGCCTTCTTAGGCACCCTTGATGCCATCGATTATCCTTGCCGTTGTGCTGCCCGTTTCTGCTGGGTCCTGTTGCATTTTTGTCCACCCCCCTCCCCTCACCTATTTTGGGATTCTCATTTTGCTCATATCTTTATATATCTTTTCTGGGAGAGAGGGAGAGTTTTTGGTGCCACTTATATATCTGTATCACTCCTATCTGTGCATGCATCATGTCCGCATCATATTTTCATTTCTTTATTTTTCTTTTCATTTTCATTTTTCCATGCATGCATCCTCACTTGCCCCTCTGATTTCTTGTCTCTCGGTGTGCCACACTTTGCACATTGAGGACACTGTGCCATTTAGCTTGGGGGAGTGAGTTCTCACGTTCTTTTTGATTTACCACCTTTATTTTTAGTTTTTCACGCCATTTTCCGCTTTTGCACTTATTTTCACCACTTTTCTTTTATTTTACCATGCATCACGTTTTTCTTATTTTTCTGTGTGCCGCATTGTAAATAGTTCTATTTTCCCTTTATCTTTATTTCTTTTTCATCTCATGCTAGAGATGACTTTTCTGTGATGATGATGACGTTGGATTTAGCTTACTCTATATGCATGCTATATTTGTCATGTCTTAGATTTTATTTCTGATATCATATGCTATGACTTGCCTTGCATCTAGAGATAGTAACCCACACTTTTTCCACATGAAAATGGATGAAATTTTATTATTAGCTGAGTCTGAATATTCATATGTATGCTATCACAGAAAACACACCAAGATTCACGCATTGAATGCTTATATCTGGAGTACTGATTTCTTTTTCCTATATCACTTCTATATGCATGAATTGTACACTTCACTTCAGGATGATTGAATGATGTTAGCTATGATAAATCTGGATTAGTTAGCTTTTTTGTGATCGAAACTGAGTAGATTAGATTACCCTGCTGAAGTTGTCGTGCATGTCTTATAGAGTGAACTGAGAGTATATCTATTTCTTTCTCCACAAATCTTGAACATTATTTCTCTACTTTTAAAATCATTGGTGAATCTCCCCTTAGTGATTCTATTATATGGCATTTCCCCCGCTACTAATTCCTAGCTCCAAATCTCTATTGTCTAAAAAAAATAAGAGAGAGAAAAACATTCTTGTATATCATTATCTCTCTCTGAGTTGGGATCGCTGTGTATATATGCTATATCAAAAAAAAGAGAAAAGAGAAAAGAGGAAAAATCCTCAATAAAAGATCCCATCTCACTTTCTTTCTTCCTTCTTTCTTTTTATCACTTTTGGAGCTATATAAAAATGGGGATGTAAATATTTTTTATGCCACCATGCTTATAGATAAGCTTGGGGGAGGGGATCCATTGATGTGTGAGAGAGTGACTACTTGACGTTGCACGACGACCTAGGCTAAGTAATATTCTATACTCAATGAGATTGTTTTTAGCTTTACGAAATCCAGAAATCTAAGCCTAGCGTTCATTTCATGAAATCCATACTTTTCTATTCTCTCTATTCTATTGTGTGATACTCTTATACTCCTCATAGAAAGCGTTCAATTGAAAAGTGTGTGATCTGTGATTCGTATACCGCTTTAAATGATTCAGACGATGTTAATTTTAAAATTATTCCGTTTTTCATGATTATATCGTTGTTCGTGGGTTTTCTATTTCTATTTGCACTATTATACTATGATATCAAAATAAAATTCTTTGACATGTATTTTTCATTCAGAGCATGCTATATGAGTAAGTGGAACCCACGTCCTGAGAAAATGATCTAGTAGCTTACCTCCTCGCTTCTTTCTCTCTTCTTTATTTCCATTTCGTTTTCATTCTTCTTCGTTTTTTCGCCGTTTTCGTTTTTCGAATCCACCGGGTTCGCCTTTTACTTATCTTCCTCGAGGACGAGTAAGAGGCAAGCTTGGGGGATTTTGATCACTCCTTATTTTACACCTTTTTCCCGCATGTTTGCATGCCATTTAGATCGCCCAAATCATGTTTTTCACGATATATCGACGATATTGCGATGCTTTTCACGATTTGTTGTTTTTGTCGCATTTCAGGTGATTTGGCGCGATTTGGAGTGATCTCGAGATGCGCTTACTCTAGACGGTCACCGACGACCTCCCCGAGGGGTATTTTGCTGTTGGAGAGGAGCGGAAGAAGAATGGACGTCGCAGGAGCGACGAGGAGGTCAAAACAAGCAGAATGGGCATTTTTTGTGTCCCACTCGGCCGAGTGGAGGAGCCACTCGGCCGACCAGCGAGACACTGCTCGGCCGACCAGAACAGACACGATTTATGTGTGCACTCGGCCGAGCACCGAAGACCACATCGGCCGAGTGACGACATCCCGTCCGCCCGAGTGGCGCCCAGACGAGGCCCTTCCAAAACATCCAAGTTACTGTTTTTCGGCCGCCTGAACTTCAGAAGAGCCACTCGGCCGAGTGGTTAATCCCGTCCGCCCGAGTACTATGAAGCCATCGGCCGAGTGACGACAACTCACTTGGCCGAGCCGCCCCCGAAGTAGAGACCCCTGAAGGCCCCGACTTACTGGAAAATTACAGGGTTTCTCACTCGGCCGAGCGACATTTGTCACTCGGCCGAGTGCGATGCGCTGCCTGTAGCGAAAACTGCGGAAAACAGGCTGTGCAGGGGTATTTTGGTCACAGTTTTTGGACGATTTTGGGGGCTATTTAACCCCTGTTTTTACCCTAGTTTGAGAGCCTCTCTCTTAGATTTTTTTGCAGCTTTTTAGATTAGTTTTTAGCTTTATTCTTGTGATTGGAGAGGAGACAAAGATTGGAATTTTGTTGGATTAATTGAAGAACTCCATTGGTTTGCATCTCTTTTCCTTAAAAATTCTATTTTTATCGCTTGTCTCAATATTGTGATGAATTCCATTGCTTATTTCATTGATTATTTTTGTGATCTTGCTATGAATTGTGAGTAGTCTCCACGTCTTGGGGCGTGGGGATGAACCCTACAAGCCCAACTTCATATTTGTGATGAATTAGTAGAAATTGTGCTAGAATTGTTATTAGGGATTAGATTGGGATCAATTTACTACGGATAGCTAGGAGTTCATATCGATTGGGATTTGCAAGAGATTGGATCCCAATTCGATAGGAAACCCTAGAAATCCGAATTGGGTTGGAATCGAATTTCCGTAGTATCGGTTTGCAAGAGATTGGACCGATACTAGGGTTTCCGGTTGCAATTCCGTGCCAATACCCGTTTGCAAGAGATTGGACGGGTAGGAACTATCCCAATCTAGATCGCGAGCCGAGTTTGCAAGAGATTGGGCTCGGTGCGCGATTGGACGATGATGTTGATCCTAATGCTAGCTTTCCTAGGCTAGGGTTTGCAAGAGATTGGACCCAAACCTAGGATAGCTATAGACCGGCAACAGCGCGAGAGCGTGAGCTTGGTTCTACATTCAGTTGCAACTAGTTCATCCAAATTCTCAATCTAGCAATTTTGATACCGATGAACCACATGTATGAGATACGGTGAGTAGCGGGGATTCCCCATTCCCTAGACGTTCTCTATTTGATTTGATATTTCCGCACTTTGTCTGACGATTGTGACAGGATCGCCAAAGGCAAATCTTTCTTCTTGAATAGCCAGGTTGGTTGGAACAAGCACGGTCATTCGTCCTCCCTGTGTTCGATATCCCGCTCGCTGCTACACCGTGCACTTGCGGTAAAACTACAACCGTTCTTTAGGGTTACGTCCCGGAGCGATCAAGCATTTATTGCACGAATTTCTCTCCTCTCTCCTCTCTCCTCTCTATCCTATATATACTTGAAGGGCTTCTTCAAGGCTATCAAGGCTGATTATATTGAGACTTAGAGAAATCAAAGAGGAGCCATTCAACTCTAGTTCAAATCTCTCTCTTCTCACAAGAATCTCTCCCTCATTTCTTGAGCCCTAATTCCTCAAGAGAGATTCTCTCCATTGTGAGCCTCTCAAGCTAAGAGCTTGATTCTAGTCACCATCCTCCATCCTAGCCTTCGATCGCTGATCATATTGGTAGAGCTTCGGTTTGGTGACATCTTCTTCCCCAAAATCCTTCTTTCCCTAATATTGGTAAGTATACTCAAGGCATAGGATTTTGTGGTAAGTATTTCATTGTTTCATTTACTTCGATATTGCAAGTGTTTCTCTCGGTTGTGAGAGAAAGTGTGTGATCCCGGGTTGTGGGAGTCACATTTACATTTGTGTATGATTTGGTCTTGTAGAGGTTTTTCTACAAGAATTTCATAGTGGAAATCTTGGGTTAGTGGTTTCTAACTCAAGTTTCCGGAGGGGATCCGGGTGGTTGGGACGTAGGATCACCAGTAACAAGTCGGGGAGACTTGGGTGGATCCGAACCCGTTACATACTTTGTTTGCCTTGTCTATTCTTGTTGTTTGTAGTCTATTCCGCATTGTTGTTTGTGTGTTTGCACAATAATTAGGAATAACTCTCTTGATTATTTTAAAGTACTATTCACCCCCCTCTAGTACATGTGCAGTAGCTAGCCCAGGGCATTACAATTGGTATCAGAGCCAAGGTTCATAGCTATGACAAATAACGACTACAGCGTCTTCAAGAATCGTGAATGTGCTTCTTCGGTGATGGAAGGACAATCCTCAACTAGGCCTCCCTCCTTCAATGGTACCAATTACGGGTACTGGAAATGCCGGATGGAAACGTTCCTCCGGAGTACTTCACTTTGGAGAGCCACGATGAAGGAGTATGTCAAGCCCGCCGAAGAAGATTTCGCGAAGTGGACTACCGCGGAGGTCGCCGTGGAGGTAACCAATGCCAAGGCAATGAATGCCTTGCAATGCGCTTTGGAGCCTGAAGACTTCAACAAGATATGCACATGTAAGAGTGCATATCAAATCTGGAACTTACTTCTCATCTTGCATGAAGGAATGAGTAGGGTAAGAGACTCCAAACTCACTGTTGTCAATAAAGATTTCGAATTATTTCATATGCAACAGGGTAAGAAGATGAAGGAGTATTATGCTCGCTTCGTTGACATTACCAACGAGTTGGAGGCTCTTGGAAAAACCTACACCCAAAAGGAGAAGGTCTCAAAGATCATCGATGGACTTCCTTCTTGTTGGGAAAAGCGTACCTTCGCCATCGAGGAAGGTAACGATATGAGTAAGTATACTATCATACAACTAATGGGTACCTTGATGTCTTATGAGGTACGCAAGGATAGTAAGATCATGATGCAGGAAAAGATGAAGTCTTACTTGGAGCAAGACGTGCCAAAGAAAAAGGCGATTGCATACAAGGCCGCTCCATCCACATCTACCGATGATGAAGAATCGGAAGACGAGTTGGACATAGAAGCTTTGGCCGATTTGGCAAAGAAATTCAACCGATTCTTCCGAAAAGGTAAGTTGAAGAATAAATCAAAATTTATTTCGACTAATGTCTCCGCTCCCGTGTGTTATAAATGCAACAGGCCAGGACACATCAAGCCGGATTGTCCTCTAAACAAACACAAGGAGAAGTGGAAGGCATCCAAGCACGACAAGTCGAGAAAGTACAAGAAAGGACTTGTCGGGACATTCACCAACTCCGACGAGGACTCCTCAAGTGGAGAGTCGTATGATGAAAAAGCGGAGAAAGCACACATGTGCTTCATGGGAAGAGAAGAACATGATCAAGAGACTTCCTCCGATGAAAGCGAGGAAAGCGAGGATGAAGGCGATGAGGTAACGATGGATGAACTTAGAATAGCTAACGAACAACTTTGGGTTAAGTTTTCTAAATTAGCTAATAGATTTATTGAGACTAAAAATGAGCTAACTAGTCTCCAAACCTCGCCTAAGCCTACCATCATCAACAACGACACTGTCACGTCCCGCTTCCCAAAAATGTGGAGGCGAGACGTGAGAAGGTCCGCTAAGACTTGAAGCCGTGAAGCCCCAAGTCCGATAAGCGTCAAAAGAAACTTCAAATGGCAAGTCCTTTCAAATGTGATACGAAACAAAGATAACAATAAGAAAATGAGACAATAAGCAATTTATTGAATCCCTGAATATCCATAAACAAATTACAATATCGCAGAAAAGCCACCAGGCTAAAAGGAAAGAGTCTAAGGCCCAAACATGGCCAACAAGGTATAACATACATACAAAGGTGCCACGCACCAACAACTAACAGCAAACCTAAACAAAGAAGTGAACACGAGCGGTCTTCAAGACAGGCCCCTGGTGTCCACTCACCACCACAGCAAACATCAGCATCAGCAACGCCATATCCCCTGCAACAAAGCTCTGGCTCTGGGTCTAACATGTGACACCCAAAAGAGAGAGGGGCACATGTCAGCAAGTCTGGAAAGACTTGTGCAAGGAAACGGAAAGAAAGGTGAACTAGCAACCTAGCAGTTATAGTATGATGCATGACATGGCAAATATAGCATGGAAGTGACAAGTAAAGGGAAGTACAAGTAGCACGTAGCAAGTATGGCATGGATAACAAGTTTTGCAAGTTTTATGAAGGGTCTAAGTCAGGAATGATTTCGAAATAGTAATAATTTTTTTTAATTACAAAAATCTGAAATATGGAAAATGTCGAGCATAAAATCGACTTGCTAAAAGCCGAAGTCCAAAGGGACTTGAAAAGTTTATTAAGAGTAAGCACGAGGTGTTTTCGAATAAAATTTTAATGGCACAAGTAAGAAAAGAAATTATGAATCGAGTTAGGAAAATAGAAATACGGTTCAGAATGAAATTGGTATATGAAAAGGGACAAGACATTTATATCGATACGAAAGTATATGCAGAAAATATTATAAACTTCTAATCTAAAAATCTCAACACAAGTTTCGATATTTAAAAACATAAATAATTTATCGGCGAAGGAGCATGAAACCTTACATATATCAAAAGTGTTTCGAACAAATTTAAACTTAACGAAAGAAGAAGATCGAAGATACTTTTAGGGAAATAAGGATTTGCCAAAAGAACGTGTTGGTATAAAAACTTTTGAAGTACGAGTACGACGAACCTATAATTGATACAAAAATTAGTTGAAGTCCATTCAGTTTTGGAAAAATACCCCTAAAGGTATGTAAGATAAGTGGTTAAAATAAATTTTTGTAGTTAGGAAAAAGGACGGTATATCGAACCATCAGGATAGTAATAAAGTTTAAAAAAATCGAAATGTGAAAGATACATTGTTAGAAAAATAGTACAAGATAGTAATTTTAAAATTACTACCAAAAGTCTTCAAAATTCAAGAACGACTTTTAACTCCATCGAAATTTAGGGAGACATATTTAAAGAAGTTTAGAACAAAATTTAAATTGAGTGAAACTTCAAATAAGGAAAGCATTCGAAAATATCTTTGGAAGAATCAAGATTTGCAACGGAAAACATTTGAAAGATCAAGGATAATTGTAATGAGGTGGTCATGTGAATTGAGGACAAGGGAAGTGGTTATGGAAACGTAATTTTCCAAAAATCTGTAGTCGGGAAAATGTTTGAACATAACTTTGATTCTGTTGAAAGCTGAAATCATCTGTGACTTGAAAAGTATATTAAGGGAGCGCGACGAGTCATTTGAATAGCATAAATAAGAAAGGAAAATTCATAAATCGAATTTGGAAAATAGAATTGCGACTCAGAATTAAATCGATCTATGAAAAGGGACAAGATATTCAAATAGGTATGAAAGGTATAGGCTGTAAAACATTATAAAACAGTAATCAAAATCTCGTCAAAACTTTCGAATTTCAAAAATTAATTTAAGTCAACGAAAGAGTACGAGATATAAGTATACATATAACAATTGAAATTCCATTTAGCTTGGAAAAGAATTTAAAGTATGTATGTCATGCGATTAAAATGGAACTCATAGTTAGAAAATGGTATATCGAATTTTCCAAAATAGTAGTGGAGTCTTTAAACCGAAATGCGAAAATATAGAAAAGAAAATGGTTACGAGATAGCAATTATAATTACAACCATTAGACTCCGAAATCGACAAGGAATTTGACTCAATCGAAAAGTGAGAAATTTTAAGTATATACGTAGCGGGTTTAAAACAAAATTTAAACTTAACGAAAACTTTAATAAGGGAAATCGAAAATATCTTTAAAAGAAATTAAGCCTTGCGAATGGGGACATTCGAAGGATCAACGATTATCGAAACGTGGTGGACGTGGGAATCGAGGCAAGGGATTTGGTCGGATGATCAAAACATAAATACGCCTAGGTTATGACTTAGGGAAATCTACGAAAACTCCTACGGTCAACCAACTAAAGATTATGGAACTAAGCGCTAAGACTCCCTAAGGGCTAGACAGCGATGAAATGAGTTCAGCTTAGTCCGAAATCGATGAACCCAAGCGAGAGACCAAAGAATTCTAGAAGTCTATCCTAGTCAAAGCTAGACAGGAACCATTAAGGTAACTCCTACGACGACCAAATCAACTCCTAGCGGGGAGTCTAACTAACAATCAAGGGCCTCTAACTAGCAAGCACGGACGTCTAACCAAGTCTTCCTACCACCTAGTGACATAGGAAAACTACTAGACTCAAGGCTTATAAATTGGATGTTCTAATTTATTTAATGGACATTCCATAATTATTATCATTGTTCCGATAGTTCACATTTGCAAATGGACCTGCATGGGCCACCAATAAAACCTGTCACGCCCCGCTTCCCAAAAATGTGGAGGCGAGACGTGAGAAGGTCCGCTAAGACTTGAAGCTGTGAAGCCCCAAGTCCGATAAGCGTCAAAAGAAACTTCAAATGGCAAGTCCTTTCAAATGTGATACGAAACAAAGATAACAATAAGAAAATGAGACAATAAGCAATTTATTGAATCCCTGAATATCCATAAACAAATTACAATATCGCAGAAAAGCCACCAGGCTAAAAGGAAAGAGTCTAAGGCCCAAACATGGCCAACAAGGTATAACATACATACAAAGGTGCCACGCACCAACAACTAACAGCAAACCTAAACAAAGAAGTGAACACGAGCGGTCTTCAAGACAGGCCCCTGGTGTCCACTCACCACCACAGCAAACATCAGCATTAGCAACGCCATATCCCCTGCAACAAATCTCTGGCTCTGGGTCTAACATGTGACACCCAAAAGAGAGAGGGGCACATGTCAGCAAGTCTGGAAAGACTTGTGCAAGGAAACGGAAAGAAAGGTGAACTAGCAACCTAGCAGTTATAGTATGATGCATGACATGGCAAATATAGCATGGAAGTGACAAGTAAAGGGAAGTACAAGTAGCACGTAGCAAGTATGGCATGGATAACAAGTTTTGCAAGTTTAAACACAGACAAGTACAAGTCAAGTAAATCACGTCAAATGAACACGTCAAATGAACACATCAAGTAACAAGTGGTAGTTGTGACATGTATTGTCAAGTAACAAGTACAAGGGATCACCCACACATGGATGCCCTATTGCCCGCAGGCTGTAGTCATGTACAAGGGATCACTCAGAGAGTGCCCTATTGCCCGCAGGCTGTGTTCACGCATCAAGTACAAGGGATCACTCAACGAGTACCCTATTGCCCGCAGGCTGTGTTGAGCTCGTCTTCTGGAACACGAGCCAGAAAGTGTATTTAACAAGTATGGCGTAGGGGTGCACCTAGCCAGAACAAGTAGCACTAGTATGTAGCGATGCTACGCAATCACGATGAGTATTCAAGTATGCAATGACATGAGCAGATATTCGCGTACAGTTTATTTAAATTAAACGTGACAGTTAAAATGCAATAGCAGTTAAGGATGCATGGATGACATGAACAGTTAATACGCGTACCGTTAAGGAAAGTAAACGTGACATACAAGCATGATGAAGGTGACGGACCAAGCTTCGTTGTCAAGCTAGGTCGATGGCGTCTAGACGGCTATCCTTTCACCGTCTAGTCTCTTTTACGCTAAAGCAAGGAAATGGCCTAAGACATGGCCCAAATCAAGAGATGCAAGTTTCACTTGCCTCACGCCAAGGAAGATGATCAACGAGGCACGCCACAAAAGTTATCTACGGAGAGGAAATCGCTGCCACGGAGAAACAATCATCAAACAACATCCACCTAGTTTATTATTAGGGTTTCAATAAAATCACAAGGAGAGTTATGAGAAAACCAAAGGATCGAACCCTACCGTTTAGAAGCGGAAGATCGATGCCGAGCAAGCACGGCAACGGAAGAACGATCCGGGGAAACCTAGGGTTCAGATCTGGAAATGGATGGAGAAGTTTGGAGAAATAGGGTTTTGGGGGATTTTGGGGGTTTGATGAGATTTTGAGGAAGATGAGAGGTAGAATGTGTTAAGGGAGAGTTTGGATGATGGATTTTGGGCTTGGGATGAAGGAATAAGGGTTTGAGGTAGTAGGGGGCTCAATGGGGGAGAAACTAGGGTTTTGGGTCGTGAGGAAGTAGAAGAAAACGTTTGGGAGGGGTTTAAATAGGAAGGGCTGGCGGCTGCCCAGAAATTAGGGTTTTGGCGCTGATTAGTCGGTCAGAGAACAACCACTAACCGACTAGTTTGGGAACTAGTCGGTCGGTTGACCAACGCAGACTAAGTCCAAACAGTAACTCCTGTACAGAAATAGGATTTAGATTTAGTCGGTCAAAGAACAACTACTGACCGACTAGTTTCGCATCTAGTCGGTCGACGAACGTTCTTAGACCGACTAAGAATGAACAGTACTCGACTGCACAGAAGAACTAAGAATTAGTCGGTCTGAGTACAAAACTTAACCGACTAGTTTAACAACTAGTCGGTCGAAAGATGAACTTAGCCCGACTAAACAGAAACAGTAACTTAAGTAAAATTAATCCAAGGAACTAGTCGGTTTGAGTAGAGTTACCGACCGACTAGATCTCAATCTAGTCGGTTAGTTCCCCTTCTCGAACCAACTAAGATGCACTAAAAGTGCCGATTCGAATCGCAGAGCTTCGGGAAGATTCCTATGGCTTCTAAGATCACTCTAACTCTAAGATATGAGCGATTTGAAGCTCGTCACGAATGACTTACTCCGAAATCGACGATCGAAGGAAGAAGCTAGAAAATCACGACGAAACGATCGAAAGTGAAAGCTATGGCGACGAAAACCACACATCCAAGGAGAAAATCCACCAAGCATATATTTAATATAGATAATCCAATTACACGAAAACCAGTCGTTACAGACACCGTTGTTGAAGGGTTGAGAAATGAGATTGTAAATCTCAAATCTCAACTTGAGCATGTTCATATTGAGAATTCGGATGAACATGTGATAGCGGATTTGACGTCTCAAAACTCAACTTTGAGTATTGAGAATAAAAATCTCAAGTCACATGTTTGTGCACTCACATCGCAAGTATCCACCTTGGATGGTTTGATGCATTCTCTCACCGAGAAGTATGAGTACACATTAGGCCGAATTGATAAATTCAATAAAGGTAAGGTCCATTTGGATAACATCCTAAATGACCTACTTCCGGCCAATCATCACATTGGCTTGGGATATAAGATGGGAGATTCATCCAAATCGTCCGCCACCTTTGTAAGGCCAACTTCTGATGCCTCTACTAGTGGAAGTAAACACTTCATGGGTAGTTCTTCTACCAATGGTGCTTCCGCTAGGTACACACCCCCATTTGGAAAGAAACCCACTTTGGGTGGACCTCCAAAGAAGGGTCATGCTTTCATGTATACCATGCCACGTAGGAACACACATCCTACCCCACATGTTCGCACGTATGATGATTTTTATGCTCCACATCCACGAGCACGTGCACACCATGTGAGACACACTCATGCACGTGTTCCACCACATGCAAATGTTCATCCACATTTTCATATGAACAATTGTCATCATGCACCATTTCATCATATGCCATATGCTTATCCACGACATGCATCACGTAGAAATCAACAACGTATGCATGCTCCCAATAGGAATAGGGCTCCCAAGACATACACTATTTGGGGTCCGAAGAACACAAGCATGCAGGCTTAAGGATATGTATGTGCAATCGTATATTAATGATATTATTTTGAATGATGATTATGTTGGGAAATTACGGTCCTTGTGGACTTGGTTTCCGAAGGGTTAGTTTCCGTTGACCCTTCATTGCTTGGTACCATAAGTTTATATTCATTTTATGGGTACCAAAGCAATTGTGGTAAGAATTGGTTTATTCTTTTTATTTGCATATTGGTCTTGGATGTGCATCTTTGTTTGAAACTTAAATTCATATTGAATTTGAATTTAGTTGTGCTATGGGTTACGTTAATTTGAATTTAGTTTGTTAAATTTGTTGCCTAACCCATAGGATCCAAAAGGGTTTTTGGATATCAAGAATTATGTTTTCTAGGTTCAATCCACTGTGAGATACCAACCCTACCAACTCTTTGATTTGCAAAGGATTTTCATTCAAATGGAGTTGATGGTGCTTAAGAGATGCACCAAAGTAGGGGGAGCTTAATGTTGTAAGTATATTCTTACATTTGATATACATTTGGTATCCATGTGTGTTGAATGCATGCTAGTACTAGAATTGCGTATGCCATAAGTGTTTATGATAATACTATCTATTTTTGGCATAACACTTTTGCATGCTACATTTGCTATTCACATTGGATTTTTGTCTCTGATGTTGATTTCGTCGCTCGACGATTATTTTGGTTAAATAGAATTGCTTTTATGAAAACATAGAATTATTTTCCATGCACTATTTAACTAAGAATGTTGATATTTGAGAGTATATTCCATAACTCAATATGTGAAATTGATTTGAGTTTTGATGATTTCGTTTTTCGATTTTTCTACTATGGTCTCGTTGACACGCTTTGATTTTCTTCGTTATTTTCCATTGGTGTCATTTGGACCGTGGTCGTATTCTTAGACTCTCATGCTTTTATTTTTTTAGCCATTGAAATCTTGTCGTTAATCTCCTCCCGATCTTTTTGCTAATGCCAAAGGGGGAGAGAATTAATAATGACGATGTGCTAATTGATAATTCAAAGCAATTTACCCATGAATCTAATTTGATATGTTAGATTCAGGGGGAGTTAAGATATAAAATGGTTTTAGATCCTAAATTGCAATAATATGATTCATATTTTATATTTCCCTCGCCTGCTTGATGCGTATGATTATTGTTTAATACGGAACTAACGTGTCATCAATGCAGGGGGAGTAAGTAAATTTCATTTGAATCATTATTATTGATTATTATTTATGTTGGTTTGTCATCACCAAAAAGGGGGAGAATGTTGAGTATTGATTCCCCGGATTTGGTTTTGGATGATGAGCAAACATAAATATCGTGTACTAACTCTCTGTGAGCGCAGTTATGGAGATCGTCGCCAAAATATTACGTACATCAAAAGCGACGTCTCAAGACTTCTCAATACGCGTGATCGTGTGCCCGAAGCTTCGTTGAAGCTCAATGAGTTTTATTGAAGTCAAAAGTGAAGATTGAAGCTTTGAAGACGGTTCGTCATGTTTAATTTATTGTCTTCTAGCTTCATAGTATAGAATGTTAAGCCTTGAGTAGGACTTACATTATAATCTTCATTTCGCTCATATCTTAGAGCTAGGATTATCTTAGAAGCCATTAGAAACTTTCCCGAAGCCTATCGCTTCTTCCCTCGGCTTCTAATGCATCTTAGTTGGTTCAAGTAGAAGAACCAACCGACTAGATAACGATCTAGTCGGTCGGCAATTCCTCTTGAACCGACTAGATGTCCTTGCTCAATTCAGCCTAGTCACTGTTGATCAATTAGTCAGTCAAAGAAGGTTCACCGACCGACTAGATGACGATCTAGTTGGTTAGGAATCCTTCGCAGACCGACTAGTTATCATTGCCTCATTTCAGCCTGAGCTACTGTTTACAGTTAGTCGATCAAAGCACATCGACCGACCGACTAGTTGAGAAACTAGTCGGTTGGAATTTGTTCTTAAACCGACTAGCTGTCTTTGAATCCGGCCTATACTATTTCAACTCTTAGTCGGTCAAAGAACACTCACCGACCGACTAGTTGGCAAACTAGTCGGTTGGCAAGTCTTCTTAGACCGACTAGTTCATATCGCCTGGAATTCTCTTTATTGGCTGTCAACCTCTTAGTCGGTTCATGTTGAATCACCGACCGACTAGTTGAGAAACTAGTCGGTCAGTGATCCTTCTTTGACCGACTAGTCTGCTTCAGAATAGAGCTGTTGGAGCATTTATTGCACGAGTTTCTCTCCTCTCTCCTCTCTATCCTATATATACTTGAAGGGCTTCTTCAAGGCTATCAAGGCTGATTATATTGAGACTTAGAGAAATCAAAGAGGAGCCATTCAACTCTATTTCAAAGCTCTCTCTTCTCACAAGAATCTCTCCCACACTTCTTGAGCCCTAATTCCTCAAGAGAGATTCTCTCCATTGTGAGCCTCTCAAGCTAAGAGCTTGATTCTAGTCACCATCCTCCATCCTAGCCTTCGATCGCTGATCATATTGGTGGAGATTCGGTTTGGTGACATCTTCTTCCCCAAAATCCTTCTTTCCCTAATATTGGTAAGTATACTCAAGGCATAGGATTTTGTGGTAAGTATTTCATTGTTTCATTTACTTCGATATTGCAAGTGTTTCTCTCAGTTGTGAGAGAAAGTGTGTGATCCCGGGTTGTGGGAGTCACATTTACATTTGTGTATGATTTGGTCTTGTAGAGCTTTTTCTACAAGAATTTCATAGTGGAAATCTTGGGTTAGTGGTTTCTAACTCAAGTATCTGGAGGGGATCCGGGTGGTTGGGACGTAGGATCACCGGTAACAAGTCGGGGAGACTTGGGTGGATCCGAACCCGTTACATACTTTGTTTGCATTGTCTATTCTTGTTGTTTGTAGCGCATTGTTGTTTGTGTGTTTGCACAATAATTAGGAATAACTCTCTTGATTATTTTAAAGTACTATTCACCCCCCTCTAGTACATGTGCAGTAGCTAGCCCAGGGCATTACAAATTATTATTGCCTTGTGGGCAATCCTTCATGCGGTGTCCTCTGTTCCTGCATTTATAACACACAACTTTTTTAGTAGCAATCTGATTAGAGGAATTTCTAGCAGGATTAGCGTTATAAGAGAGACTAAACGTAGGTGCCATTTCTGCTTTTCCTTGTTTGGTCTTGATGAATTTTCTGAAGTTTTTGACCATTAGCGCTTGCTCCTCCTCCTCCTCCTCATCTTCATCTTCCTTAGCTTGAGGAGCTAGAGGTTTGGGGGCTTTGGCCTCGGTTTCTCCCTTGATTCGATGTTCTGCAGCTCAAGCTCGTGAGACATTAAATTTCCTATCAAGTCCTCCACTCTCATCTTTGATAAATCTTTAGCTTCTTGAATGGCAGTGACTTTAGGACGAAACGAGCTTGGCAGCGTCCTTAAAATTTTTCTCACATGCTCCAAACTAGAATATGGCTTACCAAGAGAGCTAAACTTATAAACGAAGTTGGTGAACCTCGCAAACATCTCTGAGATGGATTTTGATGGAAGCATGCGAAAGCTCTCGTACTCTGTGCTCGGCAAGGTAAGTCTAGACTCCTTCACCTGTGACATCCCTCATGCGTCACATCCATCGTATGTCATATTTCCTGCCCAGTTTGACAATGCGAGATACGATTAAATTCAGATTTATCAAGAGAGAAAATAAGCGCATTCATAGCTTTACCATTAAGAGAATAAAAACTCCAATCGGCATCATTCCATTTTTCTTCAGGTTTAATAATTTCAATGTCTTCAATTTTAATCAAGGGTGGTGTTACGACCTAAAGATCGTGGGAGTCTGACTCTCGCCCAGATCCACTGACATACCTCATCGACTCACCCCTTTGCAAAGGGACCGCCGTCCCGGAGGTCCGAGGCTACATGGGAATGGGCGCACCTCGCAGCGCCCCCCTCCTGGCCGAGGCGTACAACCGCATTCGCTCGGCCCGCCAGGGGCAGTGCGCCTGGGGAGCACCTAGACAGTGCCGCCTGGGGTGCTGACAGAGGCACGTGCATATCCCTCCCTGTCAGCGGTCCATGACCCGAAAAGGTGCGCGGCCGGGCCGGACAACCCACGAACAGGTCGACCCGGTGGGTCTCCACGAACCCCGCCGCCGGGGATAGCATTGCCAGACCTTTAGTTCATCACGCACGACAAACAACCTAGTGTAAGGACACGACTGACACTAGCACCGCCCGACCATCTGACAAAGCACCCCCTGGCCGCTGAGCCCCCTGACACTTAATGCTTTCGGCCCTGACACCCTGAAAAAGGTGCCCCTGGCCGTTGCGCCATCTGACAAAAGCGAGGCAGACACTCCTGTTCCTGACATCCTCGTCCAAAGCTTCCGCTAACAGCCGGGCCAGCTCAGCACGTCGAGTCAGCATGCCAGGTCAGCCCCACCTAATCATCTCCCATCAGGTATAAATACCCCCTCACTTCTTACGGTGAGGGGGTTGTCAAATTCCCACCCCATTCCATTATTCACGCATGAGAGCAAAGCTCGTCCATATATTTGTTCTCCCACCCATAGCTCGTCAGGTACGGTCGACACACCCTCAGTCCGACCTGCGTGTCTAGCCCCCGCTTTAAGCCCAGTTACTGACTTAGGCATCGGAGAGGCTAAGGGTTGGACCCCAACCCAGCCTTTCTGACGAGTTGCTCGTTGTGCAGGGTAGCTCGCCCCTTGGCCGACGTCAGCCTTCGGTTCCAGCCGCCCGACCTTCCTCCGTCGCGTCCGGTGAGATTTGACTCAGTGGTCTTCCCCAGCGGCAAGTTTAGCCTCTTCATCCCACTAATCACTTGTCAAAAAGCCTATCTAAATCCTCTTATCAATATAACCACCGTGCCCTTGGTTCCCCATAATACAAATTCATTGTACGCGAGTTCCACCCCGCAACAATTGGCGCCGTCTGTGGGAACGAAGGGTCACACCCATGTTAGACTCCATGCCGATCACTCGGAACCCTGACCACGGCAAGGATCCCGTGGGCCAGGAGCCACTCTCTCTACCAATCACCCCGACAACCGACCCCCCTCCGGGGATAGGCGCCGAGACAGTCCAAACCTCGGCTCGCGCAATCCAGAAGAGCTTCGAGGTCGTTACTCAGGCGATGGGAGGCTACACGGCGACGGGAGCGGAGCCACCGCCCGGTCCCTCGGAGCCCCTGAACGTGAGGTGGAATCTTCACCCTCAGTTCGAGGAGGAGGGGGAGATAGGGGCTCCCCAAGGATATTGCGGCCTAGCAGAAGCTCTTGGAAGAGGAAATGGAGGTCGCGCGGCTGTGGAGGCGCCGGGAGGAGGCAGCCGCCGCGCAAAGGCATTTGGACGAAGCGGCTGAGACCGCCCGGTGGGCCTACCAGGACGAAGAAACCGCCCGCCACCAGCTCCGCTTTATCATCGTGGAACGCGAAAGGCTACGGAGGGAGAACGAAGGCAACCGGGAAATCCCGGAGGTGACGGCGATGGGCCGGTGACCCGGGGACGGGTGCGGCCCGCTGTTGGCCAGATCCCCACCGGGAGGAGGGAGTCTGCCTCGCTAGCACCACTCCCCCGATCGCTAGCACGAGGAATCCGTTTGTCGACAACTACGCTTCCTCACCGCCGAGCGCGAAAGGCTTCTGCGGGAGAATCAGGAGCGGATGGAGATCCGGGGGGAGGCGGCCGGAGGGCGATGGTACTGGGAGAACCGTAGCCCGCAACCCGTTGAATCCTCAACCCGGGGAAGGAGTCCCCCTAGGCGACCGTCACGCTACTCCCCGGGGCGGGAGGACCGTCGGCAGCCGAGGCACGACCGGAGCCAGACCCCCGAATGGCGAAGGGGGGATGCGCCCGAGCGCCCTACCTACCCGGAGGAGGCCACGCCGCTGGCACGGTGGATCATGTCCACCCCGAGGCCAGTAAGGTTCAAACCCCTCCCCCCCACCTCGCCACCTACAACGGAAGAGGTGACCCCCTCACGTATGTGCAATAATATCGGGGGGCGATGGAGGCGTAGGATATGGATGAGGCGTTCTTGTCCCGGCATTTCTCGCAAAGTCTGAGGGACACGGCGTTGGATTGGTACTTCGGCCTACCCGCGAGATCCATTGGGAGATTTGGTGAGCTGTCCCACAAGTTCTGCCAAGAGTTTCGGGCCGGGCGGACGAAGAAGAAGCCCTTGGACTATCTCAGCACAATAGTCCAAGGAGAAGGGGAGACGACGGGTAGATACATGCGCCGCTTTCAGGATGAGAGACGGGCGGTGGTGACCTGTGGCGATGAGGTACTCATGCTGGCCTTCAAGACAGAATTGCGGACTCGGAGCCTCCACAAATCCCTGCTCCGAGATCCGCCGGCTGACTATGAGGTGCTGGTTGCTATGGCCGAGAGGCATGCATTGGCCGAAGAGACTCTCGGTACAAAGGCCCTATTTCCCCCGGTGAAGCCGCTCCAAGGTGAGCCTCGATCACACCCTCGGCCAAGGTAAGAAGAGGGGCATCGAGGGCGTGACCAGCTGGCCCAACCAAGGCGCGACCCGACGGGGCGACGCCCGCAAGATCGCCCTGGCCCGGCCCGAGAGTTTGCCCCGGCCCAAGGGCCCACCCGAGCCATCCCGAGACAAGAAGGCCCCCTACGGGCGCATTACACGCAGCTCAATGCCCCCTGATAGAGGTGATGGCCGCGGCAACGAGAGCCGGACTGCTGCCAGAGCCACCCCCGGGAAATGAAGTCGGACCCGGCTCGGAGAGATTTCCAAAAATATTGCCGATACCACCGGGACCACGGCCATGACACCGACGACTGCTTCACCCTCAAAAGGGAAATCGAGCGGCTGATCCAGGCGGGCCACCTCGGGGGCTTCGTCGGGGGCAGGAGACCAGACCGAGAGGAGGGGAACCATCGGAGGGCACGAAGAGCAGACCCTCCAACGCACGGTGCGCGGGAAGAACCTCTCCCCCGAAACCGGTCATGCGCATAAACACGATATGTGGCGGGCCATCCTCCAGGGGAGCGTCATCGTCAAGCAAAAAGGTGTACGCGAGGCAAGTGATGACGGCGGGTTTCGGAGGGGATCCGAGGGGGAGAAGGATAACCTACCCTCCCATTACTTTCAGCGACGAGGATCTAGAGGGAGTCGAGCTGCCCCACGACGACGCCATCGTCATCGAGGCCCAAATAGGGACGGCCATCGTCAGCCGCCTCCTGATCGACAAAGAGCTCTTGCGACATTCTGTTTATGTCCACAATCGAGAAGATGGGGTTAAGGCCGACGGACCTGAGACCCTGCACCGGGCCCCTCGTCGGCTTCACCGGTCACTCGACCCCTATTGTAGGAGTGATCACCTTGCCAATAACTCTCGGAGAAGAACCACAGGTCGTCACCCGAATGACTCTGTTCGTTGTGGTCAACATTGCGTCGGCGTACAATGGGATCATAGGACGACCCTACATGGCGGCCATCGGAGCACTTCCCAGCCTGCTCCACCAGATGGTCAAGTTCCAAACCCCCCGAGGGGTTGGGTCAGTGCGGGGAAGCCAAAAGCTGTCCAGGAGCTGCTACGTGGGATCGACCAAACACAAGGGTCCAGAGCGAAGCCTGGGGGTCGACCTACCCGGGGGAGGGACGACTCCTACCATCAAAAGCCGGCTCCTGCTGACGGCACCGCAGAAGGACCGGGGGCCGCAGAAGAGGACCAGACCTGCCGTGCCCGTCCCAGCCCCCCTTGACGAGGGCGGGCTAACCCCACTGAAGAACGCGGAACGCCAGTCGTGATGTAGTCGGAAACTGTAAGTCTCGAATGAAATATCCTTTTCCCTTTTGCATCTTTGAATTTCGCCATTTCCACCTGAAAATTTCAGCCCAAAAACGCAAGACTCCGGGGCAGGACCAATCCTTGCCACCCAAACCGGAGAGGGGCACGGGCCAAGCTACGCGCTCGCTCTCCCCACCAACGAAGACCTCCGGGGCAAGCTTACGGAGCTTTGCCACCCAAACCGGAGCGCCATATGCGGGGTAGACGACGGCCCAATACCCGTCCGAATATAGAGGCTACGGGGAGGCGACAGCCCAATACCCGCCCTCTCAAAGACTCCAGGGCAGGACCAATCCTCGCCACCCAAACCGGAGAGGGGCACGGGCCGAGCTACGCGCTCGCTCCCCCCACCAACGAAGACCTCCGGGGCAAGCTTACGGAGCTTTGCCACCCAAACCGGAGTGCCATATGCGGGGTAGGCGACGACCCAATACCCGTCCGACTATAGAGGCTGCGGGGAGGCGATGGCCCAATACCCGCCCTCTCAAAGACTCCGGGGCAGGACCAATCCTCGCCACCCAAATCGGAGAGGGGCACGGGCCGAGCTACGCGCTCGCTCCCCCCACCAACGAAGACCTCTGGGGCAAGCTTACGGAGCTTTGCCACCCAAAGCGGAGTGTCATATGCGGGGTAGGCGACGGCCCAATACCCGTCTGACTATAGATGTTGCGGGGAGGCGACGGCCCAATACCCGCCCTCTCAAAGACTCCGAGGCAGGACCAATCCTCGCCACCCAAACCGGAGAAGGGCACAGGCTGAGCTACGCACTCGCTCCCCCCACCAACGAAGACCTCCGTGGCAAGCTTACGGAGCTTTGCCACCCAAACCGGAGCGCCATATGCGGGGTAGGCGACGGCCCAATACCCGTCCGACCATAGAGGCTGCGGGGAGGCGACGGCTCAATACCCGCCCTCTCAAAGACTCCGGGACAGGACCAATCCTTGCCACCCAAACCGGAGAGGGGCACGGGCCGAGCTACGCGCTCGCACCCCCCCCCCCACCAACGAAGACCTCCGGGGCAAGCTTACGGATCTTTGCCACCCAAACCGGAGCGCCATATGCGGGGTAGGCGACGGCCCAATACCCGTCCGACTATAGAGGCTGCGGGGAGGCGACGGCCCAATACCCGCGCTCTCAAAGACTCAGGGGCAGGACCAATCCTCGCCACCCAAACCGGAGAGGGGCACGGGCCGAGCTACGCACTCGCTCCCCCCACCAACGAAGACCTCCGGGGCAAGCTTACGGAGCTTTGCCACCCAAACCGGAGCGCCATATGCGGGGTAGGCGACGGCCCAATACCCGTCCGACTATAGAGGCTGCGGGGAGGCGACGGCCCAATACCCGCCCTCTCAAAGACTTCGGGGCAGGACCAATCCTCGCCACCCAAACCGGAGAGGGGCACGGGCCGAGCTACGCGCTCGCTCCCCCCCACCAACGAAGACCTCCGGGGCAAGCTTACGGAGCTTTGCCACCCAAACCGGAGCGCCATATGCGGGGTAGGCGACGGCCCAATACCCGTCCGACTATAGAGGCTGCGGGGAGGTGACAGCCCAATACCCGCCCTCTCAAAGACTCCGGGGCAGGACCAATCCTCGCCACCCAAACCGGAGAGGGGCACGGGCTGAGCTACGCGCTTGCTCCCCCCACCAACGAAGACCTCCGGGGCAAGCTTACGGAGCTTTGCCACCCAAACCGGAGCGCCATATGCGGGGTAGGCGACGACCTAATACCCGTCCGACTATAGAGGCTGCGGGGAGGCGACGGCCCAATACCCACCCTCTCAAAGACTCCGGGGCAGGACCAATCCTCGCCACCCAAACCGGAGAGGGGCACGGGTCGAGCTACGCGCTCGCTCCCCCCACCAACGAAGACCTCTGGGGCAAGCTTACGGAGCTTTGCCACCCAAACCGGAGTGACATATGCGGGGTAGGCGACGGCCCAATACCCGTCCGACTATAGAGCGCTATATGCGTGGTAGGCGACGGCCCGACGCCCACCCGGCTATAAGGGTGGCAAGGGCCTAGCTACCTGCCCTCCCCAAAGCGGGCCCGTGATTCTTCAACTCAAACATCGGGAAACGAATCAGGGCTCGCGGATTGAGGCAACCCTTGCGCAGGTCCAAAAACTGATGAGCCACACCAGACACCAATAAAGCCGACGGCCGAAATGACCCATCAATCCCAAAAAGACGCTCGAGGCTAACGCCACTGGTAACAGCACACCCACTGAAAAACAAGGGTTGATAAGTCACATCCGGTGCCACCTGTCAGGAGCAGGTTCCGAAGGGCACGGTTCCAATAAGCTGGCTCCAGCTCATCACATTAAGGGCAGGGGAAGGACTATAGATCTACCATTATAAATACCCCCTCGGCCCCTTCAAAGGGAGAGGACGAAAGAGATAATTTGAGGAAAGGCCAATCCCTCAGCCACACACTCTCCCAAGAAGGTGCGGAAAATGCGAGGGACCCCAACTGTTCCGGCGGGCAGTCTCCCCCGACACGATGACCCCCGATAGGTTACTCCTCTTACACGAGGGGCACCCCGCCCGCAGCTCCCCGACTTCCCTTAGACAACTTAAGGCACGGGAACTGGAGCTCCAACGGCATACCCTGCCCCTCCACGGACACCTCGCGTGCGTGTGCGCGGCTGGCCGACAACCCGATGGACAGGGCAGACCTGCCAAATCACCTCATCGGGCACTCCAGCACCCGCCAAGTCACACCAGCCTCAGCTGACTCCCCCCCCCCCCCCCCGCACCGGAGCACGCCGATAGGCTATTCCTCTTACATCATGAGCGACCCGTCTTCCACCCCTCGACTTCTCCTGGACCACTTACGCCAAGGAGAGGAGCGGACCGGTGGCGAACCACCCCTTCCCACACCCATCCTACGGCGACTCCAACCGACAGGAAGGCTAAAGCACCGTGGGATAGAGCAACCACCAAGGACTCCCTCTCCCCCCAATTCTGGAACGAGGGATAAAGCAGCCACAACCGCCCCCGACGCCGACACGTCGCTCCCCACCTCTCCGGGGCGTAGACCCTCTGAAGTGACCTTGCATCCCTTCAGGGGCACGACGACGGAGAGGGACGCGCCAAATGGAGCGAGGGCGTCCACCAAAGTAGAACAGCTCGACAATTCGCCTGCGGGCCAACCTACATACCATATCATGTCCATGCCCTATTCATTAAATTTTGATAAAAGGCTAATGAAAAGACTACTCCCAATAGACCATTAGCAATAATTTAGGCTCACTCATGCACGGGAATAACCCCCGAAAGGGGGGGGGACGAGCTCTACGCCACGCGCACGACCCTAACAAGGGGAATAAACGGGGGGGATAGTCTAACCGGCTGAGAACATTCTCAGGCGCACGACCCTAACAAGGGGAATAAACGTAGCTCGACCTACGCCGGGCCAGAGATAGCAATACCAAAGCATAGCCAAGAAAGGGAATCTCCACACACTCAGAATCCGAAAATTGCAAAAGTACGAGTATCAACCCCACAAAACTTTACTTTCTTTCTTTCTTAACACCTGTACAAAACTACTCTGTTACATTCCCCGCACCGACGGTGCATCCTCCAGTCGCGACATCCTTCCTGTCCCCTTCGGGGGAATCCCCCCCACCCTGCCGATCTCCGCCTCGACGTCCCCGCCTCCCTCGCCGATCACCCGCTCACCGTCCCCCTCCTCCTCGTCGCCGCAAGCTGTGATTCCGTCGAGGTCGAGCTCAATTTGTGGGGACAGGCCCACCACCCTCTCCTTTATCTGGACCAAGCAGGCCTCCCACCCCTCCGCCCAGTCTTCCTCGCGACCCTCTTCACGACCTGTCTCCATGCCCCGGGACATCGCATCCGCGAGGGCGGGGATGACGGTCGTGTCCTGGTACGAGCGAAATTCCTCGACCTTCCGAGCCAACTCCTCCACGGTGGCCTTCGCACGACCCGCCAGATCCACACACGCGCTTTCTCCCTCCCAAGGGCCTCCTCCAACTCCTTCGACCTATCTCTAGCCGCGGTCGCCTGCACCTCATGATCGGCCGGGACCGCCTTCAGGCGCTCTACCTCTGCCTCATACTGGCTGCACCGCTCCCTCTCCTTCTCCATTCCCTCCCCAGCACTCTTACGAAAGGCGGCGAACTTGGCCGCCACTCTAGCTATGGCACCCTCAGCCTTATGTATGGCCGGCACGTGCCTCATCGCTCCAAGCATCAAATTGATGGCCTGCACAACAAAAGAGAACCGATTTAGGGTGTTCAATAAAATCCACTGGCAAAAATCACCCGGCTTACATAACCTACCTAGACGCCGTGCCACACCGCGGTTTCGCACAGACCCTCAGGCTCCACCACCTCCAGCGCCACCCTATCGCGGGGCAAGAAAATATTCTCCGCCAGCCTCGCCGCCACGCCGCCATCCTCGAACACGGACTCATCATCTCTCACCTTGAACGGCGCCCGATGAAGAGCTTCGTCAGGATAACCCTCGACTTCGATCCTCTTAGCCTTGAAACGGACAAGCGAGGCCTCACAGCTGGGTTCGGCGGCCCTCTCCAGACCGAACAACGGACAGCCGTAGGGCCAATTGTCCCAGCCGGCTGACTTGGCCGGGCCGCCCGACGTCACGGCCTTCCCCTGCTGATCGGTAACGGCTACCCCCTCCACTTCAACGGGTACCCGGGGGCTAGATGACCTTGTCTCGGGGGCCTCCACCCCTCCCCCAGTCGACCCTTCGTCCCCGCCCTCCAGGTCGATGACGGGGGTTGCGATCCCCTCCCCGGACCCGCCCCCTGCTGACCGGTTTTCCCCCGCCCCGGAGCATCAGGGACAGACGAGCTCGCAGGCAGCTTCCTCCTCTTCGTGGACGCCTGCCCCCTCGTCGAACTCCCCACCACGCCTTCCTCTCGCAACCTCTTAGGGACCGTCCTCTTCAACGTTCGCCCCGCCTGCTCCGCAGCTCATTTCATCATCTACTCAAGGGACAAACTCATTGTGTGACCTGCCAAAGAAAGAAATTTCAGGGTAAGCACTTCAGATGCACTAATACCAAAATCTATTGTACCTTCGGGCCAGATGTTCAACGCTATCATCTCACCCCGGGCGAGCGTCTGGTAATCTCGGCCCTCCCCTGGTATCGCCATTAGAAACTGTGCCAGCTGTTTCTCCTTATCCCCCAATTCAAACCACCTCCTTCGCCTCAGGATTCAGCTCCGCCCAATCAGATCTCATCAGCACACCCTCCGGCACGCTGACAAACACATACTGCTTGCGCCACCCCTTAATCTTCCGGGCAACCCCCTAATGAGAAGATGGCTCCTCTTCGCGGAGAGATAATAGCAGGACCCCAGCCTCTTCACCGTGAAGAAATAGCGAAACAAAGACAGCGAGGGGCGAACCTGGTTGCTCACGCACAGCACAAGGAAACCCACAACTACACAATGGCATTGGGCATCAGACAATACAAGGGCAGCCCCAGGAAATTCAACACATCTAACACGAACGGATGGGGGGGAAGCGCAACCCTTGCTTGAAGGAGGACACATACACTCCCACCTCGCGGTCGCCCGCGAAACATACCCTCTCTTGCGCGTCCGGTTCGCAAACAGAATACGGTGGCCTGACATACAACTCGAAGATCTCCGCGATGGACCTCTTCAGCACCGACTTCACGCCCGCAATTTCGAGGGGCACCTCCCCAGTTTCCGCGGCGGAGCTCCCTTCCCCAACCGCCCTCGACCCCTGACCACGAAACGAAGACGTCGAGGAAGACATCGATACCTATTACCTAAAGGGCTCCGACGACTCGGACGGCAACGCTATGTCGGCGACCGCTTCCACGAGGACGACTCCGGCAAGGACAATGAAATCTCCGACAAACCCCAGCCGCTTGGAAAACCTTCGTCCAACAATCAGCTTTTCTTCGCTCCCCTCCCAGAGATCTTTTTACACGACTACGCAAAGCATCGTGACCGTTGGCCTCGCGACACGTGTCATCAATCCGTTCTCTCTCCCGCATCGATCCACGTGGTCTGACGCTTCGCGTAATGGCAGCCGTCACTTCTGCCACACGTCAACCTTGAAGTGGTCGGGTCGCTTCGATTCCCGCCCGCCGTCGAATCGCCAGGATGACGTCTAGTCACGCGACCGCCAACAGGCCCCTTCGATTCCCGCCCAAATCCCGGCGAAATGATTACCCCCATTCGAAACTACGCCACCCTTAGCCTCTTCTTTCTATCCGCCGCTCGTACCAAGGATGAGTCCGGCCTCCGTCGGGGCGGCCGAAACAAGAATGCGCCGCTTAATCAATTTCGGATTTCGGTTTCAACGCTTCGCAAACGATCGTACGGACTTCCCCACCTCGCCCCGCCTCTGCGATCCACCTGAAATCATACTTTGTTTCCCAACAAACCCCTGGTAAACGTGGTACATCTCAACTTCCCTCTCCCGACGACCCGAATATCCTCGGCATAGCGAAGTTGGGGGCAATGACGTCCCTCACAAAACTAATAGTCTACTGACACAACAAGAAAGAAGACAGCCCGACACAATACCAATACAATGCATTTATCCAAATAGCAAAGCTATACATTGAACCATCGCACACTACAACAAGACATTGGTTATACCCTCACACAAGAATGTACAGGATTCCCCAAACCTACTTTCTCAGCGATGCCGCCTCTCAGCCGACCGAGCCCTCACATCTCTCGCCACCTGGTGAACTCCCGCATCCCTTGCCTCTTGCAACATCGGCACAACATGCTCGTCATGGTAGCGGCGGATAGTGGCCTCGATCACTTCACCTTCAACTTCCTGCTTTTCCTCCAGCCGCCGCATCACGATACCCTTCTCCCTCTTCTCCGCCTCAAGGGCCTCCTTTAGGCCGGCTATTTGCTGCCTCTGTAACGCGATCACCGCCTCCTTGGTAGCCAACTCTATGGCGTGCTTCGACCGGATGTCATCCATCTCCCACGTCACCTCTAGGAGTTGGCGCTCGACCGTAGCTTTTGACGAATCAAAGTACGCGGCCCGCCCCTTTTCTACCTCACAGGCCTTCCTAACCTTCTCCAGCTCCGCTTCCATGTCCCTCAGCTTCACCTTGACCTCGCCGAGGTTCGCCCTCGCTACCTCAAGAGCCGCTCTGGTGGCGGTCACAGGAGTGCGACCCCGCAAGGCTACCAGGTCCGTAACCATCTACAAAAGACCCGAATTAGCGGGGCACGAATAAAGAAAGCCTAAGGGTGAGACGAGGGAACCGGCTTACCTGCACGACGTGCCATACAGCAGAGCCGCACAACCGTTCCGCCCCCACGCGAGTCAAGGATTCGCGATCTCGCGGTAACATGCAATACTCTGTGAGGCGCGCTGCCACCCCTGCGTCCTCGAATACCGACTCATCACAACCCACTCGAAAAGGCAACTTATGGAGGCGGTCATCTGGATACGTCTCGACTTCCTCTCGAGTCCTCTTGAAACGAATGAGGGCACCCTCACAACTCGGTCTCATCGACCTCCCCATATCCCACGAAGGGATCCCGTATGGCCACTTCTGAACCAAACGCGCCTTGCGAGGCTCGACCACCTCCGATACCCCCGACGGGACGGAGGGACCTGCCTCCCGCGCGGACGAGCCTGCAGGAAGATCATCGCCGGGCCCATCGGCAGAGATACCTGATTCAGCCGCCCTCCGTCCCGGGTGCACTCTCTCCCCACGGGAGACCCCGCCTCCCCGTTCCCGGGATCCTACTTCGTGCGCCACCCCCTTGTCTTTCTCGCAAGGACCAGTGTCCTCCGCAACGGGGACTCCGGCCGATCCCGACACCTCCTCCGGCCCTCACATCACGTCTCCACCTACGAAGGAAAAAGAGATCAGGGTAAGCCTAGCTAAAGGTTTACCAAATGTCAAAGATACCTAGGGACCAAAAGTCCTGGGCGAGCCGACTGCTCCGCGTCAAACTTGCTAGCTGACGGTACGCCTCGGGCAGTTCCATCAGAATCTGATCTTTTGCTAGATCTTCCCCAGTCAGCTCCACCCTTTCATTCACTAGAGGGTTCCGCGCCCCCCAGTTCGACATTAACACCACGTCGCTTGGCATCATCACGAAGGCGAACTCCCTCATCCATTCGCCGACATCGTCGGGCACCCCGCGGATAAGTTCTCGTCCTCTCCTAGCACAAACACATTGATACATTCCCCTCTTCCGGTCTACAAAGAAATGCTGGAACAACGCCAGGGAGGGACTCAAGGAGCAGGCAAGACACAAGACGACAAACCCCACCAACAAGCCCCAGGAACGGGGCGCTAGGGCAAATATCGGCAACTCCAGGAAGTTCAATAGATAAAGCAGATACGAGTGGATCGGGAAACGGAGCCCCAACTCGAATGACCGGACATAAACCCCGACCTCATTATCTCTAGGCGAGCACACCGTTTCCTCTGACCCGGGGACCCGTACCTCATAGGGCAGTCGCACGAACCGCACGTGTATCTCCCTGATGTTAATCCTGTCCAACCTACATTGGAGGGACCCAATCACTCTCGGAACAACGGTGCGCCATGACCCCCTCTCCCTAGACCGCCGCACCCCCCGCGGCAACGCCCCCTCTTCCACCAGCTCCTCCTCCCCCCACTCGGCTACCGCCTCCGACCTCGAAACGAGAAGCCATCAGTCGAAAAGTAAAGAAATTATTATTATTATTACCTAGCTGATCCGTCAAATCGGGAAGACTTTCGGAAGAAGATGACCGGCGGCGGAAGTCGCAACCAAGCCAGCAAGCGATAGACGGAAGTATTGAACACCGGAGAAGAATCGAAGACAAAAGAAAACTCCCGCCGACTGCCTTCCAACCCTTTTTATTTATAAAGTGGGCCACCGGGTCATCACGACCGTCGGTCCTCCGCCACGCGGTGCCCATCGGGATGTCCTTAACGCCTCGACTGGCGTGAGAGTCACCTCATCCACGCGTCACAAACCCAATCGTGGAGACGCTTCGTTTTTCTACCATCCTTTCGAATCGTAATAATGACCAGTAGGGCAGGAGTTCCGAAGCTAACGCCGCCACCCCCGGGCGTGGGCCGGGATCCTTGCCGACGGCTCGGAACGTCGGAGATAGTTCGCCCTACAAGCCGAGCCGGGCTCCCGCCTCAGGCTCGAAGGCCGGGGGCAATTGTTACGACCTAAAGATCGTGGGAGTCCGACTCCCGCCCAGATCCACTGACATACCTCATCGACTCACCCCTTTGCAAAGGGATTGCCGTCCCGGAGGTCTGAGGCTACATGGGAATGGGTGCACCTCGCAGCGCCCCCCCTCTCGGCCGAGGCATACAACTGCATTCGCTCGGCCCGCCATGGGCAGTGTGCCTGGGGAGCACCCAGACAGTGCCGCCTGGGGTGCTGACAGAGGCACACGCATATCCCTCCCTGCTAGCGGTCCACGACCTGAAAAGGTGCGCGGCCGGGCTGGACAACCCACGAACAGGTCGACCCGGCGGGTCCCCACGAACCCCGCCGCCGGGGATAGCATTGCCAGACCTTTAGTTCATCACGCACGACAAACAACCTAGTGTAAGGACACGACTGACACTAGCGCCGCCCGACCATCTGACAAAGCACCCCCTGGCCGCTGAGCCCCCTGACACTTAATGCTTTCGGCCCTGACACCCTGACAAAAGTGCCCCTGGCCGTTGCGCCATCTGACAAAAGCGAGGCAGACGCTCCTGTTCCTGACATCCTCGTCCGAAGCTTCCGCTGACAGCCGGGCCAGCTCAGCACGTCGAGTCAGCATGCCAGGTCAGCCCCACCTAATCATCTCCCATCAGGTATAAATACCCCCTCACTTCTTACGGTGAGGGGGTTGGAAAATTCCCACCCCATTCCATTATTCACGCACGAGAGCAACGGTCGTCCATATCTTTGTTCTCCCACCCATAGCTCGTCAGGTATGGTCGACACACCCTCAGTCCGACCTGCATGTCTAGCCCCCGCTTTAAGCCTAGTTACTGACTTAGGCATCAGAGAGGCTAAGGGTTGGATCCCAACCCGGCCTTTCTGACGAGTTGCTCGTTGTGCAGGGTAGCTCGCCCCTTGGCCGACGTCAGCCTTCGGTTCCAGCCGCCCGACCCTCCTCCGTCGCGTCCGGCAAGATTTGACTCTGTGGTCTTCCCAAGCGGCAAGTTTAGCCTCTTCATCCCACTAATCACTTGTTAAAAAGCCTGTCTAAATCCTCTTATCAATATAACCACCGTGCCCTTGGTTTCCCATAATACAAATTCATTGTACGCGAGTTCCACCCCACAACAGGTGGTTTATAGCCATTTTCAAC
This sequence comes from Scilla litardierei, assembly GCA_030789695.1. Taxonomy (NCBI): domain Eukaryota; kingdom Viridiplantae; phylum Streptophyta; class Magnoliopsida; order Asparagales; family Asparagaceae; genus Scilla; species Scilla litardierei. Next base: position 585,694,287 of record CM061142.1, on the reverse strand, counting down.
AATTTTCCACACTTTATAATCAACAGACACTAAATAAATTTTCATTCTAGATTTCCAATAAGCATAATCAGCACCATTAAATTTAGGGGGTCGTGATATGGACTGACCTTCAGCAAAAGCACAATCAATAGAATTCATGGTCAATCTAGCCTAGATCCTCTAACCTGCTCTGATACCACTTATTGGATCTGGATCTAAGCCTGGAGGGTAAATAGGCTAATAAAAATTCTCGTGCAAACCACGAGAAATCGCACGCAGTTATAGCAGATGCAGAGTAAACAATAAGCAATCACAGAGTGCGCAGCAGATTTACCCTGGTTCAGTCGACCCATGACCTACGTACAGCCCCCAAAGCAGATACTAGATTAATAATATAACAGGTACAACCATAAGCTAGAGCACCACCGTCTTTACACTCAACAGGCTCTCTGTACCACACGACACACGTGTTCAACAAAACTAATCCTAGTATAAGCTTTCTATTGACTAGCCCCAGCTAGTCAAACCATCCTGTCTAGCACCAAACTAGACAAAGACCCCAAAACAAGAATGGTAAAGTTTCTCCTACAAAGATCGCTACTACTACACAAATATAATAATAAAGAGATTAGAAAATCTCAGTTTGTGTAGCGGTAGTCGTCTCTATCAATCGGCTCAGGTTAGATAGTATCTGACAGGATGTAGTCGCCAATGTCACGTCCTCCTCTGAAACTTGCAGCCTATGTGTTCTTGGATCCTTGAAACTTGCAGCCTAGGTGACTTTGTTCCTTGAAACTTCTGGTAATGAATGTTGAGTCCTCTCCTTGTGTTGCGCAATGTGTTGGATGGACCTCTCTCTTGTGTTGCGGCCTTAGATGGAGTTGCACCTTTGATGTTGTGCAATATAGGAAGACTCCCCTTTAGTAACTTGCGGCCATGATTTGTCAAGCTTGAAACTTGCGCATGGAGGAATGGCTAGGGTTTCTGGCTTGCAATGGAGAGGATGCTTTGGCCTTGGTTGATGCTTGTGCAAGGAAGAAGAGCAGTGTAGCTTTGGCTTTCTAGGGTTTTGCGCAAGGAGGAGATGATATGCTCTTGTCTTGATGGCTTGCTATGGAGAGGAGAGTCTCTTGGAGATGATGCTTGCGGCCAATGGCTTGGAGGAGATGTAGCTTGCGGCCAAGGAGGGATTTTTGGGCTAGTTGCACAACATATGAATGTAGCATGGCACTTGCGCAGTGTATGATGTTATGACCGAATTCCTCTTGGTGTTTTGGTTGCCCTCTCTCTCGCAAAATCTCTCTCTTTGAATATGGGTTTATATAGGAGAGAATGAGATATGATAGAATCAATTAGAATCCCATAATTGATGGAGATTGGAAGGAATCCTAACTTGAATAGGATTTGAATGAATCGCCATGGTTATGGAGTTTGAATATGGATGGCTATGGAATTGAGTATTTATAGGATTTGAAGTGGATCTCATTTAATCACCATTGATTTGCATGAGATTCTTCATATCTCTCCATCTTTGACCAAGTCTTCAATTTGCATGGCTTTAGGATATGAATCATGCACTAATTGATTTGAATCAATTCAAATATGGATTTGAATTGATTTCCTCCTTATCTCCCCATCTTTGACTTAGTCCAATATTTGTAGCCATTATCTCCATCTTTGACTTAGTCCACTTGGCTAATGCAAGGCAAATTCCCCATCACTTTTACTTAGTCTCTCCTTGAGTATTTGCGAGAGTGTCATTCCTGAAAACACTTAGCACACACATTAAATCGTTCACATATGCTTGTTATCATCAAACACGAAATCATCGATCGTTGTATCCAACTACACGTTGTATCTTGTATCCAACAACACAAAGTTATACAGATACAAAACATAAGACACGTTCTGCACAAGAAACCTAAGATTTTTTCTTCACTATTTAACATCTTGTTACATCTTACTACATCATAAATGCATAACAAATTATAGTGAACAACAAAGCAAATATACAACCAAAATAAAACCACAACATTTGTGACATTTCAAGCATTATCCTATGGCTTGACCTATTAGATGTGGCTGATACAAAGTTTTCCATATAATTGCTACAATATGCTTCTCTTCTGCTCATGACATTTGCACTGGAAAAAGAGTAGCTTGTTTCCTCTTGCAGCTCTCCATAATTCCTTTCGCATTATCGGATCCTTATCTTTAACTTTTTTATTTCTTATAGTAACTCTCTTGCATATTTCTTTTTATGCAGGCACAATTCTATCTCGTTCACCGAAACAAAAACATTACATCGGTTGCTCTTGTTGTAATTTAAACAAACATAAAATCTTCTCCCAATATTTTTCCGTGTCATTGCAGTCCTCAACCTTTCATGCATATTTTTCCGGTTCAAAGAAGCAACTGGATTGTTCTCTCCTCCTTTCATGCATATTTTCCTCTTTCATGATCTGCTACAATTCTACTCACATAATATAAAGAATCAACAAATTTCATCACATAGAAAGTAACAGATTATAAATCAAAAAAATTCATTGATATCGCACTAAGATCATCACATTTTCTTCCTAATTTTTATAGATAAAACAAAATTTCTATTTTCAAAGACAAAAATTTCACATTTTCTTCCTAATTTTAACATATAAAACAAAATTTCAATTTTCAAACCCAAAAATTTCTGTTCTCTACGTAAACTACATCTTAATCCCCAAAATTTCGTACTTATATCGAACTACAATGAACGCATTTATGTTTAAGCAATCCCTCATTAACCCCTTCTTTTACCTGGAGAAACTGAATCTTCTTGAACCCCTAAAAATTTCATTAATATTTCGACCTACACTCATCTAATTTTTTTTATGTACCCCATAAAATATTTTCTCTAAGTAAACTACATCATAATCCCCTCGTATTCACCAAAAAACACTTACATCATATTGCACCCCAACACTTTCATTATCAAGCTAAATTCACACCTCAATGTAAAATTTACCTTCGACTTACCGAAGCTTCCCCCATGCGCGACTTCCTCAGCCTTTAATCCCCATAATGATATCCACCATGCCATGAAAATTCTCCACCACAACGATCTCCACCTCGCTATGTGGTTTTCCCCTCTCTTTGGTCTGTGCTTAGAGCAATGATCTCCATCGCGCTTTAGGTATGTGCAATGAGCAAAAATTTATGAGATTTTGAGCCGATATACTCTCATTCAGTTCAATTTGGACTTAAAGGTATTTTCGGAATATTAGGTATGTGAACCGAGCAAAAATGCGACTTTTTTAAAAATGCAGGCCTGTTCACGAAGTTATTCCCCATGCAGTCTATGAACTAAGTAAAAAGGGATGTTCGCGTAGCAATTCCCAAAGGGAGTTCATTTGTGACCCCACCGTTTTACTCACTCGCACATACCACTTATTTACAAGTTTGACATTCAAACTTTCCCCATTGTACTCTTTTACCACGCGCACTTCCCCACTGTTTTACTCTGCCGCCATCCCCGTCGTCCCTCTACGACGATGACGACGAGGAAGTGTTGGCGGCCGCCGCCCCTCCCCTCATCCCCAGCCCCCCTCCGACACCCACCCCTCCTCCCCCTCCCCCTCCTTCCCAGGTCCACCACCACCCTAATCCTTCGCCCCCTCCTCCGACCTCGGCAACATCCCCTCCCCCCTCCTCAGACTTCCCACGGCCCTTCCCCGTCACCCCCCTCTACGGCTCCCCTCGTCCGCGGCAAACCCTGGCAAAGACCTAGAAGAGAAAATTTCGGGTTTGAAGTTTATAGGGGAGCGCCCCTCTTGGTGAAACCCAAATAGCGACCGCCCCTCTTTGCCACTTATTTGGGTTTCGTCGGCGAAACCCTGATGAAACCCATTCTGCCACTTATTTGGTGTTTCTTCGGCGAAACCCCAACAAAACCCCAATGCAAACCCTTGGGACTTTTTCAGAAATTTAGTAATTGGTCGGTGCGTAGGAGTAATTTCAATGGCAGACTTGTAAATAAGTGACATAAGCATGGGGATAATGGCAAACTTGTAAATAAGTGGTATAGCCGCGGAGTAAAACGGTGGGTGCGCAAATCAATTCCCGTTCCCAAATCACTTTGGTCTGTGTGTATAAAAGTTGTTAAATCCTCTCACTGTTCGAGCAAAAAAGAAAATAAAACTCCATTAAATGGAAAAACTCAAAGAAAATCTCGATGCTAAAACCCTAGATCCAAATCCAACTCCCGCAGCAGCAACAACAATTACAGCAGCAGAATCGAACCCACATCAACACCCGAATCCAATTCCTCCTCCTCGCTCTTCGACCACTGATGATCCCAGAACCGTGGGGGAAGGGAAGAAAGATTCGAGCTTGAAGCCCGTGAACGCGACGGTGGCGGCGCTTGAAGCGGCGGTTGCTAGCGGAGCTGTGGCGGATTTGGAGAAGAAGCTCCGGCGAGCGGAGCGGTTCGGCGTGGCGGTTCAGCTCTCCGAGGAGGAAAAGCGGAGGACGCGAGCGGAGAGGTAGGGTTCAAGTTTTTTGTAGTAATCTTACTGGTTTTTAGGGTTACAGGTATGAAATTTATTACATGAGCTGGCCGGAACTCTCCCCCTTGCCTCCATTCTTTCCGACCGTACTTGTTTGTATAATCTAATAGACTTGTTTTTCCCCCTCTGATGCTTACATATAGTACATTGCTATGTTATTGAATGTGTGGGATTGAGAATCAGAGTTCTTTCAAAATCTGTGGTTTCAGGGTTTGTTCCTTATTTCATTTGAAAGATGGAGTATCTTGCATTCTGATATCCCAAGTTATGTTTTGGACAGTCACAAGACCATAATAAGAAGCATTTGAGTATGAATTAATGATTATATGCAGAAAAAAAGTGAATTAAACGTTTGTTTAAAACTAAGAAATCACCAAATGCGTGTTTTCTCGTAAGGGGGAATTCATGATCACCACAAACAAATAATTGGAAAACGAGGGTGATATTATAAGCTAGTTAACAATTTATACAAATTGATTGGCTATAGAACTGTATAGTTTTAAAAAAGCGATGCACCAAATTTACCATTAAAGCAGCAATACCAAATGCACCAGCACAATTCTTGTTCTTCTTTCTTTTGAAGTTCAAGTCCTTCCTGTTACAAATGGATTTTTTTTGGCGTATTTTACGAAATAGAAAATCGTCTACAGAACCCGCAGTGATATTTTTCTCAAATTCATTCAACGTAGCTATATGATATAGTAGATAGGGATATACTGATAATAATATTTAAGGATGCCATCTAATATGGACCATGATGCAAATAACAATATCATCATTTACTGTCCTTATCCCTCCTCATGATAACCAAAATCCCTTTTATAACACGCATATTGAATAAATTAAGCCTATTCGACTATGTTACTAGATAGTTATAAGGTTTATTTTACATCTATGGTGCTAGATTTTATTCTGTTTTATGTCTTGGAACATATCGTGGCAGAAAAAAATTGGGTTTTGACCAAATTTTCTTGAACCATGCCCTTTTCAGAGTTTTGGACATGACGATTTATGGCACTGAACCTATCATAGAATCCAGACTTTAAGTTCAAGATAGCAAATCATGGATTCAATTTTCTTGTTATAACATGTGGTTACATAAGTGTGTCAAAATGGACCCTTAATTACAAATGCATTTATGCATTGATGGACTTGGAATCTATAATTCTTGTGTAAGATTCTGTTGTAAAGTCAGGTGTTATGGTTGCCTAGAAATTTTGGATTTGATTTTCTGAAAAAGGTGACTAAGCCCATTTATAATCCTTGATACCTGCTTTTGTCTGACCCGTATAATTAGAAGGTAATAAGCCCCATCTGCATCCCTTGAGGTGTGACTCATAGGTAAGCGCATGGGCATCTGAGAATTGGGCTACGACCTTTATTTTAAAAATACCTTTTGTAATTTATCATCTAAGCCATTTCCCATGAGAAAGTGTTCCGCTACTAAAATCTAAAGATATGAGCAAAAGAATAATAAAGTTTCACAATTGTGTGATGTGTGATGTCTGTTAATCCACTGCCAACCCTATATCGCCAACCCTATATCTGTATTATAGTTTTTGTCCATGTTATTGTGAGCAAGTGATGGTCATGCCTTTACATTGGCATCAAATTTCATGAATTTCAAGTTGACGAATTCACAAGTCAGAGTTGTTACCATCTATTTTATGTTGGTGTGTATTGAGTAGAGGTTCCAAGGGGTATGTGTGTTCTTTGTTTGATGTCTCACCAAGGTTGTTAATCATGTGCAATGTTTTATAAGCGGCCATCTAGGCACTTAAGGGTCCTCTTACGTGGTTTTAGGATCCTGGCCATCTTGCTTAGGTTCGCTAAGCCGTAAGCTGTTTCTTCCCTTGTATTTTATTTAGTCCACATCTTTCTTAAAGGAGTGTGTTTAAAATTAAATATAACTAATAGGTTAAATTCCACTAATACCTTCTGAACCATGTGGGGCGTGTCACTGGATATCATTGAATTATGAAACTATGGAAAAAAATTCCTAGGTAGGGGGGACTGAATCCCAATTTTTTTTCCTTTTTAACCACTCCTTGCTTCTCCCCCATATTGCTGATGTTCCTCTTTCCATCACACAATCTCCTTTTTTTCTTCTCTCACACGTCACATCTGTCCACTCTGTCCACTCTTAAACTTGCTGCTCCTTTTTAAAAAGGTGGGATGCGGGAGAGAAATGGGAGAGAGTGTGAGGAGAGAGATGAATAACATCAAAAGGGGAAGTAGGCAGGTGCAAAAAATTAAAAAAAAAGGTTTAATGGTACTTGCTAACCCAAAAATGTTTCCGCCAGGTTCATAAGAAAGGTATGTTTAGTGACACACTATAGTTCAATGGGTGTTAATAGAATTTACTATAACTAATATTCTTAAATTTTATCATCACTTCCATTAACCCATAGTCGTATTCAATCTATGTTACTGATACGATCCGGAGATCGAACCAATCAAATCAGCGTTTAAAGGTGGGAAAAAATTAATAAGGTGAGTTTTTTTAATGAGAATTATAATGCGAAGAACGAAGAATTAATAGATAACCGAGCCTCTTTCGAGAGGAGACTCGCTCTCCTGAACTTTTGGTGAACGGACAAAAGTCTAAAATCCTTCACGAAGGAGGCCTAAGTGTTCTTCGACAAAATAAGCATGAAAACAAATAAAGGCGGCTAGCCCTAATTAAATAGAAAAGAGGGGATTTACTAATCTAGTATGAAAAGACTAGAATACCACTAGACCCACTAATCCCACTACGCGGTGTCCCCACGCCTCCTACGCCGAACGTACGTCACCAACGGTGGGCCCACCCCTTTAGGAGGCGGGGATGATGCGCCCGCATCAATACCCTCCTAAAAGAGCCATCTTGTCCTCAAGGTGGAAGTCCGAAAACTGCTCCTGGATCACGCTGTACGTCTCCCATGTAGCATCGCAATCTGGCAAACCCGTCCAATGTATCAGCACCTCCCTGCGCCCGCTCGGTCCCTGGCGGACTGCCCGAACCTCTAATGGCTCCAACATCACCTCCCTGCGCCCGCTCGGTCCCTGTCGGACTGCCCGAACCTCTAATGGCTCCAACAGCACCTCCATATCCTCAGTCGGGGTGGGCGGTAGCGTAGACGACACCGTCTGCTCCCCAATGGCACGACGAAGCTGCGACACATGAAATACTGGATGTATCGTAGCCGTTGGGGGCAACCTCAACCTGTAAGCAACTTAGCCAATCTTGGCCGAAATCTCAAAGGGTCCATAGAATCTAGCCGACAGCTTCTCATTCCGTCTCCTCGCTAGTGATCTCTGTCTGTAGGGTCTCAGCTTCAGATATACCATATCTCCCTCCTGAAAGTGCACATCACGACGATGTCCATCTGCTCTAGTTTTCATCACCTGCTGAGCCCGTAACAAGTGCTTCTTCAGCTCCTCCAGCATACCCTCCCTCTCCTCCATGTAATCCTCCACCTGCGACACTTGTGTCTGTCTGTCACCAAACCGAAGCAACTCTGATGGGTCCCTCCTGTACAACACCCGGAATGGTGTTGTCCCTGTTGCCGAGTGGTACGAAGTATTGTACCAATACTCCGTCCACGCCAACCACCGATGCCACCTTGAGGTGTCTCCGATGCAAAACACCGCAGATACGTTTCAATACTGCGATTCACTACCTCCATCTGTCCGTTTGTTTGAGAGTGATAGGCGGTACTTCTCTTCAATACCATCCCATGGACCCGAAACAGCTCCCGCCAAAACCCACTCATGAACACTTGGTCCCGGTCAGACACTATGGACGCTGGGATCTCATGCAGTCGTATCACCTCTCGAGTAAAAGCTATAGCAACTAAAACTGCCGTGTAAGGGTGTTTCAGCGATACGAAGTGAGCATACTTACTCAATCTATCCACCACCACGAATATCACAGTGTACCCCTCCGATCTGGGTAGCCCATCGATGAAGTCCATCGTCACTTCATTCCATACCCGCTCAGGCAACGCGAAGGGCTGCATCAACCCTGTCGGTGCCATGGCCATGTACTTGTGACGCTGGCAAACGTCACAGGCGGCCACCAAGCGGGCTATCGTCTTCCTCATACTTGGCCAGTAAACCTCCCGAGACATCCGCATATATGTCTGCTGCACCCCAGAATGACCCCCAACCACCGAACTGTGGAACTCCTGAAACAATACTGGTATGAAGGCTGAAGTCTGTGGTAATACTAACCGCCCCTGGTACAACAGCTTCTGCCCCTCTAGAGAGTACCCATTCGGCTCCTCCCCGCCTCCTTGTAGCCGCTCACGGATCTGTCTCAACTCTGTATCGGCCTCTGCCTCCCGCAGCATGGGTTCCCCGTCTAACCACATTGGTAAGGAAAGCGCCCTCAAGTGCACCCCCTCCTCTCTGCGGGATAATGCGTCAGCCGCCTTATTCTCTAACCCCGGTCTGTACTCAATGTCGAACCGGTACCCCACCAGCTTGGATAGCCAACGCTGATGCTCCTCAGTCACCAACCTCTGCTCCAGTAAATACTTCAGGCTGCGCTGATCTGTCCTGACCACAAACTCCCTCCCTAACAGATAGGGTCGCCACTTCTGCACCGCTAACACGATAGCCATCAGCTCCCTCTCGTACACAGATTTCAGCCGTGCTCTAGCCGAAAGCACCTGGCTGAAATAGGCTATCGGCCGAACCAACTGCATCAAAACCGCACCCAAACCAACACCTTATGCATCAGTCTCCACCACAAATGCGATGCCGAAGTCAGGTAGCGCCAACACAGGAGCTGTCGTCATCGCTACCTTCAAGGCCTCAAATGCATTGGTCGCATCTTCTCTCCACTGGAACCCATCCTTCTTCAACTGATCAGTAAGTGGTTGTGCAATGGTGCTGTACCCCCTCACGAACTTTCGGTAGTAGCTCGTAAGTCCGAGAAATCCCCGCAACGTCCTCAGAGAGGTAGGTACCGGCCAATCTAATATCGCCTCTATCTTCGCCCTGTCTGCCGCTACTCCTGCTGCAGACACCACATGTCCATGGTACTCTGTCTGTCTCTGGCTAAAGCTGCACTTCTTCCGGTTTACATATAGTTGATGCACCAACTCCTAGAATACCACCTCTAGATGATCAACATGCTCCTCCATGGTTTTGCTGTAGACCAGAATGTCGTCAAAGAAGACGAGTATAAACCTCCTCAGGAATGGCCAGAAGATCTTGTTCATCAATGCCTGAAACGTGGAAGGAGCATTCGTCAAGCCAAAAGGCATGACGAGAAACTTGTAGTGCCCCTCATGGGTGCAAAACGCTGTCTTCGGCACGTCCTCTGGCCTCATCAAGATCTGGTGATACCTCGCCTTCAGGTCGATCTTCGAGAAAACAACTGCACCATGCAGCTTATCCAACAGCTCGTTGATCACGGTGATAGGAAACTTGTCAGCCACCGTTTCCTTATTCAGCGCTCTGTAGTCTACGCAGAAGCGCCAACTCCCGTCCTTTTTCTTCACCAACAGCACCGGGCTAGAGAAGGGGCTATCACTGGGCTGGATTACCCTAGCCTGCAACATCTCACCGACCATCCTTTCTATCTTGTCCTTCTGTACATGGGGATAACGGTACGGCCGCACACTCACTGGTGCTGCTCTCTCCCGCAAAACTATTGCATTCTCATGACCTCTCACCGGTGGTAGCCCCTGTGGTTCCTGAAAGACCTCCTAAAACTGTTCCAGCACTTACTTGACCACCCCTGGGACCTCTGCCGGCTACTCCTGCTCAACTCCAACTGCACGGCACTCCACCAAGTATCCCTCTCCTTCCTTCCGTAAGGCCAGAGTAATGGCCTTAAAGGCCACCACATAGGGTGGGATCCCTCCGTGAGCACCACCATGCGGTCCCCTTCCTGAAACTCCATCCTGAGACGTTTCCAGTTCACCCGCATGTCCCCCAACTTTTTCAGCCACTGTACGCCCAGAATGATATCAACATTTTCCAACTCCAGGGGTAAGAAATCCTCCCTGATCTGCACCCCCTATAAAGTCAGACACATGCCCTTGCAGAGCCCCTTGCTCTCCTCCATCTTCCCTGTCCCCAACAAAACAGTAAACTTCTCCATAGTGCTCAATTGCAACTCATGACGCTCCACTACTCGGCTGGAGATGAAATTGTGGGTGGCCCCACTGTCTATCAGCACTGTCACCGCTGTATCACTTAACTGACCTGATAACTTCATGGTGTGGTTCGGAGTGAACCCTACCACGGAGTTCAGGAAAACCTCCGCGAAGTCTAGATGAGACTTCTCCTCCTCCTCTGGTGACTCCTCGTGCTCCTCCTCATCACCTTCATATCCCTCCTCGTCCGATACCATGGTAATCTGTAGCAGGCGGCTCGCACATTTGTGGCCAGGGGTGAACTTCTCGTCGCAACGGAAACACAACCCCTTGTCACGCTTCTCTCTCACCTCCGCCTCCGTCATCCGTCGCCCGGGAACAGCTGGGCCAGCCTCCCCTCTAGTCTCAAGCGCACCCGTGGACGCCCTCAGTGTTGCTGCTGCAGGCGTGGGACGGGGATTTTGGGTCTCCCAAGCTCCTCGTATCCTCCTCTTCTCTGCATGTTTCTCCTCCGCCTTATGGACCAGGCGCAGGACATCCTCCAAGGTCCCCGGGATCTGCATCCGTAACTCCGCCCGTATAAAGGGCTTCAACCCCCTAATGAAGTTTCCGATCATAACCTCATCCGTTACCCCCTTCATCCTGATGTTCAGCATCTCAAACCTTTCCACATAGTCTCTTACCGTCCCTTCCCGCCTCAGAGCCGACAGCTGCTCATAAAAATCTCCCCCTGGGGTCTCCTGGAATCGATCAACGATCAAAGCTGTCAGCTCCTCCCAAGTGCGAAAAGGGATCCGCGCCACTTTCCATTTGTACCATGCCAACGCCTTGCCCTCGAAATAGATCCCGATAGCCCTCAGGACCTCCCCCTCCAACAACCTCATCACCTAGAAGTAGCGCTCTGTCCGATAGATCCAACCGTCGGGATCCGTGCCATCAAAGATCGGCATCTTTAGCTTCATCAGTCGGCGATCCGCATTGATGTCCCCTGCTGTCCCCCATCTCTGCCACGACCACCTACCGCGCCCATACCTCCACCGAACGCCTCCACTGGACCTCCCTCGTCTACTCCGTACAGCTCCTCGGGCCACCCAGGCCTCTCCTACGCCTCAGGCTTGTAGTAATGCCCTGGAAACTCCGGTGGTTGCGCAAAAGTGGCCCATCCGTACTGCTGGATAGGCGCTGTCTGGCCTCCCAAATAGCCCCCGGACCCTTCCCACGTCCCGGGAAGCCCTCGAAAGCCTGTCTGGGGTCAACCGTTGGTGTAGGCACCTGTGGAAAAGCCTCTGGTCTCCAAAATTGGGCCGCAGGGGTCCCGATGGTTGTCTTTTGCCCATCCTTCTCCGCCATGCCCCCAGGTGGGGGCTGCCCATGCCGTCACACCCCTAAATCTGGCCACTGGTCCCCCAGCACCCCCGCAAGGGGGTGCCGCTGCTGTTGCGGCCCCCAGGGGGCTGCTTGTGCTGCCGTGGGCCCCCAGGGGCTTGCTGTAGCTGCGGCAGGCCCAGATGGGCCTGCCGGGGTGGCCGCCTGCTGGGGTTGGCGCAGGCCCAGATGGGCCTGCCGAGCTCTCTGCAGGCCCAGATGGACCTGCCGGCCTGCAGCTGGGTCCCCTGGGCCTGTCATTGGTCGGACAAGCCCGGTAGGGCTTGTTGCGGCTGCGGCAAGCCCTAGGGGGCCTGTCGCAGCCGTCGCCACCTCCGTTGGTCCGTGATTTGTTGATTCAAGCGTGGAATCGTCCTGATTCTCTTTCCCTTGGATCCTCTTGCCCCGATCTCCTCCTTTTTCGGTCGTTAGGGTTTGTAGCATCTCCATCATCGCCGGAATTGACGCAGTGGCCTCCCTCAAAAATTTCAGATCTGAAGTAGCTTCCTTCAACCTTTGGAGATCGCGTCCCGTCTGCGTGGCTTCCCTCCTCATGGCCCGGAGTTCGATTTGGATGTCTTCTTGTGAATGGGCGTGATCTTTGATTGACTCTCTTAGGGTTTTCTTCAACCACTCGATCTCCCGGTTGAATTCTTCCCGAAGCCCTTAAACCTTCTCATCCACGATATCCGTCTTCGATCTCGTGCTCGTCGCCATTAGATCTCACCGCTCTGATACCAATTTGATACGATCCGGAGATTGAATCAATCAAATCAGCGTTTAATGGTGGAAAAAATATTAAAAAGGTGGGATTTTTAATGAGAATTCTAATGCGAAGAACGAAGAATTAATAGATAACTGAGCCTTTTTCGAGAGGAGACTCGCTCTCCCGAACTTTTGATGAACGGACAAAAGTCTAAAATCCTTCACGAAGGATGCCTAAGTGTTCTTCGACAAAATAAGCATGAAAACAAATAAAGGCGGCTAGCCCTAATTAAATAGAAAATAGGTGATTTACTAATCTAGTCTGAAAAGACTAGAATACCCCTAGACCCACTAATCCCACTGCACGGTGTTTCCACGCCTCCTACGCCGAACGTACGTCACCTACGGTGGGCCCGCCCCTTTAGGAGACGGGGATGATGCGCCCGCATCAGTTACATTGATAAGACAATCCTGAAATGGACGCATCATGTAGATTTGAAGTAGATTTTTTTGAAAAATACATATATTGTTGTGAACGAGAAACAGATTTGGAGAAGTGTTGAGGCTAGAAAACCCCTAGCCTCCTTTATATAGTATTCATAATGGGTACTCATGTGGGTGGATACCCAATAGGCCCAATGGGTCCTATTCATAACACTTCCCCTTATCCAACCAACGTGGTATACTCGACTTTATGAATACTGAATGATTCATTAGTACTACTGAGTATCTTAAAGGGTCGATACTTCTGGATCCAAGTTAAGGGTAAACCCTTAGCTATGGAAAACACTGTGGGAAAAAACCGATAGCGAAGGGAAAAGAGTACAGCACTACATAACTTCCCCTGATTTGGGGATGTGTCGAGGGGTGGATACTTCTGGATCCAGAGTCAATGTGGTTGCCTCATTAAAACCTTGACTATGGAAAACCCTGTGGGAAAAACCACTAGCCAAGGAAAAAGAGTACAACTCAACAGTTGACTCCCCCTTATTTGATCAAGCTTCAGGCTTGCAGATATTCTATATATCTATACATTTATCTCCTATGTGTCTATACATCCATCTCATCTACAACATTCCGAAAGCAAAGGTAAAGTACACGCATCACTCATCTATACAAGTTTCACTCATATAAGGCAGTGACTGAAACTGAAGGAGCGCTGCAAACTTGGTAGACAGCTCCACGTCTCAATCGTCATTGTCTGCAAAGGTACTTCAGGACCTGGCTTTGTATGTTCTTGAACTGCTCCTTGGGTGATGAGCTTCTCAGGATGGTAGAAGGATGTAGACTTGGGAGGATTCTGTGTAGATCTTCAGGAGGTGGACGTCCCTTTTATACTATTCATCGCGATGATCTGTAACCTGTATATGCAAATACATTTAACATAGAGGATTTTTCCTCGACCCTTGGAGATAGGCAGAAGCTACATATCTCTGGTCCAGTGGCGCGCTACAGGCGCTGCACTGTACCTGGCTAATAGCTATACTGCTAACGCTCAAAAGAGACGCATGCAGTTGGCCAGGTAAAAGAATGTTTCAAAGACACTTAAGGTACTTCTGGACCATATATATTCTTCCCCTCTTCCAGCTAACGGAAAGGGGGTTTTTTAATGTATATCCATACAACCAAATAGGTGTATTTGGTGGAGAATGAATTTAATTTTTCTTCATCAATCGTCATTGAATGAAGTTTTCATCTTCGGGATGATTAATTAATGTCATCTTCAGGATGATAGTTCATTTTCAGGATAGTAGTTCATCTTCAGAATGATTAATGTCATCTTCGGGATGATAGTTCATCTTTGGGATGATTGTTCTCTGTAAGCCAACAATTTATGCCTAGCTTAGGACTTTCATATCATATCATATCTGATAGATAGGCTTTAACAGATATTTCGGTATTTTCTCTTCAGGAGATCCGATAATATTTTGAGTTATTAAAATAATCTCAATTCTTTTAATTTGCTCTCTTAAGAACAATACTGTTTTTAAGAGGTGCAAACAACAACCTTTTAGTATGAGTCCTTTAAGGATATTTTGTCTAGGTTGTCTTTCTTTTAATCATAGTATTAATATGTGTCCCAAAAAGAAAGGAAAGTAAAGAAAAAATTTATATATGCAGTTGAAGAAATTTTATATCGGTAATGTTGTCACATCCAATAGCAACATCAACCAAAAATTCCCTCTTTTTGCCATTCGTTGGGTTACGCCTTGACATAAACCAGTCGATGCATCAGATTCATCTTGTAAGTGAGTTCAGCTCATCTTACTTGATTACTTCCTGGTTTGAGCGATTTATACCTCTAAATCTATAGCAAATTAAAATGCTTATATCTAACGATTTTATTTTAATTCTCCTTCAATACTCAGTTATCCCACAGGATTTGATATTATTTTTGATACCAGGACTTCAGGTCCAACACCTCATATTTCATAAGTGAGTCCAGCTCACCTTATTATTGCCTCATTCCACATTATTATAATTTGGCCAAATCTCTATCTTTGCTTCAGGCAAAGCGGAGTTGTGGAATCGATATTAACTGGCAAAGTGAAATATGAGAGAATTTGTCGACAAAATGTGTTCTTTCTTGTCCAAAACTCACCCCGTACGTATTATAATCATTTGATTTCTCCCAGAGGTGTCTCCTTCACGACACGTTAAAGAAGTGAAGGTTCTGGGACGGGTAAAGAATATGGACAGATCCAAAATTGGTCCTTAGCAACCAAGTTGCAATAAGGTTCTAGATTTGAGCTCACTTTCCTGTGGTGGTATTGCTTTTTCGGTCTCCAGTAGTAGATCTCTCTCTTTGGAGCCTAGTGGTATGTCCTCTCATCTCTTAAGGACATCCACTTCTGCTACTGGTGGATTGCATCCATTATATTTGGTATGTCAATCCTTGCTGGATTTTTAGTAGCAGGGATGTGAAAGTTTTTGACAATATTTAAATTGTCAGTCTGATTGTAACCAGATCATATGTATTTACTTTTTAAATGGTCAATTTTGAGCTTCAGGCTCATAGATGATTTGAACCAAATAGGGAATTGAAGGATCTTCAGGATCATTATTACCATCAACACACAATCTATAAGATGTGTACTAATGCCTTTCTCATACGAGATTTATTCATCAAAGTTGGTTAGTCCTGATGAATGTGTTCTCTTTATGGCATCATGACGGTTTATGTAGTGTTGCTTCAGGAACACATACACAGCGTTGCGGACGTACTATCTTTAAGATGTGCTCTAAACCCATTCTTAGAAAATGTTTATATGGAGTTGATCAGACTCATATAAAAAGATTCTAATGGTGTGTTTAGCTGAGTGCACGCAACCACTGTTGCTAATTATTTATGATTTCCCATTTTTATCCAAAGTTACCACTATTTTAAAAATGTGGTTGGATAATGACCATTTAGAGGATATATATTGATGAGTACACAAAAAAGGTACATCATCAGTCATTTTAAGGGAGTGGACAAAGCCTATTTATATCCCTTAAATACTCTCAAGAGACCTAAAGGTCTTCATTATCTTTAATGATGATAGTATATCATCTTAAATTCATTTGAGGAAGTGGGGAGAGTCAATGTCCATATGAATGGAGATGATCTCATTATCATTTTTCCTTTTTGAATAGGTCAATGAAAGTTTCACCCTTTTTGAAGAATCTTCGGGTTCGTCTGGTTAATGATGTCTTGCATCATCAATCCAGGGTGATATCGATCAAAATTGGTCGATTCTGGACACTTCTGATGTTCCATAATTAATTCCTCTTTTTGAATTTATGTGGGACTTTTGAAAAGTCTATTAAAATGCTCAAGTTAATTTTGTCCGGTAATAGTTGAACTGTGTTCAAAATGTGAAGGATTACATCTTCACATTGACTATTGTGCGGATCATTATGGTACAAAGCTTCAGGCTTTATTTATTTCTTGAGTCATTTAGGGATTTCGTTTTGACGAATATCCTTTGAAACTGTATAAGTTTCAGAGAGTATATGACATCCTCATTTTATTTTTAGGGGTATTCAAGATGGCAAATCATTCGCAGTAAAATAAAATGTATTAAAACTACAAGAGAATAATGCTGATGATTTTGTTAAGTCAACAAGTGACATAGTGTGATGTGTGCTCTTGAAAACATACAACAATAATCATGCTCATTAAGACTTATGTTATGACAACAGATATATATGATTTCAAAGTTTATTTGTCCTCGGGGAGTAGTTAAATATACATAAGGTCAATTAGACTTTCGTCGTTTTGATTAGATATGTATGTATTTTTATATGGCATAAGTTAATGCACATTCATGTTTGCAAAAACATTATGGCTCTTATCAGAACTTCTGGTCTGATATTGGCTTGCCATTGCTTACTCCATGTCGAGGTATATCATATCTTCCCTTTCCCATTTAATTCAAGACTTCCCCTGTTTAAGTTTTCCTTATTTTTATTTCAGGTCATGTTTGATCCTGAACTTCCCCTGATTTCAATATTCCTTATTTATAAAGGACAATGAAAATTAGTCTTGCTAAGAAGACATAAGCAGGGGTTTGAGCAAATTATTTTATACTTCCACTTTTCTGATTAATTAGAGACTTTTAAAAAGTCTATTTGAATGCTCGAGTATAGCTTCAGGCCATTTACTTGAGTCGTTCAAATTTTATGTGGATAGTTTTTATGTGGATAGTTTATCATGCTCAGAGGGGAAAAACAAATACGTGGCTACGAAATTTATAATTTCTCACTTATCTATTAAGTCACGACTTCGGGCGTACACTTAAAAATAAGGGGTAGATTCAAGAATCATACATTGTAAAGTGAGACGACTCTAAAAGAGTTTAGCGGGTATGACAACTGCTGGTGTCAATATTTACCGCAAATGCGCATCTCTAAAAAGATCGCATAAATGGTTTTCGCAGAAGCCATCGTTTTTGTTGATATTTATTTTATTATGGGAAAAAGGTGCTGACTTTTGATTTGATTTTGAACTTCAGGTTCATTTTGTCAAAGTGGATATGATATTAAACTTTTTGAAATCATGATTGTCATATTGTCATAAATATCGTCATATCATGAGTCCATCATAGCTTGTAAACTAAAGATTATGCTCAATTAAACTGAATTGAAACAAGTATGATGTATACACATGCTATTTATATGCTGCAGGCATTTAAATAATCTCATCGTAGATATATAGTCTAGCTATAGGCGTTAAACTATATCAAAGTGATTTTAGCATGCTTTTTAACAGTTTCATTGTAACATTAACATAGCATGAAAATGGTTAACATCCACGCATTTAATGTATAAGCAATGAAAAAATAACTTAAGACTATGGGGATCAGCCAGCCGACACCGAAAAGAAAAAGACAGTCCGAAATTACATCAAAAAGTTGCATGAAAGAATAAGTACAACTCGGGAACTTCAGAGAGAAGCCCCTTTCATCTTTGTGCATGCTCCTTCAGCTCCTTTTTGGTGTCCGCCGGTCTTTTTTTACATTTATATCCTTACTCACAAATTTCTCTCAAAAAAAGAAAAAATTGCAAGAAATTAAAGGTGTCGGAAACCTGGCTGATCCCTAAAAACATAGCCTAATTCGCACATCCACGCAGATAATATATGGAAAATATACAATCACGCAGATAATCATATCACACGCATGTAAAGATTAATTAAATAATCTAAATAGTGTGTGACGTGATAAAATTTTTTTTGAAAAACTTTTTACCAATCCATATTTTTAATGTTTTGTTTACCGCTTTAACCCTTTTTATAAAGTTTCTTTAATTATTTTGGGTTTTAGGGCCAAAAATAAAAAAAGAAAAATTATTTGTGTAAATAGGCTAATTTTCAGGTTTTTTGGGCCATGAAAACATAATTGGGCCTCCCCCGAAAAATTGGCCCGTTAAGGGTTAGAGTTTCCGAAAAACCATAGGGGGCCCGCGGGGCGCGCCGCCGTGACGGCGGGCCTTGGCTGCAGGCCGCGGCAGCTGGCCTGCGGCTGCAGGCCGCGGCAGCTGGCCTGAGGGTCGCGGCAGCGAGGGTCGCGGCGTCAAGCCGCGGCTACCGCGGCCTGAAGCCGCGGCAGTTGGCCGCGGCTACAGGCCACGACCAGCAGTTTGGCCGTCGCGGCTGCTGGCCGCGGCGTCAGGCCGCGGCCGATGGCCGCGGCGTTTTACCGCCGGCGGCGCTCGTAGAGCGCCGCCGTTTAGCCCTTTGGGCGTGTGGGGTATAGATCAAGGTTGGGGGGTAAAAAAACAGATTTTTCAAGCATTTAGATCTCGAAAAAACGGATTTTTATTGTTTTTAGACATGCGGATCTAAATAAAAATGTGATTTTTACCATGTTTTTAAACTTTTTGATCCTAAAACATGCAGATCTACGTGAACCGCAAGTTTAGATCTAAAAAATTTTGATATTTACCTCTAGATTCGACGAGGGAATCTAGACGACGGTTGGTGAAAGATGCCCTTTTCGCTCCCCGTTGAGAAGATTACGATCTTCTTAGACTGAGCGGTTGATTGATCTCCTTCCTCGCGCGTCGTCGCCTTTTTCAACGAGCGTGATCGTGCTGATAACGTGTTGTGAACGCGAAACAGATTTGGAGAAGGGTTGAGGTTAGGAGACCCCTAGCCTCTTTTATATAGTATTCATAATGGGTACTCATGTGGGTGGATACCCAATAGGCCCAATGGGTCCTATTCATAACATATATTACATATATCAAACACATGTTCGACTTGTGTTTGACACGAATACCATCACGATAGATGTGCATGTACTACATAGTTTAGAAAGGGTAACATATGCATCTGTTGCCTGCATGATCTTGTTAACGCAATTTGATGCTTCTCATGGCTTACGCCAACCATGTTGATCCAAGACCCAGAAGTTGGGAACGAGGTTAAGTCATAATATCATCAAACCTCCGATGGCTTCCCCCAGATTTTTGCATATCGATATTTTTTACTTATAAGATTTGTTTCACATCTTTGTTACTTACACACTCTCCTTTCTTTTCTTTCTTTCGAGTAATAGTTATGTTTTTTGGAGGTGTTTTTCAAGCTCTCTTTTTGTTCCCCTCGTGTTTTCTTGGCTTTATTAATTTAATTTTTATATTGTTTTCTTTATTGAAAATGAAACTGGCAATAATAAAACTTCTTATGTAAAATTGCTGTTTCTTTCATTAGTATCATTCTTTTGCATAAATATTCTATTTAGATGTTTACTCTTTCAAAGATTCTCATTAGTTAGTTTAAAAGCAAAGAAGTAACACCAGTTGATTTTTAAGTTATCAAAGGACCATTAGGATGGTCATGAAGGCTAACTGATGTTTGATTAGGCTTTAGCTAAAAGCGGACGCACTTAAGCGACTAGTTAGCTTAGCCACCTTGTTTTTTTCTTGATTTTGAAACATTGATCTTGTGCGAAGCAGGTGTGTAAGTTTGTAATGATAAATATTTTTTACTTAGATAACCTTTTAGGTTTGTATGGTTGTGTATTTTAATCCATTGGAATAAGGTGACTAGATCAAAAACATCCACGTATTTATTGTTTTCAAAAAGCAACCCAAGTAGCTGCCTTGGTAGAGTAGGCACCCAATTGGTCGTGCTTTTTCCTTACTCCAAAAAAAATTATTAAAAAATCAAAGAAAGGAGAGAGAGAACCAACATATCAGAAGAGATGACTGCTTCCCTTCACTCCCTTTTGTTGCTTGTCCAACCCATGCCTAATGGTTGCTGTCATTGCTTGAGAGAGGGTTAGGACTTATGGTTTAAAAAACAAACACCTTTTAAATTTAACATGCCGGCTAAGATAACCTTGCTTCTTTTCGTTTCATCCACTTCTAAGTTAGAGCGTGTATAACTTAAAGAAACATATCTTACCCGACTTGCTTGTATTAAAACTTAAATAGGGCTATGGTTTTTCAAATATTAACCCTTTCTATCTCTCATGATGCGTTCCTCAAATCGAAACAGTAGACATTGGGTGTGCAACATCAAGCGAGTGGGTAACAATGGAATAGCTGTTAAAATCATACAGTATATGAGTCATATCGTACAATACGATATAGGGCTGTTTCGGTATGTATCAGGCACATATATGTTGCAGAGCAAATATTGTTGCGCAAATATTGTCTGATATTCTCATTATATCAAATAATACGAGATCATATTGGACAATAGAAGTATCATCTGATATGATATTTTATTTTTTTAGGTTTGTGCTTAAATATATGGGTCTCTGGGGTATTTAACCTGACCCAAGGGCTGTTTAGGGCTTGTCTCTTCCATTTTTCTTCTTTTTCTAATGATTCCAACCCAAAACTCTCAGCCAGTTAGCTTTGAGCCTTCAACAACGATGACTCTAGATGGTGCAACTATGATGATGCCCATATCCAGTAGCTAGACATTGCCATCGCTGCCTGCTGCATTGTTTGGAAGGGGGATCGGATCGGGGCCATAAGGGTGGCAATTTTGTAGTTTTGGGGCCCAATGGGCAATTTTGTAAATGTGGAAAGTTTTGCCCTATAAATAAGAGGGATGTGCAAATCTTGGGACATGCTGAAAATTGTTGAAGAAACCCTTTTAGATTATTTATCTTAGGACAGTAGTGGAGATTAGGCTTTGTTCTTGAATCAAAGCTAGGAGATTTCCTCAACTCAAATCGAGGTATTTATCTTTCTATTTTCAGATCCAAAAAACCAAATAAAAACCTCCTTTTTATCATCCAATCCCTAGAGGGTCGTATCATGCATCCAACGAAGCCACTACCGCTATGTCCATCCCATCGCTCCATCACTACCATTTTTTCTTCTGACGAAGGCACCACATTAATTGTCGTCATTTTTGGCTTATTCTATCTCCACAATCACTAGGATCCCTCTTCGTCAACTGTGAATGCTGATGACATCGTCTTCAAATTAAGTTGCTACTTTTGGGTTCTACTTTGATCTAGTCGAATCAAATTCCAATGACTTAGATCCAAGTCAATTTGAGTCTAGCCAATGTGAGTTAGATCCATACCAACTTTGCCATAGTCGAGAATTGCTCAGCGTCTCTGCCCAAGCAAGCCAAACCATATTTAGTCCAAGCCGACCCCAGTCATTGAGCCAAATTCGAGCCATTTGCCCGAGGATTTTGAGCAATTTCTCTTGAGAAAATAGATTGGGAGTATGTTGTAAAGGATTTCTTTTCTTACTCCAACTTGTCAGATGAGGAAAGATACTTATTTGCCAAACTAAAATTAACTAGGGCATTTTATCTTGGTGGTTGTAGTTAGAGAATGTTGCCAACAATGCTCACTAGCAAATGTTGACCTTTGATATTAATATCTCCCCAAGCCTATAACAATCCATCTTTTTGTCCAGTCATTGTCAGATTGAAAATTTGATTCATAAAAAACTTGAACATATAGTTCAAAATACTAATCTGAGACATGTAGATTGGAGTACAAAATGCACTAGAATTGTGCATGAAGATACTAGCATAGGAAGATCTAAAACCAAAACCAAAGTCTCAGCTGATGTTAATGCTGAATCTTGAGCCTAATAGGCTGAGCCAAAGTCTGCGTCCAAGTTAGGGCATGTAAAACTAGAAGCAAAGCCATAGTTTAAATTGAAGCTATGGTATGAAGCTATATTAAAACTTGGGTCAGATCTACATCCGAACTTGAGACTGAGACATTTGTTGATCTACGCCAGAGTTTGATTGTGAGACACATCTTGAGCTGCCTTTTGACATAAAGTTCAAATTTAGGTTTCAATCTCAGAGCACATTGCTTTTGAATTCCAATCGTCCCATCTACTAGTCGTCAGGTTTTCTTTTAATTTCACTTTGCTGATCATTTATTTTCTCTGACATAATCACATGAATCCTTGTTTAGGATTTACTTTAAAAATTGAGAACTATTTTTCTCGAACATAGGGAGATGTGATGTGAAACAAACCCTAGTGAGTTTCATTTTATTTAGGAGCCGAAAAGATTATGCATTATAGAAGATTCTAAGAAAGGAAAAAATGAAGAATTGAAACAGCTTTAAATTTTTTATCATTTTGTTGTGGTATTTTTTTAAAATTTGAGTCGAGTTAGTAGTTTTCTTTTTTAGGGTTTAGTTATCTTGAAAGTCTTTTTTGTATACTTATTTATAGAAGGTAACTTTCTTTTTCTTTCAGACAACTAGTTTGATACGAATGGTTTTCTTAGATGGCAAGTTGTGCTTTCTTATAGAACATGTTTTATATTTTTCATTGTATGAGATAATGTCACCCCCCGCTTCTCGGGTGTCATGACTGATTTTCATCCAAAGCAGGTTCTGTAGATACCCGTTAAAACAATTTAGGAATAGAGCTGGAAAAATGAATCAAATATTAGTACTCATTTATTATCATTTTCCTCAACTCGAGGAATACAAGTCTGATGCTAGAAAGAAAATACAATCTCATGAGCGAAAAGAAAATAAGTAAAGGAAAATACAATATCACTCCTCACATCACCTGCAGCTCAGAACTAAGCGTCCTGCCCAGTGAACTCTGAATTCTCGTACACTGTAGTCTCCTCATACTTCTACTCAATACCAAACGAAAATAAACGGAAACAACAAAACAATGCACCTCTAGCTCAGAGTAGATTACATCTAATCCAAGAAACGGTAAGTGACATGTATATATATATAATAAGCAATGTAAAGCATGTGAAACTACTAAGTGACAAGAGTATTTCAATTTTACCAATGATTCAATGTTATCAGTGTATTAGTTCATGTAAAAGTTTAGTTATATCATTTCTAAGTTGTGATTCAAATGGAGAGTACGATAATTAATCCAAAGTTCACATTGTACAACGTAGGCGCTTACCCAGGCCGAGTCTAAACTGAAACTGTGAAATGGGCTTTGGATCCATCCGACATAACTGTGTTGGTCTAACAAAATACTATGAAGGGACCAAGTCTGACATTAAGAAACTGTGCTGGGATTTATTAAGAAACGGTGATGAAGTATGACTCCAGTCGTTACCGTACTCTCTATCATGAGTTTTTCAAAACCTCGGTGATTCAAGTATAATGTTGTTTAAGTATTAGTTTAGTGTCAAGTGCATTGTCTAGGTACTTCAACTGTTCTCTAATTGTCTTGATAGTTTTAAGAGTTTACATGTCGTAAGTTTAGTGTGCCGGGAACAAACTTAAAATTGTATTATTTGTATCATTGTAATTCTTATTGTGGTGATTACTCAACAAGCATCATATCATATGTATCAGAATGAGACATGGTGGTCTCTCAAAAAGTACAAGGGTCACATCAAACTAATTACGTAGCTAGGGGTTTGATAGGAACTCGAAGGAAATCTGAAATTTATTAGTAATAAACTGAAAATAATAAAGAAGATGATTACAATTGTAGGGGTAATCATCTTTCCAAGACGCCGATTGATAGGGGACATCTGCACCCTCCCGTAGAACGAGGAACCTTCTCCTTAATTTATCAAAACAACTCTCAAATTCAGCATCATATGGCCAGCATCATATGGCGGCCGGCATTCCCCCTATTTATAATAATTCTCCTAATTGCACAATTGCACTTAGACCCCTACAATAATAAAAAATCACAAAAATATCCAAAATACCCCCTAATGGGACGGATTTATCAGGGTTCTATGCATTAAATAATCATCCCAATTCATGGTTCTAACAGTTGTATGAGTCAAGTATAAATTTCTAATAATGTCCAATATTGAAGAAAACAAAATTTAAAAAAATTTAAAGAAAAATTTGTTTCAAAAACGTAGGCCATTATAGATAATAAGAGTGAAGAAAATTTATTAATAACATTTTTTTGTTTCTTGTAAAAGTCTCTACCATATGATGTGGTTTTGAGTTGGCGAGCGATTGTCAAAGGCATGAGGTCTGAAGAACTTGAGGTTTTCGAGTTGGTAATCGATCCGATCTTCGGGACGGAAGGTCCGACAACATATAATTTATCCTTTAATTTAGAAAACATTAATTTAGTCCTTACTCGGTTATCATCATAACCCTAGATCTAAACCATTCAGCTGTCGTGTTCCCTATCAAACTCCACCATAAGGATCATAATTGGAAATTAGTTCTTAGTTCATCACATTCACATAGTTGTTCCAGTCCCCCACAATGTGGGACCCACTCGTTTGGAGGATTCCCTCTTTTGCAGTTGCTACCCTAACAACAGTGGTTTATAATAAGAGTTGAATTTATGCTTTTGATTATCCTTAACTTCCAGAAAATGGGAGGTCAGTGTCCTAAGGACGAGGAAGGTGCAGTGTATTTTTCATTTTATTTTTAGTCCTGATTTCTTCTTGGGATGACTACCTTTTTTGCGTGTTAATATACAATAATGGATGTCACCAAACTGCCATCTTATCTCATATCAGAATAACCTCTCAAAAAATCTTTCAGTTATTGTGACACATGCTGTTTGCTGACTGCAAAATAAATGTATTCTGAATAAATCTGTTGAACTGATCTTAGACCTTCTGTTTTTGTTTGGGGGCTAATGATTGCAGGGATTCATGTCATTGGCAGGTTCGGCACTGCAGCTGTGCAGACCGGCAAAAGTGGAGGAACCCTGGAGGAGCAGAAAAGGAAGGCCCGAGCAGAGAGGTATCCTGTGGTACTCCATGTCCAACATTGGTTTTATCACATTCAGTCCTGTGAGAAGTTGCTGATATTCTGATAGTTGACATCTATGTAGATGTGTATCATCATTGATAACATTCTAGATAAAATCTGACACCTGTTTTAAGTCATTTATCAGGTTTGGGCTTGCGGTGCACTCTCCATCCGATGAGGAAGCAAAGAAGAAGGCTCGGTTAGAAAGATTTGGACAAACATCAAAGCCAAGTACTTCAGAAGAAAAAATGAAGGCAAGGGCGGCAAGGTAAGGCTGTTGATTCTCATAATTTCTGCTTCCTTCATGTCGAATCCCAGATATTTAGGGATGTTTGGTTGCTTGTAAAAGCACTGTAGCATATGGAAAAGGGGTTTTCCAAGTCCACCTTGTGTTTGGTTGATGTCACATTTGGTTGCTTGAGCAGCATGTAAAATTTCACCATTTTCATGGTAAAGTTTTCAAAGAAAACTTGTCCAACTTCTTTATGGGGTTGCTTTAAATAATGCATAAACAGAATTCTTTGAAGACAATGTTGTTTGGTTTACTTGTGGATTTTTGAAAGAAAGTAGATAACAAAAATAATAATATAAAATTGAGAGAGAATTTTATCTTGAAAAATAATAGAAATAAAATTAGAATAAGTGAATTCGGAATATAATAATATATAAGTGATCGAGAAAGTGGATAACTATGTAATATACTGTTGTGATGAAAACAGATAGAAGATTAATAAGTTAGAAACTAGGTTGAGAGAGAAATCAGATATAATATTGGGAGGGAGAAGGTTTTGAAGAAATGATAATTTTAAAATCATGAATAGTATTGCACATCGTGTTTTTGATGTTTTTTCAGGCAGAAGACAATATGAGAAAATATAGCTGATGACTGTTACTGTGATGTCAAAGAGGTAAACAATTTCAGCTTTCGTTTTCTCTGCATGTTTGGGTGCTTGTAAGAGCACTGTAGCATCATGGAAAATGGGGTTTTCAAACTTAGTCTGAGTTATGTTCTCTCAGGGCATATTATGTCCGCTTTTTCTATCAATTTAATTTTTTAATTTATTATTCTTCCATGTGTCACACACACACACTATTATATTATTTGGTTATCCACTTTCCCTTGCTCTTATATTACTATATTCCGAATTTGATTTATTCTCAATTTATTATTATTATTACTATTCAAGATATAGTTCTCTTTCAATTATATTTATTTATTTTTGTTCTCTGTTTCAAAAACCCACAAGCAAACCAGACAAGATCATGTCATAAAAAAATATTTTCTATTTGTTCATTCTTTCAAGCATATAAATGTAAAGATATTGGAAAAGTTTACTTTGAAAAGTTTACACCATGAAAGCTTTTCAAGCTGCTACAATGCTCTTACAAGCAACCAATGTTTGAAATCTCGGCCGATGCTGGTACATATTGCTCGTATCGTATCAAATTTCAGGCATGCCGATAGGATACCCTCCGAAACTTATCAATGACATTGATGCTAACTATTAACAACTAATGTAATAGGAAATTTTAGGGTTTGATGACTAAAATTTGGAATTCAATTTATTTCATGTAATGTATTTTTTTAAAAAAAATCTCATTTCACAATTAAAATCGAAGTCCAAAACGTGGCCATAATCAATTGGGCTAAAAAGACAAAATAGTGCCATGAACATAAAAATGATTTATGGATACATAAAATACTCATTAAAGAAGATGATTTATATGTGACTAATAATTGTTTTAAACTAAAGTAACTGATACATAAAGTCTGACATTTTTGATATGCGTCACCTGATACTTTCGATACAGTCGATACCGATTCTATAAACCACTAGTCGTTACCGAGATCAAGATCAAAACTGAGATTTCTAACCTTACAAGCAACCGAACAAGCCCTTTACAAACCCAAATGGTATGATATGAAATATGAGAAAATTTTGTTAGCTGGTGATCAAAATGTTCACTTTCGTCTCAATTAGGAAATTGGCAATCTACTTTGATCGGCTCAGCATGGTACGGCGGTGCGGCGGTGCGGCAGGAAGGGGAGCCGGTTCAAGGGACGCGGGTCTACCATCGGAGGCGACGACTTGGGTCCAACTCGGACCCGGGTCCCAAACTTGTGATTACTCACAAGTGGGGAGGGCAAGAGGGTAATTAGACAATTATTAACCCCCCCAATAAAGGGCCGGCCGGCCCTAGGGTGTGTTTTATCGAAGAATTGATCAAGGTATTTTTATTCCTATTTGCTCTAGATTAATCCCTAGTTGCTAGTAAATTATTTTTAGCCCTAGATCTATTTTTTCAGCAATTAAATATTAGTTTCAGATCTGTTCTTCGCTATTAAACCCTAGATTAGTAGCCCACAAGCCATAAAAACCCTACCTTTATTCCCCACAAAAAGCCCTAGTCGCATCAAATTGGTATCAGAGCGGTTGATCCATGGCGAACACGCGAGCAACAGAGCGGATTGAAGTCTTGGAAGGGAAAGTTGAGAGGATTGAAGCCCAAATCAGTAAGGGTTTCATCGATCTAAGGAAAGAAGATGCGGAGATGGCCGCGGAGATCCGGAAGGAGATCAAGGAAAATCAAGAGAAGACGGAGGCCAAGATGAAAGAGATGAAGGAGATGACGGAAGGGAAACTATCGGAATTGACGGAGGCCATAGCGGCGTTGACCGCTCATCTCATCCCAAAGGCGGATCCAAGCAAAAATGAGCCACCTTTGGCGAAGGACAAAGGTAAAAAGACAATTTTTTTTAAGAACATCCGGGTTTTGACGACGAAGGAGGCTTTGACCAAGAAGACAACGCGTGGGGGACCCACCAAGACCACGCACCGCCGCGCCGTGAAGATCAAGTGGCCGGGGGGGGTTTTCCGACTCAGCGGCACCCCCCGACCACCCCGGCATGGCCGCCGGCCCCCCCCAAATGCTCCTGGGGGGTCGGCGAACCCCAGCGGGGGCGGC
Source organism: Scilla litardierei (assembly GCA_030789695.1). Lineage (NCBI taxonomy): Eukaryota > Viridiplantae > Streptophyta > Magnoliopsida > Asparagales > Asparagaceae > Scilla > Scilla litardierei. Next base: position 585,665,991 of record CM061142.1, on the reverse strand, counting down.
GGAGGGCCGCCAGGGGCCTGGGAGGGGCGGGCGCACCTGCCGCCCCCCTGGCGGCCTCGGCAGGCTTTTCCGCCGCCGCCTGGGGCCCCGCCGGCCCAATTCCAGGGCCGGCCGGCCCAGGCGGCGGCCTGTGGGGCCTCGGCCGACCCCCGGGGGGACCCGAGGCCCACCGGACCTTTGGGGAGCCCACCGACCCCCCAGGAGGCCCGACAGCCTGTTTCGACGACTTTTCGACCTCCGGGAGGCCCGCCCGAGGTCCGTGGAGCTCAGTTTGGGGGTTTTCAGCCCTTTGGAGGACCGGGCGGATGATTTCAGCAGAATGGAGGCCACCAGCAGATCACATGAGGGCCATCGACTCAGTCCCCACCCTTTGGGGGAGTTACGGGAGACTGGAGAGCGTACCAGGACCCCCCAGGAGGCCACCAGGCGGAGTTTGGGCACCATCCGGGAGACTGGCAGGGACATGGAGCAGGGGGAGGCTACCGTGAGCGGGCTGAGGCTTATGTTCCAGACAGGCGACAGGGATACCAGCACAGGGGAGGTTTCCAGCCGCAGGAGAGAGGGGGATTTGCTGGCGAGAGGCGTCTGAGGAAGCTGGAGGTGCCTGTTTTTGAGGGAGGAGACCCAGACGACTGGCTTTACCGGGTGGAGAGGTACGTGGAGGTGTCCGCTATCCCAGGAGAGGATTGGCTGCGGGCGATAGGGGTCTGTCTGGAGGGAGATGCTTTGGGTTGGTTCCGTTGGACCGATCAGCAGCAGCCTTTTCAGACCCGGGCTGAGTTTACGACGCTCTTGACAGAGCGGTTTGGAGGAGGTCTGGCTGGCGGCGTGTTCGAGAGACTGTACTCGCTGAAGCAGGAGGGGAGCATGGGTGATTACATCAAGAAGTTCGAGTCGCTCTGCCAACGAGTTCGGGGAGTCTCTGAGGAGTCCCTGGAGGGCTGTTTCATGAAGGGGCTGAAGCCCACGGTGCGGTCGGGGCTGAGACAGTTCGAGCCCGTTGGGTTGCGGGGGATGATGACACTGGCCAGGAAAGTAGAGGATCACCAGGAGACCGAGCGGAGGGCCCACGGGGCGTGGGGAGGTGCCACATTCCGGAGTCTGGCGGCGGCTACTGCAGGGCAGAGGACAGCACCTACTACAGGGACCACCCCGGGACCGGGGGTGACAGCCGCAGCTGGGAGCGGTACTGACAGGAGGCAGGAGCCCCGTGGTGGGGGCAGGTGCGGAGGATGACAGATGCTGAGATACGGGAGAAGCGGTTGAAGGGGCTGTGCTTCCGATGTGATGAGAAGTTCACCCCCGGACACCGATGCGCCGCTCGTACTCTCCAGATACTGATAGCTGGCGATGAGGAGGGAGAGGACGAGGTTATCACCCTGGAGGCAGGAGAGGATGAGGAGGAGATGTAGCACCAGCACTTAGACCTTGCAGAGGTGTCCCTCAATTCCATGGTGGGGTTCACGCCGAACCACACCATGAAATTGGTGGGACAGGTGGGCAGCCAGGAGGTGATCGTTTTGATCGACAGTGGGGCCACCCACAACTTCATCTCCAGCAGACTGGCGGAGGCACAGGGATTGCAGATGAGTGGCACTGGGCGGTATGGAGTGATGCTCGGCACGGGACATGTGACACATAGCACTGGTGTCTGTCGTGGGGTGGTTGTGGCGGTTCAGGGGGAGCAGATCGTTGCCGATTTCCTGCCCTTGGAGCTAGGGAGTACAGATGTCATCCTTGGGATGAAGTGGTTACAGACCCTCGGGGAGACCAGGACTAATTGGAAGCTGTTGAGGATGGAGTATCAGTACGAGGGAAGGACAGTGGTGTTACAGGGGGACCCCAGTCTCTGTCGTTTCCTGGTGTCTTACAAGGCCATGTCCAGGGCTATCCACACGGCAGGAGGGGGATACTTGGTGGAGCTGCAGGCAGTGACAGCATCGGTACAGAGTGAGGACCCCCCACAGGCAGTAGCACCGGAGGTCGAGCAGCTGTTGGCACAGTTTGAGGTCTTCCAGACACCGCAGGGGCTGCCGCCACACAGAGACCATGAGCACGCCATCGTTTTGCGGGAGGAGGGCGTGTCTCCCATCAGTGTGCGGCCTTACAGGTACCCCCCCAGGTACAGAAGGATGAGATAGAGCGGTTGGTAGAGGAGATGCTCCAGGCAGGGGTGATCCAACCGAGCACTAGCCCTTTTTCTAGCCCAGTACTGTTGGTGAAGAAGAAGGATGGCAGTTGGAGGTTCTGCGTGGATTACAGGGCACTCAATAAGGAAACAGTGGCAGATAAATTCCCTATCCCGGTGATTGATGAGCTATTGGATGAACTCCACGGGGCATCTTATTTTTCCAAAATTGATCTGAAGTCGGGTTACCACCAGATACGGATGAGGGCGGCCGATGTGCCGAAGACTGCGTTTAGGACTCACGAGGGGCATTATGAGTTCATAGTCATGCCGTTCGGCTTGACGAATGCACCTGCGACATTCCAGGCTTTGATGAACAAGGTCTTCCGACCTTTCCTGCGGAGGTTTGTGTTGGTTTTCTTTGATGACATACTAGTGTACAGCCGCAATATGGAGGAGCACGTGGGGCATCTGCGAGCAGTGTTGCATGAGCTACAGGAGCAGCAGCTCTGTGCGAATAAGAAGTGTCTGTTCGGCCAGCCACATGTGGAGTACTTAGGCCACGTGGTGTCAGCAGAGGGCGTTGCGGCCGACAGGACCAAGATTGCAGCCATGTTAGATTGGCATGTACCCTCCACCTTACGGGGTCTACGCGGCTTCTTGGGCTTGACGGGGTATTACAGGAAGTTTGTCCAGGGATATAGCACGATTGCTTGGCCTCTCACCGAGCAACTGAAGAAGGACAACTTCCACTGGAGCGAGGAGGCTACCAGGGCATTTGAGGCCCTGAAGCAGGCGATGACGTCGGTGCCAGTTTTGGGGCTCCCAGATTTCAGCAGACCTTTTGTGATAGACACCGACGCATCAGGGTATGGCCTGTGGGCAGTGTTGATGCAGGACCAGCGGCCGATTGCTTTCTTTAGCCAGACCCTGTCAGCACGGGCGAGGCTGAAGTCAGTTTATGAGAGGGAGCTGATGGTGATTGTACTAGCTATTCAGAAGTGGCGGCCCTACCTGTTGGGTAGGAAGTTCATAGTGCGGACTGACCAGCGGAGTTTGAAGTACTTATTGGAGCAGCGCATGGTCACCGAGGAGCATCAGAGGTGGCTCTCCAAGCTGGTGCATTTTACATTCGAGATACAGTACCGGTCAGGCCTGGAGAACAAGGCGGCGGACGCCTTGTCGCGTCGCGAGGAGATCGCATAGGTCGCGGCCATATCAGCACCCGTCCTCTTGGATTGGGAGCCCTTGAGTAGAGAGATAGAGGCTGATGCAGATTTGACGAGGATCCGTGAGGCACTGCAGCAGGGGTCCTCGGACTTTCAGGGTTACAGCATGGAGGGACAGCGGCTGCTATACCACGGCCGGCCGGTGATTCCCAGGGGGTCCGCCCACATCCCCATGTTATTTCAGGAGTTCCACGGCAGCGCCATCGGGGGCACTCCGGGGTACAGCAGACTTACCGGCGGATGGCGAGGGAGTTATACTGCCCTGGGATGAAGAGAGACATTGCCCAGCGGATAGCAGAATGTGACGTGTGCCAGCGTCACAAATATTTGGCAATGGCACCAGCGGGACTTTTACAGCCATTAGCGTTGCCAGAGCGAGTATGTGAGGATATCAGTATGGATTTCATTGAGGGGTTGCCGCGATCAGAGGGGTACAGTTCCATATTAGTGGTGGGTCGATCGTCTCAGCAAGTACGCCCACTTTATACCTCTCAGACATCCATACACTGCAGTTACGGTGGCATCAGCTTTTATGAGGGAGGTGGTTCGCCTGCACGGGTTTCAGGGCTCCATAGTATCTGATCGGGACAAAGTATTCATCAGCAGCTTTTGGAAGGAGTTATTTAAGGTGCAGGGGACCAAGCTACGGAGAAGCACGGCCTATCACCCGCAGACAGATGGACAGACGGAGGTGGTGAATAGGAGTGTGGAGACATACCTGAGGTGTTTCGCGTCCGAGTCACCGAGACAGTGGGCCAGGTAGTTGGCATGAGCCGAATATTGGTACAACACCTCGTACCATTCGGCAGCACAGAGCACCCCATTCCAGATCCTATATGGCCGTGACCCTCCACAGTTGATACATTACAGCAGAGGTGCCACGCCGGTGTCCCAGGTAGAGGAGCATTTGACTGAGCGGGATAATTACCTGGAGGAGTTGAAGAAACACTTGTTGAGGGCCCAGCAGATCATGAAGACCAAGGCAGATGCACACCGGCGAGATGAGCACTTTGAGGTTGGGGACCGCGTGTACCTGAAGCTTCGTCCTTACAGGCAGAGGACCTTGGCTCGTCGAAGCAATGAGAAGCTAGCGGCCCGTTACTATGGACCTTTCGAGGTGACCGCTCAGATCGGAAAGGTGGCCTATGGACTGCAGTTGCCCACCACTTCGACCATTCACCCGGTGTTCCACATTTCACAGTTGTGACGGGCCATCGGAAATCATACTCTGTCACCCACTCTCCCACCCACTCTGACAGATGACATGGAGGTGCTCCTGGAGCCTCAGGAGTTGACAGGGATCCGGCAGACTGCAGGCTGGGTTCAGGAGGTGAGGATTCGTTGGCGGGGCCTACCCGACTACGATGCTACTTGGGAGGCTGCTTCAGTGATCCACGACCAGTTTCCAGATTTCCACCTTGAGGACAAGGTGGCACTTTTGGGGGGGAGTAATGATGCGGCTCAGCATGGTGCGGCGGTGCGGCAGGAAGGGGAGCCGGTTCAAGGGATGCGGGTCTACCATCGGAGGCGACGACTTGGGTCCAACTCGGACCCGGTCCCAAACTTGTGATTACTCACAAGTGGGGAGGGCAAGAGGGTAATTAGACAATTATTAACCCCTCCCCCAATAAAGGAGCCGGCCGGCCCTAGGGTGTGTTTTATCGAAGAATTGATCAAGGTATTTTTATTCCTATTTGCTCTAGATTAATCCCTAGTTGCTAGTTAATTATTTTTAGCCCTAGATCTATTTTTCCAGCAATTAAATATTAGTTTCAGATCTGTTCTTCGCTATTAAACCCTAGATTAGTAGCCCACAAGCCATAAAAACCCTACCTTTATTCCCCACAAAAAGCCCTAGTCGCATCAATCGCTTAATCCCAAACACGGAGAAGCCAGGTATCCATCGTAGTCCTAAAAGCTGGAAAATAAAGAAAAATAAAAGGGGATGGTGTGATAGTGGGATTCGAACCCGGGTCTCCACCGAGACAGCCGAGTGATTCAACCACTAGGATGAGCACCAGAGCTCCAATCTACTTTGATCTCCATGTCTTAAGGTGAATGCTAGTAAGCATTGATGCTTCAAAATGGGTATCATGTCTGTGTCAGACACCGACACGTGTCCGACACATCAGACACCCTAAAACCATGTCCACGTTTGAAAACACAAAATGTGGCATGGCTCAACCGTGTCAACGTAAATAAAAGCTAAAGGTGGTGTGCCGGACATGGTAGAGTAACTAGTAAAAAATAATATTTAACAAATATCTTTGAGCGGACACTAAGCTTTTTTTTTGGGTACATACTAAGCTTAATTATTACTTGAAATAGATAATTATCAATTATGTTTTACGGTCTTTTTAATTTGATTTTGTTGCTTGATTAGAAGCTATGGATTTTTTTATTTAAATTTTATTGTTTATTTTTTTAAGTTTTAATAGAATATATCCTAATCATTATGGGTTCGATGTGTTACACCCCACCCCCCCCCCCCCCCCCCCCCCCCCCCCCACACAAAAAAAAAAAAAAAAAAAAAAAAAAAAAACCAAATGTTTATACGCAGGTGATTATATTGCATTGTCCCCATGTTTTTGCCCTGTAATTGTGCCCGTCGTTACTGTAGCTCGTGTCTGAACCCATGCTTCATAGCATGAATGCATCAAACGTCATGGTATTTACATACTATTTGACCTACCGTTGGATGATTGAAAATTATTGGTTTCTTAATACTGGAGTATTTGTACCTCGAAACTTATGATCAAATAGCTTGAAATCTCATGACATACGGTGTATCCAAAATCGAGGAAGTAGTGATCAATACCTAATGTGGCCATCCAACTGAAAGAGTAAATAATCAGTTTTTGGCCGCCATGAGATGACACACCGTCTCCATTCAACGACACTCGTGACATTTCTTTCCCGCCCATGTCCTGATTCTTTATATGGTGATGTTATTTGCAGGTTTACTCAAACACCGAGCACCCCAACGAAAACCAATGGCAAGGGCATCTCTGAGGTGGGTAGGGCATGTGGTTTCAGGGTTAATTAGACAAATCAGGGAATAAATTGCTTCTCTTTTACACCAAACGGTATTTTGTTGTTGTTTTAACTCTTAATTGACTCTAACCAGAAGACAGCAACAGTGACGAAGAAAGAGGATCTTAAGAGCTAATGACTTTGCTGGTAAGATGCTTGGGAGATCCGATGCGAAGGAATCCATAGGGTTCCTGATCTGCCTCCCGTCCACAGGCCATGCCACCGTCAACACTGAGCAACACTTTCGAGCTTTTCCAGCCAAGGCATCTGCTGCAGGTGCAGACGTAGCATTGTTGGCAATGCAGAATGAGATGATTGATTATTTTTTTAGCCGTGACGTTGCTCCTGTAATTTGCTGGCATGGCATCACAAGCCAGTTGGATGATGCTGGTACCCTTCCAATTCAATGTTAGGACATCACTTGCTTCGTTGAGATTTGGGACTTTTCTCTGTCACCTGTGTTGGTTTTCCGGCAAGCCTTTAATTTTGCTTGAGGTGTGTGGCTGTCTAAACACATGGTTGATGCGAGTTGCCGCTGTCACCAGGAAAACGAAAGGTGGACGCAAACTAGGAAAACAAAAGCATGGACGATATCAAGGTTGGAGGCAGCAAGTGTCAGATTGAAGGTAGGAATGAAAAAGACCCAGACCCAACCTAAGAATTAGAATAACACACTTGTCAAGTGAATCAGCAAACCGTGCAAAATTGATAACGGTTGCCAAATGAATGCAGGCAACATAGATATTTAATCAGGGTTTCAGGTCCCTTCAGCCTCGTCGTCACAGTCTGATGGCACAAGTCCAATTACCAAACAGCTGCCAAATGGCCTATTTAGGGAGTTGCTTCTCGCCCCTACCGGTTTACTCGTGCGCACAACCACTTATTTACAAGTTTGTCATTCAAAATTTACATCTTTTGTCCTTGCCGCACCGCCTCTTCCCCCCCTCCTCCCTCCGCCGACGGGGTTTCAGGGTTTGGAATGGGCGGTTGGAAGAGTGGCGGCAGAGGCGGAGGGGGAGGGAATGGATTGTCGAAGGGGAATGGGCAGGGGTTGTCAGTGAATGAGACGACAGAGGGGGATGGAAAAGATAAAGAGGGTCGACAGGGGGGTTGGGGGATGGGTAGTCGAATGAGGGGGCGGAGGAGGGGGAGGGGTTGTCGGAGGATGGGGCAGCATAGGGGGAGGGGCGACAGAGGGGGCTGGGGAAAATGAAGAAGGGTGGCAGAGGGGGCAGGGCGGGGTAATCGAAGGAGTTGGCGGCGAAGAGCTGGGGAGGTCGGAGGATAGGGAGGGAGTGGTAAAAGGGCTGGGGAAGATGAAGAAGGTCGACGGAGGGAAGCAGCAGGAGACGGGGCTGGGGATTGGCAGCGGATGACGGCGAAGGAGAGCTGCAGCAAGTCGGCCATTTTACTCACTACGCACAATGGGGCATTTTCAAAATTTGTTATGCAAAAATTTGAGTGACAAACTTGTAAATAAGCGATATAGTGGTTATACACACAAGTAGAACGATGGATGCACAAAGAAGTTCCCGCCTCTTTATCGCATCCACCTCTTTATCGTTGGATAAGTGACAAGCAGTAGAATGAATACATAATCAAAAAGTTATTCCAGTAGAATTTTGTCCCATAACTCAAATGGGTTAAATCCAATTAACACTGAATACTACCAAAAATGGGGGGCTTTCTTTACTTAGCTGCTGCTGAAAATTACAAATGCACGAGGAAATTTCTACATGGAACACTGTATTCAAGTAGTATCTAATACTGCGGTGTTCTTAAAATAGAGATGGTCAATACAACTGCATCTGTCGTCTGCATTTTCCCTCCAAACAACCACACAGAGCTGAAGCCCGAACTGCAAATTGCAGGAGGCAATAAGAACAATTTCATGACAAGTTCAGGAAATAAGAACAATTTCATTTCACGACAAAGTTCTGGATCCAACTCGATTCGTCTATACTGAGCTTTGAATGCCCCCCCAATAACCTGCATTCATCAGCTCTAATTCCAAATTGCAACTAAAACTCGATCGAAGTGAACCTCAGTTTCCTCGGGCAGAGTCATGCTAGGTCCATGCAGATCCAAACACGATATCCATTATCCATCTCCAGTGCAACAATAAATCACCAAGAAATTAAGCGTATGTCTTCTCACATCGCAATGTTCTAAGCCTTTACTGCCTCCATCAGAAGACCGAAGAAAGAACACAAGTCGATGCAATCATGCAGACAACCATTTTCTGCTTCAAGCCAACCGTAGAATTTTGATATGTTCGTCTAGAACTTTAGGAGCGAGGAGTCTGTAGAACCCCCACCTCTTAACGAAAGCATGGGGCCATTTGAGTTGGTCTTACGGACCAGAATTGGATCTAGATATAAAACTATAACAGTGATGTCATCATGGAAATGTCTCCTAACACCACGCTCGATCTTATTCAGGTCAGAGTACCTCATTTCCCTTTTCCTTGCTGCCTCTTTCAAAGCAGCCTTTATCAGTCTCCGTGCGATTCCCTACACATATACAAGCAATTATGACTGATCAGAAAGGAGACGGATGAATTTGGAAGTAATAAAGCTCTTTATAGCAAATAAGATGTTAATGAAGTTGCTATATCTTTATAATCACCAACTACTTAAATGTGAACTCAGAAACTTGTACATCAATGTAAGGTAAATTGGGTTTAGCCATGATCATTGTGGGATGAAAGGTCATAATGAAGTCCATCCAAATAAAGAGAATCATTTGGTAAAAAAATAGTAGAAACTTAGCACCTAAAACACGTCCATAAATGAACAGAATGCAAGGCAGTAAGTTGAAAAAATAAAGCATATATGGCACCCATACACTGCAAACACACGTACCTAAATAAACTACTTGGAATAAACTTAGAATATGACTGTATGTCCAATAACAAAAATGTAAGTTTCCATTATTTTTTATTTTTTATTTTATTATTATTATTATTATTTTTTTGGGGGGGGGGGGGATAATCCATGATATTTTAAATTAAGTGTTTGGGTATGCAAAAAAATTTAAAAACTCAGTAAATTATGCTTATGAAATTTTCTGTTGAGAGGAGAAATTATGACTTCCATGATATTCTTCTCTATGCACCTGATTTATTTCCTAGTTTGATTTCACTACTTTTCAACCCAAACAATCAATGAATGTTAATTAATATTCTCTAAGATCCTAGAACGTCATAGTCTATGGAAATTAAGAGTATGATGTTTACATATTTTTTGGTTTAGAACATCCAAGCTCATCCTTATACGTCCCATATCATAAATACAATGATCAAAATGTTAAGCGGTAAGTTAAAAATAAAAAAAATAAAGCATTTACAGAACAAGATATAACACAACAAAACAAGAAATTGAAATGTAATAAGAACTTACACTACGAGGAGAGTTGTGAACTATATCAACAGCTTCTTGATTGCTCAAGTGCTCCCATAGTCCATCAGATGCAAATATGAGAAACTGATCCTGCGGAGAGAGCTTATGTGTAACTATAGATGGCTCAGCACTCAGGATTGATTTATGAAATGGCTTGGGTAGCCGAAACTTCGAAATAAGAGGTTCTCGATTGAACTCTGAATCTTTTAAATAAGCATCCCCAATAGATCTCGAAATCTGCAGAAAAATGATTGAAATTTCAGATATTAGAGAAAGTGTACATAGTTCTAACTTCTAACTACAATGATTCACAAGTTTAGCATCTTAGATGCAATCAGCTTCATATACTTGGAACATAGACAAAGTGCATGATCCCAACTTGCTAAAAGAAATAATATGAGATATATGCCTCTGTTGAAGATGCATGCACAGTACACTATCAAAATCTAGGACGATAGACACAACTTAAATCATACTGATAAGCTTCCATTAGAAGAAAATAGAACGGCAACAAGATATAGTAAGCAAAGGGAACTCAAATCTCCAACAATCAACATGCAAATTCCAGGAGACTCATCATGCTTCTTAGCAAACATCACCATCCATAGTATTTTAAATCATAGACAAGTTAGAACCGACATTGCAGCACTCTTCGAACAAAATAACCAAAACCTCCATGTTTGATTGTGTGCCGACAACAAACAGCTTTTGGTTGCCATATGGCATACATGCCCTGATTTTTGTTTTGCCACTGAGTTACGATGTCCAACTTTCTATTGAAGCCATGTCCATGTGTTGTATCTAATATGATCTTTTCTTAGACTGGATCTGATTTCAAGTCTTGTAATCCTTGTAAAGATTGCATGTCAGTCTCAGGAGCCATACATCGACTATTTAGATGATTAGGCACATCACACAACAACAACAACAACAACAACAACAACAACAATAAGCATCGTCATCTTAGCCTTCTTCCCAAAAATTGGGGTCGACCTCATGCACTCAAAAGAAAGAATGTCGGATCGGGATCACATCGAATTATGATGTCGGATATTTGTTTTTTCAACGTATTATGGTCTAACATTTTCTCTTCCATCAAACCAAGATTTTTCATATCCCTCCATATCACTTCCATTAAACCAAGCTTTCTCAAAAGAATACGGATAAAAAAGGAATTCAGACATGAGACACCCACCTAGTAATAGAGGAGTTGGGTTCACTCCCATGAATTGTGCTCCCGGATAATTAACTCGCTCCACCAAACATTAACTGAGCACAATCTCACATGGATCAAGTAAATAATTGATATATAAAATAGAGAAAATATGAACACACATTTCCATGTGTTGTATTGAAGCCAGTCTCACATGAAATATGAACACACATCTCACATGCCACTGAGTTACGATGTCCAACTTTCTATTGAAGCCATGTCCATGTGTTGTATCTAATATGATCTTTTCTTAGACTGGATTTGATTTCAAGTCTTGTAATCCTTGTAAAGATTGCATGTCAGTCTCAGGAGCCATACATCGACTATTTAGATGATTAGGCACATCACACAACAACAACAACAACAACAAGCATCATCATCTTAGCCTTCTTCCCAAAAATTGGGGTCGACCTCATGCACTCAAAAGAAAGAATGTCGGATCGGGATCACATCGAATTATGATGTCGGATATTTGTTTTTTCAACGTATTATGGTCTAACATTTTCTCTTCCATCAAACCAAGATTTTTCATATCCCTCCATATCACTTCCATTAAACCAAGCTTTCTCAAAAGAATACGGATAAAAAAGGAATTCAGACATGAGACACCCACCTAGTAATAGAGGAGTTGGGTTCACTCCCATGAATTGTGCTCCCGGATAATTAACTCGCTCCACCAAACATTAACTGAGCACAATCTCACATGGATCAAGTAAATAATTGATATATAAAATAGAGAAAATATGAACACACATTGTATCAACAAGAATTTTTTAAATGAGCACACAATGTATCAAGTTAATAGGAATTTTTTAAATGAGCAACAATAGTGACATCAAAGCTATGTTCATTTTATCCAACAGAGATTGTAAGGTACCTATGTGTCTATAACACCTTCCAAGTTGGCTTATTGGAATATATTGTGCCTTAGATATGATTCATATGAACACACATTGTATCAAATCTAATAAACTTCCAGTTTCATGTACACTCCCTTATTGCAAATTTGGATGATAAATCCTATATTGAACTTTATTCACAAATCATATTTCATGTTTGTTCACTGTATTTGTAGAATCTTATGCTGTGAAATTGATTTGCATCCTTAATTCATCTCTAAGATGAGTATTTATCTAAGTAACTAAGTTGATGAATATACAGATAACCTCATTAAGCCAATTTAACACAATTATGTAGCGCAGACCGCAGATATCATTTGATACAAAAAAACAGCTAAGATTGAAAAAAATGAGCAATGTCCAATTATAATACATAAAGTGCATGGTCCAGAAACAAAAATACCTGTATGATGCCTTTGACACGCCAAACATTATGCTTTAGTACTACAATCTGTGGATCATCAGGATGCAAAGATCGTAATTCCTCCCTCACAGATTCGTTGCTTGCATTGTGCTCTGTTGACATCTGAACCGCTGAAACTTCCCGCTCACCTCTCAACAATCTCCCCAAAACTGCACGAGAATCCCCCGCATTTGCAACGTAAAGCATCCCACCACATATTATACCAACCAAACAGCATGAGCCTACCGATGCAATCTGCGGCATAATTTCCCATTGTTTTTTTACAAAAGCAAGAAAGCCCTCCTCCGTTGCAGAATATGCTCTCTTTATAACATCTACTGACATGCCTCGTTGTTCTGAAGTAAACTCTGCAGCAGAATAATCTGTCATCATGGATAGCACTTGAACACAAGCATCTGAGCTCAAAACATATCATTCATAAAGCATATGTCTTGAAAATTACTTTAGAAATTCACAGCGAATCATGCATCAGCTAATGAATACAATCAGATAATTTATAACCAATATTCAAAAATATTCATTTCGCCTCACACCATATATCCAATAATCATTTTAACTCCATTATGATCCAATCAACGTGTAGGCTTCTAACTATAGCCATTCTTCTTGTGATTAAGAGAAACTTTACTAATAAATTTCAGATATCCAGATATCCTTGATTCTGAAAGCCATTACACCAAAATTGCATCCGGAAGATTAGAATATCCCACCAATTGTGAGTAAATTAATTAAAGATTAGAATATTGTAATAAACTCACAGCAAATTAATTAATCAACCAAGATGAGGTTAGGTTTTGTAATGAACTGAAAGTTTCTTTATTGTATTGTATTTCATTTTATTCCTCCCTTCTTGATGTGTGTTATGCGATATAAGTACATAAATCGATGATAATTTCAAGCTTTATAATTTCACATCCAAGTATTTACACCGGTAAGCCTTGAAGCCTAATTAATAGTAAATTTCTGTTCACCTCTGTAATTTTGGACAGATTCATATCTCAAATCCATCAAAACAAAATCCAATTTGACAGAACAAACGAAGGACCCAAAGAAACGTTAACAGATAGCCAAATTACGATAAATAAATAGATTTATAAAATATCTCTAATCTATGAGGATGCACTATTAATCTGTTAACCATAAACATGAATCTACACATCAATGACAATCCTTCAAAAAAAAATCACACTTCAACGAAACCATTGACACTATTTTACACCTCAAATGGATAACAACACAATCAAATCCAAACAGAAAGAAAAAAAAGGAACAGAGTTTTACACTATTTGACATTAAAATATTTAAGCTTCTCCTTAAAGACAAAAGATTTATCATCATCAAATAAAAATTGGAAATCACAAAGAACTAAAAATATAAGATTTGAAGGATCGTTAAAAGAAACAAATAAAAAACACAGAATAGAAAAAGGCACATACTCTTCAAATTGCGGAACAAATGATCCGTAATATACCGCGAGGTCTCTGGCCCGCCGTGGCCATCATAAACCCCAACGAACGTCCCGGAGCACGAGTTACCGCCGGGCGACCGAGGTTCCTCGAGATTCAACGGCCCCGATTCGATCTGGCTCGAATCTTCAAGCAAGTTGTTGGCCTGCACCACCGCCATGGAGAAATCCCCGGCGGCGTGGCGCCCTAGATCCTTGTACCACAGCAGACCATCGGCCCTCCCAAAGCTTCTCGATCCGTCGTCGTCTCCTACGCCGCCGGTCGGTGAGGGCCTCCAGCAAGTGCCCACGATCCTCATCAGCAAGGGGGATTCTGGCCTGAGCATTCAGACATGGAAGTAGAAGTCGATCCGGGCTCTGATTCGAGCATGAAAGGGGGGGAGGGGAGATTTTTATGAGATTTGGGGATTAGGGTTTCTTCGAGGAGGGAAGAAAGAGGGGGCTGTCGGGTTTCTGATTTCTTTTTGGGGGTGGTTGTTATTTTAATGGCTTGAGGAATTTGGATAGTTGCTTCCTTCGACCTTCCGCTTTCTTAATTAATTTATTAATTTAAATTAAACTAAATTTAAGATTAACCCAATTCTGAGCGGTTTTCTTCCGCTTTGGTTTTTTTTCCCTAACAATGTTTTTTTTGTTAAAAAATGGGTGGATGCGAGAAGGGAAGTTTGACGGGGGGACGCTTGACCGTCCAGCTGCCCGTCATTTTAGCCATCCCTTCAGCTATTTCTCTCTCTCTCTCTAAACCAATTTTCCCCCCCTTGCTCCACCTCCCCATGGTTTTGCTTTCTTTCTCTCTCTTTAAAACTAGGTGCAAGGATCCTGTTTTGGGTGGTCGGTGGTTTTGGTCCTGGGAGGAGCTGGCCAATTTCGTGTTTGCCATTGTCGAAGCCGGACAGACCACACCTAAAACTGCATCTGAACACATCAAACTCATCTATTTTAGTTGGTGTTGGGATAGCGTCCCAACTTTTCTCTCAACCTTTTTTTAACTTCAAAACTGCATCTGAACATAGAGTAAGCTATTGATCATTAGGCAACACAAGCGGATTAGGATTTGCGAATATGCTTAATTATTAGGCCTAAAAAATATGGATGTTCTCGATGTCCGTAGAGTAATGCTACTCAAACATCGAGTTTGTCGACCTAAGATGATGCTGCGCAATGGAAGATGTTGCAATAGAGAATATGCAGATCTAGTGTAACAAATAATGCTATTTGTACGGAAGAGGAACCATGATGTACATTAGCGATGACGAATATGGTGAACTTTTTTGAATACATTCATTTGTGGTCCTTTTTTATATTTATAAATGTTTTGCTTTTTCCTTACAATAATGGCCCCCATGTAAAAGATAGTAAGCTTCTCCAAGTTTGTCACGATCCGTTTCACGTTATACTTGGGAATGTGGATGCGAGCGGATCCGTGAAGCGCTTAAAGTAAGGAGGGAGTTTTCTTCTTCCTTGTCCTTCTTGGTTTAAATACACTAAGCGTCTCTGTAGTTTAACTTGCAGTTTTTTGCTTGCATACTCAAAAACATCGTCGATAATCATTATTACAAACCGCCATGTCCAGAATAAGGTGCAACAATAGGCCTAGCATGGCTAGTACACCACGATACATGAATTATAACAATACAAGCAAACAACTACGAATGATTTTCACTCAACAGTATCACTAATCTTCAGCATGTTGGGGCTCAGCATAATCCTCAATTACTGGGTTGACTTCATGGTAAAGCTCCTCTGGATAATCTCTCCTGACATCTGACATGTATTTCATAAGACAATATACAAGGAAATACCCATCAACGAGGGTCGCGCGGTAAGTGTTTCCCGACAAGGAAGACACGCACGCACGCACGCACGCACGCACACACGCACGCAGGCAGAGATACAGACAGACATACATACATACATACAAGATGCACTAAACGAATGTAAAAGCAGTATAGTAGCAAATGTACGACATGGATGTAAAAGATGGCAGTATGAAAATATGTGCAAGAAACACTATAAAATGCAAAAGAAAGGTACGATATGAATATGAAAGACCATAGTATAAACAGTTCTATAGCATCAACTATGTTTAACAGGTGTCATTATTCAGTAACTTGTCAAGGAATCCACATAAGCCATTTACTGAATCTAGCCTCATTAATCTAGTGTCAAGTCTATGTCTAAGGGCACATTGTGTAACTAAAGTACACCCCCCATCAGGAGCTCTACGGTGGAGCCAACTTTCCGCTCCCTTCTTCTAGGTAACGGTCATCACTTACCTACACTTAGTGTAAGTGGAGGGCAATTCATTCTCGGTAGACACAGTCACTCCCGTACACTGAGACAATAGATTATACCAACCACATGTGTTGTCAAGTCAATCATTACTATCAATAACACTCCATGTATGTATATATGGTCAAACCAATCATTTAATCATTTATGTGCAATCCTAAGACTATCTATGCAATTTAATATGTCCAAAAACAATTATTTCGTTCAATCGAAGGTACACTAAGATCAATTAAAACTTTAACGGTTAAGCATATGAATTTATTTAAGTATGAAATAGTTTTCTGAGGCTAAAGGGTATTTTAAATAATTTTTTAACAATTAATACCAATTTTCTGAATTAAAATCAATTAAAATTCAATTTACTAATGTAAAAAAGAAAGTATCAATTATGTACAACAATTAATATGTATACATATATACGTCAGAATTTTATGCATAAAATATCCATATTTTTAATTTTAACTAGCAGAATTATAAAATATTTTTACGTCTCTTTGTTTACATAAATTACGACAAAAATATCAATTTTTACCATATAAAATTTAAATGGCAATAAATAAGAAAATTAAATAAACGATAAAATACTTACCTGAAAATGACGAACTGGGTGTCTAACACTCCAGGCAAAGCGCTAGATTTTCCTACAGCTTCACTTTATTTTTTGGTTGTTGTGAATGGATATGAACCAAAGTCGGTTAGGATTGTGAGTATCTTAGAGATACGCCCATATCTATGGATCTTATCTTGTAACTCTCCTACCCTGCATATAAATAAAGGGCTGGGGGTTCCTCCCCCAGGAGTTGATTTATAACATGTTATCAGCACGAGTCTCTAAAAATTCTACAAATATCGATCGTTGCGAAGGCAAAGGGAGATGGGAGATCCACACTCGCGGTGCAAGGCTTCATCAAACGAGCGTCGTCATCCGTGTAGGCTTCGTTCAACCGTCACTATATCCGGTGGACAGCTATAGAGGTAAATCCCGCTAAAAACGTCGTTTTTATCATACGTATGATAGATCTACCCATAGATCTCACAAGATCGATATGTAAATTGCTAATCGCATATAACCGACGAACGTCATCGTCCAAAAATCATATTTTTAATATGATTTCCCATGCGTAATTTGTATAATAGGGGTTTTACCCTACCTAGGCATTGCCGGCGGCTTTGCCGCCAGCCGGCACCCTGCTCGTAGGGCACCGCACGGCTGCCGTATTGCCGCCGCCCTTAGGGCAACATGCTCCCCGCCCCCACCCCCCGCCTGAAGCGGGGGGCTACCGATGCCCCCCCCCGCCCCCCCCGCCTGAAGCGGGGGATGCCGTCGCGCTCCCCCCGCATGAAGCGGGGGGCTGCTGACGCGCTCCCCCGCCGCCTGAAGCAGGGGGCTACAGCTGTGCCACCGTCCCCCTGCCAGAAGCAGGGGGCTACCGCCGCGCCCCCTCCCACCACCCGTAGCAGGGGCTACCGCCGCGCCCCCTCCCCCGGCCAGAAGCGGGGGGGGGGGGGGGGGTGCCGCCTCCGTCCCCTGCCCGAAGCGGGGGGATGCTGATCACCGCCCCGGGGGGCGCCGTCGATGTTCCCCCTCGAAGGGGGGCCGGCGGTCGTTTCCGCGAGATCCCCCAGGGGGCACCGCTGCTGTTCCCCCTCGAAGGGGGGTCGGTGCTTGGCGTCGTCGCTCCCCCAGTAGCAAGCGGCGGCCGCGACAAGCCCTTGCCGCCACCGCCCCGCAACCGACAAACCCTAATGGGCCTGAAGCCCATACACAAAAAAAATATTTCTCTGTTTTGACTTGCGGGCCTGAAGCCCGCAAGTAAACTGCGGGCCCCGCATGCCCACTGATTCAAAAAATTCAGATCAGAGAAGAGGGGGAGGGCTACAAATAAGCTTTAAATGCTTATTGGCCTAAAAATTGATTAAAATGGCATTTCGGGGACCTAAAAATTTATGTAAAATCACGATAAATTATAAGGCAATAAGGGGACATTTGGGGATATTTTAGGGATGATTTAAAAAGGAAAACTTCTTATTTTTACGAAGAACATGTTTAATTGTTGGGTTCTTTTCCAATTTTTTTGGACAAACCCAATTAGCTCAACCCTTGCATTAAATGATTTCTTCTGTAAAATCATTAATACATGCTTTGCATCATTTTGGCTTATTCTGTGGATATTTTATGCGTGGTTGTGCATTATATTTAAGCTTAATAATTAGGATGATCATGCGACCGCTCCGCTATTAGTCATCTAACCTAACGGTGTATGACGTTGCCCAGTGGTCCAATAATGATTAAGTGATTAAATTATTTATCATCATGCAAATATAAATGCATGTGATGCCTGTGATGAAAATGTCTGGTGAAAATGTTTGATGAGCACAAAATTTCTGCTTGGATGGCTAATTGCAGCTTTTGGATCGGTTGTTTTAGTCCCACATTTTATTTTCATGTACTTTTCTTTTACTTTTGAGAGAAATTGTAGTGAGGAAATTATATAAATGTCCAAGACCGAAGACCCTTTTTCCATGGAGACGGAGGCCATAATTGAAGTTGAAGATCTTATATGGGACCCATGGGGGTTTCCAAAGTTGTAGTTTCTTTTCAAAGCTTGCATTTGTGTAATATGGATTGTAATGGGACTTTGGACTCTTATTTATGTAGGACTGGCCGATCCACACAATTAGCCCTTCATATTAAAATCGCCTCCGCATGAAAATGTTTATGTTTAAATTATTAATTCATGCATATTTGTGCTCTGCTAGATAAAATGGCTAAAATTGCAAGTGTCGATTTCGAAGTGCTGGATGCATCAGGCAGAAACTATCTAAGTTGGCGGCTCGATGTGAAATTCCATCTACAGGCTAAGTCCCTAATTTCTGCTCTGACTACAAATGAAAAATTAAGCGATATAGAAAAGACGCAAGCCATTATATATATTCGCCGCCATGTGGACAAGACCCTAAAGGCTGAATACCGTATGGTCGAAGATCCACTTGAGTTATGGACTGCCCTTGAGGACATGTATAAACATCAGAGAGATGTTATACCACCGAGGGCATGATATGAGTGGGAGAACCTGAGACTGCATGACTTCAAGTTCATTGCTGAGTATAACTCAGCACTTTTTAGCATTACCTCACGCCTGAAGTTGTGTGGTGAAAAAGTCTCAGAAGACCGTATGCTAGAAAAGACGTACACGTCTTTCCATGAGAAAGATGTGATACTAATGCAGCAATACCGTGAACGAAAGTTCACCAAGATTCTGAGCTGCTGTCATATTTATTCATGGCTGAACAAAACAGAGAGCTTCTCCTCGCCACTCACAACATGCGCCCCCTAGCACTGCCCCCTTCCAGAAGCTCATAATGCCTCTTCTTTTCGAAAGAAGAGAAATAATAAACGAACAGAAAGACCACAGAAAGGGGGACAGAACAAAAGGGCTAGTGGCAAAGTCCAGCAGTGAAGAAATGAAAGAAAGCGGAAGTTCACCTGGCGCAGAAATGACAACAATAGAAATGATGCACCCCCACCCAAGAGGGAATGGGAAGACCAGTGCCATAGCTGTGGGCATGAAAGGCCACTGGTCCAGAGTGTGCCGAACTCCGCAGCATCTCCAGGATTTGTATAAAGAAAACAAGAAATATAAAGCTGAAACAAACCTAATGACCACTGATGCTCCAGTCAAGTTTACATCTGACCACTTCGAACATGATGACCTGCTTGATTAGCCTTCTATTTTTATCTTAGCAAACTGTTTAGAACATTTCATGTTATGAGAGCTTTCATATTATGTAATTTGATTTTGAATGAAAATGTTTGTCTGAAAATGCTTGTGCCTATATGATTCATCTTTTAATAGATGAACTGCTCTCATGACTGATTAGTAGACAATAAACACATACGATCTTTCAATACAAAGCACAACATCAGGGCTATATTGATGTCACGCCCCGCTTCCCATAATACCCGGGAGCGAGGATGCGACGAAGGTCCGCATGTGCATAAAACAAGGAGGAATTTTTTTCTCCCTTGTTCGATGCACAATAAGCGTCTGTAGTAATTCCATCGAAGGCAGGTACTTGTCATGCAAACTTAGAGAGACAACACACGATATCTTTATTATCCAATAGATGAAAAGTAGTACAGGACTGTGCCTTATAGTACGGCCTACATCGACTCGACAGAAAAGTAAAGTACATCACTCGAAAGTAAATAGCACACTGACGGTAAGGAAAGCACACTGACGGTAAGGGAAGCAGATGCTGTGGTCGAGTCAGAGACTCCTACTCCTCTGTAGGTGCGGGCTCAGTAACGTCCTTTGATCCCTGGTCTGCGGGATCGTCCTCAGTGTAATACTCCATGTACTCCGTCGGCTCGTAGTCTGACATGCATTTCAGAGAAAACAATGAAACACATGACAGCGCTAAGCGATAAGTAAAAACCAACAGAAAGTAAAGGTTGCAATGTAATGAATGAACAAGAGGTAACAAACGTCGCTTGACTATCTAATAGTGTAGGCAGGCCTAATAATAAGAAGTCTAACTTAACTCCCAAATCAGCCAGGCAGTCAGGGCTTGAAGGCACATGTCACTTCTATGACCACAGGACAAGTCCTTTGGTTGACCAACCCCCTTCCCATCCTTTCTAGACACTGATTCGGTCGTAATTTAAGACCGCTTGTTATTACGCCGCTCTGCCACGTTCGAGTAGTCTTGAGTTAGTCAGTAGAACAGTGGTATCAAGTCAGCAATTGTGGCATAGTAAACGAACAAGCTAGGCATCAGTCTTAGCCCGAGTGCACGATATGCAACCATAAGTGCACCCATCCCACGGAGCAACCCGTGGAATATCTACCTACCATCCCCTGCAGGGTGATGGTACAGCTTACCAAATAAGGGTGGACCCGGTCACTCTCGCACACTTCGTAGCTCAAGACTACCCTATAACCCGTGTCGCATCACATTAACAGTATCCGTATCTGTATGACCTTATAGGCCCATCACTTTGTACATCCAACAATACAACAATGTGCACAAGTACAGTACAACAAACACCTATACGGTAGATACTTGCATATATATATATATATATATATATATATATATATATATATATATATATATATATATATATATATATATATATATATATACATGGTAGTTTACTTGGTAAATACTTGCCTGTAGTCGTGACCTGTTGTAATCCGGTTACTTGGACAGGTCTCGTACCGCGTCCGGGAGTCGGTGTGTTCCCGGGACGTCTACCTACAAACACCACATGCACGCACCCATGTTTTATTCATTAATTATCGAAGTTACAAAATTCCGTACTACGTGCACATACACACATATACGTATGAAAAATAAAATACAAAATAATTCCTAGCTAATTTCACTATTCTTCCTAACTCTCATTCCCTTCACAATTCTATTCCTACAAAAAATTTCCTTTACAAAATTTTCCCTTACAAATTTTCTCTACACATTTTCTACAAAAAATCCTTTCATAATTCATTCACTTCCAAATTTCCTTCATATTTCCCCCTTCCCTTCACATTTCTTCACTTCAAAATCTCCTTTCAAAAACAGAAACATACTGTCATTTTCTTTCTCAATTTTTTTTTCTTTCTTTCATATCTTCTTCCTTCTTCTTTGTGTAGGTGAATCAATGGTGGAGGAGGCCAAGGGAGCAAGGATCAGGGGGAGAGGGGGTGGGTGGCCGGCCACTGGATGTCCCCGGCCGTCCCCGGTCGTCACCGGCCGTCGCCAGCCGCCGACCGAACAATGCCCAGTTTGTTTGATTGATTCTTGTGTAGAATCAATGGGGAATGGAGAGAGAGTTGTAGAGGAGATCAAGGGGAAGGTGTAGGTCACGGGGTTGTCGTCGAAAGGGGGTAAAGTTCACCGGAGGTGGCCATGGTGGGTTTCATGGGTTGCTTGGGTTTTTTTGTTGAGTTTTTAGAGAGAGATAGAGAGAGATAGAGAGGGGTTGAAGGTGGGGAGATGGAAGAGGATGGTGAAGGCTCACCGGAGTGGGGAGGAGTTCGCCGGAAAGTTGGCCGGAGCTTCGCCGGAGGGGAGGTTGAAGATGGGATGAGAAGAGGGTTAGGGGGGTTTAAATAGGTGTTAGGAACTAATTTTTAATTAGATCATCTAAAACTTAGTCAAAAAGTGGAGATTATGATAAGATTTGCGTTAAAAATGTTTTTGAAAATATTGAATGGTTATCTCCACACATGTTAGTCATGTTAGGATAATTAGTAATTAGGTTAATGTAATTAGTAATTAGGCAAGGTAATTAGTGACGGTAATAGTAAAATTTGAAATTACGATTTTGTCCCTACAAGTAAACGTATCCGAAAAATTACGAAAACATACACACGGGTTCATATCGTCGCAAGGATCAGGAATACGAAGTCCGTTTCAGGATTTGAGCTACAGAAATACGAGTTTTGGGCCAAAATGTTTAGAAAGCAAGTTTACGGGTTCTATATTGATTTGACGTTAGAGCATTACGAAATTAATACGGGAAGCCCTAAATGATCATATGATGATACCGTAGAAGTTTGAAAACGTTTTGAAGATGTTTGTATAGAAAATTAATTCATTAAGCCAAACAGTAATAAATGAATTTTTATTCAATTATTTGGATGTATTTGATGAAACCCGAATTTACTAAAATACTCCATAACTAGTTTGATACTTCAAAATATTTTTATAAGAAAATTTTGAAATCATAAAACTCCTGACGGAAAATAGTTTAATAGGTTTGTAACGACCTGCTCTTAGGGGCCAGTTACTTATTTGATATTTACGCAGGTCTTGCAGTTAACCAGTGAAACCAAAATAGTCACGATGCAGAGATGTACAAAAATACCCAAATAATGTCCAATTATTACAATCCATACTATACAAATGTTCCAACAATGATACATGAAAGAAAGAAAGTACATAAGTGCAAATAACTCTGAAAGCTGCGGTCTCAGGGTCGAACTCTGGCGCTATCAACTCAAGAGCATCTACCTCCATATGTACGTCGCCTGCGGTGCCACGGAGATGGAACCGTAGGTAAGTCACAACAATTCTAGCGATAGAAAAAGAGGAGTGCACAAATATGGAGCATGCTATAGTAAACAAGTGCGGAAAGTAAAAGCGAACATGTATACAAGAGCGATAAGTAAGGTCCTAGTGGCTGTGTAGGTGTAGTAAGTAAAGTGTGTTGAGTATTGGTGTTTTATACCAATCTTATTTTGATGATGATAACAACTTTATGTTGTTGCTAATGACTCTCATGTTTTAGTCTCTCAGTTTTATCTCAAGAATATCTTTCTTGGAGACTAATCACTTGGTGCAAGGATGGACATCAAGTGGAGAAGAGCCAAAGCTTGGACTCAAGAAGTGCCAAAGCTTGGAGATGATGAAGAGCAATCAAGGTATCAAGAATGAAGACTTAGACTCTAAGGAAAGCATTGTAATCCATGTAATTTACTTTATTGCTTTCTCTCTCTTTTGAGTCTAGGGTTAATGTAATGCCTTGTTAGATGGTTTACTCATTCATGCATATGCATATAACCATCTTAGTGAGCCTTAGGATTATCATAGAATCCAACCCAATAGGTTCACTCTGTCCAAATACTTATTTGGTGTCTCTGGCTTTCTATCAGTCGCCTGCTTAAGGAAACACAGTCGACTGGGTGATTTCCAGTCGCATGTAAATCCTTCTACAGTCGTCTGACATGCACAGCTCAAGTCAACATTTCAATTGACTCAAACTTGAGCTTTACGCACAATCGTCTGTCGATCAGTTTACAGTCGCCTGTATTATTACAGTCGCCTGGAGATTGGTCATCAGTCACCTGTATAGCATAAGTGCATTCTCTGCATCTCTCTGTTGTTTCTCCATTTTATACTGCAGACGACTGATGAAGAATGTACAGTCACCTGAATATTAGACAGTCGACTGTAATATTAACATCAGTCGCCTGTGCGAAGAATTGGAGAAAGAGTGCAGCTCTCTGTTTCGATCCATCCACAGCAGCAGTCGCCTGCTGAAGGATTAACATGCGCCTGTCCTGTTTGTCAGTCGACTGTATTGACTTCATCAGTCGACTGTCCTGGCTCAGATTATAGCCGTTGGATATTTTCTAGCCGTTGATCAGTAGACTTTCTTTTGATCATTAGTCGACTGTTCCTGTCGTTTTCGCCCAGTTTCTAACCGTTGCTGAATTCTTTCTTTGGCTGTTTCTTTGGGTTTTGGGGCTTGATATGGGGTTCATATATATTTGAGTTTGCTGCCATCACTTGAGAACACTTGACAACACTTGATAACTCTTGACTCTATAGAAAATCTCAAGAGATCAATAAGTAACTCTCAAGCTCCCTCATTTCCCTCAATTGAGCATTCATCTATCTTCATGCATTGAAGTCCAGCTCAAGGGAAATCATCCAAGTGCTCTCAAGCATATCCCAACACTTGGAGATCCTCTTCCATGCATTGCATCCATTCATGAGTAAGCATCTCAAGGCATAGGTAAGAGTATTTATTTTACTTGGTGTAATTTGTGTCTCTAATTCTCTTTGTGGGAATTAGAACTTTCTCTCTTTGTGGGAGGTTCTATCTTTGTGGGAGGTTGTCTCTTTATGGGACTTAGGTAACTCTCTTTGTGGGAGTAACTCTCTTTGTGGGAGTTTGGTGTCATAGTGTAGGGCTAACCCTAATTCTCCGAGTGGGAGTTAGTGATTCTCTGTGTGGGAATCTTGATACTCGTGTAGGATTGGTTGGGTCCTTGTGTAGGGCATAAATCCTCTTTGTGGGGTATCTCATTGTGAGATTTGTATTCACTTCTCTGTGTTGGAATATAGTGAATATTGGTGTGGCTGGATGTACCCAAGTTTGGGGAACCAGGGTAAAACTGTATGTTTGCGTTTGGATTGATTGTGCCTTTTAATTCCTCTTCCATTTATAATTCCGTATTTGAAAGTTAAATTTTAATTGGACAATTTTATTGCCATTGTATGTTGTTAGTATTGCATGGGTAAGGCGATCCTTACAATTGGTATCAAAGCGAGGTTATAGTATACTGCAACAATGGCATTCAATGCCTCATCCGCGTCTCATGAAGAAGGGCACTCAACCGTTCGACCCCCGCTCTTCAACGGAACCAACTACCCAAGTTGGAAGATCAGGATGATGATCTACATGGAGGGTCAAGACCTATGGGACATCACGGAGGTGTCATTTGTGAAGCCCACTACACCCGTGGCTTCAAGGATAAAGGCGGAGAAGAAATCGATCAAGTTCAATGCGAGAGCTATGAACACATTACATTGCGCTCTCTCTGCAAATGAGTTCAACCGCATCTCCATGTGCAAAACGGCCAACGATATTTGGCATACCTTGGAGATTTGTCATGAAGGGACAACGAAGGCAAAGAAATCTAAACAAACTGTGTTTAGATCTAAATATGAAATGTTTAAGATGCAGGAAGGCGAAATCATTTTAGAGACGTTCACAAGGTTCACTGAGATCGTGAACTCTTTGGAGGGACTCGAGAAGATGATTTCCCAAGAGGATCGTGTAGAGAAGATCCTTGACTCTCTCACACCTCGTTGGGAGTCAAAGGCCAACAGAATTTTGGAGTCATATGACACGTCCAAATATGCCGTTGAGGAGTGCATTGGTAATCTCATGGCGTATGAAGTGAAGCTTCAACACAAGAAGGAGATTCAACCAACAAAGCCCGAGAAGCTAGAGAAGCAAAAGGGGGTTGCATTCCATGCCAAGGAGGAGCCAATCAAGTGGATGAGGAAATTCCATAGAGAAGCTCCTAGTGAAGAAGATGAGCAAGAAGATGCAAGTGGAGAAGAAATTGAGGAGCTTGCAGAGCAATTCAAAGCATTTCTCAAGTGCAAGCAAGGTAAGACTTTGTCAAAGTTTGCCTCCAATTCTAACAAGGTTCCTACTTGTTATACTTATAGTGGAAAAGGTCACTTGTCCACCGAATGCCCTTCCAAACCCATCAAAGAAACTTACAATGGTAAAGGGAAGAAGCACTGGAAAGGAAGGTCCAAGTCCAAGAACCAAAAGAAGGGACTAATCGGGACCTTTGATGATTCGAGTGAGGACACTTCGAGCAATGAAGAAGATGATGCAAAGGAGGATGATCATGCATGTTTTGTAGCCTTTGTTGCTCATACACCAATCCCATCCGGATTAACTGATGAGGAATTGGATGCTTGGCTCGATAATTACAATTCCTATGAGGAATCGTGCCTCATGGCTAATGAGGAAGAGTCTTCACTTTGCTCAAGCAAGGAGGAAAGCGACGAGGTAGTCAAAGAAGATGTCATTGATGAGATTGAAGAGAAGATCTCATACGAGGTAGTGGTGCTGTGCTCACTAAGTGATGCCCATGAAGGATCCTGTACAAAACAGAGTTAGGATCGATAACATGAAGTTTAGACTTACGCTTGCGTACGCGGCACGGTAGTCTACGAACTTCGCCTTCGGATTCGCCACGACGGATCGAGTCTACTCACGAACGGAGTAAGGCTACTAATCCCACAATCTAAATCTCTATTTTAGATTAAGAACTTGGATGGAGGGAGAGGAAATATTTCTGCAGAGCTTCGCTATGAAGAAGATGCATGCATGAATTTCATGCAAAATGTGTAAGGAAAATGGCTACCCTTGGGTCTTATTTATAGCCCCCAAGGTAGTTATTTTAGGGTAAGTTGTTCCTTTGGAACAACTTAATTAAGGTGTACCATGATACATGGCACATTATAAGCTTAAGTTGTACCATATGCATGGTACAACATAAGCTTAAGATATTCCCCCTTTATTAGCCATATGTCGCATGCACTTATGCATATATAATGCGACTTTCCCGCTCATACAGAGATCCTCTCCGCAAGGGAACAGATTCCCTTTGCACATGACTTCGTGTGCGCGACGTTCGAGGTCCGTATTCCCTCGTACATCCCCCACAAGGGTGTACAAACGTCTTCCATATCCAACATCTCCCACTCACACTTGAGGGGATTGTAAGAGAACGTCTTTCCCTTAGTTCTTTCATCTATCATACCGAGAAATAGACCGTGCGACCGTCATGCGCGTAGAGTCTGTTGTTGTGCACTTGTTAGAGATACACAACGACCTCGAAGGTGCAAAGTTGAGTAGTTCAACGCATGCTTTACCCTAGATTATTTCTTCACATTTCTTGTACTTTATATTCAACAATTGAATCCCATCTGGATTACAATTGGCTGGCCAGCTTTGAATCACTAAAGTCCAAATGCGAATATGAAATCAATCTTCCTCTTCTTGCGAACCTTCTGATCTTGACTTGATTCGCTTTTCTAACGTGCCCCGCCGAGCCGAATTACCATAGCCCATTAGTAACACGCTAAGATAGCGATCATCTCGTCAAATCTAAAGGAACCAATTGGAGTCCTTGAGGGTAAGAGTTAAGACCCATATGGCCTTTGAGTCTCACATAATAGCAAACACTATTGCTACTAACTCAGTGGTCTGAATGCATACGTGGTATGAACACGTATTACAACATCACTCCTTTCCCAGGGAGAGTATGTCTTAATGATGTTGTACGGATGAAAGATCAGACACCACAGTGCCTATCTTTTGAGTCCCCTTACTACTCAGGAAATATTCCCGGACTCTCATCCTGCATAAGACAGATAGGATTATAAAATCCAATGAGATCTTTTTATCCTTGTGATACAGATCTCAGATCTTTTGTAAGCATCCATATGATGCAGATCTTTCATTCGACTATCTTTGTTAAAGTCATGACTCTAAATCATTCGTCTAATGATTTTGACTTTAAACTAGTCTCATCTCTATCTTATCCATCTGATAAGATAAGGCGGTTGCTCATGTGAGAGAGCCAACCTTAATCTGTCCGACATACACACAATTCAGCTGATATTTCAAAAAAATGTACACAAACATTTCTTAAGAAATTCATATGCAATGTTGGAAAAAGAACTTATTCTTTTATTAATTTTGATCATTTCTTAGACATGGGAATATATATTTGGTACAACTCAGCCCATACGCAATCCTTGAGATGATAAGTGTTTATAAAACACATTTCTGGGGATCTCTTTCGTAAGCTGATCCTCTATCGTCTCATGCGTAGATATGTACCTTATGTCTACCTTCTTGGTTTTATCATAGTCTTTTGCAAATCTGCAGTTCCTTTAAGATACTGCATTATCCTCTTAACCGCTTTCCAGTGTTCTTGCCCTGGGTTGGATTGGTAACAGTTTACCATTTCCAACGGCAAAACAGATGTCCAGTCTCGTACACACCATAGTGTACATAAGACTATCAACTGTACTGGAATATGGAACTTTTTCCATAATTTCCTTTTCCTTTTGGTTCTTTGGACGTGATTCCAAATATAAATCATCGCATATGCTTATATGAATATCAATGGACTTGCAGTCCTGCATATTAAATCGTTCTAGAACCTTCTTTATATAAGTCTCCTGTGAAAGAGAAAGAAGTTTCTTCGAACGATTCCTTGAAATCTTAACTCCAAGGATATATGCGGCTTTTCCTATGCCTTTCATCTAAAATACTGATGAAAGCCAAGCCTTGATACTCATTACAAAGCCCTTGTCATTTCTGGCTATTAAAATGTTATCTACATATAGATACATGATAATATACTTGCTTTTAATCCTCTTGATATATACTCAGTTATCTTCATCAAGCATGAAAAAAATCCATTTGATAAGACAACTTCTTGAAATCGTATATACCATTGCCTCGAGGATTATTTAAGACCATATATGGACTTACGAAGTTTACAAACCTTATGTTTGTTTCCTTCTTTTACAAACCCTGTTGGTTGTTCCATATAGATCTCCTCGTCCAATTCTCCATTGAGAAAGGCAGTCTTTACATCCATCTGATGTAATTCGAGGTATAAGCAAGCTACCATTGCGAATCAAGGTAAAACGCACAACAGGTGAGAAGTTTTCTTTGTAGTCTATCCCTTCCTGTTGCGTAAAACCTTTCGCGACAAGGCGAGCTTTATATCTATCTATAGAGCCATCAGCCTTATGCTTGATCTCGAGAACCCATTTGTTCCCAATTGCTCTATGTCCTCTGGGTGAGTTAACTAAGTCCCGGATTTCAATTCCTTCTTCATCGCTTCCATCCATTTGTCTTTTGCAGGGCATGATGTGGCATATTTGAGATTCTTCAAGTCCTTGTTGACTCGAATTTAGATCAATTCTAATATCACTCCCACTTGAAATGTTGTTAGAATTGCTCCCACTTGGATCATTATTCCCGTATGGAATATGATAATCGTCATTCGTATAATCCATTGGTGAAGGTTGAAAAGTATTTTCGTTTTCACCAAGAATTCTCCCACTCGAATGAGGTAATCCTTCTTGATCACAAATCTCAAATAGAGATAAGTCCTGACTTATCTCGCCCTGTCTTGGAAACTCGTTTTCCAAGAAAGTGACATCCCTCGACTCAAACTCAATTAGCACACCATTGTCTTCCTGACTAACAAAAACATAACCTTTGGAGTTTAATGCGTATCGTTTAAAGATACATTTCCTTCCACATGGCCCAAGTTTGCCATACTTATGGGAGGAAATATGTGCGTTGAATGCACAAACTCAAGGTAAAATGTTTAAGTTAGGAGACCTTTGGTTCCACAACTCATAAGGAGTGGAGCTAACTGATTTCGAGGGTACGCGGTTTAAAATGAAAACGGTTGTCAATAATGCATCACCCCAGAAGGTGATTGGCAAGTTAGCTTGCGCCATCATTGAACAGACCATTTTTCATTAAAGTCATATACCTCCTTTCTGCAACACCAATTTGTTGAGGAGTATAAGGCATAGTTACTTGATGTACTATGCCTTTTTCATCACAAAGTTCCTTTAAACTTGTTGATTGATATTCACCGCCCCTATCGGTTCGCATGACCTTAATCTTGCGATCTAATTGATTCTCCACTAAACTCATATAGTTTTTAAAGCAGGTTTAGTGCTTTCACTTTTGTGGGATATCAAATAGATATTACCGAATCGGGTGAAATCATCAATTAAAAGTGATGAAATAGGACTTCCCGCGTCTTGTCTTGACATTCATCGGACCATATATGTCCGAATGGATAAGCGGTAATGGAACCTTGGCCCTTGTGCCGGTTCCAAACGGCTTGCGACAAGATTTCCTTTCAAGGCAATGTTCGCAGGTCGACATTTCAACCTTTGAAACATTGGATAGAAGGCCACGTTTGGCAAGTCTATCCATACGCGTTGGTCCAATATGACCAAGCCTTGATTGCCAACAAATTATATTAGACTCATTAGTCAAAGAATTTGTCATAAGGAAATGAGAAATCATATATTGTACTTATTACAATGAATCCTTTAAATACATAACCCAGAACCAATAAAGGAATTATTACAAAAATAGGTCCATATTACAAACATGAAGGAACCAACTATCACAAAGACCCATTAAATTGACCACAGTTTTAATATTCCTTTGAATATATGGAATGAAGAGAACATCATGTAGTAGGAGAGTGAGGCCGTTGTCCAAGACAAGCTTGCGAGTCCCAACGTCTTTCACTTCAACACGTGTGTTGTTTCCTACATTGATCCACTTCATTCCTTGGGTATCCGGTGATACTCCACGAAGGACCGTCTGTCCTTTGCTATGTGGTCGGTGGCACCTGAATCAATTATCCAAAAATGGATTAGATTCCACAAGAAATAGTGGACTAGAAACACATATGTAACTAGTATTACAAGTTACCTCGTCACTTCCACTCGTACACGAACGAGCATAGTGACCGAGCTTGTTGCACTTGAAGCACTTGATCCTTTTCAAGTCTTTCTTCTTGTGCCATTTCTTGTGCCCACCCTTATGTTTGGGTTCCTTGGTAGACTCAGGTTGCTTATTACGTTCATTAGAAGACTTCGAACGATCTTTACGTTTCTTTCCCCCATGTGAGGAACTAGCAACCACGTGCACTTCTGCACTTGGCTTGGCAGCCGCAAGCCGCTCTTCCTCTAATTCGAGGTGCTTGGAAACGTCGTTGAAGGTCTTGATGCTCTCATTGTGAGTGAGATGCATCTTCATTTGATCCCACCCATTTGGTAGGGAACGTATGACTGCTTGGATTTGTTGCTCATCAGTGAGCACATGACCTGCGTCCTTTAACTCCGAGATAAGGTTCGCCATATGTCGCAGATGTTTCCCCATGGAATGATCTGGACGTTTCTTATATGTATCGAACTTTATAGTTAAGGCGCGAAGTTTGGACACCGATGTGCCACCGAACTTCTCCTCTAGCTTGGACCATATGTCCATGGCTAGGTCATGTTCTCGGAAGATGCGCATTATGTCATCAGCCATACTGCTTAATAACGTAATGCGCGCTATCTTATTCTTCCGAGACCAAGCATCAAAAGCTTCCTTGTCTCTTCGGTGTTGGGCCGTAGTGCCCAACTCGGGTTCAATCATTACGTTCTTTAGAGTTTCGAGCACTTCTTGCTCCTCTAAAACGTATTGTATCTTAATGGACCAAAGTTTGTAATTATCGCCGTTGAGTTTTTCACCTTTGTTTAACTCAGCGACGATATTCTTTGAAGCGGAAGACATTTTACTTTTAAAATGCTGCAAAAGACACAAAACCGAAGGTTCGATCAAAAAACATTGCATAAAAAATTCTTAAAATATAACTCCCACTTGAAATGATAATAGAATATCCCATTTGGATAGTTCTAAAATTCAAATCCCACTTGGAATTATATTATATTTGATAAGTTACTTTCGAAAAATATTGAAGGTGTTGTTCTAGAATCGAAAAGGTCTCTATGATTCCAATCACCATCTAGAACAACTTTCAATATTCCCCCATCACTTATCAAACAATAGTACTCTTATAGTACTAGCAGCGGAAAATAAGTATTTGATAAGTTACTTTCGAAAAATATTGAAGATGTTACTCTAGAATCGGAAAGGTCACTATGTTTCCAATCACCATCTAGAGTAACTTTCAATATTTCTCCCTCACTTTATCAAATGTTAGTACTCTTATAGTACTTAGCAGCGGAAAAGCGTTTTTGAAAACGTATTTTTCAAAACGAATATAAAATACATTGGCTAATCTCCGTAGAGTAGAGCACAACGTCATAAGTTCATTGGCTAATCTCCGTAGAGTAGAGCACAATGACATGGCTAATCTCGCATGAAGTAGAGCATTACGGCTAATCTTCAAGGAGTAGAGCACAATTTCATAAGTACATTGGCTAATCTCCGAAGAGTAGAGCACAATGACTTGGCTAATCTCGCATGAAGTAGAGCATTATGGCTAATCTTCAAGGAGTAGAGCCCAATGAAAACTTCATTAAAACGTTAGTCCCGTATGAACTATTCGGCACTGTAGTTAGCCCCGTATGGACTAATCTACACATTCGAGTTTGACCAAGGCCATTTGTTACCCCGTATGGGTCATCTGGCAAGTTTACAATCGACCCAGACCATTTGTCGGATTGGTCGACCAAAAACACAAAATTGGTCGACCAATTTTCGAATTCAACTTCTTCCCGGTCAGGGCCTCTGCCCTGACCCGGGCTTGGCCAAAGGCCGGCCAGGGCCGGCCAGGGGGCCTGGCCCCCTCGGCCAGGGCCGGCCAGGCCCTGGCCACTGCCAGGGCCGGCCGGCCAGGCCCTGGCCACTGCCAGGGCCTGCCGGCCAGGCCACTGGCCGGGGCCAGGGCTCCTGCCCTGGCCTTGGCCAGGCCCTGGCCTGAGGCCAGGGCGCCGGCCCTGGCCTCTGCCAGGGCCGGCAGGCCGCTGGCCGGGGCCAGGGCTCCTGCCCTGGCCTCGGCCAGGCCCTGGCCTGAGGCCAGGGCGCCGGCCCTGGCCTCTGCCAGGGCCGGCCTGGCCCTGGCAGTGGCCAGGGCTTCGGTCCTGGTCTCTGCCAGGGCCGGCCTGCCCCTGGCAGTGGCCAGGGCGCCGGCCCTGGCCTCTGCCAGGGCCGGCAGGCCGGCCAGGGCCGGCAGGCCCTTGGCCAAGGCCGGCCACTGACGGCCTGGCCATGGCCGGTCATGGCTTGGCCATGGCCGGCCATGGTCAAGGCCTTTCGGCGTTGGCCGGCCATGGCCCCTTTGGCCATGGCCGGCCACCCCCTTTGAATGGGGTTGCCGCACTTTCTTCTCCCCCTTGATGGGGTGGTCGCCGGTGGTTATTGGCCGTAGC
Source organism: Scilla litardierei (assembly GCA_030789695.1). NCBI lineage: Eukaryota > Viridiplantae > Streptophyta > Magnoliopsida > Asparagales > Asparagaceae > Scilla > Scilla litardierei. Next base: position 585,632,642 of record CM061142.1, on the reverse strand, counting down.
CAACCCCCTCCGCATGAGGAGAGGGGGTGCATGGCCTTCATGGCCCATTTGGCCATGGTGCACATGCACCAAATTTTCCTCTTACCCGATGGAAATAACTTCCATCATCTTCCTCGATGAAGCACCCGTTCGTCGAAGAAATTAGTTATCTCTTAATGGCCGTGTGCCAAAAATGAATAACGTACTACGTGAACGGTCGGTTCTTCCCGTCACGGAGAGTTCCTACCATATCCATAATGATAGGAGACCCTAACGTGAAAAGAACAACCGCTGCGTTCTCTCCGTCACGAAGCGTTCCTACTATATCCGTAATAGTAGGAGACCCATTCGTGAAAAAGACAACGACTCGTTCGTAGTTTCGACGGGGCGGTGGATTGACCGGGGCGAACCCATATGGCTCTGATACCAATGAAGGATCCTGTACAAAACAGAGTTAGGATCGATAACATGAAGTTTAGACTTACGCTTGCGTACGCGGCACGGTAGTCTACGAACTTCGCCTTCGGATTCGCCACGACGGATCGAGTCTACTCACGAACGGAGTAAGGCTACTAATCCCACAATCTAAATCTCTATTTTAGATTAAGAACTTGGATGGAGGGAGAGGAAATATTTCTGCAGAGCTTCGCTATGAAGAAGATGCATGCATGAATTTCATGCAAAATGTGTAAGGAAAATGGCTACCCTTGGGTCTTATTTATAGCCCCCAAGGTAGTTATTTTAGGGTAAGTTGTTCCTTTGGAACAACTTAATTAAGGTGTACCATGATACATGGCACATTATAAGCTTAAGTTGTACCATATGCATGGTACAACATAAGCTTAAGATATTCCCCCTTTATTAGCCATATGTCGCATGCACTTATGCATATATAATGCGACTTTCCCGCTCATACAGAGATCCTCTCCGCAAGGGAACAGATTCCCTTTGCACATGACTTCGTGTGCGCGACGTTCGAGGTCCGTATTCCCTCGTACATCCCCCACAAGGGTGTACAAACGTCTTCCATATCCAACAGCCCAGCCTCTGTGACAGGCTGGGACGCGGGAAAGGTCGAAGTGGAAGCAGCAGCAGTAGTGGAAGTGAAAACAGACGACGAGGCAGCGTGAGAGGTCAGTGACGCAGACGTGGGGACAGATGTCATGACACTCTCAGAAAAGACAACGGCAGTGGAGACCGAGAGGTCGACGGCTGGGGTGGTGGCGGACAAAAGTGAGGACAGAACCGCCACTGCGGTGGTAAAGGAGGTCTCGCCGCTCTCAATAATGGTAGGGGGACGCTCGGGACTCAGAGTGGTAATGGGCTCGGTGGAAATATGCACAGTGGTGGTGGTGGTGGACGGCTCAGCTAAAGTTCTCCCGACACTAACAGACATGTGGACAGAGGTGTCATGAGGTGCAGACAGGGCAGGAGCAGGCTGAGGGATCACAGGGTCGACGGGTGGAACGAGGGGCTCCTGCTGAGCATCCTCGGGCTCAAGCACGTAGGCGGCAAGGATAAGGAGATCCATCGCTGGAATCCAGTCTTCGCCGTCTGATCCAATATGTGTCCGAGCAGGGCTCGGGAGAACCATGTAATCCACGCTGAAGGGACCGTGCAGCCACACCCAGTGCTGACGACCATGGGGATGAAGCATCTTCATCTGGGCCTTGACATCTATCGAAAGTGAGGTGGGGCCCAGAGGTCGACGCAAGTCAGCGGGGAGGTCCACTCCGCATAATAAGGCCAAGAGGGTAATCAGACCGCAGCAGCAAATAGGCGTACGAGTGCCGATAGAAATGATAATGTGGTCGATGTACCAACTGGCGATATCTATCTCTACAGCGGGGACCAGAACGTCGGCTCCATCAAAAACCCTGGGACGTGTCATCACATATAGCATGTAGAGCTCAGGTGTCGACAACGTACCGGGCTCGTACCTCGCAAGAAAAGTTGTCGCCATAAGGCGCTGTGTAATGCGGAGGCATGGGTGGAGGAGGCAGAGGCCTTGGCCCTGCTAGGGTCAAAGGCAAGTGGTGATCCCGTAATCCGGGTCCAGAAGACGTGGGTGTCGAACGACGGGGGTGGGATGTGCGTGGGAGCGTAAGCACGATCTGGGTCAGGGACATCGGGCCACTGGAAGAAAGCTCGGAGCATGTCAAGAGTGACCTGGCACTCCTGATCCATCAAGCAAAATGAGCATCCTCCAGGGATCCGCTCAATAGAGCTAAGGACCTCTAGTGTCGGACGGATGTAAGTATCCGCCGACACCGACAGAAAATCGCTCCATCCCACGTTGTCGTACAACGTGAGAAGCCCCTCTAGAACTGCTAGGCAATCAAAGTCGGCGAGGTGTGCGAACCTAGTGGGCACGATCGAGCGATGGGAGATACGCTCGAATCTGGCGCACTGGGAGCCATCACGAAACGTAATCCCCATCGCATCGAACGCGGGGGCGGGCTGTGCAGGTGGTGGAATAGGATCGACAGGAGGCGGTTGTGTAGGTGGTGGTGGTGGGCTAGGTGGAGGGGAGTCCGCCCTAGCGGAAGAGGAGCCAGGATCACCGGACTTCTTCCGCTTCAAAGCGGGCTTCCGCGTGCGTGGCCTAAGGCGAGGCGGCATGTGTGCCGCGAGACGTGCCCACCCAAAATGAAATGCGACGCACTAAATAATGAAACAACTATACCTGAGCACGCCGCGAGAGCAATCAACAATGTGTGCGAAGATACGCCTCCTCCGCAAGGCTCCGTATGCGTCAAAAAGCTCCCCAAAGCTCCCCCAAGCTAACCTGAAAAGCAAACGATAAAATCAGCAAATAATACTCAATATACATGGGGGAAATAGGGGATAATAGATATAAATAAAATTTGATTTGAATTTGGGGCGAAACGGGAGTACGAATCGGGAGAATGGAGGAAAAAAGGGGATTTTGGGGGGAAAATGGGGGATTACGGCGAATAGGGCGGCGGCGCCGGCGAGCTGCGGCGGCGGTGACCGACGGCGACCGACGGCCGGACTTGCAGCGGCGGCTCGGGTGTCGGTAATGGCGGATCGGGCGAAGGAAGTCAGAGCGACAGTGGTTCGGGCGAATTTGGGATTTTTCGCGTTTCGAAATTCGCGCATTCGCAACGCTTATATATAGGAATGATACAACTCGGCCGAGTGAAGAGTTCACTCGGCCGAGTGGGATATGAAATAAAATTTCGAAAATATCTCCCACAAGTTACGACTTGGCCGAGTGGCTTTTCCCACTCGGCTGAATGGACAAGTTCCACTCGGCCGAGTGGCATAGCCACTCAACAATATTTGAGCACTGGAGGGTATCTGATTCACTCGGCCGAGTGATAAGGCAGACCGAGTGGCAATTAAGACTAAAATTCACAGAAAATGATAGAGAGTTGGTCTGCAGAAACTTCCCTGATTGGTACTCCACTCGGCCGAATGGAGTCTTTGCTCGGCCGAGTGACATATGTTACTCGGCCGAGTGACCTCCTGTTTTCTACAACGGCTCTCTGTTTTCGCTCCATTCTCTGTTTTTCTTCTTCCAGTCAGTTCCTTCCTCATCCTGGGGCCTGAGCGCATTATTGAAGCGCTCTCCCTTGCCTTGGGCATCCTCTATTTGAATGCTCTCTCTTTCTCCATCTACTGTCATGAAAATTAGGACCCGTTGTCACGATTTTCATAGACGCTAGAATCTAAACACTAATAAAAATCTAAAAGAAAAACGAAGTTCAAACTAAAACAATGTAAAACCGTCGGGTTGCCTCCCGACAAGCGCTCGTTTAAGGTCATGAGCTCGACCCCTTATGATATTCATTTAGCATGTGATGTTGGGTGCATGCGAGATACGCCAGTCAAATTTACCGGGAAGGCCACTTGGATTTGGTTGTTGGTGGTCGTCGGCCTTCCTCGGTGTCCCCTCATCATGGGTAGAGTTGGGGGATAAGTCCCCCAAGCTTGAGCTAGCACCAATCTTCCTTCTCACCGGTGATACCGGCCTTCTAATCGGTGGAGCTTTCTTTGGATTCTTAGTCGTCGAGAGCTTGCAAAGCTCCCTTATCCTTGTGACATCAGCGTCGTCTTCATCGTCGGCCGTGGAGCTATCCGGAGGGTCCTCCGTATTTTCCTCAATGCTAGAAGCTTGGCCTTCTTCAAGGCCATCATCATGGAGAGCGCCGATGGAGTGCGGAATGGCTTCGTCGATTACCTCATCAAGGAGGTCCACATAGTCCAACTCCTCTTGGTAGGGCATATGCTTCATGGCTTTGGGTATGTGGAACTCAACCTCGATGTTCCTGACATTCAAGGATAACGTTCCTTCTCGCACGTCGACTATAACGCCGACGGTGGCCAAGAATGGGCGTCCAAGTATAAGTGAAGTGTCGCCCTCTTCCTTGATGTCCATGACGACGAAATCGCAAGGTAAGCATATCCCTCCCGGAACTTGTAGCGGAATGTTCTCCGCAATCCCTACCGGCCTAGTGACCCGACCATCCGCTAGTTGTATCCTCATGTTGGTTGGCTTCAAGTTGGTCCCCGTATTCAATTTTCGGAACATGCTAAGGGGCATTAGGCTCACACTTGCTCCCAAGTCAACTAAAGCCTTTTGCAATGGGACTCCTCCAAGTGTGCACGGGATACGAAAGCTTCCGGGATCCTTGAATTTCGCGGGCGCCTTTTCCTTCCGGGTGAACCAAGTTCCTTGTTCGGTAAGCATTACTTTCTCCTTCCTCTTCTTTCCCGATATTAAATCCTTCAAGAACTTTGCATACGACGGGATCTCCACTATAGCATCTAGGAAGGGTATGTTGAGGCTTACTCCCCTCAAATATTCTAGGAACTTAGCGAGCCTCTTCTCAATTTTGGCTCTCGCCAACCATTGTGGAAAGGGCACCGACGACATATAGGTGCGTTCCTCGTTGGGCTTCTTCACCTCAGAATTTCCGCCTCCTTGTGGCTCCTTTGGGTTCTCCTCCTCAATCGCCGACTCCTTGTCGTCCATGATTTCTTCCACGGGCTACTTTGTTTGGACCATGACAGGAGTAGTATCCTTCTCGCCCCTAGTTGTGACCGCCACTACCGCATTTATGTGGCCAGTATTATTCCGTGGATTGGGCTCCGGTTGAGCCGACAATTGTTGGGTGTTTTTGTTAAGCAACATGAGTTGCTTCGCTAGTTGAGCCACTACAGTATTCAGAGAGTCTTGTTGCGCAATCAACCGAGTGTTTATCTTCTTTTGCTCCACCATGAACCCCTCTACCCTAGCTTCATGATCCAATCTTTGGTGTGCTTGAGGTAGGTTAGGAGCTCTCCAACCTTGATTATAACCGGACGGCCTATACGGTCCCGCTTGTTGCCTAGGCGGGTAATTTGGTTGCGGTGGCCCCCTTGGTTGGTATTGATGTTGTGGAGATGGAGGCCTAGCTTGAGGTTGTTGCGGCGGCGGCGGGTTTAGGGCTCCTTCATTATTTGCATACGAAAATCCCGGATGGTTTCTTGCGGTCGGGTTGGCCCAATAACCGAAGTTCCCCGCAACATATTGCACTTGCTCCAAGGCTCCCTCTCCTTGCTCTCCTCCTACGAACATAACTTGAGATGGATCTTGCCAATCACTCATATTGCTTACCGGTGTAGATGTAGAGGGAGCTCCATGTGACTCGGTGATTTACTTCTCCAATCTCTCCACTACCTTGTGGAGAGAGTCAAATTTGTTCGAAAGCTCCGCTACGGCCTTGGCTTCATATATGCTAGTGGGCTTCAAAGAGTTAGAAGAATTTCCTTGCTCACCACCCCATTGTTGATTATTAGTAGCCATCTCCTCTAATAGGGCCGTAGCTTCATCTGCCGTTTTGGAAAGAATGGCTCTGTTGGCGGTTGCATTTATGATCTGCTTCTTGCCCGGTTGGAGTCCATTATAAAAACTGTGAACTAGCTCCCATTCTTCTATGCTGTGATGGGGGCATTGATGCTGTAAATCCTTGAAGCGCTCCCATGCCTCGTATAGGGTCTCCTAAGGTCCTTGCTTAAATGACATGAGCGCACTCCTGATCTTCACCGTCTTAGATGGCGGGTAGAATTTATCCACGAAAGCATTGGCCAACTCATCCCAAGTAGTGAATACCCCTTCCACCTGCGTCCTCAACCAATATAAAGCTTTGTCTCTGAGGGTGAAGGGGAAGAGTCTCAAGCGGATAGCATCAACGGAAACACCCGGCAGTTGAAAGGTGGCGCACTTGGACAAGAATAGCTGCAGGTGATAATGTGGATTCTCATGGGAGTTCCCATGGAAGGGGTCTTGTTGCATTAAGACCACCAATCCCGACTTAAGCTCAAAATTCTTATCCACCGCCAACTCCGGCATGGTGTGGAAGAAGTGGTGGAAGAGGTCTTAGGCCGTAGCCTATCTCTGATGGATATAATCCTCGCCATACGTGCCGCTAGTTCTTCCGGTGTCTCCGGGCGGTTCAGACAAGTATCCTCTGTAGTGTGCCTTCTCTCGGCTTTGATCCTCCTTTCGGTACGTTCGATCTCCGGATCAAATATAATATCCTCTGGATCCGCCATCGATCTTGTGTTCCTGCAAAGAGAAACAGAGTTTCAAAAGAATTGTTAGCACGATAGAGGAGTGAGCTAAATAAAGAGAATAAAACACTGTTGCCTCCCCGACAACGGCACCAAAAACTTGCTCGCACCCCATGAGTACACACACCCGGGACAAACAACTTGTAGTTTTACCGCAAGCGCACGGTGTAGCGGCGATCGGGTATCGAACTCAGGGAGGACTAATGACAGTGTCTCCTTCCAATCACCTAGCTATCAAGAGGATCGAGAATCGTTTGGGGTAAACAGTCACAATCGTGCAAATATCAAGAGAAAGTATCAATTTAATAAAACGTCTAGGGATAGGGAATCCCTGCTACGGACCGTCTCTCATCATTGCGATGCATAGGTTTCATCATTGCTAAACTTGAATGTGGGTGAACTAGTCGCAACTAAATGTAGAACCAAGCTCACGCTCTCACGCTATTGCCGGTCTATAGATAACCTAGGATAGGGTCCAATCTCTTGCAAACCCTAGCCTAAGCCGCTAGCGTGAAGAACGACATCATCGTTCAATCGTATCTCGAGCCCACTCTCGTGCAAACTCGAGCTACGACCTAGGTTGCGATAGTTCCTATCCGTCCAATCTCTTGCAAACGGATATGGGTATAGAATCGCAATTAAAAATCCTAGCTTTGGTCCAATCTCTTGCAAACCAAGTCTAGAGAGATCCAATTGTCAATCTAAATCGAATATCTAGGCCTTCCTATCAATTAGGATCCAATCTCTTGCAAATCCCAATCGATATGAATCCCTAGCTATCCGTAATTAATCAATCACAACCTAACCCTAATCAATTCTAGCAACAATTCCACAATTTCATCACAATTTAGAAATATGGTCCATAGGGTTCATCCCTACGCCCTAAGACGATGGCACTACTCACTATTCATCATGAAGTTCTCAGAAAAATCAATAATAATATCAAGAGAATTCATTGCAATAGAGAGATAGCTAATAAAAATTGAGTTTTTGATAGGAAATAGACAAACCAATGAAGATCCAATGATATCCAATGAGAATCCAAAAAGAGTAGCCTTTAAATCTTCAAAATAGAAAGTCTAAATCTAATAATCTAAAAAGTTCTGAAAAAGCTCTCAAAAAGGCTGCCAAAAGCTCTCCTAACTAGGGCAAAACTGGGTTTAAATACCCCTAAAATCACCCAGAAAATTGTGACCAAACTGCCCCTGCGCAGCCCAGAAATCGCAACTTTCGCAGCAGGCAGAGCGGCTCACTCGGCCGAGTGACATTGTCACTCGGCCGAGTGACAGACCCTGTAAGAAAACAGTAAGTCAGGGGGTCTCAGGGTCTGCCTTCGGAGGTGACTCGGCCGAGTATACTTATCCGTTTGGCCGAGTGGCTTTATCGTTCGGCTGAGTGACTTTCGACAGGATCTCTGAAAATTACAGTAACTTTGGCCTTTCTCTGGAAAATTTCCCAGTACCACTCGGGCGAGTGATATTTCTCATTCGGCAGAGTAGGCATTCTTCGTTCGGCCGAGTATACGCTGAAATTGACTCTGAGTGCGTATCCGTTCTGGTCGGCCGAGTGGGCTTTCTTGCTCGGCCGAGTGAGTGCTCCACTCGGCCGAATGGCATGCTGTAAATGCCCAATCTTCTCCGTTTCTCCTCCTCGTCGCTCCTACGAGGTTCCTTCTTCTTCCACTCATCTTCCATCGCTGAATGGTCCTCAAAAGAGCCGTGGGTGACACTCCTTAGCGCTTGCAAGCCCATTGATCTCAAAATCGCTCCAAATCGCTCCATATTTCCTGAAATACGACAAAAACAAGAAATAGTGAAAAGCATCGCAATATTGTCAAATAATCATGAAAAACGCGATATGGACGATCAAAACGGCATGCAAACATGCAGAAAAAAGGTGTAAAATATGGAGTGATCATACTTCAAAATATTTTTATAAAAAATTTTTGAAATCAGTTTTATTATAAAACTCTTGACTACATTTATAAAGTAATTTTGAATTGTTAAAAATACGTTAAGTACGTAAATTGAAGTGTTGAAAAAAATACATGTCGTTACATTCTACACTCCTTAAAATAATTCCGTCCTCGGAATTTCAAACTTAATAAAATAAATAATTGATGTCATGAAGAAGCTCAAGCAAATAAATGATAGAAAAGATGGTAATCTAGTAAGTCATGTTGTAAATAACATGAAATGTGATGTTATAGCATCAAGAAAACAAGAGATGTTATATATGAATACATACTATTGACATCACCATAGCTTCCGTAACTAGTTTCGAAACCTAGTACCATCACCATAGTTACTTCAGATTTATCAAGTAGCCAAAATATGATATAATGGCATTACATGAAAATGAGAGCTATTATGATGATGACATCTGTTCGAACTTGGAACCTTAGGTGATAAGTCAGTAGCAAGCTATTTAAACCACATAAAACGGAAGACCATAAAGTTTAAATTTTTCCACTCATGCCAATGATGACTACATGGTCTTAATCATGTAAATCATCGCCATAGCATACATAAACGTAAGGGATAATCTATATGCATTCGCGCTGTTACAATTTAACCAGCTGAACATAAGGACTTTATCTGCCATGCTACCAAATTACTGCCAATATCCAGATCGACACTAAAATGCAAATATAAGGCCAATTTTCACAGGTCAAGATCGTAGCTACCACTTCTTCCAGCAATCTCCATAACATCCAACAAGAAACCAACATCCTAGCCAACTCCCAAATCCGAGCACAAGACTGACATCCAACTTCAACACCTAAGGCTAAAAGCAAGCCAATACTCATCCCCAATGATACTCCTTGCCAACACCATTGGTTGACATCTACGGTTATCACCATCAACCCTAAACAACTCAACGACCAAAAACTCACGATCCAACAAACATGAAGGAGTGGACCCAAGAAGGAAACGAAGCGGGACACCTCAAGGGGTAAGACCCAGGACAAAAAGCTCGAAAGAACGCCAAGAACGACGACTTCCCATGATCTCAACCCTATGGCAACAACGAGGGTGGCGGCGAGGGTTGTTGCTAAGCCCAACAATCTCCAAGGTCGTTGGTGGGCCATCGGCGGCTGCGGATCCATGGCGGTGAGGGTTGCGACTGCTTGACGTGGCGGGGGCCACCGGGATGGGGTGAAGCTGGTAGAGCTTCGGGTGAGGCCGGAGGAACTCGAAGCGAGATGGGTTGGGCTCGCTTGGGGGAGAGGCTGGGAGGAGGAGTGGGTGATGCCGGGGGAAGGGGAAGCCACGGGATGGCTTGGTGATGAAGGAGAGGGGGGTCTTTAAAAAAGGGGGGCACCGAAAGTCGATGTTAGGGTAAGGTAGGGTTAGGCGGGAATGGGGCTCGAGGAGGGGAAGCAGACAAAGGAAATAAAGAGGGGGGAAGGTGGTAGGTGGGAAAGGAATTCAACCCGTGGGGAAATGGGTACAAGATGATAGCAATAGATAGAAGAAAAATACGAGTTCAAAAAAGGACGAAGAATAAGTAGCTGCTCGCACTTTTCATGTCTTGGTTTGGTTTGTCTCAAATTCTCTAGCACTATCCTCCAATACTTCTGAGCGTCCTTCGATTCACTTCCGTTGTCGAACTCGAACTTCTGGTGATCGAAAATCGAATGCTACCCTCCTTAAAATAAACGTAGCTAGAGTTCAGGCGAACTAAAAGATTCTAAGAAGGTCAATCGAAAGGTCATCAAGCTAAAGGAAGGGTGATAGTGGTGAAGATTGATGGCGTTACATAATCATGATTCACGTCCTTGTGGTCCAGCGGACACGGCCATGGAAGTGATTAAGCCAGGATCACTTATCCCCAGTCTAGCTAGGGTGATCCAACAAACTTAGCCAAGCATATTGACCGGATCATGGTCCATTGAAGGAAGCTCATCATTTATATGCGTGCCATCAACAACTGAAGGAATGGTGATGATAATGAAGTGGATAGATAGTTCAATCTACAAAAGATCACTATAATTGCTAACAGAAGAGGTTACTAGGGAGGGTATAACCAAGAATGGAACAGAGTTCCTAAGCAAGGGTTAAGAGTTCAAAGGAAGTGATGAGGATCAAGAAAGAATTAATGAAGATAGTAATAAGGACGCTTCACCCGTACATCCAATACAGGTGAACACTCGAGACATCCCGTACTCGAGGTTAATTTGAGTATTTTATATTGTACATCCTGATCTTGCTATATTGTTCACGAGGTAGTTAGCAAGGACCTACGTGGGCCACCAAACTTGTAACGACCCGCTCTCGGGGGCCAGTTACTTATTTGATATTTGCGCAGGTCTTGCAGTTAACCAGTGAAACCAAAATAGCCACGATGCAGAGATGTACAAAAATACCCAAATAATGTCCAATTATTACAATCCATACTGTACAAATGTTCCAACAATGATACATGAAAGAAAGAAAGTACATAAGTGCAAATAACTCTAAAAGCTGCGGTCTCAGAGTCGAACTCTGGCGCTATCAACTCAAGAGCATCTACCTCCATATGTACGTCGTCTGCGGTGCCATGGAGATGGAACCGTAGGTAAGCCACAACAATTCTAGCGATAGAAAAAGAGGAGTACACAAATATGGAGCAGGCTATAGTAAACAAGTGCGGAAAGTAAAAGCGAACATGCATACAAGAGCGATACGTAAAGTGCTAGTGGCTGTGTAGGTGTAGTAAGTAAAGTGAAAGTAGTGCGTAAAGTAAAGGTGACGGTGCAAGTGTAAAAGTAACTCACAAGTGCAACAACTATGGCATGGCATATAGTAGCAGCAATATTTTAACTAGCAAGTAAAGTAATGTCAATAGTAGGACAACCAGGCAGATGTAGTAACATTAAGCAGGCAATAGTAAAGCTAGAGCTACGTGACTTATATAGGAAGGCACAGTGTGCGACCATTGAGCTCATCTCCTGCCACAGGGGCGCTCACCCGGGCGGATCGCATTTCACTTTATTCGGTACATTTCATTTAAACGGTCGGTATGGTGCATTGTGTAGATGGCTCGCGGTCGCTCCCGCACTTTCACTAATATAAGTTTACCCCAAAAACCCAGTGCAGTGCCAACTACCTTTAAGCATTCAATTTCAATAAGGATTTTCCAGCAGTATGATGTCAACACTGTATATCATTCACTTGTTATGTTGCAATACGGTATGTCAATTTGTTGTTCCAAAAGGTATTCAGATGCATTAATAACACTCCAGATAGATTCATTTGTTGAAAAGTCAAGGCAGAAACCTCAACAGAGAATGTCAGTCCTGAGCAAAGATTTGAAGTCCAAGAACTAAGACACTGATCCATGCTTCGAGCATGCGGTAGTACACTATTTTCCATTACGTACACTCTCTAAATTTCTAAAGTTAGAATCCATTGTGATTTACTAATTTCGAGCTCATCGTGGCAAGACGAGGTTGGAGCTAGAGAAACTGGTGCACGAGGGTTGGTACCTGCAAACACAGGTTAAAGCACACACTATTTTCTATTTATTAAACTTGATCGTTTTGATTTTAAAACTGATTAAAACGGTGCTGAAAAAGGTTCTAAATTTTTTTATAGGCTAGATATGATAAAAAATAGTTTTACTGCAAGAGGAAATATTTTTCTGAAGCTTATAGTAATTTTTATAATTTTTCAGAAGCTCAAAAATAACTTTAAAAACTCAAATTACTTAAGTAACGTATAACTTCCATAATTTCTTTCGGGTGCAATACTAGTTGGAAATACTTGAATGAGTAGTCAAAACGACCGTCTCGAAGATTACTATTACATATATTTTTATTACATATCAGTGTACATGAAAACAGAGAGCTACAAATTTTAGAATGAATTTTATATATTTAATTCTTACGCTTAAAAATGATTCTGAAAAAACTAAGCGTCTGATCGAGATGAGACTAGCGCCATTGGATACAGAATATTATTTTCGATTTTCTGGAGATAGTCTCATATTTTTCTGGGCCCTATATTTTAAGTTATGGATTAATTAATATAAAACCCATATAATTAATTAATTAAAAATACGTAAATACGAATTTACTTTATTATTACGAAAATGCCATCGATATCTCTTACGCATCCACCGTTTACTCGATCGCCGGGGGGTGTTGCGATCACGGACGACGGCGAGGCGGGAGCTCCGTGATGGATCTGGGGGCTGGCGGACGGCGGCGACATGGGGTCTTCGCGTCGATCGGTGGCGGAGCACGGAGGAGCGACGAGAGCGGAGGCGCGTCGACCTTGAAGGGGCGGAGGGGGGCTCTGTGGCGTCATCGTGGGGTCGAGCTGTCGTGCAGCGGGCTGAGGGCGTCGTCGGAGGCCGTTGTACGGTGGCGGGTGTTGGTCGGGGCAGACAGCGATCGGAGGTACGACGGCGGCAGTGGTCAAAGGTCGAGCCCAGGAGAGAGAGAGAGTGCGGGAAAGAGAGAGGGAGAAACGTGAGGAAGCCTGGGTTCAAAACAAAACGGGGGGGGGGGGGGAGAGAGAGAACTGAGAGAGAGGGAAGGAAGAGTGAGTCGAGGGCCTGGGTGTGTGCTTCGAACAAAAAATATGAGAGAGAGAGAGAGGGAGAAGTTTTGAGCGCGGGGTGGGGGTTTTCGAACGAAAGATGAAGAGGGAGACTGCCTGTGTGTGAGAGATGAGGGATGTGGTTTATATAAAGTATAAAAATTAACTGAGTTAGGTTGGAGAATTGGTCAAGGGGGAAGAACGTGGAAACCAACCCACGATTTAGGTGAGGGCTACCGATGGGTGGTTAGGTAGGGTAATTAGGGGGGTAATTAAGGTAATTAGTAATAGGTAAACCCCATTAGTTAAAGTAATTAGTAAAATACAAAAATCGAAATTACGATTTTGTCCATACTAGTAAGCGTGTCTGAAAAATTACGAAAACATACATACGGGTTCTATTCGTCACGAGGATCATGAATACGAAAATCATTTTGGGATTTGAGCTACGGAGATACTAGTTTTAGGCCAAAACATTTAGAAAACAGGTTTGCAGGTTCTAGGTTGAAATGATATCAGAAAATTACGAAATTAATGTGGGGAGCCCTAAATGATCATAGGATGCTACTGTAGAAGTTTGAAAATGTTTTGAGGACGTTTGTATAGAAAATAAATTCATTGAGCCAAAACAGCAATATCTGAAAATGAATTTTTATCAGATCTTTTAGAGGTAGTTGATGAAATCTGATCTTACTAAAATACTCCATAACTAGTCTGGTACTTCAAAATATTTTTATAAGAAATTTTTAATCAGTTTTGTTATAAAACTCTTGACTACATTTATAAAGTAATTTTGAATTGTTAAAAATACGTTAAGTACGTAAGTTGAAGTGTTGAAAAAAAATACAAGTCGTTACAAGGTTAAACCTGCAAATTGATAAAAACAGACCGTTACATCCTACCCTCCTTATAGAAATTCCGTCCTCGGAATTTAAGGAAAGAGATGAGGATAACGCTCACGCATTTCCTCTTCACGTTCCCAGATGGATTCACCGGGTGAATCATGATGCCACATGACTCTCACTAGTTCAACAAGTCCAAAGGTTACCTGAGATCACTTGATTAGTGGTCTCGGCTTCTGCAATAGTCATAGTAAATGCCTGACACCTCGGTGGATTCGGCTTGGCATTCTGAAAAGCTTGCTGCTGAGAAGGCAGGGGTTGCTTTTGCTGAGCTGATCCTAAAGCCATCACAGGGTTGGCTGGGTTGATAGTGCGATGAGGGAAATCCTTGGCAAGATGATCAGATGCCCCACATACTAGGCACATGTTCAATAACACACGACAGTCCCTCTTGACGTGTCCAACACGGTTGCAGTAGTAGCACACCATAGTGGACGTGGCATCGGCCGGAGCTGCTGGCTTCTTGAAATTGGTGGTCTGAGTCGGACCGAAGTTGTTCCTGGCAGGTTCCATCGGGTGTTTGCCTGTATCAACTTGTAATCCTTGTCAAGTCGTGCAACGGTTTCATGAGTTCGTGCAACTTCCAGAACATCCTCAAGGGTAGTCAGCTTCACTGAATTCATCGAGGCTTGAACACGGAGGTTTATGCCTTGATGAAACTGATAGGCACAATCTTCTGGATTTTCGACCATGTGTGGAGCGAAACGACTGAGCATTAAGAACTCTGCCTCATACTCATCCACAGTCTTATTGCCTTGTTTCAGATTGGTAAAGCGCTGTTGGATTTCCCTCTTTGCTGATGGAGGAAAATATTGGGCATTGAACCTTTCTCGGAACATGCCCCAAGAGATAGGCTTAACCAGACGTTTTTCTTCACGATCCAACCAGCTTCGAGTGTTATCAGTCAGTTGCAGTTTTGCAACTTCAACCCATCCTGCTTGAGAGATGTGAGCATCGCTCAACTTGTCTTCAGTGGCTAGGGCCCATTCTTCAGCTTCCAGTGGCCCTTCCTTTCCATAGAAAGTCTTCGGACGAAGCTCCTGGAATTGCTTAACCCCAGGTTCAACATGTGGTGGTGGTGCTGGTGGTCCTCGCTGGAGTATCTGGTGTTGTATTTCAAACATTTCTCTTATCACTCCAATGACTGCAGATATCTCGGTGGCACCATTTGCATTGGCACCATTTCCGTTGCTGGTGTTTGATCTTCCTGTCATGCTGCAAAACAATAAACCTGAGTCAATATGTACTCAATCAGCTTAGGATCGTAAAGATGCGTATATTGCTCTGAGTAGTTGCATGACCCGCATGGGCCACCATAGAAACCTGTCATGCCACGCTTCCCATAATACCCGAGAGCGAGGACCCGAAGGTCCGCATGTGCATAAAACAAGGAGAAATTTTTTTCTCCCTTGTTCGATGCACAATAAGCGTCTGTAGTAATTCCATCGAAGGCAGGTACTTGTCATGCAAACTCAGAGAAACAACACACAACATCTTTATTATCCAATAGATGATAAGTAGTACAGGACTGTGCCTTATAGTACGGCTTACATCGACTCGACAGAAAAGTAAAGTACATCACTCGAAAGTAAATAGCACACTGGCGGTAAGGAAAGCACACTGACGGTAAGGGAAGCACACTGACGGTAAGGGAAGCGGATGCTGTGGTCGAGTCGGAGACTCCTACTCCTCTACAGATGCAGGCTTAGTAACGTCCTTTGATCCCTGGTCTGCGGGATCGTCCTCAGTGTAATACTCCACGTACTTCGCCGGCTCGTAGTCTGACATGCACTTCAGAGAAAACAATGAAACACATGACAGTGCTAAGCGACAAGTAAAAACCAACAGAAAGTAAACGTAGTAATGTAATGAACGAAAAGAGGTAACAAATGTCGCTTGACTATCTAATAGTGTAGGTAGGCATAATAATAAGAAGTCTAACTTAACTCCCACATCAGCCAGGCAGTCAGGGCTTGAAGGCACATGTCACTTCTATAACTGCAGGACAAGTCCTTTGGTTGACCAACCCCCTTCCCATTTCTTTCTAGACACTAATTCGGTCGTAATTTAAGACCTCTTGTTATTACGCTGCTCTTCCACGTTCAAGTAGTCTCGACTTAGACAGTAGAACAGTGGTATCAAGTCAGCAATAGTGGCATAGTAAACGAACAAGCTAGTGCATCAGTCTTAGTTCGAGTGCACGATATGCAACCACAAGTGCACCCATCCCACGGTGCAACCCGTGGAATATCTACCTACCATCCCCTGCAGGGTGATGGTACAGCTTATCAAATAAGGGTGGACCCGGTCACTCCCGCACACTTCGTAGCTCAAGACTACCCCATAACCAGTGTCGTATCACATTAACCGTATCCGTATCTGTATGGCCTTATAGGCCCATCACTTTGTACATCCAACAATACAACAATGAGCACAAGTACAGTACAACAAACACCTATACGGTAGATACTTGCATATATATACGGTAGTTTAAATACTTGCCTGTAGTCGTGACCGGTTGTAATCCGGTTCCTTGGGCGGGTCTTGTACCGCGTCCGGGAGTCGGTGTCTTCCCGAGACATCTACCTATAAACACCACACGCACACACCCATATTTTATTCATTAATTATCGAAGTTACAAAATTCTGTACTACGTGCACATACACACATATACGTATACACGTATGAAAAATAAAATACAAAATAATTCCTAGCTAATTTCACTATTCTTCCTAACTCTCATTCCCTTCACAATTCTATCCCTACAAAAAATTTCCTTTACAAAATTTTCCCTTACAAATTTTCTACAAAAAATCCTTTCATAATTCATTCACTTCCAAATTTCCTTCACATTTCCCCCTCCCTTCACATTTCTTCACTTCAAAATCTCCTTTCAAAAACAGAAACATACTTTCATTTTCTTTCTCAAATTTTTTTTCTATCTTTCAACATCTTCTTCCTTCTTCTTTGTGTAGGTGAATCAATGGTGGAGGAGGCCAAGGGAGCAAGGATCACGGGGAGAGGGGGTGGGTGGTCGGCCACTGGCCGTCGCCGGCCGCCCGCCGTTGGCCGAACAATGCGTAGTTTTTTGATTGATTCTTGTGTAGAATCAATGGGGAATGGAGAGAGAGTTGTAGAGGAGATCAAGGGAAAGGTGTAGGTCACGGGGTTGTTACCGGAAGGGGGTAAAGTTCGCCGGAGGTGGCCATGATGGAGGTGGCCATGGTGGGTTTCATGGGTTGCTTTGGTTTTTTTGTTGAGTTTTTAGAGAGAGATATAGAGAGATAGAGAGGGTTTGAAGGTGGGGAGATGGAAGATGATGGTGAAGGCTCACCGGAGTGGGGAGGAGTTCGTCGGAAAGTTGGCCGGAGCTTCGTCGGAGGGAAGGTTGAAGATGGGATGAGAAGAGGGTTAGGGGGGTTTAAATAGGTGTTAGGAACTAATTTTTAATTAGATCATTTAAAACTTAGTCAAAAAGTGGAGATTATGATAAGATTTGCATTAAAAATGTTTTTGAAAATATTGAACGGTTGTCACCACACATGTTAGTCATGTTAGGGTAATTAGTAATTAGGTTAATGCAATTAGTTATTAGGCAAGGTAATTAGTGACGGTAATAGTAAAATTTGAAATTACGATTTTGACCCTACTAGTAAATGTGTCCAAAAAATTACGAAAACATACCCACGGGTTCGTATCGTCGCGAGGATCGCGAATACGAAGTCCTTTTCAGGGTTTGACCTAAGGAAATATGAGTTTTGGGCCAAAATGTTTAGGAAGCGGGTTTACGTGTTCTCTATTGATTTGACGTCAGAAAATTACGAAATTAATACGGGAAGCCCTAAATGATCACAGGATGATACCGTAGAAGTTTGAAAACGTTTTGAAGATGTTTATGTAGAAAATTAATTCATTAAGCCAAAACAGTAATAAATGAATTTTTATTCAATTATTTGGATTTATTTGATGAAACCCGAACTTACTAAAATACTCCATAACTAGTTTGATACTTCAAAATATTTTTATAAGAAAATTTTAAAATCATAAAACTCATGACGGAAAATAGTTTAATAGGTTAAACACGCAAATTGATAAAAACAGACCGTTACAATTGAAGATCTAGGGAATGCAACACTGTTGCCCCCAAATGACACAGAGACAAAAGGATGCACTAATCTCTCCGAATTTCAAAAGAAACTTTCTAAGTTTCAAGGACATCCGTTTCAATGTATTCCATTTGGAAAAGCAAATGTAAATGAAAAACAAATTACTGTATGTAACGTCTCAAGAAAAAGGAGTAAAATCCATACTTGAACGTTTTGAGAGCCTTACATGCCTCTACCATACAAAGATTCGGAGAGAGGAAGCGGTTTTAAACGGAGCACCTGAAGTGCCTGACATCAGCCAAGTTTTTACTTTGGCATGATAGACTTCGCCATCCTGGATCAGTGATGATGCATTGCATCTTATCCTATGGGTATGAGTTGAAGAACCAGAAGATTCTTCAGAAGGGAGAATTCCCCTGCATCGCTTGCTATAAGGGAAAACTAATTACAAGGCAATCTCTACGAAAAGTTGAAAAAGAATCTCCAAGCTTCCTCAAAAAGAGTATAAAGAGATAGATGTGGAAAAATTCCACCCTCTAGTGGGCAATTTTGGTACTTCATTGTACTGATAAATGCATCCTCAGAATATTCGTATGTGTGTCTACTACAGACCGGCAACTTAGCTTTTCTAAAGCTATTGGCACAAAAATAAAAATGTTGCGAGCACATTTTCCAGACAATCAAATATAGAAAATAAGTCTGGTTAATGTTGGGGAATTTACCTCACAGTTATTTCAAGAGTACTTCCAAGCAACGAGAATAGAAAATGAACATACAGTGCCACATGTTCATACCCAAAATGGGTCGGCAGAGTCACTGATAAGTAGACTCCACTGGATTGAACATCCATTAAATCCCGATTGCCGATGGATGCATGGGGATATGCAAATTCTGCATGCTGCATCATAAATAAAAGACCCTTTGAAGGTCAGAGTCTCCAATGCAACTTGCATATGGAATGCCACTGAACATTTCTCATCTGAGAATCTTCGGTTGTGCAGTTTAAATCCACATTGCACCACCACAGAGGACCAAAATGGTCCTCAACATCACCTAGGTATCCACGTAGGGTTTGACTCACCCTCACTTATAAGATACCTAGAACCCCAAACGGGGGACGCATTTAAGGCACATCTTGAACACTGTGTTTTCGATGAGAAGAGTTTCCCCAAAATATTCCCAGATACTGGAAAATCTGATGCGAAGCAAATTATAACGTGTGATACAAAAAGCTTGACCCACTATGATTCGGTAATAAAACAAATGTGAAGATGCGATCCTGAAGATCCTCCACAGAACAATGTTCATCACTTACCGAACTCATTTACTGACAACCAGAAGATTGTCAGATCACACATCCATACGGCAAAAACTCCAGCTAGGATTGACATCCCCGAGAATGGATGCAATCCACCAGTAACAGAAGTGGCGGATCCTCAATAGAAAAGAGGCAGACCACCAGGCTCCATGGACAGAAACTTCTGGAGACCTTAAGACAATACTACCACCGGACAATGAGCTCATGTCCACACCCTCACCCTTCTCGAAATCCACTGCAGAGGAACTGCTGGGAAAAAACTGAAATTGAAAGTGAATGTTGTATGTACTGGGGAAGTATTGGATAGAGAGAACATAAATTGTCGACAATGTATTCACGTATCATATTGCCATATACATTGCAAAAGCGATGGTGTTTATAAATTATTGTTCCATACTCCGTTGCTAGAATGCAAACGTAGAAATTGGCCAAATGTGGAACGAGGCAATAAAAGATGAGCTGGACTTACTTATGAAACATGAAATGTTCGGACCTGAAGTCCAGACACCAAAAGGTGTCAAACCCGTGGATAAAATAAGTATTGCACACATAATATATATATATATATATAATCGTATGCTATAAGGTACAACCTATAGCCCAAGGGAAAATTTTGCCGAAACTAGGGATCGAACAAATTAAAATGAGCATGACTCTTAAATGATGCATCGGTCTCCTAAGTTATCAAAAGCGAATACCTTACGATTTGTCAAAGGAAATTTTGGATATGCTGTTATTGGATGTTGTGACGGCATACCTTTGTGGATATATTGGTTAAGATAAATTCCACATTTCCTTAAATGCCCAAATAGACTTCGGGACGTCTATTCTATTGAAGAAAAATAATAATAATAACAAATAATGTACAACCAAGAGAATCACTTGACAAATCAATGATTCCTACTGAGGGTTATCTTTGCATCTAAGCAAAGAACATGATTTGAGATCATAGTTGTAAACAACTAAAATCTCATCGGATCTTCTGAAGAGAAAATCGAAACATCTGTTCAAGCCTGATATTAAACATGAAATGAAAGACCTATGCAAATATAAAGTCATGGCTCATTGAATCCTATTAATTACGCCCAGAAGCACGTTGAAGAAAAATTAAAATTAAAAGGACCATTGTCATCCAAAGTACACCTATGGTAGTATACTTAATGGATGTACAAAAAGAACCCTTCCGATTGCTGGAAGAGGGGGAGGATATAACTGGTCCTAAAGTCACTTATCTAAATGCAATCATGCACTCCTAGCTAACTACCCGCGTCCCGATATAGCAATTGTAGTAAACTCATTAGCCAGAGAAAGTTGGCACCTAAAAGGGCCATTAGACCGGAGTTAAGCCTTCTACGCCTCCTACAAGGGTTAAAAGATTTGGACTTACATTACAAAGTATCATCCTCCAAGTTTATGCAATGCAGGTTACAGGTCCGATCCCTATACTGAGAAATCACAGAATGGGTACCCACAGTGGGATGGCCATCTACTACAGATCTACGAAGGAACTTATGAAGGCAACATCATCCTATCATTTCGAGATCCTCACCATTCCAGAATCACACCAATGGTGTATTTGAGGGCGCCTGGTAGTACATCACATCCTAGTGACGATTGCGATAGAGGCTGGTATTGTGGAGCTGACTATATAGTCTGAAGACCACATCAGAGGCGACGAAACTTAGCACACCTCTCTAGAGTTTCAGGATTCAGCAGCTGCTCAGTGGTGATAATATTTGTAATCTGTGTATATTTTCTGAATGTTGCAAATAGGAGTGATGAGATAAGCCTAAGAGATCTGAAAGCTTAGAGCTTTTACAGATCAGTGGGAGTTGAGGGAATTTGTACTCTTTTCCCTTAGCTATGTTTTTTCCTACTGGGTTTTCCATAGCCAAAGGTTTTAACGAGGCAAATCACATCAACTCTGGATCCTGAAGTATCCACCCCTCTGTGACGCTCAGAACCAGAAGTATTCATGAGCAGAGTCACCTATACAAATCAGGAGGAGTTAAAGAGCGTTTGTACTCTTTTTCCTTAACTATGGTTTCTCCCACAGGGTTTTCTATAGCTAAAGGTTTTTAACAAGGCAAACCTCACCAACTCAGGATCCTGAAGTATCTACCCCATGTGAGACTCCTATTACGCTCAGAATCTAGAAGTATTCATGAGTAGAGTCCACATCTATGGCTGGATAAGGGGGAGTGTTGTGAATGGATATGAACTAGTCTCGGTTAGGATTGTGGGTATCTTAGAGATACGCCCATATCTATGTATCTTATCTTGTAACTCTCCTACACTGCCTATAAATAAAGGGCTGTGGGTTCCTCCCCCAGGAGTTGATTTATAACATTGGTAAGTTTGTTTTATTTTAAATTAATTTTTCTTTATTGGATTCTTCTTTTATTTTTTGTTTTATATAATTCTCTCTCTTCTCTTTCTTCTACGCTATAGGGGGTTGAGGCCCAACTGCAGTGTGGCAGACGATAGGGATGTCGACGGAGCTCAGGGGCTTGGTTGACGTCGGAGGAGGGAGGGAACAGAAGACACGATTGAAGGAGGCCAGTAGGGGTCACGGTGTGATGGCAGTGAGAGGAGGAGGATTTGGGCTCGTGTTAGGCTGAGGGTAGACTGGAGTCGAGAGGGCAGATTCTGACAAATGAGGTTGATGGATCAGTGGTCCCAACGGTGGAGCAAGAGAGGATATTGACTAGGGCTGTTAGCTGAGGCTCAGGCTTGCAGTAGCCGGGAGCTTGGGCTGCACGAAGGGGGGTCACCGGTAGAGCTCACGGTGGCGTTGAGGGTTGTGGAGGAGGATCATCGACAGAGGTTGTTACTGAAGGGTTTTGGCGGACCCTCAGGGCTCAGATCTGAGCACGTCCTAAGTCAGATGGGCCACAGAGGCATAAAACATAGCGGGAAATAAAAACATAATAGCTAAACATTTTAGCTAGGCCCTGAGAGAGCCAGAACCTAGCCCGATCTATGCCAACTTGGGGTGGAGCTGACCACCCCAAGAGGGATCTATCCTATTGTGACTAAATTAAATTACACTAAAAAAGCTTTAAAGAATATACCCGGAATCTCAACCCTGGGGCGAACAAGATGTACCGCACCGGCTTCTTACGCTCCTCGTAGCCGAACCGCCTTGACTCGATCCACCCGAGCTGCCTTGCACCTTTGAACTGATCCACCCGAGCCGACACATGCCTCCGAGCCGATCACTTGCGATAGAAGGTTTCACTTGAGCAGACCCGCATCTTAGACGTCTGGATCTGAATCCAAAACCCCCTTTGTAGTCTTGCCAGGACTTGTCGGGAGAATAGGACGAAGAGCGGAAGAATATTTAAGTCGTAGATCGAGCTTGCTCAAAATTCGGAGCTACTCGATCGAAGACTTGGTGTGTTTTTCAACGAAGAGAGTGCACCCCCATTTATATAGGGAGTCGGCACCTCTCTTTTCGTTGTGAGTAAGGTGGGACAAAGATTAAAGAAGATGGATTTAATTTGGCTAATTAAAGTTTAGTAAGCCTTTCACAAAGGCTAACTTTAACGAATTAAATCTCTTCATACATTAAACTTTAGACACCAAACAAGCTATCATTTCGAAGGGCTTTGAATGGTGAACGCGTAGAAATGAACGACGACAAATTCCGACTTCATTTGACCCCTCCAACAATTGCCCAAATATGGGCAAAACGTCAATTTTCGTAGCAGTCAAACGGGTTTCAAAAAAACCTAATTAAATTAAGTTGCGGACGTGCCCGCTAAGCTTAGCGGGTGGACCCGCTTGTCCAAGTGGATCTAACCCACTCTTGCCTTTGACTGTTTTTGCGTTTTCGGGCTCGTTTGAGCTCCGTTTTGGACGCTGTTTGAACCTATGTTTAGACCGGGACGATCCCGTCAACCAGGTAACCCTTTTCAATGCTTTTGTTCCTACAAATATTGTTGTAACCAATTTACGACACGTTTAATCTTGTTTGCATCGAATGCAACATTGTCCCCATCTACGACTTAGTCTCACAACTAGCTTGTGAAATTAACTATTCCATTTCATAGAATGAATTCTTCTTATATATCTTCATATTACATACTACTTGGTGTGAGACCTTACAGCCTGACCTTACTACAGGTTGGGGCTCGAAACCCCTAGTCGACGGTCACCACGAGCAGCAGTTACCGTCCCTGTTTCAGAATCATCATAACGTGATCGACCCATTGACAAAAGTATTGTTGGGTTCACTTTGGCTGTGTCAGTGATGAATACCGTTAGCTATAGTCCCTTCGTCAAGACTATGTCTCTGTTGGCCTAGGGTACGGTTTACTATCAACCCCATTAGACAACATTGGTCATTATACGGCGGTCTTTGTTGTATTCACATTGTACATCTTACAACGTACCCCGGTCGAGGATTAACACAAAGACCGTACTGAGCATGTGACACTAACTTCCCTTTAACGGAAGAGATGAATCCCATCTTAGTAATCTACTCGCCTCGAGAGCTTCAGGTGTAACCCAACCTAAGATCTTTCAGCAGGCCTAGCCTCGAAGCTAGATCATAGGTCTAAGCGAGACACTGTTCACTCACAGGTTCGTACAAATGACTTAAGGTCTTAATGACCAGCTTACCTATCATCACCCTTGAGTTATATAAACAGTTTAGTTAAAGTTAACCATTTAATAACTCTAAGTTGGTCGTTCAGTGAACTCATTCTCCAATGAGCACCTGTGTCTTGTCTCCGACTTCACCAAGTCGAATGATTATGAGATCATCATTGCCCTAAGGTAATACAAAGACTCAGTGGTTTGTCTGATGTACCGATATCCAATTCTCGACACATCTATGGCCACGAACCATTTAAGACTTAAGTTTCTATTTGGTCACTTACTACTCATAATCGAGATCTTATCTGGATACGTAAGGACCTAACTATAAGTTTATGGACATTATCTAAGTATATTATTCATTCAAATTTATACTTAAGATAATGGATACCATATTAAATCTTAACAAGATGTACACTTAGGATAAATCGCTTTATGGGCATATATCCTCCTACATCTCCCACTTGCACTTAGGCTATTTATCTCGGTATCTCATACCATTATATCATATCAGTCACATTGGACATTCATATGTCAAACCTAAGAGTGGATTTACTAACAAGTATCTATAATGTATTTTAATGAATTTTTATTTATACATCTTTTGATCACACAAGGTTGATCCTTGAAAAATGATTTGGATCAATTTTCTTTTCTTTGTATAGCTAACAATTAGCTCATTCAATCTTGATGTAGGGTCTAACATTTCTATAAGTCAGTCTTAGCTCATTCCAATTATTTTGTGTCAATATGTCAAGTAATAAGTGACACCTTAAGTCTCTATATATTCGATTAAATCAAAACTATTTTGATTCAATGTCTTATATAGATGATTCAAATGAGTTGGAAACCTTTTTACTTAGTCCAAGGAACCGGAGCTAAGTATATGAGCTAGCTCCCACCGACTTTAAGAATTAACTGATTAACTACTTCTACCATATATCTACATCGTATTTAGAATATATATGATAAGCATAACCAATTGAGAAGTGCTTAGATGGAACGTACCAGTGTCAGGATGGGCTTGACGAATAAGTCATATCAAGATCGGTTTAAGGAATCTTGATATTGACTTACTCAGTTACACATCCTACTTAGTACTTATCCCTTAACTACATTTAATAACAACTCTTAAGAATCAAATATAGTTTGAATTAAGAATCAATCTTAACATGCGTATAATTATGATCATCTACAATTATATGCTCCTGGAACTTACATTTAACTATAGACTGGCTATAAAATTAAGTCAGCTCCAAACAATCAAATTATTCAGAAGCTCTGCATGACAGCTCGCGGATTTATGCAACCAACTCAGACAGCCACATTCACAGAAATAAGCCATTCACAACAAATCACAATTTAAAATAAAGCACATTTCCCGAGATATTTATTCAAACAATGGATTCATTAAAATGAATTATAATTTGTTTATCAAAATAAACTTTGAGTGCTTAACACCCAATCATTGTTTTAACTAAAGCAAATGATACATTTTATTCACAAAAAATAAGTATCAGTTCCTTCTTCTTCACGTCTCTTGAAGTTCTCGCATGGCCCCAGCAGCAACGATTGCTCAGATGCCGATCGTCCTCGGAACTTCTTACATGCTCTGCCTCATATCAGCCACCTGTATACATTACACAGATGGCTTAGTATCTCAGACTATGTGGTAAAGCATTTATGGAAATAATTATGCTTTATTAAATTGAATTTGTTGTAACTGAGGTAGATGCATCAGTATGCCCCCTTTTCTTTTCTGCAAGGTAAACCTTGCAGTTCCTCTTCCAATGGCCCATCGTATGGCAGTGAAAGCACTCGGATTTCAACATGGCCCCTTTTGTCTTCTTCCCCTTCTTCACCTTGGCTAATTGTGGGACCTGCCTCTTCTTACCCTTGCCTTTCAGCTGGTCTGAAGAAGCAGAGCCAACAACCAACGCAGTTGGTTTCTTCTCGATCTCCTCAAACTGCCTAAGCTTGTTGAGGAGGCTGGAAAGATCCGTTTCAATACTATTCATAATGAAACTAGTAATGAAAGGTTTGAAGTCTGGGGTCAAAGACTTAAGGATGATGTCCACAGACATCTCATTTTCCAGGAAAAAACCCAACTGGGCGGCGTCTTCTACGTACCCGATCATCTTAATCACATGATCTTGTATGGGGCCCGTTACCATCTTAGTGCCCCAGAGGTTGCTTGTGGCTTCAAACTTGGCAGCTCTTGACTGCTTGCCAAACAATTCCTCTACATCGAGAAGCATGCTTTGAACATCCAGATGTTCATGCTTTCTCTGCAGATTGTTGTTCATTGAAGCCAGAGTAAGGCACCTGGCCTTCTCGGCATCCCTCTGGTACTCCTTGTAGGCTTTCTTTTCCTCAGGCGTTGCATCTTCGTCCGGCTTCTCCAGAGGGTCCTCGAACAGCACGTATCGTATCCCAGCTAGAGATAGGACTAACTTGATATTCCTAAGCCAATCCTTATAGTTGGTCCCATCAAGCACATTCTTCTCTATCATATACTTTAGACCTGAATCCATTCTGCAATTTAGTAGATACTTAGTCAGTATATGTTCGTTGTATAGTTTCAATGGTTTTTAATAAAACTATATTCTTCCACTAAATTTATTAAAGCCATAATAATAAACAGTTTATTATACAATAACATTTGTAGAAGAGGGATCTGACTACCCTGAGTCTGACAACCTTGAGTGTGTCTCAACAAGTTGTCTGACTCTGCAGTTGGTAGATGAACTCATCGTCAATCATATTAAATATGATTCCCTTTCGATTTTTACCTCTAGTCATTTATGATCATGAGTGTGCTCATCTAAATCACAATGGCTAGCCTAGTCGGACCCTTGTTTTCGCATCTAGCCTGACTTGCCCTGGCGCTCGGTGTATGCACGACATGTCGGTTTGGGTCAGGTCTTAGACTACATCTTTGGTTATACTTACGCCGGCGCTCGGTGTATGCACGACATGACGGTTTGGGTCAAGTCAAGATGTTATCAAGAAATCGGTTTCCGTAAGGTTACCATGTCACAGCTTGAGTGTAGCTCAACAACCGTAACACGGGTCTTACAGTTGCCAACTCCTAAAATAAGGAGGGCTACGATTTATCTTGAACAAGATTATTATCGTATTTGACTTAGGTATAGTCGATGGACTTACACAGTCATGATTCGACTCCTTACGGTCCAGCGGACGCGGCTAGGAAGCCAGGACCACTTAACCCCTAGTCTAGCTAGGGTGGTCCAGCAAACTTAGCCAATCACATTGACCGACATCATGATCCATTGAAGGAGGTTCATCAATTCTATGTTCGTTCATCAACTAAATAGCTTTTAATTAATACTAGTTATCCTTATCAACTAGTTGATCCTTAAAATTCGAAATTTTTATGGATTCGTTTGATGACTTTTATTAGATCCTTATCAACTATAAGGTTCGTTTTGTTTATCGTGCTACCCTAATTTTTATTAGAACTTTAATAAAACAATTACAATATTTTACAAAATTAGTCATTTAATGATAATCATTATTTAAACAATTTATGATAATGATAGTCAATTAAAGGGACTACCCTAATCGGGAATTAGGTTTTGATGTTGTGTTTGTTTATTTAAAACGTAGCATTTCACTAGTCATTAAAAAATTTATCTTATATACTTTTAATCAATTTAATGGCTAACCTAAAGGGTTCATGAATAATCTGATTATGCATCATGGCCAATAATGTCAACCAACTAATTATCACATGAATTAGGGTTCAATAATATGACATGTCAAGAGAACATGCAAGTTAAAATTATCTACAACATAAATAATTAACTTGCTAATCTAAAATTTTAACATTTAAATTTAAAGATCTAAAATTTTAAAGCTTGAAACATTTTTATCACATAAAATTAGGTTTCATAAAAATTATCAAATAATTTTAAATACAAACCTAAGCTTTAAAATTAATGAAACATTTTAAGATTAAATTATCTCATAAAATAATCTTTAAAACTTTATGTAACTAAAAGAAATGAATTTTTAATTCCATCTCATGAATTTTTTTTCCTTTATGTTACATATACTACAAAATAATTTTAAAACATTTTTAAAATCGTTGAAGTCAATTTTAAAACTTTCAGATAAAGTTAAAAAATCTTTCAAACTTTATGTAACTAAAAGAAATTAATTTTTTAATATCAGCCCATGAAATAAAATTTTTCTTAATGTTATAATCCTTTTTTTTAAAAACTTTTTAAATTCGTACTAAACTTATTTTATCTCATAAATTTTTTTAAAAGCATTTAAACATAGTAGAATTATTAAACTTTATCACATAAAATTTAAAACGTCCCCAAAAAAATTTCATGTTATAAAAACAATTTTTAAAAACACAAAAATTTGTTTAACCAATTTTAACATAAAGTTAAAATATACGTATGTTCAAAAAACAAGCAATTTATGAATTTAAAAACGTCGCAAGTCAAGATTTACAAGCATAACGAGGCTCTGATACCACTGAAGTGTTTTGGCGGACCTTCAGGGCTCAGATCTGTGCACGTCCTAAGTCGAACGGGCCACAGAGGCATAAAGCGCAGCGAGAAATAAAAATATACTAGCTAAACATTTTAGCTAGGCCCTGAGAGAGCCAGAACCTAGCCCGATCTATGCCAACTTGGGGTGGATCTGACCACCCCAAGAGGGATCTATCCTACTGCGACGAAATTAAATTACACTAAAAAAGCTTTAAAGAACATACCCGGAATCTCAACCCTGGGGCGGGCAAGATGTACTGCACCGGCTTCTTACGCTCCTCGTAGCCGAACCACCTTGACTCGATCCACCCGAGCCTCCTTGCACCTTCGAACTGATCCACCCGAGCTGACACCTGCCTCCGAGCCGATCACTTGCGGTAGAAGGTTTCACTTGAGCAGACCCGCGTCTTAGACGTCTGGATCCGAATCCAAAACCCCCTTCGTAGTCTTGCTAGGACTCGTCGGGAGAATAGGAAGAAGAGATAAAGAATAGTTTAAGTTGTAGATCGAGCTTGCTCAAAATTCGGAGCTACTCGATCGAAGACTTAATATGTTTTTCAACGAAGAGAGTGCACCCCTATTTATATAGGGAGTCGGCACCTCTCTTTTCGTTGCGAGCAATGTGGGACAAAGATTAAAGAAGAGGGATTTAATTTGGCTAATTGAAGTTTAGTAAGCCTTTCACAAAGGCTAACTTCAACGAATTAAATATCTTCATACATTAAAATTTAGACACCAAACAAGCTATCATTTCGAAGGGCTTCGAATGATGAACGCGTAGGAACGAACGGCGATGAATTCCGACTTCATTTGACTCCTCAAACAATTGCATAAATATGGGCAAAATGTCAATTTTCGTAGCAGTCAAACGGGTTTCAAAAACCCTAATTAACTTAAGTTGCGGGCGCGCCCGCTAAGCTTAGCAGGTGGACCCGCTTGCCCAAGTGGGTCTAACCCACTCTTGCCTTTGACTGTTTTTGCGTTTTCGGGCTCGTTTGAGCTCCGTTTTGGACGCGGTTTGAACCTGTGTTTAGACCGGGACGATCCCGTCAACCAGGTAACCCTTCCAATGCTTTTGTTCCTACAAATATTGTTGTAACCAATTTACGACATGTTTAATCTTGTTTGCATCGAATGCAACATTGTCCCCATCTACGACTTAGTCTCACAACTAGCTTGTGAACTTAACTATTCCATTTCATCGAATGAATTCATCTTATATATCTTCCTATTACTAAGACACGAATACTACTCGGTGTGAGACCCTACATCCTGACCTTACTACAGGTTGGGGCTCGAAACCCCTAGACGACGGTCACCACGAGCAGTAGTTGTCGTCCCTGTTTTAGAATCATCATAACGTGATCGACCCATTGATAAAAGTATTGTTGGGCTCACTTTGGCTGTGTCAGTGATGAATACCGTTAGCTATAGTCCCTTCGTCAAGAATGTGTCTCTGTTGGCCTAGGGTACGGTTTACTGTCAACCCCATTAGACAACATTGGTCAGTATACGACGGTCTTTATTATATTCACGTTGTACATCTTACAACATACCCCAGTCAAGGATTAACACAAAGACCGTACTGAGCCTGTGACACTAACTTCCCTTTAACAGAAGAGACGAATCCCATCTTAGTCATCTACTCGCCTCGAAAGCTTCAGGTGTAACCCAACCTAATATCTTTCTGCATGCCTAGCCTCGAAGCTAGATCATAGGTCTAAGCGACACTGTTCACTCACAGGTTCGTACAAATAACTTCAGGTCTTAAGGACCAGCTTACCTATCATCACCCTAGAGTTATTATAGTCAGTTTAGTTAGAGCTAACCATTTAATAACTCTAAGTTGGTAGTTCAGTGAACTCATTCTCCATTGAGCACCTGTATCTTGTCTCCGACTTCACCAAGTCGAATGACTATGAGATCATCATTACCCTAAGGTAAGACAAAGACATAGTGGTCTGTCCGATGTGCTGATATCCAGTTCTCGACACATCTATGACCACGAACCGTTTAATACTTAAGTTTCTATTCGGCCACTTACTACTCATAATCGAGATCTTATCTGGATACGTAAGGACCTAACTATAAGTCTATGTACATTATCTAAATATATTATTCATTCGAATTTATACTTAGGATAATGTATACCATATTATATCTTAACAAGACGTATACGTAGGATAAATCGCCTTATGGGCATATATCCTCCTACAATTACGTCACCAGAGATGTTGGGAGTGGCAGAGCTTGGCCGAAGTGCACGGAGGCAGGAAAACGATAGCTTGCTTGGGCTTCGTGGCGATGTGACGGTAGGATAGTGCGATCGTGCATGTCATAAAAGTGGATTGGTCCGTATCTTTCATGTTAGCCTTAGTAAAACCCATTTCAAACAACATCTTTCTACCTTGCACAATCACTCGTATTCTTCAACATTTTGAAATTCCACTTGACGATGAAATAGCCATTTATAATCCATTATGCTTTGATCATTCCTTCTTGATTCGCATGGAACTTCATCCACTTCCACATGTTAAAAAGAAGGGCAATCAATCAAATTACCACCTCGTCGTCGCAAGATTACCATGACCCCTCATGTTCACTCTCACCCATCTCGGTCTTCCCTCCAAGAACAAATTGATCTTCTTCACGATGATATGAATGTCGGTTTCGCGGGAGTCCAAGCCCATTTAAGTGAATTTGAGACTAGTCTTGCGTATATATACGGCACTCAAGCCCAAATTCTAAGCCTCTTGGAACAATGGTCTCCTTACTGTCCTTCCACGTCACAACGCGCTCTAGGACTCCTCCTCAATATTAAGCCTCGCATGTTTCAGCTTCTGGTCGACCAGGACAATCAGCTGGTCGACTAGTTATCCTTGATGTTAGTTTGTTTAGTTATTTGGATGTATTTGCTTTCTATTGTTGTATGTATGTTTGTTTCTCCTTATGGCTTGTACGCATCTATTATGTACTATTATTGTTATGAATCAATGTATTTCCATTTGCCTCAAATATTGTCCCCTCTGTTTTCTGTACTCTGAAATTTTCTGCAGTTAGTTGACCAGAATATGCCATTAGTCGACTAATCCATACAATTTACAGATTTCCCAATTTTTGATAATTTCCATGGGGGAGATTTAATATTTAGGGGGAGATTAAGTTTTAATATTACATCTGAACTATACATGAGCACAATCACATTCATGTTAATATTCATGTTTCATAAATTAATAAACATCATATATGGATATACAAATTGCAAGTTTCATATATTTTTTATATGCCATATATTAACATTTTTTAGTAGTACAAACATTTTCTTTTGCAATAACATCACTTTTTATATTATTATATTCAATGTTTGTAAAATCATTAATAAAGGGAATAATGTTGGAAACTCACAACACCTTATGTGGTTTTGATGATACAAACATATTATCTTTATACTAACTTTATCTATGCAGATGTCATCAAGTCTACATATATTGCAAGAAGCATCCACTACAAGACGAAGCATATCGATAATATTTTGTATCTTGTAAATGAGTTTTTTCTCTTGCAATTACTTAGAATGTTAAAGCATTGATGATAATCTCTCTTAATCGTTTAGGATTCATCTTCAAAAATTCACGTCAAAAATCCTATTAGTCGACCAACTCTTAATGCTAGTCAACTAATTATAATATTAAAATATTTCTATCCTAAAATTTCGTCAGACCCAATTTTAAGTCTCTAGGATCAGTTTCCTACATATTTCTAAATTTCGAAATTTTAGTCGACCAACAGACTCTGTTAGTCTACCAGTTTATTTTCAAAACAGTTATTTAAATGATTTATTATTTAAACAATATATTTTATTTTTGGAAGTTAAAACTGTCATAAATGGCTAGTTCCTGACAGTTTATATCTGTTTACAGAAGTTTCATTCCGGTTTTGGAAGTTATTTTCTAAAAGGACACATCAATAGTCAGAATCCTAGTCAGCAGTTCTAATTAGTCGACCAGGCACCCATATTAGTCGACTAATAGAAAAAATTTCTCAATTTTTTTTGAAAATTTAGGCAGTTGTCCAACATTCAAAAACTACCCTTTTGGAAAATAAATAGACCCCCATACCCCTGCCTAAAATCACTCGAAAATTCACTTTCTTTCTCTTTTCTTAAGTTCACTTTCTCTCTCTAGAAAGTTAGTGATTTTCAGATTTTCTTAAATGTGGTTCGTCGGTATCAAAATTGCTAGAATGAGAATTCGGATGAACTAGTTGCAACTGAATGTAGAACCAAGCTCACGCTCTCGCGCTGTTGCCGGTCTATAGCTATCCTAGGTTTGGGTCCAATCTCTTGCAAACCCTAGCCTAGGGAAGCTAGCATTAGGATCAACATCATCGTCCAATTGCGCACCGAGCCCAATCTCTTGCAAACTCGGTCCACAATCTAAATTAGGATAGTCCTACCCGTCCAATCTCTTGCAAACGGATATTGGCATGGAATTGCAATTGGAAATCCTGGTATCGGTCCAATCTCTTGCAAACCGATATTTCGAAAATCCGACTCCAACCCAATTCGGATTTCTAGGGCTTCCTATCAATTTGGGATCCAATCTCTTGCAAATCCCAATTGATATGAATTCCTAGCTATCCGTAGTAAATCGATCCCAATCTAATCCCTAATAGCAATTCTAGCTCAATTTCTACCAATTCATCACAAATAGGAAATAGGGCTTGTAGGGTTCATCCCCACGCCCCAAGACGTGGAGACTACTCACAAATCATAGCAATAGCACAAAAATAATCAATGAAATAAGCAATAGAATTCATCACAAATATTGGGATAAACAATAAAAATAGGATTTTTAGGGAAGAGAGATGCAAACCAATGGAATTCTTCAATTTAATCCAACAAAAATCCAAGTTTTTCCTCTTCTCCAATCACAATAATAAAGCTAAAAAGTAATCTAAAAAAAAGCTGCAAAAAATCTGAGAGATGGCTCTCAAAACTAGGGTAAAAACATGGCTTAAATAGCCCCAAAAATCGTCCAAAAATCGTGACGAAAATACCCCTGCACAACCTGTTTTCCGCAGTTTTCGCTACAGGCAGCGCATCGCACTCGGCCGAGTGACAAAAGTCGCTCGGCCGAGTGAAAACCCTGCAATTTTCCAGAAAGTCGGGGCTTTCAGGGGTCTTCAGTTCGGGGGCGGCTCGGCCGAGTGAGTTGTCGTCACTCGGCCGATGACTTCACTGCACTCGGGTGGACGGGATTCTCCACTCGGCCGAGTGGGTCTTCTGAAGTTCAGGCAGCCGAAAAACAGAAACTTCGATGTTTTGGAAGGGCTTCGTCTGGGCGCCACTCGGGCGGACGCGATATCGTCACTCGGCCGAGTGGGTCTTCTGTGCTCGGCCGAGTGCACAGGTAACTCGTGTCTGAACTGGTCGGCCGAGCAGTGTCTCGCTGGTCGGCCGAGTGGCTCCTCCACTCGGCCGAGTGGGACACAAAAAATGCCCAATCTGCTTGATTTGGCCTCCTCGTCGCTCCTGCGACGTCCATTCTTCTTCCGCTCCTCTCCAACTGCAAAATACCCCTCGGGGAGGTCGTTGGTGACCGTCTAGAGTAAGCGCATCTCGGGATCACTCCAAATCGCGCCAAATCACCTGAAATGCGACAAAAACAACAAATCGTGAAAAGCATCGCAATATCGTCGATATATCGTGAAAAACATGATTTGGGCGATCCAAATGGCATGCAAACATGCGGAAAAAAGGTGTAAAATAAGGAGTGACAAAATCCCCCAAGCTTGCCTCTTACTCGTCCTCGAGGAAGATAAGTAAAAGGCGAACCCGGTGGATTCGGAAAATGAAAACGGCGAAAAAAGAAAAAAGAAAAACGAAGAAGAATGAAAACAAAATGAAAATAAAGAAGAAAGAAAGAAGCGAAGAGGTAGGATGCTAGATCATTTTCTCAGGACGTGGGTTTCACTTACTCTTATAGCATGCGCCGAATGAAAAACTCATGTCAAAGGATTTTATTTTGATATCATAGTATAATAATGCAAATAGAGATAGAAAACCCACGAAAAACGATATAATCATGAAAAACGGAATAATTTTAAAATTAACATCGTCTGAATCATTTAAAGCGGTATGCAAATCACAGATCACACACTTTTCAATTGAACGCTTTCTATCTGGAGTATAAGAGTATCACACTATAGAGTAGAGAGAATAGAAAAGTATGGATTTCATGAAATGAGTGCTAAGCTTAGATTTCTGGATTTCATAAAACTAAAAATAATCTCACCGAGTATAGAATATTACTTAGCCTAGGTTGTCGTGCGATGTCAAGTAGTCACTCTCTCACACATCAATGGATCCCCTCCCCCAAGCTTATCTGTAAGCGTGGTGGAATAAAAAATATTTACATCCCCATTTTTTATACATATAGCTCCAAAAGCAACGAAAAGAAAGAAGAAAGAAGAAAGAAAGAAGGTGAGATGGGATCTTTTATTGAGGATTTTCCCCCTTTTTTTTCTTTTTTTTTCTTTTGTTTTTTTGCAATAAGCAATATATACACAACGATCCCAACTCAGAGAGAGATAATGATGTACAAGAATGTTTTTCTCTCCTTTTTTATAGAATAAGAGATTTGGAGCTAGGAATTAGTAGCGGGGGAAAATGCCATAAAATAGAATCACTAAGGGGAGATTCACCAATGATTTTAAAAGTAGAGAAATGATGTTCAAGATTTGTGGAGAAAGAAATAAATATAACTCTCGGTTCACTCTATAAGACATGCACGACAACTTCAGCAGGGTAATCTAATCTACTCAGTTTCGATCACAAAAAAGCTAACTAATCCAGATTTATCATAGCTAACATCATTCAATCATCCTGAAGTGAAGTGTACAATTCATGCATATAGAAGTGATATAGGAAAAGAAAGTCAGTACTCCAGATATAAGCATTCAATGCGTGAATCTTGGTGTGTTTTCTGTGATAGCATACATATGAATATTCAGGCTCAGCTAATAACAAACTTTCATCCATTTTCATGCGGAAAAAGGTGTGGGTTACTATTCTAAATGCAAAGCAAGTCATAGCATCTGATATCTGAAATAAAACCTAAGACATGACAAATATAGCATGCATATAGAATAGGCTAAATCCAACGTCATCATCATCACAGAAAAGTCATCTCTAGCATGAGATGAAAAAGAAATAAAGATAAAGGGAAAATAGAAACTATGCAATGAGGCACACAGGAAAATAAGAAAAACGTGATGCATGGCAAAATAAAAGAAAAGTGATGAAAAATAAGTGCAAAAGCGAAAAAAAATGGTGTGAAAAACTAAAAATAAAGGTGGCAAATCGAAAAAGAACGTGAGAACTCACTCCCCCAAGCTAAATGGCACAGTGTCCTCAATGTACAAAGTGTGGCACACCGAGAGACAAGCGATGGGAGGGGCAAGTGAGGATGCATGCATGGAAAAATGAAAAGAAAAAGTAAAAAAAAAAGGAATGAAAATATGATGCGGACATGATGCATGCACAGATAGGAGCGATACATAGATATAAGTGTCACCAAAAACTCTCCCTCTCTCCCAAAAATAGATATAAAAAGATATGATCAAAAAGAGAATACCAGAATAAGTGAGGGGAAGGGAGGGGGGGCAAAAAGTGCAACAGGACCCAGCAGAAACGGGCAGCACAACGGCAGGAATGGATCAAGGCATCAAGGGTGCCTAAGAAGGTGGTGCTGCGCCGTCTCCGTCCTGAGGCGGAGGAGGAGGAGGTGGTGGTGTAGGCTGCTGAGCTGGGGTGGGCGTGGAAGTGGAAGCAGGTCTAGTGTGTGTGGAAGTGTGTGTGGGAACCTGCTGGGTGGGTGGGGGTACGCGTGGGAGACGCTCCAAGACCTGTGTAAGGCAGTAGTGGATCTGGGGGATCAGCTCGAAGCGTCCAGCCATCGTAGAGACGGTGGAGGACAGGGTCCTAAGGTCACCTCTAAGACCACTCACCGCCAACTCAAGAGCACGTATGCTCTGCAGTACAGTGTCGGGCGGGGGTGGTGCAGAGGGACGCACCGGTCTAGGCTGTGCAGGGCGAGGCTGGCGTACGCGAGTGGAGTATGTAACGGGCTCAGCAGGGAAGGGGACAAAAGGTGCCGCGCCTGCAAATGTGGGCCTGGCCTCAGTGTGAGGCCGGGGCACCGGCTGGTGGGAAGTGGAGGCAGCGGCAGCGAAAGAAGTGTGCAAAGGTGGCAACGAGGCGGCCAGAGAGGTCAGTGGCACAGAAGTGTGGACAGACACCACGCCACTCTCGGAAAATACAGCGGGGGTGGAGACAGAGGTAACTACCACTGGGGCGGAACTGTGTGGACCGAAAGGCGCAACCCCAGCGGAGATCATGCTAGCCATGGTCTCCACGACCGCGGAAAACGAGGGCTCTCCACTCTCGACAAAGGTCGGCGGGCGCTCGGGGAGTGCGGAGCAAAGAGGCTCCACGGACAGAGGGCCAGAGGTGGCAGTGGGAGTGGTGGTGACAGCCTCAGAAGTGGTGACAGTGGTGGAAGTGGGCTCAGCAACAGTACTCTCGACACCGACAGCGGTGTCAGGAGCGGCGGAAGCATCAGGTATGGGTTGAGGGGCCACTGGGTCAACGGGGTCGGCAGCAGGCTCGGCGGAGTGTGCAGCAGGGTCTGCGGGGGCAGCCTGGGCAGCGTGGGCAGCGTGGGCCTGCTCGGCCTGCTCGGCCTCGAGCACGTAGGCGACGGGGATGAGAACATCCATCACCGGGAGCCAGTCGACGTGGGCTGGTGCAATCTGAGTCCGAGCAGGGCTCGGGAGAATCATGTAGTCGGCACCGTAAGGGCCGTGCAACCAGACCCAGTGACACTCACCATGCGGACGAAGCATCTTCATCCGGGCCATAACGTCTATCGACAGAGAAGTGGGGCCCGGAACGCGTCGCAAGTCGTCAGGTAGGTCCTCGCCGGTCATTATGGTAAGCAAGGTGATCAGACCGCCGCAGCAGATCGGTGAGCGAGCGCCCACCGATACAATGATGCGGTCTAAAAACCAAGCCGCAATGTCGATCACGACGGCAGGGACAAGCTCGTGTCCATCCCTAGATAGAGCTCTGGGACGTGTCATCGCATAGAGCATGTAGAGCTCTGGCGTAGACATCGTGCCCGGCTCATACCTGGCCAAAAAGGTGGTCGCCATGAGGCGCTGGGCAATGCGTAGGCAGGGGTGGACAATGGCCGAGGCCTTGGCCCTACTAGGGTCAAAGGCGACGTGGTGGCCTGTAATCCGGGCCCAGAAGGCACCGGCATCGAAGGAAGGTGGGGGGATATGGGTGGGGCCGTAACCGCGATCGGCTCCGGGGACAGCGGGCCACGAGAAGAATGCTCTCATCATATCGAGAGTGACCTGGCACTCTCGATCCATGAACCGGAATGAGCATCCCTCATCGGTCCGGGCGATCGAACTCAAAACCTCAAGTGTCGGGCGGGTAAAAGTATCCGCCGACACCTGCAGAAAATCTCGCCAGCCCACGTTGTCATACAACGTGAGCATCCCCTCTAGTACCCCCAGGCGTCATA
Organism: Scilla litardierei; assembly: GCA_030789695.1. Classification (NCBI taxonomy): domain Eukaryota; kingdom Viridiplantae; phylum Streptophyta; class Magnoliopsida; order Asparagales; family Asparagaceae; genus Scilla; species Scilla litardierei. The sequence goes on along the minus strand of CM061142.1, from coordinate 585,594,500 downwards.
GGTCAGCGAGGTGTGCAAACCTGGAGGGTACGATCGAGCGCTGGGAGATACGCTCGAAGACGGCGCGGTGTGTGTCGTCTCGGAACGTAATCCCGAGCGGCCCGACCAGTGGAGCCGGTGGTGGTGGCTGTGGGTCGGCGGGGAGAGGCTGTGCGGGCTGAGGGTGCACTATAGGCTGTGCGGGGTGTGCGGGGCCTGCAGGCTGTGCTGGGTGTGCGGGGCCTGCAGGATGTGCTGGGTGTGCGGGGTGTGTGGGGGACGGTGGAGGAGAGTCCTCCAACTCGTGGGAGGGGCCGGCATCATCCGACCGCTTCCGCTTGGCGGAAGCTCTCTTCGACCGCGGCCGTGTCCGGGGCGGCATATCGGCCCCGAGCGCATGCCGAAAAACGTGAAAAGTGTGGCGTGTGCAAAAAGAATGGAAAGAGTATACCCAAACACGCCGCGAGTGCTAAGCAGTGGAAGCGTGCGAAGTCCGCGCCTCCACGAAGTCCAAAACAGCCCGTAGAAGCTCCCCTGAGCTCCCCTAAGCTCCAAAAAGCAACCTGCGCATGAAAAAGCGATATCAGCGAGTAATAATCAAAATGTATGGAGCAATAGGGGTATAATGGATAGATATAGAAATTGATTTGGGTTAGGGGGGCGTTTAGCACATGGATCCTCAAGAAATATACGAAAAGAGGAGAAAACGGCGAAAACAGGGGTACCGGAGGTGATCGGATGGTCGGCCGCCGGCGGCGACTCGGGCGAGGCGTCGGCAGGTGCTCGGCCGGCGGTGGCGGGCCGAGCGGCGGCGGGGCGGCGCTGGTCGGGCGAGTGAGGGTGAGAGCGAGGGGGGTTCGGGCGAGGGGAGCTGGAGCGTCGGGGGGGGGGGGGGGGGGGGGGGGGGGGGGTTTGGGGTTTTTGCGTTTCGAAATCCGCGCCCCCCCTCGACCCTTTATATAAAAAAGTTACGACTCGGCCGAGTGACGTGGTCACTCGGCCGAACGAGGCCAATGAAAATTTCCTCCCCGCTATCGCTTCGGCCGAGTGGCTTTGCCAGCCTCGGCCGAGTGGAGTAAGTCCATTCGGCCGAGTGACTCAAGCTACTCGGCATGACTCGCCCTAGGAGGGTATCCGTTTCACTCGGCCGAGTGAATATATATACTCGGCCGAGTAGCAGTTATATCGAAATCAAGAAAATAAACAGAGAGTTGGGTACAGCAGACTTCCCTCGTTCGTGAGCGGCTCGGCCGGACGAACTTGTGTACTCGGCCGAGTGACTAGTATGCTCGGCCGAGTGAGCCTTGTGTTCTGCTGTTTGTCTTCGTTTTGGCTCTAAACTCCGTCTTTCTTCCTCCAATCGATTTCATCTTCCTCCTAAGCGTCGAGCGCCTTCTTGGGGCGCTCCGCGTCGACTCGTTCATCCTCCTCAAGATGGATCTACCTATCTCCTCTCCTGTCAAGAAAAATAGGACCCGTTATCACAAAATTTTTGGGCGAATGACTCAAAACACTAAAAATTTCTAAAACGAAAATAAAGGAAAAGTAAAAGTAAAGCAAAAACCGTCGGGTTGCCTCCAGACAAGCGCTCGTTTAAGGTCGTGAGCTCGACCCCCTATAATTTGCAATCAATGCGGGATGTTTGGTGCATATGAGATGCACCCATCAAACTTTCCGGGGAGCGCGCTTGGATTTGGATGTGGCGGCGGTGCGTTCTCCCTCGGTGGTCTCCTATCTCGAATAGTGTTGGGGGGAGGCTCCCCCAAGCTAGCATTTGCTTCGGTCAACGGTTTTGCCGGTGATGCCGATCTCCTTGCCGACAGAGCTTTCTTTGGAGACTTTAATTTCGAGAGCTTGCAGAGCTCTCGAATCCTTGCGACATCAGCGTCGCCTTCATCTTCTTCAGCGGAGAAGTCGGGGGAATCATCTTTATTCTCTTCATGGCCTAAATCCGGGCCTTCTTCAAAATCTTCATCAAAAAGGGCGCCAATTGAGTGAGGAATCACCTCCTCTATCACCTCATCAAGGAGGTCCGAAAGATCATCCGACCGTTCCTTGAGCAAATATACCCTATTGGTTTCACCCGTCGGGATTCCTTCGGAATAGTGCTTGAGCCTTTGACCATTTACTTTGAACGTGGAATCGTCCTTGCTCTCCAACTCGAAAGCTCCTCCCGGTTGTATATGCTTGATGGTGAAAGGTCCGGACCAACGTGACCTCAACTTACCGGGAAATAGTCGGAGCCGGGAATTATAGAGCAAGACTTTGTCTCCTACTTTTAAGTCCGTGACGGTTATGCGGGCATCGTGGAGAATCTTGGTCCTTTCCTTGTAGATTCTCGAGCTCTCATAGGCGTCTCTCCTTATTTCATCAAGCTCGTTGATGTCCAAGAGTCGCCTCACCGCCGCACTCTTGTAGTCGTAGTTAAAGGTCTTGATGGCCCAATATGCGCGGTGCTCCAACTCTACCGGCAAGTGGCAAGCCTTCCCATAAACTAGTCGGAACGGTGTGGTGCCTATGGGAGTGCGAAAGGCCGTACGATATGCCCATAGAGCATCGTTTAGCTTCATTGACCAATCCTTTCTAGACCGATCCACGGTTTTCTCGAGAATTTGCTTGATCTCTCTATTTGAGACTTCCACTTGGCCGCTCGTCTGGGGGTGATAGGCCATGCCAACTCTATGGTTTACTCCGTACTTCTTTAGCATGGCTTCAAACTTGTTCTCTATGAAGTGGCTTCCCCCGTCGCTTATCAAGGTACGAGGCACTCCGAAGCGCGGGAAGATATTTTGCTTGAAGAACTTGGAGACGACCCTTGCATCATTAGTAGGGGTGGCAATTTCTTCCACCCATTTGGAGACGTAGTCGACGGCCAATATGATGTATTTGTTGCCATTGCTCGATGGAAATGGTCCCATGAAGTCTACTCCCCAACAATCAAAAAGCTCAATTTCTTGGATGGGCCTCATTGGCATTTCATTGCGCTTGGAGATATTCCCGGTCCGTTGGCATCTATCGCACCCCTTTACAAAGTTGTGGGTGTCTTTAAACATTGTCGGCCAGAAGAACCCGCTCTGCAAGATCTTAGCGGTTGTTTTAGAGGCGGCATGATGTCCTCCGCACGGTAGACCGTGGCAATGCAAAATGATCGATGTCGCCTCCTCCTTAGAAACACACCTACGGATGACACTATCTTTGCATATCTTGAAAAGGTAAGGATCTTCCCAAAAATAGCTACGGACCTCATGCATAAATCTCCTCTTTTGTTGCGTGGACATCCCATGCGGTTTGATTCTGCAAGCCAAGTAGTTGACGAAGTCCGCGTACCAAGGTACTTCACCGGTCCTTACCGCATATAGCCTCTCATCAACAAATGTGTCGTCAATAGGTAAGCTCTCATCATCCTTGTCGCGAATGAGCCTAGATAAATGATCCGCCACGACGTTGTCCGTACCCTTCTTATCTCTTATCTCTAGGTCGAATTCTTGCAACAAGAGTATCCACCTAATCAACCGAGGTTTGGCCTCCTTCTTGTTTAAAAGATACTTCAATGCCGCATGGTCGGTGTGGACAATCACCTTGGAACCGAGGAGGTAGGAGCGAAACTTCTCTATGGAATAGACGACCGCTAGAAGCTCTTTCTCGGTAGTTGTGTAGTTTTTCTGCGCGTCATCCAATTTCTTGCTCGCATAGTATATCGCATGAAGCTTCTTATCTTTTCTTTGCCCCAATACTGCTCCAATGGCTTGGTCGCTAGCATCACACATTAGCTCAAAAGGAAGGCTCCAATCCGGCGGTTGTATGATGGGCGCTGAGACTAGTGCTTCTTTCAAGGCGTTGAAGGCTTGTAAGCATTCTCCTGAAAAAACAAAAGGAATATCTTTAGCGAGCAAAGAAGTAAGTGGTCGGGCAATCGAGGCGAAATCCTTTATGAAGCGGCGGTAAAACCCCGTGTGACCAAGGAAGCCTCTAATGCCCTTGACATTAATAGGAGGAGGGAGTTTCTCGATTACCTCAATCTTTGCTTTATCTACCTCAATTCCTCTCGAGGAGACAAGATGTCCGAGAACTATACCTTCCGTAACCATGAAGTGACACTTCTCCCAATTGAGAGTGAGATTGTTTTGTTGGCACCTTTTTAGGACTTTAGTAAGATTTTCCAAACAAGAGTCAAACTCACTTCCGTAAACCGAGAAGTCATCCATGAAAACTTCCATAATATTTTCAATGTAACCGGAAAATATGGATGTCATACACCTCTGAAAAGTAGCGGGAGCATTACAAAGGCCAAACGGCATCCTGCGATAGGCGTAGGTGCCATAGGGACAAGTGAAAGTTGTCTTCTCTTGGTCATCTTCATGCAAAGGGATTTGGAAGAATCCCGAATACCCATCTAGATAGCAAAAGTATTTATGTTTTGCAAGGCGCTCAAGCATTTGATCGATGAAGGGCAATGGGTAGTGGTCTTTTCGGGTGGCTTTATTGAGTTTCCTATAGTCAATGCACATTCGCCATCCCGTGACAGTGCGTGTAGATATGGGCTCACCTTTTTCATTTTTTATAACAGTCATCCCCCCTTTCTTGGGGACGACGTGAACGGGGCTAACCCATCTACTGTCAGAGATATGATAAATAATACCGGCCTCTAGCAATTTTAGGATTTCCTTTTTACCACCTCCTTCATATTCGGGTTTAACCGCCTTTGAGGCTCAATGGAGGTGGCATCGGTATCCTCCAAATGGATCCTATGCGTGCAAAGCCTAGGGCTTATCCCTTTTAGATCGGAGATAGTGTAGCCCAGGACGTCCTTGTGACTCCTAAGAACGTCTAGGAGTTTTTCAAGTTGGTCTGGCGTGAGGTGGGAGTTCACTATCACCGGGAAAGTTAACTTGTTACCCAAAAAGGCGTACCTTAGATTTGGAGGTAATTGTTTAAGTTCTACCTGAAGAGGCACCTCTCCTTCTACTTCATCGGCTCGCATGAGTTCCGCTCCTTCCTTGCCATCCGGGTCTAGCTCGTGCTCAGGTGGCGCGTTCTCTTGTGAAGAGTCAGACTCACTGCTTAGCGAGGACAATGCATCAAAATAGGCGTGCTCCGATTCTGTGCTAGCATCGTCAGAGTTTTCATTCAGCTCCGGTTCGTTCCTGGAATCAAGAAGCACATCAGACGATTCATAGAAGCAAGAGTAAGTGTCATGGGGTGTAACTCCCTGAACATTGGCTTGCTCTGAAGATCCTTCCGAAGTATAGTGATCCTCGACACTTGCTCCACCTCTTTCGAAATATAATTTGTCGTCGATCACGTCAACTCTGACATTGCCCCCGATAGTACCCTCCGGGGAGATCTGGTCCATCACGAAACTAGCAAATAGCTGTTCGTCGGGGTCCTTGACATCAATAGCGAAAGCTCCGGTAGCGTGGACCTCGTCGACAAGCTCCTTAAGGAGGTCTGTGAAGGAGTCATAATCTTCCTGACTGAGTCCTATTGTTGACATTGCATCCTCCATTCTTCCTGCAAAGTCCTTATGCAAAATACAGGGAGAATGTGCGAACAGAAGAAAGTAAAGAGAGAGAGAAAGAAAAAGTAACCGGGTGGTCGTTGACGAACACCGTCAAAAATCCTCCCCGGCAACGGCGCCAAAAACTTGATCGCTCTGGGTATACACCCAAAGAACGGTTGTAGTTTTACCGCAAGTGCACGGTGTAGCAGCGAGCGGGTATCGAACACAGGGAGGACGAATGACTGTGCTTGTTCCTGATCAACCTGGCTATTTGAGAATAGAGAAAATTGCCTTGGGCGATCCTGTCACAATCGTCAGACAAATGTGCGAAATATCAAATCAAATAAAGAACGTCTAGGGAATGGGGAATTCCCGCTACTCACCGTATTTCATAAATGTGGTTCGTCGGTATCAAAATTGCTAGAATGAGAATTCGGATGAACTAGTTGCAACTGAATGTAGAACCAAGCTCACGCTCTCGCGCTGTTGCCGGTCTATAGCTATCCTAGGTTTGGGTCCAATCTCTTGCAAACCCTAGCCTAGGGAAGCTAGCATTAGGATCAACATCATCGTCCAATTGCGCACCGAGCCCAATCTCTTGCAAACTCGGTCCACAATCTAAATTAGGATAGTCCTACCCGTCCAATCTCTTGCAAATGGGTATTGGCATGGAATTGCAATCGGAAATCCTGGTATCGGTCCAATCTCTTGCAAACCGATATTTCGAAAATCCGACTCCAACCCAATTCGGATTTCTAGGGCTTCCTATCAATTTGGGATCCAATCTCTTGCAAATCCCAATTGATATGAATTCCTAGCTATCCGTAGTAAATCGATCCCAATCTAATCCCTAATAGCAATTCTAGCTCAATTTCTACCAATTCATCACAAATAGGAAATATGGCTTGTAGGGTTCATCCCCACGCCCCAAGACGTGGAGACTACTCACAAATCATAGCAATAGCACAAAAATAATCAATGAAATAAGCAATAGAATTCATCACAAATATTGGGATAAACAATAAAAATAGGATTTTTAGGGAAGAGAGATGCAAACCAATGGAATTCTTCAATTTAATCCAACAAAAATCCAAGTTTTTCCTCTTCTCCAATCACAATAATAAAGCTAAAAAGTAATCTAAAAAAAAGCTGCAAAAAATCTGAGAGATGGCTCTCAAAACTAGGGTAAAAACATGGCTTAAATAGCCCCAAAAATCGTCCAAAAATCGTGACCAAAATACCCCTGCAAAGCCTGTTTTCCGCAGTTTTCGCTACAGGCAGCGTATCTCACTCGGCCGAGTGACAAAAGTCGCTCGGCCGAGTGAAAACCCTGCAATTTTCCAGAAAGTCGGGGCTTTCAGGGGTCTTCAGTTCGGGGGCGGCTCGGCCGAGTGAGTTGTCGTCACTCGGCCGATGACTTCACTGCACTCGGGTGGACGGGATTCTCCACTCGGCCGAGTGGGTCTTCTGAAGTTCAGGTAGCCGAAAAACAGAAACTTCAATGTTTTGGAAGGGCTTCGTCTGGGCGCCACTCGGGCGGACGCGATATCGTCACTCGGCCGAGTGGGTCTTCTGTGCTCGGCCGAGTGCACAGGTAACTCGTGTCTGAACTGGTCGGCCGAGCAGTGTCTCGCTGGTCGGCCGAGTGGCTCCTCCACTCGGCCGAGTGGGACACAAAAAATGCCCAATCTGCTTGATTTGGCCTCCTCGTCGCTCCTGCGACGTCCATTCTTCTTCCGCTCCTCTCCAACTGCAAAATACCCCTCGGGGAGGTCGTTGGTGACCGTCTAGAGTAAGCGCATCTCGGGATCACTCCAAATCGCGCCAAATCACCTGAAATGCGACAAAAACAACAAATCGTGAAAAGCATCGCAATATCGTCGATATATCGTGAAAAACATGATTTGGGCGATCCAAATGGCATGCAAACATGCGGAAAAAAGGTGTAAAATAAGGAGTGATCAAAATCCCCCAAGCTTGCCTCTTACTCGTCCTCGAGGAAGATAAGTAAAAGGCGAACCCGGTGGATTCGGAAAATGAAAACGACGAAAAATGAAAAAAGAAAAACGAAGAAGAATGAAAACGAAATGAAAATAAAGAAGAAAGAAAGAAGCGAAGAGGTAGGATGCTAGATCATTTTCTCAGGACGTGGGTTTCACTTACTCTTATAGCATGCGCCGAATGAAAAACTCATGTCAAAGGATTTTATTTTGATATCATAGTATAATAATGTAAATAGAGATAGAAAACCCACGAAAAACGATATAATCATGAAAAACGGAATAATTTTAAAATTAACATCGTCTGAATCATTTAAAGCGGTATGCAAATCACAGATCACACACTTTTCAATTGAACGCTTTCTATCTGGAGTATAAGAGTATCACACTATAGAGTAGAGAGAATAGAAAAGTATGGATTTCATGAAATGAGTGCTAAGCTTAGATTTCTGGATTTCGTAAAACTAAAAATAATCTCACCGAGTATAGAATATTACTTAGCCTAGGTTGTCGTGCGATGTCAAGTAGTCACTCTCTCACACATCAATGGATCCCCTCCCCCAAGCTTATCTGTAAGCGTGGTGGCATAAAAAATATTTACATCCACATTTTTTATACATATAGCTCCAAAAGCAACGAAAAGAAAGAAGAAAGAAAGAAGGTGAGATGGGATCTTTTATTGAGGATTTTCCCCCTTTTTTTTTCTTTTTTTTCTTTTGTTTTTTTTGCAATAAGCAATATATACACAACGATCCCAACTCAGAGAGAGATAATGATGTACAAGAATGTTTTTCTCTCCTTTTTTTAATAGAATAAGAGATTTGGAGCTAGGAATTAGTAGCGGGGGAAAATGCCATAAAATAGAATCACTAAGGGGAGATTCACCAATGATTTTAAAAGTAGAGAAATGATGTTCAAGATTTGTGGAGAAAGAAATAAATATAACTCTCGGTTCACTCTATAAGATATGCACGACAACTTCAGCAGGGTAATCTAATCAACTCAGTTTCGATCACAAAAAAGCTAACTAATCCAGATTTATCATAGCTAACATCATTCAATCATCCTGAAGTGAAGTGTAAAATTCATGCATATAGAAGTGATATTGGAAAAGAAAGTCAGTACTCCAGATATAAGCATTCAATGCGTGAATCTTGGTGTGTTTTCTGTGATAGCATACATATGAATATTCAGGCTCAGCTAATAACAAAATTTCATCCATTTTCATGCGGAAAAAGGTGTGGGTTACTATTCTAAATGCAAAGCAAGTCATAGCATCTGATATCTGAAATAAAACCTAAGACATGACAAATATAGCATGCATATAGAATAGGCTAAATCCAACGTCATCATCATCACAGAAAAGTCATCTCTAGCATGAGATGAAAAAGAAATAAAGATAAAGGGAAAATAGAAACTATGCAATGAGGCACACAGGAAAATAAGAAAAACGTGATGCATGGCAAAATAAAAGAAAAGTGATGAAAAATAAGTGCAAAAGCGAAAAAAATGGTGTGAAAAACTAAAAATAAAGGTGGCAAATCGAAAAAGAACGTGAGAACTCACTCCCCCAAGCTAAATGGCACAATGTCCTCAATGTGCAAAGTGTGGCACACCGAGAGACAAGCGATGGGAGGGGCAAGTGAGGATGCATGCATGGAAAAATGAAAAGAAAAAGTAAAAAAAAAAAGGAATGAAAATATGATGCAGACATGATGCATGCACAGATAGGAGCGATACATAGATATAAGTGTCACCAAAAACTCTCCCTCTCTCCCAAAATAGATATAAAAAGATATGATCAAAAAGAGAATACCAGAATAAGTGAGGGGAGGGGGGGGGGGGTGGACAAAAAGTGCAACAGGACCCAGCAGAAACGGGCAGCACAACGGCAGGAATGGATCAAAGCATCAAGGGTGCCTAAGAAGGTGGTGCTGCGCCGTCTCCGTCCTGAGGCGGTGGTGGTGGTGGTGGTGGTGTAGGCTGCTGAGCTGGGGTGGGCGTGGAAGTGGAAGCAGGTCTAGTGTGTGTGGAAGTGTGTGTGGGAACCTGCTGGGTGGGTGGGGGTACGCGTGGGAGACGCTCCAAGACCTGTGTAAGGCAGTAGTGGATCTGGGGGATCAGCTCGAAGCGTCCAGCCATCGTAGAGACGGTGGAGGACAGGGTCCTAAGGTCACCTCTAAGACCACTCACCGCCAACTCAAGAGCACGTATGCTCTGCAGTACAGTGTCGGGCGGGGGTGGTGCAGAGGGACGCACCGGTCTAGGCTGTGCAGGGCGAGGTTGGCGTACGCGAGTGGAGTATGTAACGGGCTCAGCAGGGAAAGGGACAAAAGGTGCCGCGCCTGCAAATGTGGGCCTGGCCTTAGTGTGAGGCCGGGGCACCGGCTGGTGGGAAGTGGAGGCAGCGGCAGCGAAAGAAGTGTGCAAAGGTGGCAACGAGGCGGCCAGAGAGGTCAGTGGCACAGAAGTGTGGACAGACGCCACGACACTCTCGGAAAATACAGCGGGGGTGGAGACAGAGGTAACTACCGCTGGGGCGGAACTGTGTGGACCAAAAGGCGCAACCCCAGCGGAGATCATGCTAGCCATGGTCTCCACGACCGCGGCAAACGAGGGCTCTCCACTCTCGACAAAGGTCGGCGGGCGCTCGGGGAGTGCGGAGCAAAGAGGCTCCACAGACAGAGGGCCAGAGGTGGCAGTGGGAGTGGTGGTGACAGCCTCAGAAGTGGTGACAGTGGTGGAAGTGGGCTCAGGAAAAGTACTCTCGACACCGACAGCGGTGTCAGGAGCGGCGGAAGCATCAGGTATGGGCTGAGGGGCCACTGGGTCAACGGGGTCGGCAGCAGGCTCGGCGGGGTGTGCAGCAGGGTCTGCGGGGGCAGCCTGGGCAGCGTGGGCAGCGTGGGCCTGCTCGGCCTCCTCGGCCTCGAGCACGTAGGCGGCGGGGATGAGAACATCCATCGCCGGGAGCCAGTCGACGTGGGCTGGTGCAATCTGAGTCCGAGCAGGGCTCGGGAGAATCATGTAGTCGGCACCGTAAGGGCCGTGCAACCAGACCCAGTGACGCTCACAATGCGGACGAAGCATCTTCATCTGGGCCATAACGTCTATCGACAGAGAAGTGGGGCCCGGAACGCGTCGCAAGTCGTTAGGTAGGTCCTCGCCGGTCATCATGGTAAGCAAGGTGATCAGACCGCCGCAGCAGATCGGTGAGCGAGCGCCCACCGATACAATGATGCGGTCTAAAAACCAAGCCGCAATGTCGATCACGACGGCAGGGACAAGCTCGTGTCCATCCCTAGATAGAGCTCTGGGACGTGTCATCGCATAGAGCATGTAGAGCTCTGGCGTAGACATCGTGCCCGGCTCATACCTGGCCAAAAAGGTGGTCGCCATGAGGCGCTGGGCAATGCGTAGGCAGGGGTGGACAATGGCCGAGGCCTTGGCCCTACTAGGGTCAAAGGCGGCGTGGTGGCCTGTAATCCGGGCCCAGAAGGCACCGGCATCGAAGGAAGGTGGGGGGATATGGGTGGGGCCGTAACCGCGATCGGCTCCGGGGACAGCGGGCCACGAGAAGAATGCTCTCATCATATCGAGAGTGACCTGGCACTCTCGATCCATGAACCGGAATGAGCATCCCTCATCGGTCCGGGCGATCGAACTCAAAACCTCAAGTGTCGGGCGGGTAAAAGTATCCGCCGACACCTGCAGAAAATCTCGCCAGCCCACGTTGTCGTACAACGTGAGCATCCCCTCTAGTACCCCCAGGCGTCCTAGGTCAGCGAGGTGTGCAAACCTGGAGGGTACGATCGAGCGCTGGGAGATACGCTCGAAGACGGCGCGGTGTGCGTCGTCTCGGAACGTAATCCCGAGCGGCCCGACCAGTGGAGCCGGTGGTGGTGGCTGTGGGTCGGCGGGGAGAGGCTGTGCGGGCTGAGGGTGCACTGCAGGCTGTGCGGGGTGTGCGGGGCCTGCAGGCTGTGCTGGGTGTGCGGGGCCTGCAGGCTGTGCTGGGTGTGCGGGGTGTGTGGGGGACGGTGGAGGAGAGTCCTCCAACTCGTGGGAGGGGCCGGCATCATCCGACCGCTTCCGCTTGGCGGAAGCTCTCTTCGACCGCGGCCGTGTCCGGGGCGGCATATCGGCCCCGAGCGCGTGCCGAAAAACGTGAAAAGTGTGGCGTGTGCAAAAAGAATGGAAAGAGTATACCCAAACACGCCGCGAGTGCTAAGCAGTGGAAGCGTGCGAAGTCCGCGCCTCCACGAAGTCCAAAACATCCCGTAGAAGCCCGTAAATACTTGAATATGTGAGGGGTAGTTTGGTCATTTAATAAATAACATGACTTATGGGATAAGCCATGGGAAAATCATTCTAGATTTCTTTCTTTTCTTTTCTTCTTTTCTTCTCTTTTCTTCTCTTTTCTTCCCTTATCCTTTTCTTCTCCATTTCTTTTCTAATTTCCCCCATCTCTCTCTTCCATATCTCCATCTCCACTCATGCTGGCCGAAATTCATTCAAAAAAAAATTAAAGAGAAAATGGGAAGAAGAGGATGAAGATAGGGGAAGAGAAAGAGGAGAAGACGTTGTAGCAAGATGGAGTTTCATTGAGGCTAGGAGTTAGAAGGAGGTAGGAGGCTTGGGAGAAAGCATGAGGACTTGGAAATTCATCATCTTGAGGTAGGAATCCCTTCTCTAATGGTTTATTATGTTAATAGAGGTTAAATCAATATAGTTTCATGTAATCACCATGCAGATTTTTAAAGATAGATTCTGTTGCATGTTTATATGAGTATATCTCTTAATTTAGGGATAAATACATTCTGAAAAAAAAAAATACATGTAGATCTTGAAGTTCTACCCCAAAATCATATAAATTTTGATATATGTTCAAGTCAAAAATTAGGAGCAAAAATTCCATCTTTACAACATGTCTGTTTGATCTTGAGTCTTGATCCATTTTAGCAAAATTGACTTAAATACCTGCACACACATGGGAATTTCATGTTCTTGGTCTCGTTGGAAAGGTAACAAGTTTTTCTAAAATTTCATGCCGATATATATTTTGAAATTCTAGCTAAAAAATGCTCAAAAACAGCAATCTTTACATGCTCTGAAATCTGTCTGGAAAACAGACTTGACACACTTCACCAAATAATTCACCATAAATCACCTACTTTATATTTTTGCACGAAATTTTATCTGTGAATCCAAAACTACCATATCTACAACTTTTATTTGGGAAGTTTTGTCAATTCTCAATGAAAACTGATGATTGGTTGTCATTGTTGTGACTGTTTACAATTTCCAGCAAGTTAAGCCATTTCTATGGGATGTTAAATTATGTATAGTTGCCAATTTTACTCATATCGTCCATACTTGTTGTTAATGCATCAAGAAAGTTTGATTATTTTCATATGCTATCATATTGCCAATGTGATTGAGATGTTGTATATAATGCATGCCACGTGTTTGTTGAAATGCCTCAACGGAATAGAAATTGAGAAACATGAGAAGTGTGCTTCCTTGAACCATGTTATGGATTTATGATGTTGCGAGACATGTATGGCATGATTTCATAAGTTATGTATCAATGAGTTGTGATGGAGGTCATGTCACTTTGGTGCATGACCCATGTTGATATATGACGTGGTTGTGATGGAGAGCATGACACTCAGGTGCATGACCCATATCGATATGAATGAGAAACATTGACACTGTGAAACCATGCCATCATGACTCTTATAAGATGACTTATGGTATTTAATTGATGATTTAGAATGTCTCAATCCTCTCTAAGGAGGGTGAGTTAGCAAAACCCGGGTTTTAGGTGGGATTTGAGTAAATTGTGGATATGAGGCCTGGACTGAGAAGTTGGGAGAAATGATAATGTGATATGTGATATTTATACCCACTCGCCTTTACCAGGAGTGGAGGGGACATAAGGAGGTTGTGTTATTATGGGAGACCTCACTCCTGCCAGGGACGGGGGAGCTGAGAGGCCCGGCGTACAATGCCTGTGTCTATTGCGTCGTGTGCTATATTCACCCCAAATTTGGGATGAGGTCCAGGTCTTGGTATCACACAGTTTACCCAGGTTTCCAACTAATTCAATTATTAAATAAGAGTTCTGCATGTTACTTCTTCTGATGGCAGCACTTCTCTCTACTTGTGTTGATGTGACACTGTGTACTTTTAGTTGCCTTGTTGTTCCCTTCCTTATATATCATTTGTAGCACTAACACTCTTTTGCAGCAATTCACTCCCTAGCGGCAGGTACATCTCTATCTCATTTGCTTTTACTTCATTTTGTGGTATACCTTACTTTGTGATATGTCACTTAGCCTCCATGATCATACCTTAACCTATAACCAGAGTAATTAAGCTAGTAACAACATAATTTACCATTAGCGTTGGGATTTCCTACTGGGGCATGCATTGACGTGCTCCTCCCCTTTTTTCAGGTAGCAGGATCAGCTTGGTTGGAGGTGACTTGGAGTTGGGTTTCAGGGGTAGTACTCGGTGGGAGCTGTAGCTTGTAGAGTGACATGGTTGTCTTGGGAGGTAGAGAGTGTTGGTGTATGTGAAATGATGTAACTGGGTTAAGTATATAAATGAAAGTTGTTATATAAAATGTGTTATTGTTGTTTTATGTCATTATGAGTTGTTTGATATTATAGTGGAGCTTCACTTGTACTATCCCAGCATGTGCACAGTGGCCTGCTTATTCAGTTTCTCCTTTATCTCTCTATTTTTCTCTCTCTTCACCCTCACTCTTCAGGATACTAGGAAAAAAACAAAAAATTTTTATGCCGGGTATTCTGGGGAACAGGGCGTGACAGTTTTTGGCGGCCCATGCAAGTCACCGCACTGCGATGTGCGTAAGGATAGTACATGGAACGCTTCAGTAGGTGATTGGGATAGATTAGCCCTAAGGTGGGTAGTGACTTTAGAGCCTTAAGTGATCCACCCTTAAACCCCTAGCTTAGGTAGTCAGAGGATGAACTTCATACAGTGTAGTATACTATAGATGTATATTTGTTGGTATCAGTGTATACATATATAATAATGTGAATTCGTGTATATAAATGCAGTTGTTGTACTTGGATATTTGAATTATACACGTTGCATGTATGCTTGTATTCATTAAATATATATATATATATATATTGTATTTGAATGACATGAAAGTTGTACGTATGGCGTATATACTCTGTGTGCGAGTGCTTGAGTATATCTATATGCTATGTCTCTATAGAGGTACATGATACGGATATGTGAGGCTGGTATATGGTATACTTATATGACTCCGAGACATATGTGATATATACATGTTTGTTCGTGGATGTATATTGGTGGGTATCTATAAGCTAGTGGGGACATATGCCTTATAGGTGTGTGAGTGAAGATATGTACTTATGAGATATGAGCGCATGTAAGCATTTTCCTAGCTATTTCCTTATGGTTGTGTCCCCTTGTGGGGAACGTACCAAGGTGTGTATATCTATCCTTGTGTGGATAGATTAGCGAGTGTCCATATTGTCTTGTGGATATATAGGGGGAAAGTGTATGTGAGTGAATATATGTGTATTTGTATGGGCAGGTGGTGTAGATATAGGCATGGAATACTGGTACATATATATTTCTAGTGTTGCATTGCTAAGGTATGAATTATTAATGTGTTAAAATTTTGAATAACTGTGAGTATGTCAATGTACTGCCTACGTGCTTATATGAACCGATGTATTGTTATAATTTGGTTTATGGTTGTGGGTTGAATTATTGCCTGGAGATATGTGCTGTGCCATGGCTATATATGGGTGTATGTAGCAATATAGATAAGTAATGGTCGCACGGGCAGTATGAGTAGTGCTCCATGTTGTTTGGAATAGATGTATCCTAAGGTGGGTAGGGGTGCTTTAGACCCGTCCACCTAAGTTGAGGCCCTTAGCTCTATACCGTGTCTATTATGGGATGTGGATATAAGTGTGACGTGTATCATATGTAGATGTGATGGATATAAGGATTTGAGACCATAGGGTGCAAGTATACAGGGAAAGATTGTGGGTTTGCATGGTTAAGTGAAGTTATGGTATATGTGTGTGTGTGTGTGTATGCGTGCCACGTCGAATGGTATCTATTGGACTATTTGGGTATATATACATGTAGTGTATGTATTCTTCTTTGTATGGTGGCATGAAGGGGGATTGTGTATTGGTGTATGAGATACTTGTGTATATATATAGGTGTGTTGTAGTAAGCGTGGTGTAATTGTGTGCATGTGTTGTTATTATTGAATGTGTATTGGTGTATGTCTTATGAGCGGTTATATGTATATGTATGTGAATGATCCCTATTCTGATATGCATGTATCAGTATATAAATGTGTACGTATATGGGTGTGACTATCTACTGAATGTGTACGAATATTAAAATACACTTATTTGTGTATGTACTAGTATGCTAGTAAAAGTGTGGATATATTGGATGTTGTGTATATAATGGTATAGGTAGCTACCGACTACCTGCTAGTATAGTTTGAGTAGCTTGACTGTATAGGTGTTTAATAGTAGGATATGTATGGTATGTGTATGGATGTGTGTGTCCATACATGGGAATGTATGTGCATGGTTGCATGGAACCTAATAAGTATATATGCCTGTCTGTGTGCGTATCTCCTATTAGTATGATAGTCTTGTATGTATATGTGTACATGTATTTGGCTATATGTGGATTCAGGGATCTATGTAAGGTATTGATACTTATACATCTGTGGGTGTATAATGAATATGTATATGGGAGTATCTATGTGGGGTATTGCTTGTTCGTATACGTGAATATGTACCATAGTTGTATGGATTTCTATTATACATGTCACAATGGCGGGTAGGGATGTGTTCATGTATGTGTAGTATGCAGTAAGAGAATATGTAATGATGTGTATATTGGGTGAATGAGTATATATACACACACACATACTGGAATATATCTTTGTTTGTTTACCTGCTGATGTTCCTATATGGTTGTCTATCCAGGTGTATCCCGGTGTGCCTTGGATAAATATATTCTTGTTTGTATGTGTGTATATATGATTCTGTACCAGAGCATGTGTGTATGTATATAAATATGCAACATGGATGTAAATGTGATAGATATGGAATATAAGTATATCTATATATTAAAACACAAATATTTTTGAATCTTAGGGCTGACTGGGACAAGCTAATGTCATGCTGATGTATAAAGAGGTTGATAGAAGAATGGCTAGGATTTAATTTTGGTAAAAGAAGGGTTGAGATGAGTGTTTGGAAATACCACCACTTTTTTCCTTTTGTTTTCAAACCCCCCACAATCACTACATTTGCGCAGAATACCACCTATTTCCCCCTTTGCTAAAAAACCCTCTCATTTCACTTTTTACCCACACACCACACACACACACTTATGAACTTCCACCCTTTGCGCCGAAGGCGCCCGCACAATTTTTTACGCTAATTTGTTGTTCCGACTCAAGTTTGCCCTCGCCGAATTTATTGTTCTACGCCGAATTTGTTGTTCCGCACAAATTTGATTGTGTAAATAATGTTTGGAAACAAATATTTCGCTGGGGAAAATCTTAAATGAACCGTGCCCGCGGACACGGGTTATGACTAGTATATATACATATCTGATGAATATAAGTGTTTGAAACTGTTTGATATATGGGTATTGAGATGTGTGTGTTTGTTGTGTATATTTGTACGCGTGTGTGATGTATAAATGGATATTTGAATCTATTGGACTATTACGATAGTATGTGTGTAGGATATGTACAACTAGTTAAACATGCGGAAAATATATTATGATGGTGCAACCTTGTGAGTATTATGTGGGGTATATATGCCTATCGGTGTGAGACAGTAGGTGCATCTCTACGAATGTGAGATTATATGTATATTTAACTATAGTTATGATTGTGGACCTTAAAAGACTTGATCATGTATGTGTTAGTACGTGCACGTGAATGTATGTAGGGATGTGACTAAATATCGTGTGTATATATATATTTATGTGCCTATGAATGCGAGTGAACTCATATGACTAAATATTGGGTGTATAGGGGGTCCGGGGTACATACAATGTGACACCATGATAGTGACCTTGTTTATCAAGTAATGGTGTGTAGATTAATGTGTATTGTTGTGTGTTTGTGCAGGGATATAGACGTATAGGTATATATATGTATGTATATATACAAATGGGTAGGATGTGAGTCGAATATACCTGAATGTATTATGGTGTATATGAAAGCATACCATGTATGAATTCCTTATGTATCGTGATATGGATATGATGTGATGTCGAAGGCACATAGACATGAGTAGTGATCTAAATACGTATAATAATACGTATAGAGACTGATTGGTGGTGTGTGAATATGTGTGCCTAGATGTTTATGCGAAAGGCATGTATGTATGAATATGTGGTGATGCTCATAATGATATGGATGTGTTACAAGATGAGTAATAGGATGTATCTGTGATATGTGTGTGATGCGGATGTGTATGGATGATAGTGAAACATATAGTGTATGTAAGTGTGGTATAGATATGTATTCCTGTCTGTACTTCATAGGTAAAAAGACCTTCATATCTAGCTAACATTTGGCAGGGCTCACACCATAGAAAGTCCGAGGACGGACTTTATTTTAAGGTGGGTAGGATGTCATGCCCTATTTAACACTATACGTGTATTCCATTGAACACACGTGGTATTTCTACCTACGTTGCATATGTAGGCATGAAATAAACGTGGATATTGATGTATGTAACATAGTACAAGGGGGATTGGGCCGTAATGCGTGGCTAAGAGACGAGAAAGCGAGATTGAGTGCGGGAGAAGTGTGAAAGACGTCGTGGGTGCAAAACAACAGGAATGTGTTAGACGTGTGTGCGTGGTGCATGTATGCATGTGTAGGCATGCGTGTGTTTGTGTAGGGAAGTCATGTAAGTGTGAAAGGGGTTAGGGGTCAATGGTAACCCCCGTAAAATTTTAGAAAGGCGAGGGGTAAAATGGTCATTTGGACCAAAAGTGCTTTGTATACATACTTAAGTGGTCGGTGCATAAAGTAATGGCATACATGTAAATACTTGAATATGTGAGGGGTAGTTTGGTCATTTATTAAATAACATAACTTATGGGATAAGCCATGGGAAAATCATTCTAGATTTCTTTCTTTTCTTCTCTTCTCTTCTTTTCTTTTCTTCTCTTTTCTTCCCTTATCCTTTTCTTTTCCATTTCTTTTATAATTTCCCCCATCTCTCTCTCTCTCCCCCATATCTCCATCTCCCTCATGCTGGCCGAAATTCATTCAAAAAAAATTTAAAGAGAAAATGGGAAGAAGAGGATGAAGAAAGGGGAAGAGAAAGAGGAGAAGACGTTGTAGCAAGATGGAGTTTCATTGAGGCTAGGAGCTAGAAGGAGGTAGGAGGCTTGGGAGAAAGCATGAGGACTTGGAAATTCATCATCTTGAGGTAGGAATCCCTTCTCTAATGGTTTATTATGTTAATAGAGGTTAAATCAATGTAGTTTCATGTAATCACCATGCAGATTTTTGAAGATAGATTCTGTTGCATGTTCATATGAGTATATCTCTTAATTTAGGGATAAATACATTCTGAAAAAGATATATACTTGTAGATCTTGAATTTCTACCCCAAAATAATATAAATTTTGATATATGTTCAATTTAGAAATTAGGAGCAAAAATTCCATCTTTACAACATGTCTGTTTGATCTTCAGTCTTAACACAGTTTAGCAAAATTGACTTAAATACATGCACACATTCGAATTTCATGTTCTTGGTCTCGTTGGAAAGTTAAAATTTTTTCTAAAATTTCATCTCAGTTTATATATTTCAAAATTCTAACTAAAACATGCTCAAAAACAACAATTTTTACAGGCTCTGAAATCTGTCTGGAAAACAGACTTGACACACTTCACCAAATAATTCACCATAAAGCACCTACTTTATATTTTTGCACGAAATTTTATCTGTGAATCCAAAACTACTATATCTACAACTTTTATTTGGGAAGTTTTGTCCAATACTCAATGGAAACGGATGATTGGTGGTCATTGTTGTGACTGTTTACAATTTCCAGCAAGTTGAGCCATTTCTATGGGATGTTAAATTATGTATAGTTGCCAATTTTACTCATATCATCCATACTTGTTGTTAATGCATCAAGAAAATTTGATTATTGTGATATGCTATCATATTTCCAATGTGATTGAAATGTTGTATATAATGCATGCCACGTGTTTGTTGAAATGCCTCAATGGAATGAAAATTTAGAAATAGGAGAAGTGTGCTTCCTTGAAGCATGTTATGGATTTGTGATGTTGCGAGACATGTATGACATGATTTCATAAGTGATGTATCGATGAGTTGTGATGGAGGGCATGTCACTTTGGTGCATGACCCATGTTGATATATGACGTGGTTGTGATGGAGGGCATGACACTTAGGTGCATGACCCATATCGATATGAATGAGAAACATTGACACTGTGAAACCATGCCATCATGACTCTTATAAGATGACTTATGATATTAAATTGATGATTTAGAATGTCTTAATCCTCTCTAAGGAGGGTTATTTAGCAAAACCCGGGGTTTAGGTGGGATTTGAGTAAATTGTGGATATGAGCCTGGACTGAGAAGTTGGGGGAAATGATTATGTGATATGTGATATTTATACCCACTCGCCTTTACCGGGAGTGGAGGGGACATAAGGAGGTTGTGTTATTATGGGAGGCCTCACTCCTACCAGGGATGGGGGAGCTAAGAGGCCCAGCGTACAGTGCCCCGTGTCCACTGCATCGTGTGCTATATTCACCCCAAATATGGGGTGAGGTCCAGGTCCTGGTATCACACAGTTTACACAGGTTTCCAACTAATTCAATTATTAAATAAGAGTTCTGCATGTTACTTCTTCTGATGGCAGCACTTCTCTCTACTTGTGTTGTTGTGACACTGTGTACTTTTAGTTGCCTTGTTGTTCCCTTCCTTATATATCATTTGTAGCACTAACACTCTTTTGCAGCAATTCACTCCCTAACGGCAGGTACGTCTCTATCTCATTTGCTTTTACTTCATATTGTGGTATACCTTACTTTGTGCTATGTCACTTAGCCTCCATGATCATCCCTTAACTTATAACCAGAGTAATTAAGCTAGTAACAACATAATTTACCATTAGCGTTGGGATTTCCTACTGGGGCATGCATTGATGTGCTCCTTCCCATTTTTCAGATAGCAGGGTCAGCTTGGTTGGAGGTGACTTGGAGTTGGGTTTCAGGGGTAGTACTCGGTGGGAGCTGTAGCTTGTAGAGTGACATGGTTGTCTTGGGAGGTAGAGAGTGTTGGTGTATGTGAAACGATGCAACTGGGTTACGTATATAAATGAAAGTTGTTATATAAAATATGTTGTTGTTGTTCTATGTCATTATGAGTTGTTTGATACTATAGTGGAGCTTCACTTGTACTATCCCAGCATGTGCGCAGTGGCCTGCATATTCAGTTTCTCCTTTATCTCTCTCTTTTCCTCTCGCATCACCCTCACTCTTCAGGATACTTGGAGAAAAACAAAAATTTTTTATGCCGGGTACTCTGGGGAACGGGGCGTGACAGACAGCTCAATTTCATGCTCTGATATGCCTCTCCACTTAGTCGAGTCGTGAGTTCGCTCAACCGAGTGATGAATTCTACTCGATCGAGTGGGAGACTATAGTAGAAACATCAAAATATCTCACTCTGTTTCGATTTCTCACTAGATCGAATGAAACTTGTCACTCGCCCGAGTGACTCGAACCACTCGGTCGAGTCACTCGACTTAGCTAAGTACCAAAATTTCAAAATTTTAAGTAGGTGGACTACTCGACCGAGGGACAATCGTCGCTCGGTAAAGTGACTTAAGGCGACACAGCCTATTTAAGGCCGCAAATTCACTCGCCCGATCTCAAAATCCCCAAATGGAGCCCCACTTCCCCAAATTTCATGTGCACTCGCCCGAAGCCCCTCTTCACTCACCCGAGCACCACCGCCCCGCTCGACCTTGGTAATGCCTCCGGAAACACCTGCGGCCGCTCTCTGACCGAATCCGGCGATCTTGCCCCCCATCTAACCTCATTTCACTCCCTATCTTCTCCTATCCATCCCGTAAGCCCAATTTCAACCCATAATCCTTTTCAGCCCAATTAATCTCAAAATTCTCTTGATCAATCCCAATTTTTATGAATTCTTAACACTGATTATCTATTTTGTGCAACATGGAAGCTTGGGGGAGATCTTTTCTGATTTGAAGCTTAGGGGAGCTATCTCACACTCATCCGCTTGCTTGGAGTCGCATCGTGCTTGGTACATTCGCTCCATATCCTATTTTGAGTATTTCATTAGCACATTGCTTAGTGTGCGTCATTCACAGCATCCATCGATGCCTCCACGCACCTGTTTTGGTGGCTAGCTGCCAGCTGCCAAGAGGAAGAATACCGGCGACCCCGGTCCTTCTTCCTCTGGGACGGTGCCCCCACCGCATAGCGACCCCATAGCAGCAATCCCAGCGTCTACTGCACCACCCACACCACCCCGCTGAGAGTTGATCCTATTTCTTATATGAGTTCTGAGAGCACTGTCCCCACCATTTTTGAGAGAGCTGATCCTTCTTCCTCTACGACCACATAGACCCTCGACACACCTGATTTCTCGACCCCTGTGGTATCCTTATTGTAACGACCCGTATTTTTCAATACATCTATTTACGTATTCACGCATTTTTCACATTTTAAAATTACTTTATGATGGTTAATCAGGAGTTGTATATCAAAAATGATTTCCAAATTTCTTATTAAAATATTTTGAAGCATTAAACTAGTTATAGTGTATTTCAGTAAGATCGAGTCTCATCAAATACCTCTACATAATTTTGATAAGAATCCATTTTCAATTATTATTGTTTTGGCTTAATGAATTAATTTTCTATACAAACATCATCAACACGTTTTTAAACTTCTACAGTATCATCCTAGGATCATTTAAGGCTCCTCATTTTAATTTCCAAATTTTCTGATATCAAATCGACTTAGAACCAGCAAACCCTCTTTCTAAATGTTTTGTCCTAAAACTAGTATCTCCGTAGCTCAAACTCCAAAATGGATTTCGTATTTGCGATCCTCGTGACGATACGATCCCATGGATAGGTTTTCATAATTTTTCGGAATCGTATGTGAAAACGGAGTTGTATTCCTCCGTCTTCACTAATTACTATCACTAATGATTTTTTCACCTTTACTACTTATCTTTTACTCTTACCCTAACCCTAGATCTACCCCTAATCAAGCCCCTAACCCCACCCCATTAACCAACCGTGTTTAGTTGGTCAGATCCACTTCTTTTTGATCTGAAATCCACCCACCACATTCATTTCTCTATCATATTATTATTATTATTATCATCTTCTTATTACTAAACCCTATATAACATGATTATATAAAAAACCATATATAACACAGTCCCTCCCCTCTCATTTCTCACTCAGTCCGCACCCAAACCCGAAGCCCAAACGAAACCAACCCATGGATAACTCTCACACACACTCTCTTTTTCTCGTTCAAGCTCCCATCTCTCTTTCTCTCATTCACTCAAACCCATAACCCACGCATCCCCTCCCCTTTGTTTTAACTCAAAAAACCGCCGTTCGAATCCCCCTCAGCCGCTCAAATGACCCCTTACCCTCTCACTCTCGCTCGCCCTCTCTCCCTACGGTGACTGCCGCTCCACTGTCCTCGGAGCCGAAGGCTGCAACCACCAACGTGCCCCGATGAAGCCCGATGACCGCCCCTCTCCTCCAAACACTATTCGGCCCCATGCTCCAACGCTCTGAGCACCTCAGCCATCGCAGCGAGGCCTCACCGCTGCAGGCCCCACGTCACCCGACGTCCTCACCACCTGTCGCAGCTTCGAAGCACTGACGAACTTCCCCCAAGCACACCGTCGCTCTCTCCTCGCCTTCGCCGCCCAGGAGCACGCCCTTGCCGTTTGTTGCAGTGCCGTCGTCGCGCTGCTCGCCGGCCACCGCTGCCACCTCGTCACCATCCACCGCCCCCGCCCGCTGTCCGCCGTCGAAGAAGGCCGTGGAGAACCCCCGCCGCTGCACGCGCACGAGAGAAACGAAGGGTGAGGGTTATTTTCGAAACGTATTTTTTAAAATACGAAAATGTATTTCGTATTATAAGCATATTAAAGTATTTTAATAATTATATAATAAGGAGTTTTCTATTGTAAAATTCATAACTAAAAATATAAGCCTCAGAAAAATGCGAAACCACCTCCAAAAAATCAGAAATGACATTCGGGATCCAATGGCGCTGGTTTCATCTCAATTAGACGCTTAGTTTTTCCAGAATAAATTTTTAACCCTAAAACTTAAATACGTCTTTTTCACTTAAAAATCTGTAACTTCTTATTTTCACGTAAATTGATACGTGAGAAAAATATATGTTGTATAACTCTTCAAGATGGTCGTTTTGACTACTCACTTGAATAATTTCGATTAGTATTGCATCCAGAATAAATTGTTGAATAAATACAATAACTAATTAAAATTAGTTTTAAAACCTATTTTTGAGCTTTTAAAAATTATAAAAATTAACAGAAGATTCTGAAAAATATTTTCTCCTGCAATAAAATTATTTTCTTCATATCTAGCCTATATAAAAATTTAGAACGATTTTTGACAACGTTTCAATCATTTATAAAATCAAGACGATCAAGTTAAATAAATAGAAAAATAATGTGTGCTTTAACCAATTGTTTCTTGTGTTTGCAGGTACAAATTCTCGTACACCAGCATCCTTGGAAGCTTTAGATCTAGCCTCGTCTTACAACGATAATCTCGATAGAGTAAGTCACGTTAATTCTAACTTTAGAAATTTAGATAGTGTACTCGTATGAACATAGGACTTGACATCTAGTCTCGAAACAGTTATTGACCTGAACAGTTGACTAAATACCCAGCTAAATAGGAAACGAATCAACTGCAGAGCCACTTCGACTTGAACATACGACATCACTAAATTTCAACTTAGATGGTTGTAGCACACGACCATCTACTTGGGTAAACTGTGTACTAATTGAAAACCACATGCTCGAAGCATGGAATCAACATCTATGTTGGACTTGTCTTTATCCTTATCTTTCTTATTTTTCAATAAGAAAGTCAATCAGTGGTCCTGGTTTAACTATCATAGTAAATATGGAACGTCATGTTGCTTGTCACTTAAACATCATGCATGGACTTTGGTTACACTTATTACTTGATTGCTCACGTTTAAATATTCATATCAATTGCTGCATGAAATGTATATGACTCATGAATTGTCGAATGGAATATCATGTGGTATATCTTGTGGAATAACATTGTGGAAAATCTCGTAATGAACATGTACTTGATAGACCTCACAGACACTTGGGGTTTTGGGGTAACTTATAATTGTAGAAGTGCAGGAGCGACTAGTCCAGGCCTTGTTGTCATCATGCGAGTTCTAATAACCCATCACAGTAGCCGGTGACAACCACACAAATCATAGATTATTGCACAGTTCTCAGAGAATGGTTCGCCCGGGTAGCACCCATGGCAAGAGGGGGACTCTTGGTTTCTCGATGTACTTCCTATTATAAGTCTCGAACTAGGCTAGGCACAATTACTCTCTATTTTCATGGACATCACAATTTTGCTATAGTCATGGTTACTCTTGTATGTTACTAGTTGTACTTGCTCGATCACCTTTACTTTACTTGTCTCACATGCCTCCTCACCTACTTTGCTTTACTTGTCGCCCTTGCATGCTTGACTAGATGTAATTTACATGTCGTACTTGCATGATTGCCTGTCCCTATTTATCTTTACGCCTTTGCCTGCATGTCTGCTCTTATTTCACTTGTTGCACTAGCATGATAGTTTTTAAAATGCATAATATAGACTGCTCCGTACTTTTGCACTACTTTATGTCTATTGGTAGAATTATGTGACTTACCTATGGTGCCATGTTTCGTGGCACCGCAGACGACACACAGCTTGACATATAGGCTCCTGAGAGACAGTGTTCATCCTAAGGCTGCAGTAGTAGAGTTCTTTTAGTGGCACTTTTCAGTTGTACTTCTTATCTTCATTTAATCTTGTTGCATTAATTTGTACTATTTGGATTGTAATAAATGGACACTGTTTGGATGTTTTTGTACATCTCTGCATCGTGGCTATTTTGTTTTCACTGGTTAACTACAGACATGCAGATAAATCAAATAAGTAACAGGCCTTCGAGAGCGGGTCATTACAAGTTTGGTGGCCTATGCAGGTCCGCGCTAAATACATTGTGAACAATATAGCAAGATCAGGATGTACGGTATAAAATACACAAATTGAACTCTCGAGTACTGGTTGTCTCGAGTGTTCACCTGTATTGGATATACAGGTGAAGTGTCTTTATTACCCATCTTCTTTGGCCTATTTCCCTTCTTTTATTCCATCATCTGAGTGTATTTTTATACACCTTTCCTCCTTCATCTGCTTAGAGTAATCTTCCATAAGTGGGCCATTCATTCACTTCATCTTCATCGCCATTCTTTTAGTATGTCGTTGCCTTTCGATCGACCTTCTTATTCTTAGAATATGACGTTTAGTTTGCCTGAGCTCTAGCTACATCTATTTTAAGGAGGGTAGTGTTCGAATTTTTGATCACCAGAAGTTCGAGTTCGACAACGGAAGTGAATCGAAGGACGCTCAGAAGTATTTGAGGATGGTGCTAGAGATTTTAAGACGAGCCAAACCTGACGTGCAAGTGTAGGCTATTACGTCTTATTCAACCTTCTTGTACTCGTATTTCTCTTCTAACCCCAACTTTCATCTTGTGCCCGATTTTCCATGGGTTTGAATTCTCTTTCCCGCCTACCATCTCCCCCTCATTATTACATTTTTTCCTCATCCTCACCTCGAACCCCGGTCCTGACTAACCTAGCCTACCCTACCTTACCATATCAACAACTTTCGGTGCCCTTTTTTAAACCCCTCCTCTATTCCATCATCAACCCCACCCGTGGCTTACTCTTCTTCGCCACAACGACACCCACTCCATCACCCTGCCTCCCTCCTCGCGAGATCACCCCATCTTGCCTCGAGCTCCTTCGGCCTCATCCAAAGTTCCGCCACTCAACCCCATTTCGGTGACATCCACCACGTCGAACAGTCGTAGCCGTCATGGATAGACAACCGCCGATGGATCTCCAACGATATGCTTTGGGATTTCTGGCCTTGACGACGACCCTCGTTGCCACCATCGCTACCGCTATGCGGATGAGATCTTGAGCAGTTACGTTTCATGGGCTTCTATTAGGCTCCCTGCCCTGGGTCTCGCCCATGTTAAGATCCTGTTTGGGCTTCTTCTTGGGTCTACTCCTTTGGGTGTGCTGGAAAGTGAGTTTTTGGATGTTTACTTGTTGGGTAATGTTGAGTGTTGCGAATGTCAAGTTTTGGCCTACGGAAGGTGTCACACCCCGCTTCCCAAAACTACGAAGGCGAAGCGTGACTAAGGCCCGCTTAGGCCGGAGCTGTGAAGCTCGGACCCAATAAGCGTATGTGTGGTTCTCCAAGATGAAGGAACAGGTCCCTGTAGAAAAGTACGGAGCAACAAAAAGTACTAAAAAGGGAACATTCATTTTATTCAAACCAACATCCAGAAAGTACTGAGAGTCTAAACATTAGCCTGACACAGCTACGACAACTGAAAGAAAACTACTGGTGCAAGCACCCAACCTAGACAGAAAAAGTAAACGGTGCTACACACCCAACCTAGTAAGAAGGAGAACTCTGGAACAGCAACAGTGAGGAACCTCTAGCTCTGGTCCTCCTCAGGCACGTACTCTGGGTCGATGTCTTCGGGCTCCACGTACTCTGGCAAGTCCGCCTCGTCAACGTACTCCGGCTAAACACCTGACATACAACACCCAAGAGAAAAGGAACTGTACGTCAGGTAAAGTCTACACAGAAATGTTAGACTCTACTGCAAGTGTATTTTAATTTAAAGCAACGATTTACTGGTTGATTAACATACTGGGGAAATAACATGGCATTTAAAGAAAGTAAACGGAGCAGGAAAAGTAAACCTGTAGCTGTAGCGTGTGCTACCGACTATGGGACTAACCTAAACGGGTCAAGACAAGACGAGACAAGACAAGACAAGACAAGACAAGAGAAGACACAACACATGTGGCTCGAAGGGTTCACGCCTTACGGTTCGAGGGGGATCGGACCCTCTCCCCGTGCACACGCTCAACCCTACCCCAACCCAAGTGCATAAGACAAGTCCGTCCAAGGGATCACTCACTCTGTCGAGTGAGTGCCCTATTGCCCACAGGCTGTGTATCCGTACAAGGGATCACTCGGTGAGTGCCCTATTGCCCACAGGCCGTGCATCCGTACAAGGGATCACTCGGTAAGTGCCCTATTGCCCGCAGGCTGTGTATCCGTACAAGGCATCACTCGGTGAGTGCCCTATTGCCCGCAGGTTATGTATCCGTATAAGGGATCACT
The DNA here is from genome assembly GCA_030789695.1 of Scilla litardierei. Lineage (NCBI taxonomy): Eukaryota > Viridiplantae > Streptophyta > Magnoliopsida > Asparagales > Asparagaceae > Scilla > Scilla litardierei. Next base: position 585,566,400 of record CM061142.1, on the reverse strand, counting down.
CGGTGAGTGCCCTATTGCCCGCAGGCTGTGTATCCGTACAAGGGATCACTCGGTGAGTGCCTTATTGCCCGCAGGCTGTGTATCCGTACAAGGGATCACTCGGTGAGTGCCCTATTGCCCGCAGGCTATGTATAACAAGACACGACATGACAAGAAAGGAAGTGTTCTTCCAGGGGGTCCACACGCACGCACACACAGGAAAATCCTAAGGTGTCAATTGTTGTTATTGCGCTTAGACTTCATCGTCAAGTCTAAGCTGTCAAGGGGGTCCCGAACGCTATCATTTCACGTCCGGTTCTCTTTGTTTACATTCTAACAGTTCTAAAAGTCTAAGGCCTAAACACGGCCGAAAGTACAAGTGAGTACGCTTGCCTGCGGTGGCGAGTGTGTTGTCTGTCCGGAGCGTCCCGTCGAAACGTCGCGTCGGCAATGGTCTATCTGAAACATGATCACGGTGATGTCAGATCGCGCTTTTTGGTCAAACCTATTATGGTTTGTTTCTAAATTTGGCGGGACTAACCTATCAGTCAAAAAGTCGCGTTTTTGATGTTTTGTTCAGTCTAGATCGACGTCTACCCTATATGCACAGAAAATTAGTCCGTTCGTCGATCTTTCCTACGGTGGACCTCTGGACAGCGGGGTGGTGGCACGAAATCAGCGAGTTAATAGCGATCCTCCTCCCGTTGCGAGTAGCGCAACAGATCTTCACGATAACGTCGACATCGGCTAAAAACACGTGCGTGCGGCAACGCACGTGAACTCTGAGAGTCCAAGAGGGCTGTCGGTAGATGAAGTAGGATCAGTGGAAGATGTCCGGCCCGGTGGGTGGCCAACGGCGTGAGCGTACGGTGGTGGGTGACCGTGAGAAGCCGGAGAGGACAGATTCGTGCAACGTTCGTTGTCATGCGTCTCAGCAAAAATCCAGCGTTGATCAGTGTTAACGGGAAATTGCAGAAGGTAAAGGACTTCAAGACGAAGCCAACGATGATGGAGTTGACACCGGGGGTGGTCAGAGGTGATCGTGAGCCGACGTTGAATTTCAGCTTCCAGATCTGTCAAAAACAGCCGATACGGCGTGTTCCGATGAGGATTCACGGAGTTACAGGTGGGCTATGAGCGTGAGGGAAGTTGCAGACCTGAGAGGGGTTAAAGAGGAACAAAGTGGGGGTGGCGGTTGCCGTCGGCGGCGGCGGCCGGCGGCTGGCCGTGAGCAAGAAGGTCGGCGGCCAGATCTGGGGTTCTTTGGGGTTGAGGGTTTTTAGAGAGAGAAAACGGAGGAGAGAGAAAGCGGGCCGAAGGGGAGAGGTGGCTGACGGCCAGTGGAGATTGGCGGCAACCTTGGGTGGCCAGAGAAGAGGAGGGTTGCGGCACAGAAATGGGTTTGCGTGAGCACCCATGCGGCTGGGTTAGTTTCCTATTAGAAGAGGTAGGGTTTTGTTATTTGGGTTTGGGTTTTTGGTTAAATGTGAGAGAGAGAGAGAGAGAGAGAGAGAGAGAGAGAGAGAGAGAGAGAGAGAGAGAAAGAGAGAGAGAGAAGGTGTGAATAGTGGCTGCAATATTCTCCCATGATACGTATGAGTGAAATTAGGGATTTGGTTAGATTTGAATTTCAAATTGATTAGCGACTAATCAACGGTTGGAAATTGATTAGGGGATATCTTCAACCACAGGCATCGGAAAAATAATCCGAAAATACCAGGACGATCGTGGAGACGAGAAGTACGGGGCTACGGGGTCTGATCACATGCTACACCTACCAAAATTTATTGTAAAATCGGAAACTGAGTATTGGTGCCAAAAGACCAAAATGTCCTTCCATTCAAAGCTGTTTTGCGAGAAAACGAGCCGTGAAATGACGTTCCCAAAAATTACTATAAAATTCTACACTTCCATACGGTCACAACGGCATATCATATCGTATATACCGAAACCAAGAAAGAGTCAAATAAAATACGTGCACGAAAAAGCACGTGCACGTAGAAACTCTTAAGGTCGGAAAGCGATCGTTACATTCTACCCCACTAAAATAAAGATTCCGTCCTCGGAATCAACAACATTAATTAGAAAACAAGAATGGAAAACGCTCTCTCATCTCCTCCTCGCGCTCCCAAGTGGACTCTCCAGGTGATCCGTGACGCCACATCACTTTCACGAGGTCGACTACCTTATTTCTCAAATGCTTTTGTCGACGGTCCAAAATCTGCACAGGCTGCTGGTCATATGTCAGGTCCAGGCGGACCGTAATCTCTGAGAAATCAACAGTGTGCGATGGATCACTGATGTACCGACGTAGCTGAGATACGTGGAATACATCGTGAACTCCCTCCAAGGAAGGTGGCAGAGCAAGGCGGTATGCCACTGCTCCCATACGCTCTAGCACGTCGAATGGTCCAATATACCTCAGACTCAGCTTTCCCTTCTTCCCGAAACGAATGACTCCGCGGTTCAGAGAAATCTTCTGGAAGACGTAATCTCTAGGCTGGAACTCCAAAGGTCTCCTCTTGGCTTCTGCCCAATGCTTGAAGCGGTCCTGTGTAATCCTGAGCTTCTCCCTGATGTCTCTCACGACATCCACAGCTTCTATTATCATCTCCGGACCCAACAGCTCCCGATCTCTGATGTCATCCTAGCTCAGTGACGATCGACATTTCCTCCCATATAAGGCAGCAAATGACGCCATACCAATGCTTGCCTGGTAGCTATTGTTATACGAAAACTCCACCAAGTGAAGATGGTCCTCCCACGAACCCTTCAGATCGAGCGTACAAGCTCGCAGCATATCCTCCAGAATCTGAATAGTCCTCTCGGATTGGCCATCGGTCTGTGGGTGGTATGCCATGCTGAAGCTCAGACTCGTACCCAAATTCTCCTGCAGACTTCTCCAGAACTGAGACGTGAACCTCGAGTCTCTATCAGACACGATGCTCACGGGGACTCCATGTAAGCGTACAATCTCCTGAACGTACACGGTCTACTTCATGGCGAGCTATGAGCCTCGCTCAACAGCTCCTCTCGAATATCACCTGCAGGTACGCAGAGCCTACTGCCATACCGCAGCGTACCATCCTCATGAATCACGAACTCCATCTGTAGTCCAGCTTCAACCTGCCTCCTGATCCTCTGTAGCTTCAGATCTCCTACCTGTGTCGCCTTGATACGATCCACGATCATGGACTGAATCTGCAAATTCATTAATGAATGAACCACACCAGGTAGGAAGACCTCTAAATCCATCTCTCTCAGCTGCTGCTGTAACCTCCAGTTGGCAGTATGCATCATCGCAGTAGGAAGTCTACTCAACGCATCTGGCACTACATTCCCCTTCTCTGGGTGATACTGCAGTTATATCTCATAGCCTGCCATAAGCTCCAACCATCGTCTCTGACACATGTTGAGCTTTTCTACACGAAGATATACTTCAAGCTTGGATGATCGGTGAAGATCTTCATGCTCTCACTCAGCAAGAAGTGTCTCCCGATCTTCAGCGCAACTATCACCGCTGCCAACTCCAGAGCGTGCGTCGGTTAATTCTTCTCATGAGTTCTCGACTGATGAGAAACGTACGCGACCACGTGGCCATGCTAATGCAAGATGCATCCTAGGCCCTTCCCTGATGCAGCACAATATACCTCAAAGCCTCCGCTCTGATCCGGTACCGCCAAAACCGGTGCCGTGGTCGACCTCGCCTTCAAAATGCTGAAGGCCTCCTCACAAGCTTCTGACCAATGATACTCCACGTCCTTTCTCGTCAGTTTCATCATCGGCTCTACATTCTTCGAGAACTCGAACTTAAGATGGCCTGGAATCCTGAATACCACCTTCTCACTGTGGCATTCGAACAGAGCGTGGAAGTCTCCCAGCAATTCGATGCCAAGAATGACATCGAAAAGCGACAGATCATGGACAATGAAATCTTTAATAGTACATGTCCACTGACTACCAAGGGAACCGTTCGACAACCCGGATTCACTGTCACCACTCTGTTCCCTGTGGTGATATCCCAACACTTTGGAAGTGTATGGGTGGGAATAGAGTTTCTTGTTACAAACCTCCGGGATAAGATGCACATGGATGCACCGGAGTCGAACAAGGCCAAGGCCGGGTGAGAGGACACTAGAAAGGTGCCTAAGGTATAAAAGAACTATGGCCAACCCACTACCCAATAACTAGCAAGGGCAACACACCTATGCAAGCAAAACAGTCTAAGCCATAAAAGAAAAGACTAGATCTTAAAAGAACATACCTGCAATAACACCATCCAAGTCTTTAGCCTCGCCGGCTGTCATGGTGTACGTCGGCCTCTGGAGTTGCATTGCCTGCCGAAACATCTGCTCCTGTGGGGCCAAGGGTGGTCCACGGACAGCAGCTCCTCTCTGAAATGGGGTAGGTGCCCTACTCAGCACTGAAACTAATGTTCCTCCCTCCACATGGCGATACCTCGGGCAATCTTTAACCGCGTGCGTGGCAGCTCCACATGCCAGACACAATCCCAGCTTCTTCCTGCAAGTGTTTTGCTGATGTCCTGGCTTGCCACAGTAATGACATGGTCCCTTGCTCTGACCCTGCACAGGTGCTCCAGGCCTCTTGAAAGGCACCGTCTGAACGGGTTCGACTGCAGGCCTAGCTGTTGGCCTGAACTGCTCCACTAGTCGGTTCCCTCGCAGTGGTGGTGGTGGTGCAGTCGGAGGAGCCTGGGCAGCATAGGCAAACTGATGTGCCTGATCAACTAACCGTACTTAACATCTAACATCTCTCTCATAACGTCCAGTAATTGGCGAAACTCGCCACCTCGGCCATCCATGGTCCCGTCAGTTGAAGGTCCATCTCGAGCTTCACGTTCTCCCACCATCTTAACGACAGGAAAGACACAACTTAGACTCACACGCATTACTGGATATTAATAAAAAGAATGTTAATACTTCTATCGTTCCGAACTTTTTGCAGAAAAGGACCTGCATGGGCCACCACTAAAACTTGTCATGCTCCACATCCCAAAACTACAGAGGCGAAGCATGACTAAGGCCTGCTTAGGCCGGAGCTGTGAAGCTCGGACCCAATAAGCATCTGCGTGGCACTTCAAGACGAAGGAACAACAAAAAGTACTGAAAAGGAAACATTCATTTTATTCAAACCAACATCCAGAAAGTACTGAGAGTCTAAACAAAAGCCTGACACGGCTACGACAACGGAAAGAAAACTACTGGTGCAAGCACCCAACCTAGACAGAAAAAGTAAACGGTGCTACACACCCGACCTAGTAAGAAGGAGAACTCTGGAATAGCAACAATGAGGAACCTCTAGCTCTGGTCCTCCTCAGGCACATACTCTGGGTCGACATCTTCGGGCTCCACGTACTCTGGCAAGTCCGCCTCGTCAACGTACTCCGGCTCAACATCTGACGTACAGCACCCAAGAGAAAAGGAACTGTATGTCAGGCAAAGTCTACACAGAAATATTAGACTCTACTGCAAGTGTATTTTAATTTAAAGCAACGATTACTGGTTGATTAACATACTGGGGTTATAACATGGCATTTAAAGAAAGTAAACGGAGCAGGAAAAGTAAACACGACACACTATAGCTGTAGCGTGTGCTACCGACTATGAGACTAACCTAAACGGGTCAAGACAAGACGAGACAAGACGTGACAAGACAAGACAAGACAAGACAATACACGTGTGACTCGAAGGGTTCACGCTTTACGGTTCGAGGGGGATCAGACCCTCTCCCCATGCGCACGCTCAACCCTACCCCAACCTAAGTGCACAAGACAAGTCCGTACAAGGGATCACTCACTCTGTTGAGTGAGTGCCCTATTGCCTACAGGCTGTGTATCCGTACAAGGGATCACTCGGTGAGTGCCCTATTGCCTGCAGGCTGTGCATCCGTACAAGGGATCACTCGGTGAGTGCCATATTGTCCGCAGGCTATGTATCCATACAAGGGATCACTTGGTGAGTGTCCTATTACCCGCAGGCTATGTATCCGTACAAGGGATCACTCGGTGAGTGCCCTATTACCCGCAGGCTGTGTATCCGTACAAGGGATCACTCGGTGAGTGCCATATTCCCTGCAGGCTGTGTATAACAAGACACGACATGACAAGAAAGGAAGTGTTCTTCTAGGGGGTCCACACGCACGCACACACAGGAAAATCCTATTGTGTCAATTGTTGTTGTTGCGCTTAGACTTTGTCGTCAAGTATAAGCTGTCAAGGGGGTCCCGAACGCTATCATTTCACGTCCGGTTCTCTTTGTTTACATTCTAACAGTTCTACACGTCTAAGGCCTAAAAATGGCCGAAAGTACAAGTGAGTACACTTGCCTGCGGTGGCGAGTGTGTCGTCTGTCCGGAGCATTCCATCGAAACATCACGTCGACGATGGTCCGTCTGAAACAGGATCACGGTGATGTCAGATCGCGATTTTTGGTCGAACTTATTATGGTTTGTTTCTAAATTTTGGCGGGACTAACCTATCAGTCAAAAGTCGCGTTTTTAATGTTTTGTTCAATCTAGATCGACGTCTACCCTATGTGCACACAAAATTAGTCCGTTCGTCGATCTTTCCTACGGTGGGCAAAGTTTTACAGATGCTGAAATTAACTTTAATTCATGTTGACAAATTTTAGATTTAGGTTTTGATGAGTTACAGTGTGGGTTTTACTACTCGGTAGGGAAACCAACCTCGTGACGTCGTTCAACAAGCAGAAGTCGGGTCTGAACGGAGAAACGTCGACGTTGTCTGGAACTCCTCAGCCGCAGGTAGCATAGAGAGGTACCTCTGGACAGCGGGGTGGTGGCACGAAATCAGCGAGTTAACATCGATCCTCCTCCCGTTGCGTGTAGCGCAACGGATCTTCACGATAACGGTGACGTCGGCGAAAAACACGTGCATGCAGCAACGCACATGAACTCCGAGAGTCCAAGAGGGCTGTCGGTAGATGAAGTAGGATCAGTGGAAGATGTTCAGCCCGGTGGGTGGCCGACGGCGTGAGCGTACGGTGGTGGGTGACCGTGAGAAGACGGAGAGGACAGATTCGTGCAACGTTTGTTGTCGTGCATCTCAGCAATAATCCAGCGTTGATCAGCGTCAATGGGAAGTTGCAGAAGGTAAAGGACTTCAATACAAAGCCAACGGTGGTAGAGTTGATGCCGGGGGTGGTCGGAGGTGATCGTGAGCCGGCGTTGAAGTTCAGCTTCTAGATCTGTCAAAAACAGCCGATACGGCGTGTTCCGACGAGGATTCACGGAGCTACTGGTGGGCTATGAGCGTGAGGGAAGTTGCAGAGCGGAGAGGGGTTAAAGGGGAACAAAGTTGGGGTGGTGCTCGCCGGTGGCTGGCCATGAGGAAGAAGGCCGGCGGCCAGATCTGGGGTTCTTTGGGGTTGAGGGCTTTTTAGAGAGAGAAAACGGAGGAGAGAGAAATGGGGCCGGAGGGGAGAGGTGGCCGACGGCCAGTGGATGTCGGCGGCAACCTTGGGTGGCCAGAGAAGAGGAGGGTTGTGACGCAGAAATGGGTTTGCGTGAGCACCCATGCGGCTGGGTTGGTTTCTGTCACGCCCCGCTTCCCTAAAATGGAGGCGAGACGTGATAAGGTCCATACAGACGTGGAGCTGTGAAGCCACACGCCTGATAAGCATCAATAAATTAAATGCAGGTCCCTGTAACCACGAACAGAACAAAGATAATAACACAAGAGAGACAGAAATAAAATCTCAAATCTCAGAATTGTCCAGCATTAAAATTAAGTTCAACATCCAGAAAAGCCACCAGGCTAAAAGAAAGAGTCTAAAGGCCCAGAACAAGGCCAACCAAGATCAAACATAAACAGAGTATTGGTGCTACGCATCGACAACAAAAACAGTCTAAAACAAAGAACACAAGCAGCCTCTACGACTGATCGCCCGTGTCCTCGTACTCCTCGATGAACGTGGGCTCTGACTCAGCGTCAGCGAACACCACGTCCTCAACGGCAACCTCAGGCTCAAGATCTAACATGTGTCACCCAAAAGAGTAAAGGGGCACATGTCAGCAAGTTTAAAAGACTTGGGCAAGGAAACTGGAAGCAAAGTAAACTAGCATCCTAGCAGTTATAGTATGCATGACATGGCAGTTATGGTAAGAGTGCACAAATAAGACACGGTGTAACAATAAGTGCAAGAGAACAATTATCATGGCATGACAGGAGTAGCCAAGCTACTAACATTCTCAATCTTTTCACTAGTCACGTTTCAAGTTGTTTGTAGATGTTTACGCCTTACAGCTGAACTGTTTGACATTCACACTGAGTGGCCGCTTAACACTACCCCAGAACCCAGAGTTTATGCCTTACAACTGAAGTTGCTGATCGAGCAGACTCCCAGTTGAATGGCCGCTTAACCCTTACCACTCCCACACGTAAACAAGCTAGGGTTCATGTACACGATGCTCAGTAAATGAGCCAGGGTTGCCCCGCACAAGAGCTTGTTTTTAGGTTCACAATTTGGCGTAGGGTTGTGCCCGCTAAAAGCAGGTGCCTAGCCTCAATCAATTCACTAGGTGTAGCGGAGCTACGCAATCACGGGAACATTTAAAGAATGCAATGACATGACAATTAATTCGCGTACCGTTAATTGAAATTAAACATGACATGGTAGTTTTATGCAACATGATAAATGACAGATCTAGCTTCGTTGTCAAGCTAGAACCTGATTCCGCCCAGGCGAGTATCATTTCGTCGCCTAGTCTCTTTTACGCCTACAATAAGCAAATGGCCTAAGACATGGCCTAAAACCCTAAGTGGCAAGTTTCACTTGCCTAACACCGAGGATGACGATCACGAAGGTTCGTCTCACAAACGCTAATCTACGGGGAAAGTCGCTGTTATGGAGAAACAACCATCAAAACAACATCCATTTATATTAGGGTTTCAAAATATCAAATGTGGGTGATGAAAATATTAGAGGTTCGAACACTACCGTAGGAAGCGGAAGAACGATACCGAGCAAGCACGGCAACGGAAGAAACGATCCGGGAAACTAGGGTTCAGATCTGGAAATGGGGAGAAAATCTGGAGAAATGAGATTTTGGGGGGTTTTGGGGGTTTTCCGACGACCTAGAGGTGATGGCCGGCCTAAATGGAGATGAGGAGGGGCTCTTGATGAAGGAGGAAGGCTAGGGGAAGATGGATGATGATTTGGGGAAGAAGGAGGCTCAGGAGAAATGAATGAAGAAAGAAAAATGTTTGGGGGGTTTAAATAGGCACATCCGGCGGCTGGGCAAACCCTAGGTTTACGACAGTGATTAGTCGGTCAAAGAAGGGTTGTTGACCGACTAGTTCAACAACTAGTCGGTCGGTCGACCAACTGTGACCGACTAAAACCAAACAGTAACTCAGGTTGTCGAAATGGTCAAAGAATTAGTCGGTTAAAGAACAATGGCTGACCGACTAGTTTGCAACCTAGTCGGTCGGTGGTTGTTCTTGGACCGACTAACGATAAACAGTAACTTACGTAAAATTGATTGAATGAACTAGTCGGTCTGAGAGCAAGTTCTGACCGACTAGTTTCACATCTAGTCGGTCGGTGGATGTTCTTAGACCGACTAAAAGTAAACAGTAACTCCTGTACAATTGATTTAATGAACTAGTCGGTTTGAGTAGAGTTACCGACCGACTAGATCTCAATCTAGTCGGTTGGTTCCCCTTCTTGAACCAACTAAAGTGCACTAAAAGTGTCGAATCGAAGCGCGAAGCTTCGGGAAGATTTCTACAGCTTCTAGGATCACTCTAACTCTAAAATATGAGCGATTTGAAGTTCGTCATGAGCGACTTACTCCAAGATCAACGATTCTAAGGAAGAAGCTAGAAAATCACGACGAAACGATCGAAAACGAAAGCTACGGAGACGAAAACCACACATAAGGAGAAAATCCACCAAAACATATATATAATATATATATAATCCAAATACATGAAAACCAGTCGTTACAGTTTCCTATTAGAAGGGGTTGGGTTTTGTTATTTGGGTTTGGGTTTTTGGTTAAATGAGAGAGAGAGAGAGAGAGAGAGAGAGAGAGAGAGAGAGAGAGAGAGAGAGAGGAGTGGAGACAGTGAAAAGGGAAGGTGTGAATAATGGCTGCAGTATTCTTCCATGATACGTATGCGTGAAATTAGGGATTTGGTTAGATTTGAATTTCAAATTGATTAGCGATTAATCAACGGTTGAAAATTGATTAGGGGATATCTTCCACCACGTGCATCGAAAAAATAATCTGAAAATATCGGGACGATCGTGGAGACGAGAAGTACGGGGCTACGAGGTCTGATCCGTGCTACACCTACCAAAATTTATTGTAAAATCGGGAACTAAGTATTGGTGCCAAAAGACCAAACGCCCTTCCATTCAAAGCTGTTTTGCGAGAAAACCAGCCGTGAAATGACTTTCCCAAAAATTACTATAAAATTCTACACTTCCATACGGTCACAACGGCATATCACATCGTATATACCGAAACCAAGAAAGAGTCAAATAAAATACGTGCATGAAAAAGCACGTGCATGTAGAAACTCTTAAGGTCGGAAAGCGATCGTTACGGAAGGAGTGATGTCGTCACTTATTGGCATGATTTTGGCCTTAGGTGTTGAAGTTGGATGTGGGCCTTATGCTTGGATTTGGATGAGAGTTTGGGTGTTGGCTAGCTGTTGGGCATTATGGAGACGGATGTCATTAGTGCTTGGTTGGTGATGTAAAAGCACGAGTGCCCGTGGATTAGTCGTTGCATGCTATAGTACGAATGACATCCTTGGCTAGGCCCTGTTAAGTCGCCAGTAGCACGAATAAACTTTATGATCTTCCTTTTATATGGTTTAAATAGCTTACTACTAACTTATCACCTCAAGTTCCAAGTTTGAACATATGTTGTCATCATAATAACTATCATTTTCTTGTAACGCCATTAGCTCAACTGAACTTTTGGCTACTTGAAAAGTCAAGATAATTATGATGATGATACTGGTCTCAGGACTAGTTACGGAAGCTATGGTGATATCAATAGTATGTATTCATATATAATATATCTTGATTTTTTGCTGTTATGATATCATATTATATTTCATGCTATTAACAACTTATTTTTCCTTAGAGTTATCGTTCGTTAAGCCTACCTGTCGATCGTTTAAATTGCTTAGGCAATTATCGGTCTTCTAAATTTCGAGGATGGAATTATTTTAAGGAGGGAAGGATGTAACGACCCGTATTTTTCAAAACATCTATTTACGTATTCACACATTTTTCACATTTTAAAATTACTTTATGATGGTTAGTCAGGAGTTGTATATCAAAAATGATTTTCAAATTTCTTATAAAAATATTTTGAAGCATTAAACTAGTTATAGTGTATTTCAGTAAGTTCGAGTCTCATCAAATACCTCTAAATAATTTTGATAAGAATCCATTTTCAATTATTACTGTTTTGTCTTAATGAATTAATTTTCTATACAAACATCATCAAAACGTTTTCAAATTTCTACACTATCATCCTATGATCATTTAGGGCTCCCCATTTTAATTTCGTAATTTTCTGATATCAAATCGACTTAGAACCTACAAACCCGCTTTCTAAATGTTTTGGCCTAAAACTAGTATCTCCGTATCTCAAACCCCAAAATAGATTTCGTATTCGCGATCCTCGCAACGATACGATCCCGTGGGTAGGTTTTTGTAATTTTTCGAAATCGTATGTGAAAACGGGGTTGTATTCCTCCGTCTTCACTAATTACTATCACTAATGACCTTTTCACCTTTACTACTTATCTTTTACTCTTACCCGAACCCTAGATCTACCCCTAATCAAGCCCCTAACCCCACCCCATTAACCAACCGTGTTTAGTTGGTCAGATCCACTTCTTTTGGATCTGAAATCCACCCACCACATTCATTTCTCTATCATATTATTATTATTATTATCTTCTTATTACTAAACCCTATATAACACAGTCCCTCCCCTCTCATTTCTCACTCAGCCCGCACCCAAACCTGAAGCCTGAACGAAACCAACCCAGGGATAACTCTTTCCCTCTCTCTTTTTCTCGTTCAAGCTCCCATCTCTCTTTCTCTCATTCACTCAAACCCATAACCCACACATCCCCTCCCCTTTGTTTTTAAACTCAAACAACACCCGTTCGAATCCCCCCTCAGCCGCTCAAACGACCCCTCACCCTCTCACTCTCGCTCGCCCTCTCTGCTTACGGTGACCGCCGCTCCGCCGTCCTCGGAGACAAAGGCCGCAACCGCCATGCCCCGACGAAGCCCGACGATAACCCCTCTCCTTCGAACACCGTGCAGCCCCACGCTCCGATGCTTCGAGTGCCTCAGCCATCACATCGAGGCCTCACCACCGCAGGCCCCACGCTACACGACGTCCACGCCACCCGCCGCAGCTTCGAAGCGCCGACGAACTTCCCCGATGCACACCGCCGCTCTCTCCTCGCCTTCGCTGCCCAGGAGCATGCCGTCTTCGTCTGCTGCAGCGCCACTGCAGCGCTGCTCGCCGCCGCCGCCTCTGCTGCCAACTCACGGCCGTCCCCCGCCTGCGCCCGCTGTCCGCCGTCGAAGAAGGCCGCGGAGAACCCCCTACCGCTGCACGCGCACGAGAGAAACGAAGGGTGAGGGTTATTTTCGAAACATATTTTTTTCTAAATACGAAAACGTATTTCGTATTATAAGCGTATTAAAGTATTTTAATAATTATATAGTATGGAGTTTTCTAATGTAAAATTCATAACTAAAAATATAAGCCTTAGAAAAATGCAAAACCACCTCCAGAAAATCAGAAATGATATTCTGGATCCAATGGCGCTGGTTTTATCTCATCAGACGCTTAGTTTTTCCGGTATAAATTTTTAACCCTAAAACTTAAATACGTCTTTTTCACTTAAAAATCTGTAACTTCTTATTTTCACGTAAACTGATACGTGAGAAAAATATATGTTGTAGAACTCTTCGAGACGGTCGTTTAGACTGCTCACTTAAAAAATTCTGATTAGTATTGCATCCAGAATAAATTGTTGAATAAATACGATAACTAATTAAAATTAGTTTTAAAACATATTTTTGAGTTTTTAAAAATTATAAAAATTAACTGAAGCTTCTGAAAAATATTTTCTCATGTAGTAAAATTATTTTATTCATATCTAGCATATATAAAAATTTAGAATGATTTTTGACAACGTTTCAATCATTTATAAAATCAAGACGATCAAGTTAAATAGATAGAAAATAGTGTGTGCTTTAACGATTGTTTCTTGTGTTTGCAGGACAAATTCTCGTACACCAGCATCCTTGGAAGCTTTAGATCTAGCCTCGTCTTACTACGACAATCTCGATAGAGTAAGTCACATTAATTCTAACTTTAGAAATTTAGATAGTGTACTCGTATGAACATAGGACTTGACATTTAGTCTCGGAACAGTTATTGACCTGAACAGATGACTAAAGACCTAGCTAAATAGGAAACAAATCAACTGCAGAGCGACTTCGACTTGAACATACGACATCACTAAATTTCAACTTAGATGGTTGTAGCACACGACCATCTACTTGGGTAAACTATGTACTAATTGAAAACCACATGCTCGAAGCATGTAATCAGCATCTTTGTTGGACTTGTCTTTATCCTTATCTTTCTTATTTTTCAATAAGAAAGTCAATCAGTGGTCCTGGTTTAACTATCATAGTAAATATGGAACGCCATGCTGCTTGTCACTTAAACATCATGCATGGACTTTGGTTACACCTTGATTGCTCACGTTTAAATAGTTATATCAATTGCTGCATGACATGTATATGACTCATGAATTGTTGAATGGAATATCTTGTGTGGAATATCTTGCGGTACAACTGGTGGAATATCCTGTGGTATATCTTGTGGAATAACATTGTGGAAAATCTCGTAATGAACATGTACTTGATAGATATCACAGACACTTGGGGTTTTGGGGTAACTTATAATTGCGGAAGTGCGGGAGCGACTAGTCCAGGCCTTGTTGTCATCGTGTAGGTTCTATAAACCCATCACAGTAGTCAGTGACAACCATCACAGATCACAGATTATTGCACATTTCTCAGAGAATGGTTCGCCCGGGTAGCACCCGTGGCAAGAGGGGGACACTTGGGGGTTTGGGGTAACTTATAGTTGCGAAAGTGCAGGAGCGACTAGTCCAGGCCTTGTTGTCATCATGCAGGTTCTAACAACCCATCACAGTAGCCTGTGACAACCAGCACAAAACACAGATTATTGCACAATTCTCAGAGAATGGTTCGCCCGGGTTGCATCCGTGGCAAGAGGGGGACTCTTGGTTGCTCACTGTACTTCCCATTATAAGTCACGAACTAGGCTAGGCACAATTACTCTCTATTGTCATGGACATCACATTTTTACTATAGTCATGGTTACTCTTGTACGTTACTAGTTGTACTTGCTTGGTCACCTTTACTTTACTTGTCTCACATGCCTCCTCGCCTACTTAACTTTACTTGTTGCCTTTGCATGCTTGACTAGATGTACTTTACATGTCGCACTTGCATGATTGCCTGTCCCTACTTTACTTTCTGCCTTTGCCTGCATGTCTGCTCTTATTTCACTTATTGCACTAGCATGATAGTCTTTAAAATGCATAATATAGACACTTTATGTCTATTGGTAGAATTATATGACTTACCTACGGTTCCATGTTTCGTGGCACCGCAGACGATGCACAGCTTGACATAGAGGCTCCTGAGAGCCAGAGTTCATCTCTGAGGCTGCTGTAGTAGAGTTCTTTTTGTCGCATCTTTTCAGTTGTAGTTCTTATCTTCATTTAATCTTGTTGTATTAATTTGTACTATATGGATTGTAATAATTGGACACTGTTTGGGTATTTTTGTACATCTCTGCATCGTGGTTATTTTGTTTTCACTGGTTAACTGCAGACCTGCGGATAAATCAAATAAGTAACGGGCCCCGAGAACGGGTCGTTACACTTATCTCCTAATTTCACGACCACCCCACATGTCGACATTCTAGTCTCTGCCGCTGTCTTATATACCGAGAGTGTCGTGGTGTCTCGTCATCGCATCTGTTGCCACGACCTCAGCTCCTACCTCATCCTCTGTTAATATTCTGATCACCTCCTCCATTGCACACATTTCTAAGAGCATTCCTGCGGTTCAGCCTCACCTGGAGGCTGAGCATCATGTCGTGAGCTCCACTCCCCACACACCCTATAGTGGCTCCAGTAGTTTTTGGAGGCTGTGTGAGACCTGCTTGTACACCTCCACGTCCATCTATCTCCACTCCTGATGATAGAGAGCTGTGCCTCCGCGCAGTCGAGTCGGTAGTGGCTGGACTTAGAGTTCACTTTTGAGCTCTTAAAGCGGCCGTCACTGCCCAGTAGGCACATATTGCCATGATTCCTGGTATTCAGCTCACGTTGAACCAAATTCTTCAGCGCCTGCCGTAGAAGCCAGCCCCTCAACTGCCACCACCCCCCACCATAGGGATGTGATGGCGAAGCACCAGAGAAGGCACGTCGTTTGATGCCTGTAGTATTTTTTTTCTTCACATCTTACCCCATTATTTTGCATGCACATCTATCTTCACCTTTTTGCATGGCACCATATATTTCAACTTGGGGGAGAGTATGTATTTTTGGCCACCATCTTGCATCCATCCATCGTTTTGCATGCTTGCTTTGCACATATCATTTGCATACACCATCATATTTTATTTTTCCTTTATTTTCATTTTCTTTGCATCATACTAGTATCCACACCCACCCAACCCTATCTAATATGTCCTAGTGGCACACTTTGCACATTGAGGACAATGTGATGTTTAGCTTGGGGGAGTGAGTGTACTCACACACTTTTTACTTTCTTTATTTTTATCTTTATTTTTCACTTTTCTTTATTCTACACTCATTTTCACGCTTTTTCTTTTTTTAACCATGCATCATATTTTCCTTACTTTTGGAGTGCTTGCATATGTATAGTTAGATTTTATTTTGTCCTTACTTCTTTTACTTTCTTTGCTAGAAATGAATTCACTATGATGAATATAGCTTGGATTTTGCTCTACTCTTATGCACATGTTTCTTGCCATGCTATTGTTTTTATTTCTTATATCATTTGTGATGTATTTGATGTGCACTTGAGAAAAAGAACTTCCAACGTGTTATTATTTGTCTTTGACTCGTCTGAGAATTACTTTATTGCATACTTTTTATAGAAAACACACCAAGATTCACGCATTGACTGCATTATACTGGGATTACTACTTTGTAGCTTAATATCACTTCTTATTGCATGAATCGTGTTTTAAACTTCAAGGTTGAATGAATTGATTGTTGTTTGATATGAATAGACTAGTTTACTTTTAGAAATCAAATTGAGTAGATGACATTACCCTGCTGAAGTAGTTATGCACATACAAAGAGTGAACCGAGCGATATCTTATATTCTTTCTCCACATATCTTGAAAAATATTTCTATACAAATTATCATTAGTGATTCTCCCTTAAAGTGAATCTCTGATGTGTCCATATTTTACACTATTTTCATATCATTATTCCATTGCATCTCATGCCATTTTCGCATCCAAATCCCACATTTTACTGTGATATTGCATTTCTGACGATATTTCCAAGTTTCGTAGTGTTTTGTCAGTTTTCAGGGATTTTAGAGCGATTTGGGACCCCACTTGGGTATGGAAACATCCGACGTGCTCCTGAGCTTAGTGGCAGGGCTTTGGAGGAGTTCGCCACACTTCTGGAGCCATCAGAGAAGAGAGAGAAGAGAGAGAGAGACATCCCCCCAGGAGCTTCTGCAACATTTTCCCAGAAAATGCTAGGTCCGAGCAGCTCAGCTGCTTGACCGAGTCATATCAGATTTTTGAGAGAGCTGACACAGGCTGACTCGGACCGAGTAGTTCAGCTGCTCGGTCGAGCAGCCTCAATTTCCGCAGCTGAAGCCATCAAGCGACACGCCCCGAGCAGCTGACCGAATCTACGCCTACTTGGATCGAGCAAGAAGCTGCTCGGTCGAGTAGGCTGAGCAGCAGCTTTAATTTTTCGTAGTGCTCGTTCGAGCAGCTTGTCGACGCGCCCCGAGCTACTGAACGAGCAACCTATTGCTCGACCGAGTAGCCTACTCGGTCGGCAACCCCAAGGTCATTTTTGGAAAGTTTTGAAAGATCGCGATGCGTGCGATCTCAGGGCACTGAAGGCTGGCAGAGCTGAGCGACTGAAGGGAGATCTTCGATTAGGGAATTTGGAAAGAAGTTTTGAGAGAGCTCAGGCGATTTTTGTTAGGGATTCTGAGATTTAATTTTGTAAGAAACTTTTGGATCGATCGAGATTTATTGGGAATATTATCGGTTCTTCTTGCGTTTTGGAATTCTTTGATAAATCGCAATTCTTTTCCACTTCCTGATGTAAGTTTTCCTCTTGGGTTATTTCGATTTTTATAATGTCTCTCTTTTTGGGACCAATGATTTTATTCGTTAGTATTATGATGTGTGAGTAGATTCTTTCTAGGGTTGATGGGTTAGCCCTAGGACTCAAGGGGGAAAATGTAGATCTGGATCCCTACGTTGAATTGGGGATTTAGGGTTGTATTTCAGTTGATCCTACTGAATCCGTAGATAACCTGTACTGAGATCATGCCCACGGTCTGTGGAATTGATGTGCTTAAAGGGTATCTAAGGATTAGAATAGGGAAATCGGTGGATCCAACCAATGCACTTGACCATGCCCGGCTCGCGCCTTGAGGGGACCCATCGACGAACTATACCGCTACGTTGATGGCTACCAACATTGCGTCAATGAGAGCCACCGAAATACCCCACAATTCTAACCCACGAGAGTGGTACGAATTGGGGGATTAATTCCCTAGCCCTAATGCAATGCAAGGATCATATCCTACATCGACCCCCAACGATCCTAGTGGTGATCCCTAAAGCCCTAGTCCTTTTATTAATATTACAACAACATCACCCCAAATAAACCTTTTACCCCGATAGATATTTCACTTCTAGACTTGGAAATAAACTGAGAACCAATTGACACTATCACCGTCCCTGTGGGATTCGACAATCTTTTATACTATAACTTGAAACCGTCCGCTTGCGGATTGAGCTCGTGATTGTAGCCTTGGTGCCATACCACGCCTGGCAATCATGACACCGCCAGGTGGAACCTAGGTGTAGGTTATGGGTGCGTTAAGTTTTTGGCACCGTTGCCAGGGACGACAATAGTGTTCCATCTCAGTTTGTTTTTATTTTGTGGAGTTTGCTAGCATTCCGATCATTTCTCACCCTACCATCATTTTTATTCTTTTTATTTATTGCGGTGCTACTGACGGTATTTCTTTGAGCTTTGTTGGTGCATGAACACCCGCTACAAAGGGTCTACTAGAGAGTTATTGTTTGATCCTAAGATCGAAAAGACAGCCAGGGCTTTGAGAGCCTCTAGCTAAAGTTCATCTCCATCCGCTCAGATGGGAGAAAATCCTCCTCCTCCTCCTCCTCGCACCGGGTCCATCAGGAACCACATGAAGCATACTTTTGGGAACAACTCCTCCATCCTCAGACTGCAACTGACGGTGGCGATCTTTGAGCTCAAGACGGGGTTGAACAATCTTATGCAGCAGGATCCCTTCCACGTGCATCCTCATGAAAATCCCAACCATCACATTGACTCCTTCCTGGCGAAGTGTGATACATTCAAGGCGAAGGACGTCAGTGATGATGCTGTGAAGCTGCGGCTTTTCCCATTCACCTTAAGGGATAAAGCCTCCTATTGGCTCCAGGCCCATCCTCCCAACCACTTAACCTGGGAGAAGCTCGTACTTGCTTTTGTGGATAAGTTTTATCCATCTTCGAAGAAGGTTCGGATCCGTGGGGCCATTTCTAATTTCAAGCAGCTCCCACAAGAGTCACTTTACGAGGCTTGGGAGATGTTCAAGGACCTCCAACACCAGTGCCCCCATCATGGGATCGAGCCCTGGGATTTGGTGCAGATCTTCTACAACTGGCTCCAGCCTAGCACCAAGATGATTATCGATGCTGCGGTGCAGGGAGCCTTACTTGATAAGTCTCCCGAGAGGCTATAGATCTGCTGGAGCAAATGGCGGCCAACACTCAGCAGTGGAATGATGAACGGACCGTTGTGACCCGGACTCCTGAGGTCAAGGTCGCTAGCCACTTGGATTCTCATATTGAAACCTTGTGCAAGCAAGTGGCCCGCATTGTGCAGCGCCTAGACTCCATCCTTGCTTCGCCCTGTACATCATATCATCCTGCTTAAGAATATGTAGATCCGGAATATATCCCTAGTGAGGGCCACTATGAGGGTACTGAGACATCCAAGACAGTGCAGTACGTCCAAGGAGAAGGACAAAATCAGTGGCAGCATCCTGCTGCCAGGAATCACCTGGGGTTTTCCTATGGAAACCCAATTGGAGGGCTGCAACCTCTGCAATTTCAGAGACCACCACCTCCTCCTCAGCAGCAGCAGAGCCAGCAGCAGGGCGGCTTTAGGCCAGCTGGACCTTACAGGCTGCTGGGATATCAGTTCAACCGGCCGCCTCAGCAGAATTTTGCGTCGGCTCTGTCCAAGTCTAATCTTGAAGCCACACTGGAGATCTTCATGAATGGCCAGATTCGCTTCAATCAGGATACATCGAACCAATTCAAGAATATCAATTCTTTGCTCGATGAACTGATGGGGCAAATGTCGCAGCTGCTGAAGAATCAGGGGAGATTGCCTTCCCAGCCAGAGACTAACCCTAGAGCTCAAGCCAATGCCATGGTTTCAGTGACCACACGAGGAGGACGGGTGACTGACGCCGTCATGGTCCCGGTGCTTAATAAGGAGAAGATCACCACTGAAGAAGCTGTTGATGACAACGATAGAGTTGAGGCCACTGAAGGGCCTGTCACTATTGAGGAGAAAGCGGATGCACCTCCCGTCATACCTACTATGACGCCGCCTCCCGTTGATGCATCTAAGGGCAAAGTCTCCAGACCTCATCCTCCATACCCACAGAGGCTAGCCCTAGCCAAACTGGAGAAGAAGTACTCCAAGTTTATGGAGTTACTAAAGGGAATCCAGCTAAACATTCCGTTGATGGACGCCATTATCGAGATCCCGATCTACGCTAAATTTCTGAAGGATCTCATCACGGGGAAGAGAATGCCCGAAGAAATCAAGCTACTGGAGGATTCTACCTCCGTTATCAGAAATCACCTCCCCAGGAAGCTACCGGATCTGGGGAGCTTCACCGTGCCATGCTCCATTGGGGGGATGTCGATCAGCAGGGCATTGATTGACTTAGGGGCTAGCATTAGCCTGATGCCCCTATACATCTTTAAAAGACTCCAGACGGGAAGTGAGCTGGAACCGACGAGCATGTCCATCCAGCTCGCCGATCATTCTATCACCTACCCGGTTGGAATAACGAGGGACGTCATCCTTCAAATACCTCCAGGGCTATGTGATCCAGTCGACTACATCATCATGGACATGCCTGAGGGAGGGAGCTCTCAACTCATACTCGGCCGCCCCTTTTTGGCGACGGCCGGTGTTCTGATAGACGTCCGGGAAGGGACCCTCTCTCTCAACGTGGGAGATATTGAAGCTAAGTTCCGGCTACAAAAGCCGATGAGGGATCGAGCCCATGTAGAAGGGGCTAGATATCTGGAGCTTCTCGAAGAAGAAGTAATTGAAGATTTTACTGCCGAGGGGGTCTTGAAGGACCCAATGAGGACAAGCATCGACGACGACGGTGACCCAACCTATAACAAAGCGGTCGCCGCGTACATCCAAGTGTTGGATGAGGAGTTTCTACGTCATTCATCAAATCATCAAGGATCAGAGACCATATCTTATGTGGAGAAGAATATTGGAGTAGGCGAAAATCAAACACCGCCGGTTTGCACCACCCCGAAGATTGACGCGCGACCATCGCGCGCACCTAATGAGCATTGATATATTTGAGGGAGTCGAGCTCACGACTGAAAACGAGCACTTATTGGGAGGAAACCCAATTTCGTAGACTTTGGATTTTCTTTTTCCTATTTTTGTTTTCTTTATTTTGTATTTTTAGACAAAACCACAAAAATCACAAAAATTTGATGAGTTCGTACTTTGTGTAAGACAAACAATTGGGGGTATGCATATGTACATTATAAACGGAAGGAAGCTGGAGGAGAACATCAGATTCAAAGATCTGGGGAGAAAATCAAAGAAAATGAAGATCTGGGGAGACACAGGGCACTCGCCTGAGCAGATTCCCTGCTCGGTCGAGCAGCACAGACACGAAGACAAGAAGGCTATATGGCGCGGCCCGAGCAGCTACCTGCTCGGTCCGAGTCAAAATCGACTCGGTCTGAGCATTATACTGCTCGAAAGAGTACTACAGGCTATCGAGATTGAGGAGAAAACGTGACTCTGTCGACCTGGACAGAATATTATTGGCACAGCCCGAGTAGGATTCGACGCGGACCGAGCAACCAATTTCTCGGTCGAGTCGTACATGCTTTGAAATTTGGGGAGAAAACGCCACTCTGTCGACCCGGACAGAATATTATTGGCACGGCCCTAGTAGGAATCGACTCGGACCGAGCAACAAGCTACTCGTTCGAGCCGACAAGGGGGTATTTCGATCAAAATTTTTAGATCGACTCGGTCGAGCTGCTTAGCTGCTCGGACCTAGTCGGGTCGGTTTTCTAATCCAACCCGTTTCACTTCATTTTAATCTCGCCGTTAATTAATTTTTTTACCCTAAATCTTTACCCCCGAAAATTACCCCCTGAGTTTCTCTCTCTCTACCATACTCGTTCAACCCCTAATCCCCCCGCCAACTTCCTCCACCTGCACCGCTGTCGTCGCCGCCAGCAACGCCACCCTCCTCTGGTCATCCCTCACCCCCCTTTCCCTCTCTTTCTCCCTCTCTATCTCTCTGTCACCTCCCCTCTCCCCCCTCTCTCCCCTACTAATTCGACGGCGCCGACGACGGCACCATCGGTGCCGACGACGACGACGAACCTGTAATGCCCTACAAGCTACTGCACAAGTACTAGAGGGGGGTGAACAGTACTTTAAAAATAACAAGGAGTATAATTCCAAATTATAGTGCAAACAACTACCAAAACAATTTGCGGAAGCTTAAATTGAATGACAACAACAAAATTAACAATGCTAACAAAAGATGTTAATGGGTTCGGATCCACCCAAGTCTCCCCGACTTGTTCCCGGTGATCCTACGTCCCAACCACCCGGATCCCCTCCGGATACTTAGGTTAGAAACCCTAACCCAAGATTTCCACTATGAATATCTTGTGAAAAACCTTCACAAGATCAAATCATACATGCAATGGCAATAGTGAATCCCACAACCCGGGATCACAACCTTCTCTCACAACCGAGAGAATCAATAAGCAATATAAACAAGTTTATAATGAAATAAACAATCTTACCACAAAATCCTATACCTTGAGTTTTTCTTACCAAATAGGTGAAAGGAAGGATTTGAGGAAGATGAAGTCACCAAGACCTAGCACCAAGGAAATGACCAGCAATAGGTGCCTAGGAGTGATTTGGAGACTTGAATCAAGCAATAGCTTGAAGAGCTCACCAAGAACAAGCTTCTCTCAATATGGATTCTAGATCTAGAAAGTGAGAGAATGGGTTTCTTGTGAGGAAGAGAGCTTTAGAAATGAGTGAGAATGGCTATCTCTTTCTATCACAATGAATCTCTTAATGTCAGCTCTAACCTAGAGAGAAATGACCTAGGTTCGTATTTATGGGGTCCCATAAAAACAAGTTAGGTCAATTCCCAACGGATAGAAATCTGAGGAAACTAGTCGGTCAAAGAACAACCACTGACCGACTAGTTCATCAACTAGTCGGTCAGTCAAACAACAAGGACCGACTAAGTGAGGAACTGAGAAGAGATAGAAATTCAGACCTAGAAATCTAGTCGGTCCAAGAAGACATTCTGACCGACTAGTTTCACAACTAGTCGGTCAGTCAGTGAACGTAGACCGACTAAGAGGCAAAGTGAAATAGTCTGAATACAAATTGACTTAGTCGGTCCAAGAACAAAAGTTGACCGACTAGATTGTCAACTAGTCGGTCACCAAATGTTCTTAGACCGACTAACGATAAACAGTAGCTTAGGAGAAATTTGGCATGTACAGTAAATCACAACTAGTCGGTCAAAGAAGCATCACTGACCGACTAGTTCACAAACTAGTCGGTCGGTGAGTCAACGTAGACCGACTAACTGTAAACAGTAAGATGCAAGAAATTAAGGAAGCAAACTAGTCGGTCCAAGAAGCTCTTCTGACCGACTAGATCACCATCTAGTCGGTCAGTACTTCTTCTTGTACCAACTAATATGCACAAACAAGTCCGAATCGAAGCGCGACGCTTCGAGGAAGTTAGAATGAACTTGTACTAAGATCCTAGAGCTACGATATGAGCGTTATGAAGATAGAAACGTAAGATATACTCAAGGCTTAACATTCTATAGATCGAAGCTAAAAGACTATAAATAAAACCTTAAAGAATGGTCTTCGAGAGCTTCGATTAATTCTTCATGACTTCCAAAACGGTCCAAGAGCTTCAACGAAGCTTTAGGCAATGAATACGAGCTTTGAGAAGTCTTGAGATGTCGCTTTGATTGTTCTCGTGAATTTGGCGACGATCTCCAATACTGCGCTCACAAATTGTTAGTTCATGAATTATTTATGTTTGCTCATCATCCAAAACCAAATCCGGGGAGTCCAATATTCAACATTCTCCCCCTTTTTGGTGATGACAAACCAACATAAATAATAATCAAAAATAATGATTCAAATGAAAAATACTTACTCCCCCTGCATTGATGACACGTTAATTCCAAAATGAATATATATGAATTGCATCAATCAGACGAGTAAGATATATAACGAGAATCGATTTTTGAAATATCGGATTTTGAAAATCCTTATATATATCTTAACTCCCCCTGAATCTAACACATCAAATTATATTCTTGGAAATTGAGTTAAATTTTCATTTGACCTATTTATTATCATTATCTCTCCCCCTTTGGCATTATCCCAAAAATGGGGGGCATACAACGACAACAACTAGGAAATGGAGAATCAAACATCGGGAGTCGTAGACAATGATGATGGACCTAATTGACACCAAGGGAAAAGTGTTGAAATCAAATCAATGTGTGCCAAAATTGTCCATCATTTAAAATCGAAAATTAAAATCATCAAAAATACCAAATATTAATTCATTTATTGAGTAAAGGAACATACTCTCCAATATTCAATATTCTTGGTTAAATTTGTGCATGGAAAACAATTCTATACAATTATAGAAATATAATCTATTTAACCAAGTTTTTTAAGCGTCGAACGACGAATTCACATATCATATGCGTTGAACAAATAGTAAAAGTGCACGACGAATAAAATAAGGAGAACATCGATGTATATATATATTAAAACATCATGAGTACATCCAAAAAGATATCACATCGAGTACATCAAAATACAAACGACCATGGATATCAACCAAAAATGTAAAAAACATCATACATCAACTAACCATCAGCATCATCCAAAGTACATCATAATACAACATCGACATCCATAAAAAAAATCAAAATACATCAAGATAACCCTCAAACTCCATCCTAACCCAAAATACTCTCAATAAGATGCATCATCCAATGAGCAGTGGAGAGTCCTCGATACTGACGATCACGAGGGAGTGGCTGGATCTGCAGTCTCCGTGGGTCTAGTCGACGGAGTGGACTCAGGCTCTGCAGGGAGGAGAGGCGTGTCAACAGACGGGATCGTCAGAGCAGGTGTGGAGACATCGACGGTAGGCTTAACGGCTGGAGTCTCAACAGGAGTATCAGCAGGCAAGACAGGAGCAGGCACGTCAGCAGGAGCATCAGCAGCCTCAGAAGTCTGAACTACTGGTGCAGAAGTCTCTGGAGCACCGGAAGTGGTGCCATATCCAGGAGCAGATGTGGTAGCAGCAGCAGCAGCAGTGGCCTCATCGCCACGAGCCAAGGAGGTGACAAGCTCATCAAACTCATCATCGTCCATCTCCTCGTCCTCAGAAACAGGATAAGGAAGCTGGACACCCATCAAGCTAGCCATACGGCAGACGACCTCCTCGGTACGAGCCAAACGCGACTCGTGCCGACGAAGTAAGCGTACGACATCATCTAATGTGGCAGAAGGAGTGGGGGCTGCAGCAGCTGAAGGAGGAGGGACAGAAGCAGCTGAGGGAGTGGCCTAAGATGCAGAAGGTGTCGATCGCTGCACGTGACGGAGTGCCGCAAGAGATTTCTTAACGGCCGTCGCGTTCAGAGGAGGACCAAGGGGACGCTCATCATCAGGGGGCAAGGGAACACCGAATCGACGAAATACCAAGGTCAGGAGACATGGATATGGGATATGCGCAGATTTAGTGGTCTTGCAAATACACTCGAAAGAATCCATCTTATCGAGTATAATGCGAGCCCAATTAATCTCGCTACCCATAAACAGAGCGTAAATCAGTTTCAAAAACGGCTGAGATGGTAGAGAAGAGGATCCATACTTGGGAAGAAGGCAAGATTTCAGGATCAGGTTAATCACCCAAGCATTCGGCTTGAATGATTTCGAAGGAACTCCAATGAATGCGGGGGGATAACATGAAAGATTTTGCCTAGGGTCCGCTGATCGAGGGAAGAGATATCATCGACAGAGATGTCAGAAGGGAGGAGGCCACACGACGAGCAACCTATCAGCTCCCCCAAGATTTCTGCCGTGAGGACATAGGAATCCCCAAAACAGAAGTCTCGATGGAGTGAGACTCGTCGTACTGGCCCCGAACACGATTGGCATAGAATAATTTGACCAGGCGAGGATATGGTCGGGGGTTCGCCTTAGGGTCGTATCGAAGGTAGTCCAATAGGCCACTATACGATAAAAGATCGGCAAGGCCAAGGAAATCAGAAAACTGAACGTAATGCTCCAACAGCAGTGGGTAGTGCTCTATACGGTTGTACGCTGCGAGACACTGAGGGTCGTCGTGGCACAATGATATATCCACACCGCCGACTGGCATAGGAGCTTTACCCTTAGCCTTACGGGTCTTAGGAGGAGGTGGAGGAGGTGGAGGTGGTGGAGTGGGTGCCTTCTCGGGATGTTCAGGAGTGTATTCTTCCTCGGAATCATCCTCGGAATCACTACCTGAACTCTCACCGGGAGGAGTAGGTGCACGGAACTTTTTAGGCTTTGGCTTGGGCTTGGAAGTTTGGCCGGTAGGTTTAGGCTTGGACGTCCTCTTCCTCTTCAACTGAGTTGAAGACGAAGAGGGGGGTCGAGTGGTCTTGGCCCTACGTTTGGGAGGGGTCGAAGCGGTAGCACCCTCTACGGTCATATGGGATGCCTCGGAAGATGTAATCGAGATTCTCGTTCGTGCCATGATCTCGGCACAACGAGCACAACCAAATGTCGGGATAGGTTCAAATACCCTAAGCACAAACCTTAGAACCTAACACACAAGCCCTAAGAGATCTAAGAGAGACAAATTCGAAACCCTAGAACCTAGATGAAATCTAAATCAAACCCTAGAGATTCAAAACAGAGATCAAGAAAGGGGGTTATACCTAGGAGAGAGGGCGACGGCGTCGCACGGCGGGGATGGCCGGAAAACTGGCCGGAGTCGACGGGAATACGAAGGGGTTTCGGTCGGGGAGAGGGAGTTTTCGAGCTGGAGGTTGAAAACAAACAGACTAAATGAAGTTTTGATCGGATAAAACTTGATTAAGTCGGTCGGGAAAGCGAAAAGACGCGTTTGCCCTAACGCACTTAGTCGGTCACAGTTCAAGTACTGACCGACTAGATTACGATCTAGTCGGTCGGTCAATGAGCTTGAACCGACTAAGTCGAAACAGAGGCCAACAGAAATTTTTAGGGCAAGAGTTAGTCGGTCACAGTATACTCACTGACCGACTAGTTTTCAATCTAGTCGGTCGGTAAGTGTACTGTGACCGACTAAAAGAAGTCAATGACAGGAGAAAGTTAAAACTTGAACTAGTCGGTCTAAGTTCACTAGCTGACCGACTAGATGAGCATCTAGTCGGTTGAATAATGAACTGAAACCGACTAGAAGAGTCCAAAAATTGATAAATGAGTTCTCTTCAAAAACGACTTGGATGAAACATCTTAACCCGCTCATTAGTCATCTAAACTACCCCATAAAACATCGAAATCTTAAATATGACATTCAAATAAGAATTCGAGCAAAAATTCAAACATATTACATAAAATCCCAAAAATCCAATAATTCTAGCATGGACGAAATATCGCGAAATATAAAAGCATGCAAGATAATTGAATGATAACATGAATCCTATATCTCGGATTCACCCATAATCCCCAATTCTCGACGCAACCGCACAA
Organism: Scilla litardierei; assembly: GCA_030789695.1. Classification (NCBI taxonomy): domain Eukaryota; kingdom Viridiplantae; phylum Streptophyta; class Magnoliopsida; order Asparagales; family Asparagaceae; genus Scilla; species Scilla litardierei. Next base: position 585,538,917 of record CM061142.1, on the reverse strand, counting down.
AGGAGTCCTCCTTTAGGGGTTTCGTGAAAATATCGGCGATTTGCTTTTGGGTTTCAACGTACACTAATATGAAGTCCTTTTTAGCAACATGATCATCTAAAAAGTGGTGTCTGACATCTATGTGTTTAGATCGGGAATGGTGCACCGGATTCTTCGAAAGACAAATAGCACTTTGGTTATCCACCATGATAGGGCTAGTATCACAATGAATACCAAAATCCTTCAGTGTGTGTCTCATCCAAAGAACCGGGCACAAGCGGCACCGGCGGCAATATATTCCGCCTCGGTGGTTGAAAGTGATACCGAATTTTGCTTCTTGGAAAACCAAGAGACAAGAGAATTTCCTAGAAAACGAAATAATCAGCGTCACTATATGAGACTAACTCATATGTGCTAGATTTCGGATAAAGTAATCCAAAATCTAAAGTGTAACTTAGATAGCGAAAAATACGTTTAACCGCTACTAAGTGAGAATCCTTAGGTTCAGACTGATAACGAGCACAAATACAAACGGCAAACATAATATCGGGCCTACTTGCGGTAAGATAAAGTAAACTACCTATCATACCTCGATATAGACGAATGTCTACATCTTTTCCGCCCGTATCTTTATCAAGATGCGTTGTAGTGCGCATAGGAGTCTTTTTCCTGGAGGCATTCTCCATTCCAAATCGCTTTAGCAACTCCACCGTGTATTTCGTTTGGTGGATGAAGATTGCATCGTTCAATTGGCGAATTTGGAGACCTAAGAAATATTTGAGTTCGCCCATGTGGCTCATCTCAAATTGTTCCTTCATAACATTAGAAAACTCTTCGCAAAGAGTGAAGTTAGTAGCACCGAAAATGATATCATCAACATAAATTTGAACTAATAAAATATCATTATTCGTATGCTTAACAAAAAGTGTAGAATCGGCTTCGCCCATTTTAAAATTCAAATCCAAAAGAAAATTCTTTAGGCGATCATACCAAGCTCGAGGAGCTTGTCTCAAACCATAAAGAGCTTTCTTTAGTTTAAAAACGTGATTTGGAAATTTTTCATTTATGAAGCCCGGAGGTTGAGAAACGTAAACTTCCTCAATGACATCTCCGTTTAAAAATGCACTTTTAACATCCATTTGAAATAACTTAAAATTTTTATGGCATGCATAAGACAATAATAGGCTGATTGATTCTAATCTAGCTACCGGAGCGAAGGATTCTTTGAAATCGATACCTTCCTCTTGGTGATAGCCTTGAGCAACTAACCGAGCTTTGTTCCGAACGACGACTTGGTTTTCGTCGGTTTTGTTCTTGAAGATCCACTTTGTCCCTATGACGGTGTGGTTCTTCGATGGCAAAGGAACAAGCTCCCATACCTCATTCCTCTCGAATTGAATGAGTTCCTCCTCCATGGCAAGGATCCAAGCATTATCTTCGCAAGCTTCAACTATATTCTTTGGCTCTATTGATGAGGCAAAGGCACTATTGGCGAAGTGGTGGACTTGCGATCTCGTCTTGACTCTATCATGAATATTGCTAATGACTTGCTCATGGGGATGGTCGCGAACGGTATGAAGCCGCTTGGGAATACCTTGATCACTAGGAACATTCTCAACAACTTCATTAGTCGGGTTAGTATCAATAGAATCAATTGAATCAATAGACTTAGAATTTTCAAACGAATCACATAAAACATCCATAGAGTCGTCATCATTTGAAATTCTAGGAGTAGTAAAATTCTCATTAAAAGAGACATGAAGTGATTCCTCGATCGTAGAGGATCTTTTGTTGTATATCCGGTAGGCTTTGCTACGTGAGGAATACCCAACAAATATCCCCTCATCCGATCTCGGATCAAACTTGTCCAAATTATCATATGTGTTTTTAATAAAACATTTTGCGCCGAAAAAACGAAAATGTTTAACTTGAGGCAATCTACCAAACAACAATTCATAGCAAGTTTGTTTGGTGCCGGGCCTCAAAAGTATTCTATTAAACACATAACAAGCGGTGTGTACCGCTTCCGCCCAAAATTGATAACCAAGTTGACTATCTTCGAGCATAGTGCGAGCACACTCCACAAGCGTTCTATTCTTCCTCTCAACAACACCATTTTGAGGAGGTGCGCGAGGGAAAGAAAACGTGTGAGTAATTCCAAGATCATCACAAAAATTTGAGAAAGAATCATTCTCAAATTCACCCCCATGATCACTACGAATAGTGACAATGGTGGTTCCGATGAGATTTTGTACTTTCTTCACAAATATTGTGAAGTTTTCAAAAGCTTCATTTTTATTACATAAGAAAAATACCCATGTAAATCTAGAATAATCATCGACGATGACAAGTCCATATCTTGCATTTCCTAAGGAAGCAACTCTAGTTGGCCCAAATAAATCTAGATGTAATAGCTCTAGTGGCCGTTTCGTAGAAATGCTTTTCTTAGGTTTAAATGAAGATTTAGGAAGCTTGCCACGTTGACAAGAATCACAAAAACTTTGCTTTTCAAAAACGAGCTTCGGAAAACCTTTAATGGAATTTAATTTTGAAAGCTTATAAAGTGTTCCAAAGTTCACATGTCCAAAGCGTCGATGCCATAAGTGTTGTTCACTTGTGTTGGCAACGAGACATTGTTCATATGACTTAGGAAGATCCAAAATATAAATATCTTTATGGCGTGTGCCGGAAAATAATAATTTATTATTATCATTTGAAATATGACACAATCCTTTCGCAAAGCTAACTTTGTAACCTTTGTCACAAAGTTGGCTTATTGAAATAAGATTATGATTTAAACCATTAACTAGATAGACATCACTAATTAAGGGTTTAGATGGGTTACCCACTTTACCAACACCGACGATGGTTCCGCTCTCGTTGCCTCCAAATACGACGCGGTTTCCATTTGCAATGGGAACTACTCCGGAGAGCAATTGAGCGTCACCCGTCATGTGTTTTGAACACCCTCTATCGAGTATCCAATTCCCTTTGGAGCTAAATTTAAATTTGTTGCTCCTTTTCTTTTTCTTTTCCTTGAGTACCTAAAGATAGAAACTTTCATATCATGGTACCCAAGGTCATTGGGTCCTCAAAGGTTAGACCTTTGGAAGCCAAGTCCAATTGGACTTAGACTTCCCCACATAATTTCTACTATGCACAATATCCGAAAAATAAGCATTCATATACACTTGTTTTTCATCCATGCTTGTGTCCTTTGGGCTCCAAATAGTGAAAATTTTGGGAGCCATCATCCTATTGGGTGCATGCATGCATTGTTGGTTTCTACGTGATGCATGTCGTGGATAGGCATAAGGAACATGATGGAATGGTGCACGACGAGAATTATTCATATGATGAGGTGGGTGAACATATGCATGTGTGGTAACACGTGCGTGAGGGTGTCTCACATGGTGTGCACGTGCCTGAGAATGTGTTGCATAAAAATCATCATATGTGTGAGACGGTGGAGTAGGACGTGTGTTCCTACATGGCATGGTATTGGTGTACATATAAGCATGCCCCTTCTTTGGAGGTCCACCCAAAGTGGGTTTCTTTCCGAAAGAGGGTGTGGACGAGGTGGAAGCACCATTGGTAGATGAACTACCAATAGAGTGTTTGCTACCACTCGTAGAGTCACCGGAAGTTGGCCTAACAAAGGTAGTGGCCGCTTTGGATGGACATCCCATCGTATACCCCAAACCAATGTGGTGATTGGCCGGAAGTAAGTCACTTAGGATTTTATCCAAATGGTCCTTACCCTTATTGAATTTATTAATTCGGCCTAATGTGTTCTCATATTTCTATTTGAGAGAACGCATAGAAGTATCCAAGTTTGATACTTGCGATGTGAGCACATAAACACGAGATTTAAGATTCTCATTCTCAATACTCAAAGTCGAGTTTTGTGAAGTCAAATCCGCTATCCTATGTTCTTCCGGATCTTCAATGCTAACATGTTCAAGTTTAGATTTGAGATTGACAATCTCATTTCTTAACTCTCCAACAACGGTGTCGTTGTTGGTGATGATAGTCTTAGGCGAGGTTTGAATGCTAGCTAGGTCATCTTTTACTTTAGTATATCTATTTACTAATTTAGTGTATTTAGACCATAAATGAGAGTTAGCATCCCTAAGATCATCCATAGTTACCTCATCGCCTTCGTCGTCGCTATCATCGGAGGAGGAAGATCCTTGATCATGCTCCTCTCTTGCCATGAAGCACATGTGCGCTTGCTCCACTTTCTCATCGTCCGACTCTCCGCTTGAGGAATCCTCGGAGTCGGTGAATGTTGCTTCGACAAGTCCCTTTTTGTACCCCTTTTTGTACTTCTTCGACTTGTCAAACTTCGGCGCCTTCCACTTCTCCTTTTGCTTGTTTTGAGGACAATCCGCTTTGATGTGTCCTGGCTTATTGCATTTAAAGCACAAAGGTGGAGAGGCGTTAGTAGAAGTAAATTTAGATTTTTGTTTGAAGTTACCCTTTCGGAAGAAGCGATTGAACTTCTTTGCCATGAGTGCAATGGATTCCATGTCCATTTCTTCTTCCGAGTCCTCATCATCGGTAGAGGTGGATGAAGCCACCTTGAATGCAATTGCCTTTTTCTTAGGCACGTCTTGGTTCAAATAGGACTTCATCTTTTCTTGTAACTTCACCTTGCTATCTTTGCGTACCTCGTATGACATCAAAGTACCCATCAATTGAACTACGGTATACTTATTCATGTCATTACCTTCCTCGATGGCGAAGGTACGTTTCTCCCAAGAAGAAGGAAGTCCTTCGATAAGCTTCGAGCACTTCTCCTTTTGAGTGTAGGATTTACCGAGTGCCTCTAACTCGTTTATTATGTCAACGAAGCGAGCGTAATATTCCTTCATCTTCTCGCCCTGTTGCATATGAAACATTTCGTAATCTTTGTTTACAACTACGAGTTTAGAGTCTCTTACCCTACTCGTCCCTTCATGAAGAATGAGGAGGGAGTTCCAAATTTGATATGCACTCTTACATGTGCATATCTTATTGAAGTCCTCGGGCTCCAATGCGCATTGCAAGGCGTTCATTGCCTTGGCATTGCTTACCTCCACGGCGATCTCCGCGGTAGTCCATTTCTCAAAGTCTTCTTCTTCGGGCTCGATGTATTCCTTCATTGTGGTCCTCCATAGAGATGCACTCCGGAGGAAGGTTTCCATCCGGCATTTCCAGTACCCGTAGTTGGTACCGTTGAAGAACGGAGGCCTCGTAGAGGAATGTCCTTCCATCATCGAAGATGCTCCTTCACGGTTCCTGAAGGTGTCATAGTTGGAAGGTGGACGCACGGTCTTGTTGTCGTTGGCAGACATAGCTAAGTATCTGGCTCTGATACCAAATGTAATGCCCTGCAAGCTACTGCACAAGTACTAGAGGGGGGGGGGGGGGGTGAATAGTACTTTAAAAATAACAAGGAGTATAATTCCAAATTATAATGCAAACAACTACCAAAACAATTTGCGGAAGCTTAAATTGAATGACAACAACAAAATTAACAATGCTAACACAAGATGTTAATGGGTTCGGATCCACCCAAGTCTCCCCGACTTGTTCCCGGTGATCCTACGTCCCAACCACCCGGATCCCCTCCGGATACTTAGGTTAGAAACCCTAACCCAAGATTTCCACTATGAATATCTTGTGAAAAACCTTCACAAGATCAAATCATACATGCAATGGCAATAGTGAATCCCACAACTTGGGATCACAACCTTCTCTCACAACCGAGAGAATCAATAAGCAATATAAACAAGTTTATAATGAAATAAACAATCTTACCACAAAATCCTATACCTTGAGTTTTTCTTACCAAATAGGTGAAAGGAAGGATTTGAGGAAGATGAAGTCACCAAGACCTAGCACCAAGGAAATGACCAGCAATAGGTGCCTAGGAGTGATTTGGAGACTTGAATCAAGCAATAGCTTGAAGAGCTCACCAAGAACAAGCTTCTCTCAATATGGATTCTAGATCTAGAAAGTGAGAGAATGGGTTTCTTGTGAGGAAGAGAGCTTTAGAAATGAGTGAGAATGGCTATCTCTTTCTATCACAATGAATCTCTTAATGGAAGCTCTAACCTAGAGAGAAATGACCTAGGTTCGTATTTATAGGGTCCCATAAAAACAAGTTAGGTCAATTCCCAACGGATAGAAATCTGAGGAAACTAGTCGGTCAAAGAACAACCACTGACCGACTAGTTCATCAACTAGTCGGTCAGTCAAACAACATGGACCGACTAAGTGAGGAACTGAGAAGAGATAGAAATTCAGACCTAGAAATCTAGTCGGTCCAAGAAGACATTCTGACCGACTAGTTTCACAACTAGTCGGTCAGTCAGTGAACGTAGACCCCTAAGAGGCAAAGTGAAATTGTCTGAATACAAATTGACTTAGTCGGTCCAAGAACAAAAGTTGACTGACTAGATTGTCAACTAGTCGGTCACCAAATGTTCTTAGACCGACTAACGATAAACAGTAGCTTAGGAGAAATTTGGCATGTACAGTAAATCACAACTAGTCGGTCAACGAAGCATCACTGACCGACTAGTTCACAAACTAGTCGGTCGGTGAGTCAACGTAGACCGACTAACTGTAAACAGTAAGATGCAAGAAATTAAGGAAGCAAACTAGTCGGTCCAAGAAGCTCTTCTGACCGACTAGATCACCATCTAGTCGGTCAGTACTTCTTCTTGTACCAACTAATATGCACAAACAAGTCCGAATCGAAGCGCGACACTTCGAGGAAGTTAGAATGAACTTGTACTAAGATCCTAGAGCTACGATATGAGCGTTATGAAGATAGAAATGTAAGATATACTCAAGGCTTAACATTCTATAGATCGAAGCTAAAAGACTATAAATAAAACCTTAAAGAATGGTCTTCGAGAGCTTCGATTAATTCTTCATGACTTCCAAAACGGTCCAAGAGCTTCAACAAAGCTTTAGGCAATGAATACGAGCTTTGAGAAGAGATGTCTCTTTGATTGTTCTCGTGAATTTGGCGACGATCTCCAATACTGTGCTCACAAATTGTTAGTTCATGAATTATTTATGTTTGCTCATCATCCAAAACCAAATCCAGGGAGTCCAATATTCAACAGAACCCACCCCCCTCAAATCCCAACCCCCCTTCAAACCCCCCCTTCGCCGCACCTCTCCCTCTCCAATCGAACCCCTCCCCCGTTTTAGTCGACGGCACCGCCAACGGTGCCACCGCTGTCGACGGCACCGTCGCCCCCTTCCCTCCAAACCCCCACCCTCTTTAAACCCCCCAACCCCCACCATTTTCCCCCTCTCTTAACGGCGACCACCGTTCGCCACCCAAATTCGTGCCCTAGGGCACGGAACGAGCAGCTCAGCTGCTCGTTCTGATCCCCAGACCGCGTAGCACATCTCAGACCGAGCAGTATCACTGCTCGGCCCGAGTAACCCCATATCTGCGTATCACCCAGTTTTGATCGATTATCTGCCGTTTGCCCATTTCGAATTGCAGGTCTTCTCCACTGACGTCGGTAGCATCTTTGCGGACTAGCTTGGGGGATCTTTTGCGTGATCGCCTCATTCGCACTCACGGTACACTTGTTCCCTTCTATATTTACATACCGTATTTCATAAACCACATACACGATGGTTCGCACACGCGGATCTACCACACCCCCCGCTCGCGGGAAGAGGCCGTCTTCTGGCGCCTCCTCTTCCCGACCCCACCGTCGTGCACGCCACACCACCACTACCTCCACTACCACCACACCGTCTACCACCGATCAGACCACCACCATCCCCACCATCACCATGCCCGTCACGCCAGCTGTGATCCCTTCCTCCGCTGCCACCACCATCTCTGCCTCATCACCCCCACACTCTGCACCCTTCACTGATGACCTCAACGCACGTATCCCTACATACTGCATTACTTTCTAAGATAGCACACAGAGATCACGCTATTATAGGCTCCATCAGCATCGTCTAGTGCCTACGGTTTTCATAGACGTGCCGACACTTAGGTCCTGGGACTCCTACAGGGAGTTCACCACCAGTACCGAGCGATCAGTTTCGACCGTTTCCTTGGTGTCCATGCCCCCACTTACACACACATTGCTCTAGAGGGCCTCAGTTCCCTTGCTCTTACCCCGGTAGAGGACGGCATCACCTTCCGCATCCTGGATCACGACTGCACCGTCACTTTTGCTATGATCCGGGAGTATTTCCACTTCCCAGCCGTCCCAGAGCCCAGACTGGCCTTCTCCCCCTATCTATGACGTTACCAATTTTGATGCACGTGCCTTTTGAGAGCGTATTTCCGGACTTCCACAGTATCGCCCTAGCCATGCAAAGGCATCGTGCATTGTGCACCCATGCCTTCGCTACGCTCAGCGGCAACTTGCTTCCACACTTTTTTGCAGATCAGAGGTCAGGACCATGTCCCTCCCTGAGCTTATCCATCTGATGGGAATGATTCGACCGATTCGTTTCCACCCTGACGGCTCTCTGTGCCCATTCATGCTATCTGACGCAGCCCACTGGCTGTGTCACCGACTTTACCAGGCAGCCATCAGCTACCACTCCATAGACATTTGTTGCGGTGCCTTCTTCACTATTTTTGCGAGGATGCTAGATATTTCCATTCCAGCTGACCTACACCGTCCCCCAGGCCCGACACGCTTGACCATTGGTGTGCTCGAGCACATGCACATTATTCGACCACACGGTGTTCGTCACTGGCAGTATCTAGTAGGCACCACCCATACTCCTCATATAATTCTACCCACCCCTCACCTGATGCATGTTCCCGCCATCCAGCTTGACTAGATGATTCCTCAGGTCTTCCCACTCCCACCCATCCACGTTCTTGAGCCACCTGGAGCACCGGTCGAGGCACCTGCTGATGACCCTGTCCCCTACCCCCCAGTATTCAAGCTCCTTGACATAGCTGCACTAGTTACCGGCCTACCAGCACCCCCATCTCACCCATCAGTTACTGGAGCCGCCTCCTCCACCACTTCTGTTTCTGCCGTATCTACTTCCACCGAGTCCTCGGGGACTGTCCTCACCTCCTGCCCCGAGACTCAGATTTCTTCTATCTCCGTATCGGCGCCAGAGGGTACCATATACATTTTGATGACACACCCATAGATCTTGACTCTCCCATCCACGATCCTGCCCCCACCCTCCCACCACTGGCGGACCTTATAGCATCAGTCCCTTTCTCTTTAGGTCCCACATTCCACTTTCTGGCCCCACTTCATCCACTTCAGCTACCATTTTTACTGAGAGCGGGTCGACGTCTGTCTACACTTCTGTGTCGGCTACAGCTCTTCCTTCAGCAGTCTCTGAGCTACTTACAAGCTCACCCTCTCCTACTTTCCACGCTAGGCACCGTGCATCAGTTGCACATGGCCGCTTCATGAGAGTGGTATCTCACAGACGTTTTCCTAGCTCTCCAACCGACTTGCGTACTACCGACGCCCGCCTCGCTGCATGAGAGGAGTTAACTTCGCCTTACATCGGGATTTCGATGACTTTTTAGAGGCGACATTGACACACAGATCCAGAGTTGAGTCGGATCTTACATCTATCATAGACCTCCTCCGTCACCGTGGCCCACCTACTGTCATACTTGCACACACTCCTCCTCCCAGGCCGGACACTGTGACGCACTCAGCACCACTCAGCTCAGTGCTTCACTTTATCAGGCTTTTGCAGAGCCTGTATCTACTACTCTTGAGTCGTCAGTCACAGTAGATCCACTTTCTGCCCTGGTTTTGCATTCATTTGAGCCCTCCCTCTCCACTGTCGATCTCACCGCTAGTCCTCCCACTGACTCACAGCCGGACCTCCCACCAACCACCCCTGGTCCACAGCAGAGGGACCCATCACCACCCCCAGAGGGTGATGCCTCTGCTTGATGTAGTTCATACCCACTTTGCCTCCCCTATATATTTTGTGCCCATCTGTCTCTTCGGGGCCCTACTTTTTCATAGCTCGGGGGAGGCACCACCCATACATCATATCTCATTTTGCATTGCATCATGTCATGTTTTTTTATTTTTATTTTATTTCTTTTTGCACGTTCTAGTTTATTTTATTTTTATTTTTATTTTATTCTACCACCCACCCCACCCCTCTAGCATCATCTCCCACTCACGAGCCATTTCTTAGCAGTGAGGACATTGCTAGGTTTAGGTTGGGGGATGAACGCTACCGCTTTATTTTTGATTTTTTCTTTTACATTTTCTTTCCTTATTTCAGTTTTTATTTCACTTTTCCACCATTTTTCACTTCATTTTCTCTTTTCTCATTTTGCATCATATCTCCTACTTTTACCATGCATGCATCTCTTTTTCTATATTTTCCATTTTTTTCTCAGCTCCTTTTTTCTTTATTTGCTAAGGATGCTTCCGCATGATGATATCTCTCGTGAACTTATTAGTCGTTTGCGATGCTCATTTCTGTTGACGTGTTATTAGGGTGAATTTCAGCTTTACTATTTATATGCATGCATTTCTTTTGATGATCTATCTGATTTAATACTTGAAATGAATTGAAAATCGAATGCATGAATTAGTATCTAGTATGATTTATGTTGGGAAACGCACCTAGGTTCACGCATCATTAGAACACTTGGAGCATCTGTTTTCTTATCTTATTCACTTCTGTTTGCATGCCTGTTGATATTGTGACTATTACTGCATGTCTTTTTCAATATTCATTTAGAGAAGTGAAAATATCTATGCTATATATGAGTTTAGTTAGGGTTTTATTTTATCAAACTGTGTGCACCCTCTTATAAGTGAACCGAGAGTCCCACTAGTTTTCTTCTCTACATATCTATTTTATATCTCTACATATCGGTTGGTTGCACCCCCATAGCTACCTTTACCGCATCTTACTTCCCAAACCCAAAAAGAAAAAGTATAGCTTCTAATTGAAAAAAAGTGTATATACTCGTATGTGAAAAAGAAAAATAAAAGAAAATGAATAAATATTGTTTTATATTATTTCATTAGAAGCTATCATTTATTCTGGTAAGAAAAATAAAAATTCCATATCATTTTCCTTGATGCGACGCCACAAGCTAAGCTTGGGGGGTAAACCAACCGATTACATGAGTGAGCATGACATTAGAGTGGAGGCGGTGCACATCAGGGAGATTTTATAAAACCTAAACTTTACGAATTACTTCAGTTTTGGAGATTTTTCACGTATCGAAATGAATATCTGAATGGCATGATTTTTCTATTCTCTATTGCATGTTGTGTGATTCTCTTATGCTCCTTGTGTATATGTGATTGAAAAGGGCGTTGCCAACTCCTTTATACTAGACTCTAGGGATTGCATGAGATGGATATGATTTGACGGTGTAATTTTAGTAGATCCCTGTTCTTTGCCTGCACTGCGTGCTAGTCATATGATGTGTAAAGCTAGAAATTACCAGTAGCATGTATATTTTTCATTCAGGGCATCGTGATTTACTATGTGGGCCTAAGATCTGACCGATCATCCTTAGTACTCTCCTCTCGCTTCTCTTTTTTGCTTTTCATTTCTTTCTATTTTCATTTTCCTATTTTCCTATTTTTGTTTTTCCTCCCGGCGTACCAATCATTCGTCTTCCTCGAGGACGAGTAAGAGGTAAGCTTGGGGGATTTTGATGTGTCCATATTTTACACTATTATATCATTATTCCATTGCATCTCATGCCATTTTCGCATCCAAATCCCTCATTTTACTACGATATTGCATTTAAGACGATATTTTCGAGTTTTGTAGTGTTTTGTCAGTTTTCAGGGATTTTGGAGCGATTTGGGACCCCACTTGGGTATGGACACATCTGACGTGCTCGTGAGCTTAGTGGCGGGGCTCTGGAGGAGTTTGCCACACTTCTGGAAACATCAGAGGAGAAGAGAGAGAGAAGAGAGAGAGACATCCCCCAGGAGGTTTTGCAGCATTTTCCCAGAAAATGCTCGGTCCGAGCAGCTCAGCTCTCGACCGAGTTATATCAGATTTTTGAGAGAGCTGACACGGGCTGACTCAGACCAAGCAGTTCAGCTGCTCGGTCGAGCAGCCTCAATTTCCACAGCCGAAGCCATCAAGCGACGCGCCCCGAGCAGCTGACCGAGTCTACGCCTACTCGGACCGAGCAAGAAGCTGCTCGGTCGAGTAGGCTGAGCAGCAACTTTAATTTTTCGCAGTTCTCGTTCAAGCAGCTTGTTGATGCGCCCCGAGCTACTAAACGAGTAGCATGTTGCTCGACCGAGTAGCCTACTCGATCGGCAACCCCAAGGTCATTTTTGGAAAGTTTTGAAAGATCGCGATCCGCACGATCTCGGGGCACTGAAAGCTGTCAGAGCTGAGCGACTGAAGGGAGATCTTCGATTAGGGAATTTGGAAAGAAGTTTTGAGAGAGCTCAGGCGATTTCTGTTAGGGATTCTGCGATTTAATTTTGTAAGAAACTTTTGGATCGATCGAGATTTATTGGGAATATTATCGGTTCTTCTTGCGTTTTGGAATTCTTTGATAAATTGCAATTCTTTTCCACTGCCTGATGTAAGTTTTCCTCTTGGGTTATTTCGATTTTTATAATGTCTCTCTTCTTGAGACCAATGATTTTATTTGTTATTATTATGATGTGTGAGTAGATTCTTTCTAGGGTTGATGGGTTAGCCCTAGGACTCCAGGGGGAAAATGTAGATCTGGATCCCTACGTTGAATTGGGGATTTAGTGTTGTATTTCGGTTGATCCCACCGAATCCGTAGATAACCCGTACTGAGATCATGCCCACGGCTTGTGGAATTGATGTGCTTAAGGGGTATCTAAGGATTCGAATAGGAAAATCGGTGGATCCAACCAAGGCACGTGACCATGCCCGGCTCACGCCTTGAGGGGACCCATCGACGAACTATACACCTACGTTGATGGCTACCGACATTGCGTCAATGAGAGCCACCGAAATACCCCACAATTCTAACCCAGGAGAGTGGTACGAATTGGTGGATTAATTCCCTAGCCCTAATACAATGCAAGGATCCTATTCTACATCGACCCCCAATGATCCTAGTGGTGATCCCTAAAGCCCTAGTCCCTTTTATTAATATTACAACAACATCACCCCAAACAAATCTTTTACCCCGATAGCTATCTCACTTCTAGACTTGGAAATAAACTGAGAACCAATTAACACTATCACCGTCCTTATAGGATTCAACAATCTTTTATACTATAACTCGACACCGTCCGCTTGCGGATTGAGCTCGTGATTGTAGCCTAGGTGCCATACCACGCTTGGCGATCGTGACACTGCCAGATGGTGTAGGATCCTGTCAAAACAAGGACATTAGGATCGAATAATAAAGTAGAGACTTACGCTTGCGTACGCGGCACCGTAATCTCTGAACTTAGCCCTCGGATTCGCCACAACGGTCGATACTTCGTCACGGAGGATCGAAGCAGTGTTTCACCGCCTAAATCTCTATTTAGAAGAGGATTTTAATGGAAGGGAGAAGAAGAACACAAGTTGCCTTATGCAAACTTATGGCATGGTTAGATTAGTGTAAATGCCTTACCCTTGGGTCCTATTTATAGGCTTTAGGGGTAGTTATTGTAGGAAATAACTAAATATAAGCTTATTAGCCTATATTAGCACATTTACTTATCCTCTTCTTCATTCACTTATCAAGTGCCTTTATGCACTTATAAAGTGACTTTTTCCATTTATCGAGTGGTCCTTTTCACACGAGAAAAGGTTCCCTTCGCGCACGCTTTCGTGCACACGACATCTGAGGTCCGTATACCCTCATACATCCACTCATGGGTGTATTCATGTCGTCCATATCCAACATCTCCCACTCACACTTGAGGGGATTATAAGGAAACATCTTTCCTTTAACTCTTCTGTTTATCATACCGAGAAATAGGCCGTGTGACCGTCATGCGCATAGAGTCCGCTGTTGTGCACTTGTTAGAGATACACAACACTCCTCGAGGTGCAAAGTTGAGTAGATCAACGCATGCTTTACCCTAGATTATTTATTCACATTTCTTATACTTTATATTCAACAATTGAATCCCATCTGGATTTCAATTGGCTGGCCAGCTTTGAATCTTTAAAGTCCAAATGTGAATATGAAATTAATCTTTCTCTTCTTGCGATCTTTTCGATCTTGACTTGACTTGCTTTTTTAACATGCCCCGCCGGACCGAATTGACCATAGTCCATAAGCAACATGCTAAGATAGCAATCACCCAGTCAAATCTAAAGGAACCAATTAGAGTCCATAAGGGTAATGAGTTAAGACCCATGTGGTCTTTGGGTCTCACATAATAGTAAACACAATTACTATTCTAACCCAATGGTCAAATGCATACGTAGTATGAATACGTATTACAACATCACTCCTTTCCCAGGGAGCATATGTCTTAATGATATTGTAAGGATGATGATTAGACACCACAATGTCTGATTTTGAGTCCCTTTTACTACTCAAATAATCTTCTGGACTCACATCCCACATAAGACAGATAGGATTTAAGAATCCTCTTAGATCTTTTGTAAGCATCCATATGATACAGATCTTTCATATGACCATTTTGTTTAAGTCATGACTCTAAATCATCCTTCTGACGATTTTGACTTTAAACAGGTCTCATCTTTATTTTATCCGTCTGATATAATAAAGGCGGTTGCTCATGTGAGAGAGCCAACCTCAATCTGTCCGACATACTAGAAAAATTAGCTGAGATTTTAAAATGTACACAAACATTTTCAAGAAACTCATATGCAATGTTGAAAAGAACTTATTCTTTTATTAAATTTGATTTTTTACAGACATGGGAATTTACATTGGTACAACTCAGCTCTTACGCAATCCTTGAGATGATAAGTGTTTGTAAAACACATATCTGGGGATTGCCTTCGTAAGTGGATCCGCTATCATCTCATGCGTAGATATGTACCTTATGTCTACCTTCTTGGTCTTATCATAGTCTTTTGTAAATTTCTAGCAGATATCTATGTGTTTGGTCTTACAATGGAATTTTGGAATTTTGACATAGGCTATATATGCTTGACTGTCACTGTGTATTGGTACAGCACCTGAGTCACTTGCATCAATTAGCCTGTCTAAGAACTTCCTAAGCCAAACAGCCTCTTGGACTGCCATACTAAATGCTACAAATTCGGCTTCCATAGTTGAAAGTGCGATGCATGATTGTTTCTTGCTACTCCAGGATATTACACCAGATCCGAGTAGAAAAACGTATCCTGAGGTCGATCGTCGCTCATCGAGATCACCAGCCCAATCAGCATCAGTGTATCCTTTGAGCCTCAAGGCATCTCCTTGATAGCATAAAGCATAGTCCGCAGTTCTTTTAAGATACCGCATTATCCTCTTGACCGCTTTCCAGTGTACTTGCCCTGGATTGGATTGGTAACGACTTACCATTCCAACGGCAAAACAGATGTCCGGTCTTTTACACATCATAGCGTACATAAGACTACTAACTGCACTGGAATATGGAACTTTTTCCATAATTTCCTTTTCCTTTTGGTTCTTTGGACACGATTTCAAACATAAATTATCGCATTTGCTTATAGGAGTATCAATGGACTTGCAGTCCTGCATATTAAAACGTTCTAGAACCTTCTTTATATAAGTCTCTTGTGAAAGAGAAATAAGTTTCCTCGAACGATTCCTTGAAATCTTAACTCCAAGGATATATGCGGCTTCTCCCATGTCTTTCATCTCAAAAACTGATGAAAGCCAAGCCTTGATATCCATCACAAAGCCCTTGTCATTTCCGGCTATTAAAATGTCATCTACGTATAGAGACATAATAACATACTTGCTTTTAATCCTTTTGATATATACACAGTTATCTTCATCAAGCATGGAAAAACCATTTGATAAGACAACTTCTTGAAATCGTATATACCATTGCCTCGAGGATTGTTTAAGACCATATATGGATTTACGAAGTTTACAAACCTTATGTTCGTTTCCTTCTTTTACAAACCCTGTTGGTTGTTCCATATAGATCTCCTCGTCTAATTCTCCATTGAGAAAGGCAGTCTTTACATCCATCTGATGTAATTCGAGGTCTAAGCAAGCTACCATAGCCAGAATCAGGCGAATCGAGGTAAAACGAACAACAGGTGAGAAGGTCTCTTCATAGTCTATCCCTTCCTGTTGCGTAAAACCTTTCGTGACAAGGCGAGCTTTATATCTGTCTATAGAGCCATCAGCCTTATGCTTGATCTTGAGAACCCATTTGTTTCCAATAGCTCTACGTCCTCTGGGTAAGTCAACTAAGTCCCAGACTTGGTTAACTTTCATGGATTCCAACTCCTCCTTCATCGCTTCCATCCATTTGTCTTTTGCAGGGCATGATACGGCCTGTTTAAAAAGAGCAGGCTCGTCATCATCTTGTAGTAAAGTCATAAAGGTTTGCGGAAATTCATCCTCAAATCTTAGAGGAGCCAACCTTGTACGACTACTACGTCGTATTTGAGATTCTTCAAGTCCTTGTTGACTCGAATTTAGATCAATTCTAATATCACTCCCACTTGGAATGTTGTTAGAAATGCTCCCACTTTGATCATTATTCCCGTATGGAATAGGATTAGCGTCATTCGTATCATCCATTGGTGAAGTTTGAAACGTATTTTCGTCTTCACCAAGAATTCTCCCACTCGAATGAGGTAATCCTACTTGATCATTAATCTCAAATAGAGATAAGTCCTGACTTATCTCGCCCTGTCTTGGAAACTCGTTTTCCAAGAAAGTGACATTCCTCGACTCAAATTCAATTAGACCTCCATTGTCTTCCTGACCAATGAAAACATAACCTTTGGAGTTTTTTGCGTATCGTAAAAAGATACATTTCCTTCCCCGTGGCCCAAGTTTGCCATACTTATGGGAGGAAATATGTGCGTAGGATGCACATCCCCAAGGTTTTAAAATGTTTAAGTCAGGAGACCTTTGGTTCCACAACTCATAAGGAGTGGAGCTAACTGATTTCGAGGGTACGCGGTTTAAAATGAAAGCGGCCGTCAATAATGCATCACCCCAAAAGGTGATTGGCAAGTTAGCTTGCGCCATCATTGAACGGACCATTTCCATTAAAGTCCTATTTCTCCTTTCTGCAACACCATTTTGTTGCGGAGTATAAGGCATAGTTACCTGATGAACTATGCCTTTTTCATCACAAAGTTCCTTAAAACTTGCCAATTGATATTCACCGCCTCTATCGGTTCGCAAGACCTTAATCTTGCGATCTAATTGATTTTCCACCAAACTCATATATTTTTTAAAGCAGGTTAATGCTTCACTTTTGTGGGATATCAAATAGATATGACCGAATCGGGTGAAGTCATCAATAAAAATGATGAAATAGGACTTCCCGCATCTTGTCTTGACATTCATCGGACCACATATGTCCGAATGGATGAGCTGTAATGGAACCTCGGCCCTTGTGCCGGTTCCAAACGGCTTGCGACAAGATTTCCCTACAAGGCAATATTCGCAAGTCGACATTTCGACCTTTGAAACGTCTATCCATACGCGTTGGTCCAATGTGACCAAGCCTTGCGAGCCAACAAATTATATCTGACTCATAAGTCGAAGAATTTACAACACGGAAATTTTCATTACAAAATGAAGAGTCATACATTGTATTTAATACAATAAATCCTTTAAATACATACCTAGAACCAATAAGAGTATTATTACAAAACAAGTCCACTTTACAATTTTGAAAGAACCAGCTATAACCAAGACCCATTAAAACGACCACAGATATAATATTCCTTCGAATATCTGGAGCGAAGAGGACCTCATGTAGTAAGATAGTGCGACCGTTGTCCAAGACTAGCTTGCAAGTCCCAACGCCTTTCACTTCAACACGTGTGTTGTTTCCTACATAAATCCACTTTGTTCCTTGGGGTATCCGGTGATACTCCACGAAGGACCATCTGTCCCTTGCTATGTGGTCGGTGGCACCTGAATCAATTATCCAAAATGGATTAGATTCCACAAGAAATATTGAACTAGAAACTTATATGTAACTATCATTACAAGTTACCTTGTCACCTTCATCCGTACAAGAACGGGCATATTGACCTAACTTGTTGCACTTGAAGCACTTGATCCTCTTCAAGTCTTTCTTCTTGTGCTATTTCTTGTGTCCACCCTTATGTTTGGGTTTCTTGGTAGACTCAGGTTGCTTATTACGTTCATTAGTAAACTTTGAACGATCTTTCCGTTTCTTTCCCCCGTGTGAGGAACTAGCAACCATGTGCACTTCTGCACTAGGCTTGGCGGCCGCAAGCCGCTCTTCCTCTAACTCGAGGTGCTTTGAAACATCGCTAAAGTTCTTGATGCTCTCATTATGAGTGAGATGCATCTTCATTTGGTCCCACCCATTTGGTAGGGAACGTATGACTGCTTGGATTTGTTACTCATCAGTGAGCACATGACCTGCATCCTTTAACTCTGAGATCAGATTCGCCATATGTCGCAGATGTTTCCCCATGGAATGATTTGGACGTTTCTTGTATGAATCAAATCTTATAGTTAAAGAACGAAGTTTAGACACCGAGGTGCCACCAAACTTCTCCTCAAGCTTGGACCATATGTCCATGGCTAGGTCATGCTCTCGGAAAATGCGCATTATGTCATCGGCCATACTGGACAATAACGTAATGCGAGCTATCTTGTTCTTCCGAGACCAAGCATCAAAAGCTTCCTTGTCTCGTCTGTGTTGGGCCGTAGTGCCCAACTCGGGTTCAATCATTACGTTCTTTAGAGTTTCGAGCACTTCTTGCTCCTCTAGAACGTATTGTATCTTAATGGACCATAGTTTGAAATTATCGCCGTTGAGTTTTTCACCTCTGTTTAACTCAGCGACGATGTTCTTTGAAGCGGAAGACATTTTAACTTTAAAATGCTGCAAAAGACACAAAACCGAAGGTTCGATCAAAAAACATTGCATAAAAAATTCTTATACATAGATATCACTCCCACTTGGAATATCCCACTTGGAATGATATTATTACATTTGATAAGTTACTTTCGAAAAATATTGAAGATGTTGTTCTAGAATCGAAAAGGTCTCTATGATTCTAATCACCATCTAGAACAACTTTCAATATTTCCCCCTCACTTATCAAACGATAGTACTCTTATAGTACTTCGCAGCGGAAAAGCGTTTTTGAAAACGTATTTTTCAAAAAAAAATATATTTCAACCTAGTACCCTTATGATACTAGCGAAATATTCGGTAATCCCTGGCCATTGCCGGGATGAGCCGTAGCCGTGCCAAGGCAGGATCCCCCCTTGGGGATTTTTCTGCAAGCCATCGTCGCCGGCTCCCATATGGATCCATGCACTCCCCTTCTGCAAGGGAATTTACCGCAGAGATCTGCCGTCGGCCCCGTATGGGCCGGCCATGCATGTCACATTCATGTAAGCTTCCCCCCGCAAATACAGGGTCAACCGGGGCTCGGCACTGGCCGAGGCCGGGGCCGGCAATGGCCGGGCACTGGCCTTGGCCAGGGCCGACAGGCCTCGGCCTGGCCCTGGCCACTGCCAGGGCCGGCCGTGGCCCCTGGCAGCAGCCAGGGCCGGCCTCGGCCAGGCCCTGGCCTCTGCCAGGGCCGGCCGTGGCCCCTGGCCTCTGCCAGGGCCGGCCGTGGCCCCTGGCCTGGCCCTGGCCCCCGGCCAGGGCCGACCAGGCCCTGGCCTAAGGCCAGGGCGCCGACCCTGGCCTCTGCCAGGGCCGGCCAGGGCCGGCCAAGCCCTGGCTTGAGGCCAGGGTGCCGGCCCTGGCCTCTGCCAGGGCCGACAGGGCCCTGGCCCCTGGCCAGGGCCGGCCAGGCCCTGGCCTGAGGCCAGGGCGCCGGCCCTGGCCTCTGCTAGGGCCGGCAGGGCCCTGGCTCCCAGCCAGGGCCCTCTGGCCCTGGCCGGCCAGAGCCGGCCAGGCCCTGGCCGGGGCCGGCCAGGGCCGACCATGGCCAGGGCCGGCCATGGCCGACCATGGCCAGGGCCAGCCAAGGCCCATATGGCCATGGCCGGCCACCCCCTTGCATGGGGTTGGCCGCACACCCCGCCGGAGGGGTGGCCGTGGATGTTATTGGCCGTAGCCAACCCCCTCCGCATGGGGAGGGGGGATGCATTGCCTTCATAGCCCATATGGCCATGGTGATCATGCACCAAAAATTTCATCTTCTTCGTTGAGAATAACCACCATCGTCTTCTCCGATGAAGCACCCGTTCGTCGAGAAAATGGTTTTGCTTCAATGGCCGTGTGCCAAAAATGAAGAGAACGCATTTTCAAGGCCGCAAACTTCACGCTCTACATGAAGAGAGTTCACATTCTCAATTGAATGGAGACTCAGCATCCATGAGGAGCGCGAGTTTGGCAAGATGAACGGTAAGTTCTTCCCGTCACGGAGAGTTCCTGCCATATCCGTAATGGCAGAAGACCCTAACGTGAAAAGAACAACTATTGCGATTCTCTCTGTCACGATGCGTTCCTACCATATCTATAATGGAAGGAGACTCATTCGTGAAAGAGACAACACCTCGTTCATCGGTGAGACCGGGGCGACGGTTAGACCGGGGCGAACCCGTATGGCTCTGATACCAATGTAGGATCCTATCAAAACAAGGACATTAGGATTGAATAATAAAGTAGAGACTTACGCTTGCGTACGTGGCACCGTAATCTCTGAACTTAGCCCTCGGATTCGCCACAACGGTCGGTACTTCGTTATGGAGTATCGAAGCAGCGTTTCACCGCCTAAATCTCTATTTAGAAGAGGATTTTAATGGAAGGGAGAAGAAGAACACAAGTTGCCTTATGCAAACTTATGGCATGGTTAGATTAGTGTAAATGCCTTACCCTTGGGTCCTATTTATAGGCTTTAGGGGTAGTTATTGTAGGAAATAACTAAATATAAGCTTATTAGCCTATATTAGCACATTTACTTATCCTCTTCTTCGTTCACTTATCAAGTGCCTTTATGCACTTATAAAGTGACTTTTTCCACTTATCAAGTGGTCCTTTTCACACGAGAAAAGGTTTCCTTCGCGCACGCTTTCGTGCACGCGACATATGAGGTCCGTATACCCTCATACATCCCCTCATGGGTGTATTCATGTCATCCATATCCAACAGATGGAACCTAGGTGTAGGTTACGGATGCGTCAATCTCATTATTGCATCTTCCCCATGCCAAAAAGAAATAAGCTCCATGATCCCAAAAACTCAAAAGAAAAGAAACATATATATCTTTGCATCTTTCTTTGGGATTGTTCTTGTGTATATAAAAAAGAGAAAAAGAGAAAAAGGGAAAGAAAGTTTCATTGTGTATACACAATCCCCCTATTTACTTCTTTCTTATTTTCATTTTTATATATGGAGCAACAAAAATTTGGGAAAAGTTTAAATTTTCTATTTTGATGCCACTGCGCTTATAGATAAGCTTGGGGGGAGGAGATCTAATGATGCGTGAGAGAGTGACTACTCATATGTGCATGACGACCTAAGCAAGGTAATTTCTGATACTTAGGGAGATGACTTTGAGTATAACGACATCTATGAGTTGAGAAATTGATATGCAATTCATGAAAACCACATCTTTATATTCTTATTGATTTGAATTGTGTGATATCTCTTATACTCCAAATAGAAGAAGCCAATTGAAAAGTGTGTTATCTATGATTATTTATATTGTTTTCTATGCCTTAGATGATATTTGATGCTAAGATGATTTCATATTTCATATGGTCCACGGTGTTCTTAGTTTTTCTATCAAGTGTACCCATATGAAATGATATCGAAATAAGAGCTTTAGTGATGTTTATATTCATTGTTGGTGCAATTTGAGTAAGCAAACCCGAGTTCTGAGAGAATGATCTAGCATTTCCCCTCTTCATATTCTTTCTCATCTATTTGATTTTTCTTTATTTTTATTCACTAAGTTCACTTTTAACTCATCTTCCTCGAGGACAAGTAAGAGGTAAGCTTGGAGGATTTTGATATGCTCATATTTTACACTTTATTTGTGCATTTTTCCAAGCCATAACGATTGCTCATATCACTATTTTAATGCTTAAACAACGATTTTACGATTTATTTCACTATTTCTTTGTTTCGTCCGATTTCAGGAATTATGGAGCAATCGGTAGTAATTTGGAGCTATAAGCGCTTACACACGTGTCGAATCATCAATCACGACGATATCAAAGAGTTAACGGTGATGGATTATGAGTAGAAGAGGAAGAAAGGCAAGAGAATCGAAAAGGAAGCGAGAATGAGGAGAAAAGACAAGAGAAACAGGCTACTCGGCCGAGTGACGCAGCTCACTCGACCGAGTGAAGCTGACACGTCCAATTCCAGCTTGAAGAATATCCACAATGTACTCGGCCGATTGGAAATTCCACTCGACCGAGTGGAGATAGGAAATTCAAAGAAATCCATTGGCAGATCTATGTTTTTTGGGGAGAATCTACAGTCTGTCCCACTCGACCAAGTGAGAAGCTCACTCGACCGAGTGAGTAGACCACTCGATCGAGTGGTCTGAACGTTCCAGAATGCAAAAATTCCCAATTTTTCGCGTCACTCGACCGAGTGAATAGTTCACTCTACCGAGTGCGCCGCCGACCCAGTTTCGAAACTAGGGGTTTGTAGCGATCCAGGGGCAAATCTGTCAGGACTTTTTGGACTTTTTGGGCGGCTATAAATACCCAGTTTTGCAGACAGCCCAAGGAGGGACTCTTTTGATTAATTTTCTTAGGAACAAATTTAGTTTTAGTTTTCTTTTGGTGAAAGGATTGGAGAGGAAGATCTAAATTTTCTTATTCTTTGGAGCTTGAACTCAATTGGTTTGTCTAAACTTTTGCAAGTTCATATTTTTATGATATATTTCTATTTAGATATGAGTTTTGTGATGAATTCTCTTGCACATCTTATTTCTATTTCTTTTTCTATGATGAATTGCGAGTAGTCTCTTTGCTCTAGGGCAAAGAGATGAACCCTATAAATTTAAGGTATGATATGTGAAATCTATTGAATACCCATGTTGCTAGACTTATTTAAGAGTTAGGTTGTGATTGATTTACTACGGATAGCTAGGGATTTCTATTGGACCTTGAGAGCTCGAGAGAGGATCTTGATCTATGGGAAACCCTAGATATTCGATTTAGATCTATAATCGAGATTCCCTAGAGTTGGTATGCGAGAGCAACCAAAACTAGCATCTTTATTATATTTCTATAATTATATTCATTTGTACGACAGTAAAACGGATACAAACTATCACGATCTAGATTCAAATTTAAGTTGCCCGAGAGTGAGCTTGAATTAGAATTTGATAATATTGTCAATCTTAATGCTAGTAGTTTAAACTAGACTTGCAAGAGAGCGATGCACTAGTTTAGATTACTATAGACTTGCGTAGAGCGAGAGCATGCATTCGTTCATAACAAGGTTACGACAAGTTCACCCTAAACCAAGAATAGTAATATGGAGATTCGTGGTCCACATTGATGCTTGAGATCCATAGTGGGGATTCCTAAGCCCTAGACAGTCTTATTAACTGAATTTACAAACAACACCTTACACGATTGTGACACCGACATTTCTTGACTATTACTTTACCTCTGCCTAGTAATCTATATAGATACCAATAGTTCATCCCCGTGATTCGACATCCGCTCACCACTTAACCGTGTGCTTGCGGTAAAACTACATTGTTTTCGAAGTTGTATTCCGGGACGACGAACATGGCTGCGTAACCGTTTTTGACGCAGACGCGTCTCTGTTGACGCCACCGCATCGTTGAACCCCCAAAAAGCCGCTTGCGCAAAGGATCGATATGACCGCATCGTTTCTTGATGTGGTGATGTCAGACCACTTGACCGTGGTAGTTAGGGCGAATCTGGGGGCTATTTTGGTCTTTTGGGCGTGCGTATACACGCTCCCATTCATCCTCCTGCGAGGGGGATCCTTCTTTTAGCCATTTTTCTGTATTTCCTAGGGTTTTGGGCTAGTTTGTAAGAATTCTAAACCTTGTTATTTTGTCATTTCCATTGTTCTAATCGCTTATTAGTGTAATAGATTAGATTTTCTTAATAGAAATTTTCTCCCATTGTTATTATTGTCTTGTTTTATCATCTATTGCTATTCTAATCCGAATCTATGGCTTTAGATGCTTACCCAGTGCTAGAAACCCCTTCTATTGCGATGGGTAGTGAGTAGTTTTCTTCTAGGGCAATGGGATGAACTCCATTGGATTAGGCCATGGGTTGAACCAACTAATTGATTTAATTGCTGGGCTAGTTGAGATTAGGGGTATATTGGGACGATTATTATAGTCGTAGATTCGACCCCTCCCTTCGGGGTGATCAGATTGGCCGCCGACCAAAAGCTGGGACCGATCCGGTGATCATATCCCTACGATGATACACACTATCGGTGTGAATGACCACCAATGGGCATCGATTAAGAGCTCTCCCAATGTAGGTCTAATCCCTGAACGCCACTGTGGGTGGGAGAAAGATTGGAGATATTCACCGAGCGTAATGCGCCCAACGTACACCTCTGCATCAAAGACCACTGATATCGGTGTAAGTTGGGTTGGCCTATCATTGCATCGCGACAGTGGGGGGTAGGACATGACATAAGAGAATAACCTATCATGTGTCATGACAGTGGGAGATAGGCGAATGCCCTTAGGTCACACGACCTCTCCCGAGTCCCAATAAACCCAGCAACTGGTTGATTACTAGTTTAACCCTAACCCTTGTTCAATGTGGGGATTGCCCATGCCCTATGGCTTTCACCCCTAGATCACAGTCTTTCTACCATTCACCAACCAATCACCGACACTATCGCGTAGCTTTCATTCAAGGACCCATAAAACTGATACTTTTTGACCGCCTCCTCGTGTTCGACCCGTAAGCGACTTCACACGACCCGTGCGCTACGGTTTTATTAGCATCGACCCTGTGTGGGGCGATCAGCTTTTTGGCATCGTTGCCGGGAGGCACAAATTGATATTGGTTTTAGTCTTTGTCGAGAGACTACATTTTTTTTCTTTTTCTTCTTTTGTTCATATTTCCTTTTTCATCGCCTCTTGGTGCTTTTGACGGTTCCTTTTGGTGTAGACCTTTTTGCATGCATAAGAGATCTCAAGGCATAACGGACTTACATCTACTAGACACAGAGATTGAAGCTACCGCAAGAAGGTATAACACCGAGAGGAGGAGCAGACAAGCCCTCGAGACGATGTATGATATACTTAACGCCGAGAATGGTTCGCAACCGTCGCCGTCGCAGCCACCACCGGCTAGGTCACTCCTCGACTACTCAATGCCCTACAATAGATCGACCTCTAGCATTCAAAGGCTGGCGATGGAGCCAGATAACTTCAAACTCAAACCATCTTGGTTGATTTCGTGCAAAGGGACCAATTCTCAGGGGCCCCGGTAGAGAACCCGAATGACCATCTTAACACCTTCTTGGAAAAGATGGATACACTGAAGATTAATGGCGTCACCAATGACGCCATCAGGCTAAGACTTTTTCATGTCTCTCTTAAGGATAAAGACAAGGATTGGCTTAGGAGTCACAGTCCCAACACATTTACTATGGGGGACATTTTATCTCTTGCATTTCTGACAAATTACTTTCCTCATGGGAAAACTACCAAGCTGCACAACGAAATCACCAAATTTAAGCATTCGAAGCAAGAGTCTTTATATGAAGCTTGGGAGAGGTTTATGGATCTCCAAAGAGTCTTCCCCCACCACGATGTACTGGATAGGCTACTTATTCAGGCCTTCTATAATGGGCTAACACCCCAAGTAAGGATGTTCGTAGATGCTGTCGCTAATGGCGCCATAATGAGCAAGACCCTGGCTGAAGTAAAGAGATTGCTAGAAGCCATGACTGAGAACAATGACTCCTGGAGCAACGATAAAAGCACCTCCTCGAGGGGAGGAAAGTATGAAGTCGACGAGGTATCATTACTTTCAGCTAAGTTTGATGCCTTAACTAAATAGCTTTCCCTTATTGGACTCGGTGCTGCTAAATCACCCACGACGGTAGTTTGCGAAGTTTGTGGTGTGCATTGGCACCAGAGCGCTGAATGTTCATCACCCATGGCGGCGCCTCCGGATATGACTATCGAACAAGCAAATGCTTTATATGGGAACAATCCGAGGCCATCGAGGAACTCGTATTCTGGTACATATAATCAAGGGTGGAAGAATCACTCCAATTTCTCTTACCGGGCCCCGGGATTACAAGCTCCCCCACCATACCCTCAGTAGCCTCAAGAGTTTTAGCCTCCACCTCCTCAAGGCCAATTTCAGGATTTCAATCAGAGGCCTCCCGTGAACGCACCCTCGGTCAAAAGTCAAGCCTGGAATTGCTAATCAAGAGTCACATCCGGACTTAAGGCCAAAGAAATGACTACTTTCAAAACTCTATCCAGCAGTTAATGACGACGACGCTACAACTTGAATATACCTCACAGTAGCTAGCGACGGGCCAGAAGTCCATGTAGACCACGATGACACAGGGGCGCAATGGCTCTCCCAGCTCTCCAAGGCACAAGGGAAGTTGTCAGGTGATCACTCCTTATTTTACACCCTTTTTCTGCATGTTTGCATGCCATTTAGATCGCCCAAATCATGTTTTTCACGATATATCGACGATATTGCGATGCTTTTCACGATTTGTTGTTTTTGTCGCATTTCAGGTGATTTGGCGCGATTTGGAGTGATCTTGAGATGCGCTTACCCTAGACGGTCACCAACGACCTCCCCGAGGGGTATTTTGCTGTTGAAGAGGAGCGGAAGAAGAATGGACGTCGCAGGAGCGACGAGGAGGCCAAAACAAGCAGATTGGGCACTTTTTGTGTCCCACTCGGCCGAGTGGAGGAGCCACTCGGCCGACCAGCGAGACACTGCTCGGCCGACTAGTTCAGACACGATTTCTATGTGCACTCGGCCGAGCACCGAAGACCACATCGGCCGAGTGACGAGACCACGTCCGCCCGAGTGGCGCCCATACGAAGCCCTTCCAAAACATCCAAGTTACTGTTTTTCGGCTGCCTGAACTTCAGAAGACCCACTCGACCGAGTGGTTAATCCCGTCCGCCCGAGTACTATGAAGCCATCGGCCGAGTGACGACAACTCACTCGGCCGAGCAGCCCCCGAAGTAGAGACCCCTGAAAGCCCCGACTAACTAGAAAATTACAGGGTTTCTCACTCGGCCGAGCGACATTTGTCACTCGGCCAAGTGCGATGCGCTGCCTGTAGCGAAAACTGCGGAAAACAGGCTGTGCAGGGGTATTTTGGTCACAGTTTTTGGACGATTTTGAGGGCTATTTAAACCCTGTTTTTACCCTAGTTTTAGGGCCTCTCTCTTAGATTTTTTTTGCAGCTTTTTAGATTAGTTTTTAGCTTTATTCTTGTGATTGGAGAGGAGAAAAAGATTGGAATTTTGTTGGATTAATTGAAGAACTCCATTGGTTTGCATCTCTTTTCCTTAAAAATTCTATTTTTATTGTTTATCTCAATATTGTGATGAATTCTATTGCTTATTTCAACGATTATTTTTGTGATCTTGCTATGATTTGTGAGTAGTCTCCACGTCTTGGGGCGTGGGGATGAACCCTACAAGCCCATTTTCATATTTGTGATAAATTGGTAGAAATTGTGCTAGAATTGTTATTAGGGATTAGATTGGGATCAATTTACTACGGATGGCTAGGTATTCATATCAATTGGGATTTGCAAGAGATTGGATCCCAGTTTGATAGGAAACCCTAGAAATCCGAATTGGGTTGGAGTCGGATTTTCAAAATATCGGTTTGCAAGAGATTGGACCGATACTAGGATTTCCGGTTGCAATTCCATGCCGATACTCGTTTGCAAGAGATTGGACGGGTAGGAACTATCCCAATCTAGGTCGTGGGCCGAGTTTGCAAGAGATTGGGCTCGGAGCGCGATTGAACGATGATGTTGATCCTAATGCTAGCTTCCCTAGGCTAGGGTTTGCAAGAGATTGGACCCAAACCTAGGATAGCTATAGACCGGCAACAGCGCGAGAGCGTGAGCTTGGTTCTACATTCAGTTGCAACTAGTTCATCCAAATTCTCATTCAAGCAATTTTGATACCGATAAACCGCATTTATGAAATACGGTGAGTAGCGGGGATTCCCCATTCCCTAGACGTTCTTTTGATTTGATATTTCCGCATTTTTGTCTGACGATTGTGACAGGATCGCCAAAGGCAAATTTCTCTCTTAAATAGCCAGGTTGATTTGAACAAGCACGGTCATTCGTCCTCCCTGTGTTCGATAACCCGCTTGCCGCTATACCGTGCGCTTGCGGTAAAACTACAACCGTTCTTCCGGGTGTACGCCCGGGGTCGATCAAGTTTTTGGCGCCGTTACCGGGGAGGCGATTGCGTTTGATCTTACCACCCCTAGCTACTACTTATTTTTTTTATTTTTCACTATTATCACCATTATTTCCATTTTTTTTATTTAACCCTTCCACGATACTAATCATCTCTTTGAAACTCTGTTTTCCCTGTGCATGTACACGAGATCTACGGCGGACCCCGAAGCTATATTGTTTGATCCAGAGATCGAACGTACCACGCGGAGACTTAGAGCGGAAAGGAGACAAAATCCGGAAGGGCGGTTTATGACCAACCCGGAAACTCCTGAACAATTGGCGGCAAGGATGGCGAGGCTAATTTCTATTCGCGATAGGCTTCGGCCTAAGACTTCTTCTACTACCTCATCCATTGCCATGCCGGAGTTAGCGGCTGACAAGAACTTCGAGCTAAAGACTGGATTGGTGGTTTTGATGCAACAAGACCCATTTCATGGGAACGCCCATGAGAACCCCCACTACCACATCCAATTATTCTTGTCAAAGTGCGCCACATTTCAGATGCCGGGGGTCTCCATCGATGCCATCAGACTGCGTCTCTTCCCTTTCACGCTAAAGGACAAGGCACTATACTGGTTGAGGACACAAGCTGAGGGTGTCTTCACCACTTTGGACGAGTTGGCGAGTGCATTTATTGACAAGTTCTATCCGCCTTCCAAGACGGTGAAGATCCGGAGCGCTCTCATGTCCTTCAAGCAAGGACCACAGGAGACGCTCTATGAAGCTTGGGAGCGTTTTAAGGATTTGCAGCATCAATGCCCGCATCATAGCATTGAAGACTGGGAGTTAGTTCATAGCTTCTACAACGGTCTCCAACCGGGGACCAAACAAATTATTGATGCCGCGGCGAATGGTGCTATCTTGTCAAAGACTCCCGAGGAAGCTACGGCCCTAATTGAGGAGATGGCCTCAAATAATCAACAATGGGGCGATGAGCGAGGACACTCTACGTCCTCCTTAAAGCCAACTAGCATCTACGAGGCGAAGGCCGTAGCGGAGCTTACGAGCAAGTTTGATTCTCTCCACAAGGTAGTGGAGAGATTGGAGAAGTTTATCACGGAGCCCCAAGGAGCCCCTTCTACCTCCGCTCCAACGAACCAAATGTGTGATTGGCAAGACCAATCTCAAGCCGTGTACTCGGGACGAGAGCAAGGAGAAGGATCCTTGGAGCAAGTACAATATGTTGCGGGGAACCAAGGATATTGGGCTAACCCGGCCGCAAGAAATCATCCCGGATTCTCTTACACCAACAATGAAGGAGTTTTGAACCCGCCACAACCGCCACCTCAACAAGCCCGACCACCACTACCACCCCAACAACGAAACTATCCACCGAGGGGGCCTACTCAACAAAATTTTCAACCAAAGCAACAAGTTCCACCATATAGGCCGCCCGGATACAATCAAGGGTGGAGGAATCAAAATCAAAACCCTCCACAAGCTCAACAACGATCCGACTTCGAAGCTAGAGTGGAGGCGTTCATGGTCGAGCAAAATAAGGTCAATGCTACATTAAAGGCGGGGCAAGACTCTCTTAATACCGTTGTGGCTCAAATATCGGAGCAATTAACGTTGCTAAATCGGAACACTCAACGATTGCCGGCGCAACCCGAGCAAAACCCACGGAGCAACACCGGCCACATCAATGCCGTAGTTGCCGTTACCACTAGAGGCGGAAAGGATACCACCCCCGCCATGATTCCTACCGAGGAGCCCGTGGAGGAAAGCTTGGAGCCAATTGAGCCAATAGTTGAAGTTGAAAAGGAGAAGGAGCCACAAGACAAGGAGAAATCTAGAGCGGAACAATTGATTGAGGAAAGGCGCTTCATGCCACCGGTCCCATTTCCCCAAAGGCTTGCTAGAGCGAAAATGGAGAAAAGGCTAGCGAAGTTTCTCGAGTATCTTAGAGGAGTTAGCCTTAACATTCCCTTCCTCGACGCCATCGTGGAAATCCCCACATATGCTAAATTCTTAAAGGACTTGATCTCGGGGAGAAAGAGGAAGGAGAAGATCATGCTAGCCGAGGAGGGCTCTTGGTTCACCAAGAGAGAGAAGGAGCCGGCAAAATTTAAAGATCCGGGGAGTTTTCGGATTCCTTGCACCTTGGGCGGCGTCCCTCTTCAAAAGGCGTTGGTTGATCTAGGGGCTAGTGTGAGCCTCATGCCTCTCTCCATGTTCTTAAGGCTAAACACCGGGACAAAGTTGAAACCCACCGACATGTGCATTCAATTAGCCGATGGACGGATAACAAGGCCGGTGGGGATCGCCGAAGACATCCCGCTACAAGTCCCGGGGGGAATATGTTTGCCATGTGACTTCGTGATCATGGACGTTAAGGAGGAGGGAGATACTTCATTGATACTTGGACGCCCGTTCCTCGCCACCGCCGGAGTGATTGTCGACGTGCGCGAAGGTACCCTAACTTTAAATGTCGGCAACATCGAGGTGGAGCTTCACATTCCTAAGGCTATGAAGCACATGCCTTACCACGAGGAGCTTGATTACATGGACCTTCTTGATGAGGTAATTGAGGAGGCGATCCCCCACTCTATTGGCACTCTATTCGATGAAGATTTCAAGGAAGGCCCGGATTTAGGCCAAAATGAGAAGAAAGATGATTCCCCCGACCTCTCCACTGAAGATGATGAAGGCGACGCTGATGTCGCAAGGATTCGAGAGCTCTGCAAGCTCTCGAAAATAAAGTCTCCAAAGAAAGCTCCTCCGGTACGGAAATTGGCATCACCGGTGAAGCCGTTGACCGGAGCAAATGCTAGCTTGGGGGAGCCCCCCCAACACTATTCGAGATGGGAGACCACCGAGGGAGAACACGCCGCCACGTCCAAATCCAAGCGCGCTCCCCGGAAAGTTTGATGGGTGCATCTCATATGCACCAAACATCCCGCATTGATTGAAAATTATAGGGGGTCGAGCTCATGACCTTAAACGAGCGCTTGTCGGGAGGCAACCCGACGGTTTTTGCTTTATTTTCATTTTTTCTTTATTTTCGTTTTAGGAATTTTTAGTGTTTTGAGTCGTTCGCCCAAAAATTTTGTGATAACGGGTCCTATTTTTCTTGACAGGAGAGGAGATACGTAGATCCATCATGAGGAGGATGAACGAGACGACGAGGAGCGCCCCAAGAAGGCGCTCGACGCTTAGGAGGAAGATGGAATCGACTGGAGGAAGAAAGACGGAGTTTAGAGCCCAAACGAAGACAAACAGCAGAACACAAGGCTCACTCGGCCGAGCATACTAGTCACTCGGCCGAGTACAAAAGTTCGTCCGGCCGAGCCGCTCACGAACGAGGGAAGTCTGCTGTACCCAACTCTCTGTTTATTTTCCTGATTCCAATATAACTGCTACTCGGCTGAGTATTGATCACTCCATATTTTACACCTTTTTCTGCATATTTGCATACCGTTTTGATCGCCCATATCACGCTTTTCACGATTATTCGACAATATTGCGATACTTTTCACTATTTCTTGTTTTTGTCGTATTTCAGGAAATATGGAGCGATTTGGATCGATTGTGAGATCAAGAGGATTTGCACCCACTCCGGAGTGTCAACCATGGCCCTTTTGAGGGTTATTCTGCAATGGAAGAGGAGTGGAAGAAGAAAGAACGTCGTAGGAGCGACGTGGGAGCGAAAAGATGAAGATTGGGCATTTTCAGCATGCCACTCGGCCGAGTGAAGGAGTCACTCGGCCGAGCATTGAGACCCCGCTCGGCCGGCCAGATCGGACACACAACAGAGATGTATCGGCATGCACTCGGCCGAGCATCGCATGCCGACTCGGCCGAGTGAGGAGACTCCGTCCGTCCGAGTGGCACCCAGACGACGGCAAGCCAAAATGTCCAACTTACTGTAATCCGTCAGTCTGCCCCAGAATCCCAACTCGGCCGAGTGACGAAAGCCGTCCGCCCGAGTACCAAATGCCCCTCGGCCGAGTGACATTTGCCACTCGACCGAGTGAAGCGGAGGACACGAAGCGCCCAGATTTTCAGACATCCTCCAACTCTTTTGAAATCTTCTATCATTCCAGTGGGTTAATTATTTTTCTCATATTTTTTATGGATAGTAGACTTCATGACGATTCTAACGCCACCAAGAACGCGCAAATCGGAGGTCGGATGAAATATGGGGAATTTCTGCAAGTCGATGCTGCAGTGCTGGAATTTGCATGTCAGTGTCACTCGGCCGAGTGACATTTCCACTCGGCCGAGTGACCAGTTTTTGACAGTTTTTGACAGTTTTGACAGAGTGCTGTTTTCTGGAGTTTCTGCAGGAAAGTTCACTCGACCGAGTGAGATTTCCACTCGACCGAGTGAGCTGTCCACTCGACCGAGTGAGATTTCCACTCGACCGAGTGAGATTTCCACTCGGCCGAGTCGTAACTGGCGCAGATTTCTGGGCACGCGCAGATTCAGTTTTGGGCCCGATTTTCAGGGGCTTTTTAGGCAGTTTTGCTAGGGTTTTTGGGAGAGTATTTAAGGGTTTTGTAGCCACCATTAGAGGGGATCCCCCATTGTGTTTTCTTAGCCCCCATATGTTTTTCTTAGGATTATTTTAGAGGTTAGGCCATGCCCTAGGCCCCCTCTTGGATCTAAAAGCTTGTATTTTGGATTGAAGATCTTCATCAAGCTAAGTATTTTCTTCTTTTTGTTTGAATCTTTGTTTTTCTATCTTTTTTGTATGCAAGCAATGAATTCTATTGATTCTCATATCCTTGTTGCTATGCTAGAGTAGATTTGTTGTTCTAGGGTTTGGGGATGAACCCTATGGATCTAATTTCATATTTGTGATGAATGAATTTCCAAATTGCTAGAATTGCTAGGAGGTTAGGTTGTGATTGATTTACTACGGATAGCTAGGGGTTTCCATCGATTTGGGATTTGCAAGAGATTGGATTCTAATCGATGGGAAGGCCTAGATATTCGATTTAGGTTTACAATTGGGTTTCTCTAGATTTGGTTTGCAAGAGATTGGACCAAAGCTAGGATTTTTAATTGTAAATCTATACACATATTCGTTTGCAAGAGATTGGACGAATACGAACTATCACAACCTAGATCGTAACTCGAGTTTGCACGAGAGTGGGCTCGAGGAGCGATTGGACGATGATGTCGATCCTCATGCTAGTGGCTTAGGTTAGGGTTTGCAAGAGATTGGGCCCTAACCTAGGTTTGCTATAGACCGGCAATAGCGCGAGAGCGTGAGCTTGGTTCTCCATTAAGTTGCGACTAGTTCACCTCAACGCAAGTCTAGTAATATTGAGATTCACTATTCACAATGATGCATGACGGTCCGTAGTGGGGATTCCTAGCCCTAGACGTCTTTATTTGATTTTATATCCCATACTTTGCCCGACGATTGTGACAGGATCGCCGCAAGGCAAATTCCCTCTTTTATTATATTGTATTTGAATCGATATTTGACCGATTTCTTTATCACCGACACCGACATCCACCACCATTTCCATTATATCATACCATAGCCATCTCCACCAATAAAACATTCGTAGTCAAACCAACCTAGGATAGATTGGAGCCAACACCACCTCCTCGTGTTCGATACCCGCTCGCCACTACGCCGTGCGCTTGCGGTAAAACTACAACCGTCGCCTCGGGTGTGTATCCGGGGCGCGACCAAGTTTTTGGCGCCGTTGCCGGGGAGGTGTTTTCCGTTGGTGCCAATTTGTCACAATTAGGTTGATTAGACTACGAAAAAAATAAATAAATAAAAAGGAAATTTTCACCCCTGCCACCATTATTATTATTTCTATATTCTTTTGTGCCACTGATATCTTTTCTCCAGGTATTTATCTTTGTTGATCAGGTGCTATGGATTATACTACGTGGACCACAGATTTTGATCAGAATGCTCAGACAGGAGATTACTATTTTGATCAGAGTGCTCAGATGGGAGAATACTATTATGATCAGAGTGCTCAGATGGGAGAATACTATTTTGATCAGAGTGCTCAGATGGGCGAATACCTTTTTGAGGAGATGCACTGGCCCGAGCTTGATGAGAGACAAAGGATCTTTTTTGATGAGATGCATGCACACCAAGTTGAAGTGCAAGCCGGGCTTGAAAAGGGTAACCTTCTATTGGAACGGGTGAAGAGGCAACTTGAAAAGAATATGCTCATGCTTAAGGTTGAAGGGATTTCCAAAGATATCAGTTCTGCTTCTTCATTTTATGGGCAAGAAGCATCGCCAGACTTACTACCAGAGCCAGAATCTGCCGTCGTCGATCCCACTTCCTACGATACATCTATTGCATATGAAGAGTGGATGGACGAAGAGGCAGTGAAGGAAGCAGAAACTGAGTCATATGCGCAGCCAGAGGAGGACGCATTTCAGAGATTATTGGAGGGCCTCTTGGAGTCAGTGCAGTTCACCGGTTCAGAGAGCATTACAGCAGGTGATGCATTTGAGCTACTATTTGCAGATTTTGTTATGAACCGTGTTTCAGATACAGGAACAATTGAGGAGGACATCCATGTCAGTCTTGAGGGGGATAGACTATATTTTCGGATTGCTTGCAGGCATTCCCCTCCACATGATACATCCCCACAAGTTGACACACCTGAGCAGCCAGCATCACCATCCCAGAGAGAGCCTACATTGATAGTTGATGAGAAGGCAAATGAGCACACTATCGAGCCAGAGCATGCTTTTGAGGAGGCCTTACGCACAGAGCCAGAACTTATCACCGAGGAGGTCGTGCATCAGGACGAGAACACATCCATTCATGAGGATCCCGAGCACTATCCTCCTCCATTAGAGCTTCCGCAGCCACCTCATCCTCCCACTGACGCAGAGGACTACCCCACAGAGCTTTTGGCCCCCCTTCAGGGAGATCTCTTTACTCCCTCGCCCTTTATCTTTGATTTCCCTCCCGTGTATGATGTTTTTTATGATTCATCGTGCCTTTTGCAGGATTCATGTACATACGATCAAGAGGTACGATGGGACGTATATGAGGAGGAGAGCGAGGAGTTAGCACCCATGGACACATATGAATATGATCAAGGGGTGCACTGGGATGAGTCCGACGATGATGAGGAGCATCTTGATGGGGTCCACACCGATGATCTAGATTTACCTGAGCAGCATAGAGAAGACACCGTGGAGACAGCTATCACGACACGTGAGGATATTGGATTATTTCCAGGGAAGTATCGTCCACCACTATTTATTTCATATATTTCTATTGACGATCCTCTTTGGAATACTTTTATTATGAGGGTGAAATTTTTGCAGCAAACTGATGCATCCTATTCTCTGCAGGGTACATGTGGAGTCCTTGTGGGAATGCTGGAGGATGCATTGCTAGAGTTCGTTGGTGTCCGTGGACATGTGCGCCTGGCAGAGCCACGGAAAGAGCAGTTGGAGCAGTTGCCTGCACCGGCAAAGATACTGGATCCGCCTTTTGCTATAGGTGATATCAATCCAGTAGTGTAGAAATTTTTATGCTTTCAATAAACCCGAATCCTCTCGACAGTGAGGGGACCGTATAGATTTGTTGAATAAATATCACCTC
Organism: Scilla litardierei; assembly: GCA_030789695.1. Classification (NCBI taxonomy): domain Eukaryota; kingdom Viridiplantae; phylum Streptophyta; class Magnoliopsida; order Asparagales; family Asparagaceae; genus Scilla; species Scilla litardierei. The sequence goes on along the minus strand of CM061142.1, from coordinate 585,502,890 downwards.
TTATGACGGCAACAAAAATTTTTACACCCCAAACCCATTATATATATTAATTGCCCACTTCATATTTTGATGTGTCACATCCTTTTGCTCACCACCATCGAGCATTTCTTTCAAGTGAAACCTTACTTTCTTATTCGTTTGACTTGATCACGCTTTGCAAAGCCGTGACATTTTTGATTGAGTCATTTGAATAGGATTGTTTGGTATAAGCTTGGGGGAAAGCGCTCTCATGCATCATTGTATGTGCATGTAGTTGCATTAGGATTTCATGTCATTCATTTCATCATTTTTCATTCACCTCCCTCATATTTATCGTTGTTCCTCATATTTTTCCTTTTATGATCACATTGAGGACAATGTAAAGTTTAAGCTTGGGGGAGTGCATTTCCATGCCATTTAGATGCATTAGTTGCATTTTTACTTTATTTTAGGGGTTTTAAAATTTTTCAAAATTTTTGCATCATCTTTTTGAATTTTCCATCTTATTTTCCTTTTATGTGTGTTCATGCATCATGTTGTGTGCTTGTTTTTCTTTTCTTTCCTCTCTTTTATTTTTTCTTATTTCTTTATTTTCCTTTCTCTTCTTTCGCTAGATGAGTTTTGTATGATGATATCTCTTATTGCTTTAGCAACCATCACGATGCTTATTATTCCTTGCCATGCTACTTAGAGTATTCCATAGTCTTGCTATTCACATGTTCTTGCAAATCTATTTCTTTTGATGATTCCTCTAAGTGATCGCATGATATTCATTGAAACTGAATGTATGGATTAGTGTTTGGTATGCTTTTGTTGGAAATGCACCAAGATTCACGCATCATTAGTATATCTGAAGCATCAGTTTTATTGTCTTATTCACCTTCTGTTGCATGCTTGATATGATTGTGCGCTTTACCGCTTGACTTCACTTTTTATTGAGATGATTGAGAATATCCATGCTTACATATGAGTTTTAGTTGAAGTATTATTTTATTGAACCGTTCGTGCACATCTTAGAGTGAACCGAGTGTGACATTATTTCTTTCTCCACATATATCTTTTTATTCTCTACATGTCACTTGGGTTCACATCCTAAAGCTACTTATATCGCATCTATTTCCCAAAATTCACCACAAAAGAAAAGGTTAGCTCCAAAAAGTCCAAAAAGCCAAAAAGGAGCCAAAATCCAAAAGTACAAATCATATAGCTCCTACAAAAATCCAAATAGAAAAATGAGAAACAAATAGTTCAAAAAGAAAAAGAAAAGAAAAATGTTTCTCTATCTTATTATTGGAGCCACAAAATACTTGGGAAAACCAAGGCAAAAATCCCATTTTCCACTATCATATTCCTTTAGATGCGATGCCTCAAGCTAAGCTTGGGGGGGGGGGGGGGGGGTGAATTCATTTGACCATATGAGTGAGTATGACATTAGAGTGGAGACGTGCATGAATGGGAATATTCGATAATGCTTAGACTTTGCAAAATATATTAGATATGGAGATTTTTCATGATTTGAAATAAATATGTGAATGCCATGACTCTTATTCTATTCTCTATTGCATGCTTGGTGTGTATCTTATATGCTTCATTTATAACTTTTGATTGAAAAGTGCATTGCCAACATTTGTATATTAAATCCTATGAAATGCGTGACGTGGATATGAATTGATTGTATGAATTTAGAGAATCCCTTTTGTTGTTCTTAAAAGCTTGCAAGTACCATGTTTATGTAAGATATGAAATCCTTATAGCATGTGATTCGTATTTTCCAAGTTATCGTGATGTGTAGCTTATGGCTTGAGATCTGAGAGAATAATCTAGCAACCACTTCCACCTCGTGTTCTTTCTTTTTCTTTCGTTTCATTTTCTTTATTTTCATCTCCCGAGTTCGTCTCTCTACTTATCTTCCTCAAGGACGAGTAAGAGGTAAGCTTGGGGGATTTTGATCACTCCATATTTTACACCTTTTTTCTGCATATTTGCATACCGTTTTGATCACCCATATCACGCTTTTCACGATTATTCGACAATATTGCGATACTTTTCACTATTTCTTGTTTTTGTCGTATTTCAGGAAATATGGAGCGATTTGGATCGATTGTGAGATCAAGAGGATTTGCACCCACTCCGGAGTGTCAACCATGGCCCTTTTGAGGGTTATTCTGCAATGGAAGAGGAGTGGAAGAAGAAAGAACGTCGTAGGAGCGACGGGGGAGCGAAAAGATGAAGATTGGGCATTTTCAGCATGCCACTCGGCCGAGTGAAGGAGTCACTCGGCCGAGCATTGAGACCCCGCTCGGCCGGCCAGATCGGACACGCAACAGAGATGTATCGGCGTGCACTCGGCCGAGCATCGCATGCCGACTCGGCCGAGTGAGGAGACTCCGTCCGTCCGAGTGGCACCCAGACGACGGCAAGCCAAAATGTCCAACTTACTGTAATCCGTCAGTCTGCCCCAGAATCCCAACTCGGCCGAGTGACGAAAGCCGTCCGCCCGAGTACCAAATGCCCCTCGGCCGAGTGACATTTGCCACTCGACCGAGTGAAGCGGAGGACACGAAGCGCCCAGATTTTCAGACATCCTCCAACTCTTTTGAAATCTGCTATCATTCCAGTGGGTTAATTATTTTTCTCATATTTTTTATGGATAGTAGACTTCATGAAGATTCCAACGCCACCAAGAACGCGCAAATCGGAGGTCGGATGAAATATGGGGAATTTCTGCAAGTCGATGCTGCAGTGCTGGAATTTGCATGTCAGTGTCACTTGGCCGAGTGACATTTCCACTCGGCCGAGTGACCAGTTTTTGACAGTTTTTGACAGTTTTGACAGAGTGCTGTTTTCTGGAGTTTCTGCAGGAAAGTTCACTCGACCGAGTGAGATTTCCACTCGACCGAGTGAGCTGTCCACTCGACCGAGTGAGATTTCCACTCGACCGAGTGAGATTTCCACTCGGCCGAGTCGTAACTGGCGCAGATTTCTGGGCACGCGCAGATTCAGTTTTGGGCCCGATTTTCAGGGGCTTTTTAGGCAGTTTTGCTAGGGTTTTTGGGAGAGTATTTAAGGGGTTTGTAGCCACCATTAGAGGGGATCCCCCATTGTGTTTTCTTAGCCCCCATATGTTTTTCTTAGAATTATTTTAGAGGTTAGGCCATGCCCTAGGCCCCCTCTTGGATCTAAAAGCTTGTATTTTGGATTGAAGATCTTCATCAAGCTAAGTATTTTCTTCTTTTTGTTTGAATCTTTGTTTTTCTATCTTTTTTGTATGCAAGCAATGAATTCTATTGATTCTCATATCCTTGTTGCTATGCTAGAGTAGATTTGTTGTTCTAGGGTTTGGGGATGAACCCTATGGATCTAATTTCATATTTGTGATGAATGAATTTCCAAATTGCTAGAATTGCTAGGAGGTTAGGTTGTGATTGATTTACTACGGATAGCTAGGGGTTTCCATCGATTTGGGATTTGCAAGAGATTGGATTCTAATCGATGGGAAGGCCTAGATATTCGATTTAGGTTTACAATTGGGTTTCTCTAGATTTGGTTTGCAAGAGATTGGACCAAAGCTAGGATTTTTAATTGTAAATCTATACACATATTCGTTTGCAAGAGATTGGACGAATACGAACTATCACAACCTAGATCGTAACTCGAGTTTGCACGAGAGTGGGCTCGAGGAGCGATTGGACGATGATGTCGATCCTCATGCTAGTGGCTTAGGTTAGGGTTTGCAAGAGATTGGGCCCTAACCTAGGTTTGCTATAGACCGGCAATAGCGCGAGAGCGTGAGCTTGGTTCTCCATTAAGTTGCGACTAGTTCACCTCAACGCAAGTCTAGTAATATTGAGATTCACTATTCACAATGATGCATGACGGTCCATAGTGGGGATTCCCTAGCCCTAGACGTCTTTATTTGATTTTATATCCCATACTTTGCCCGACGATTGTGACAGGATCGCCGCAAGGCAAATTCCCTCTTTTATTATATTGTATTTGAATCGATATTTGACCGATTTCTTTATCACCGACACCGACATCCACCACCATTTCCATTATATCATACCATAGCCATCTCCACCAATAAAAAATTCGTAGTCAAACCAACCTAGGATAGATTGGAGCCAACACCACCTCCTCGTGTTCGATACCCGCTCGCCACTACGCCGTGCGCTTGCGGTAAAACTACAACCGTCGCCTCGGGTGTGTATCCGGGGCGCGACCAAGTATATATATTCACTCGGTCGAGTAAAACAGATACCCTCCTAGGGCGAGTCTTGCCGAGTAGCTTGAGTCACTCGGCCGAATGGACTTACTCCACTCGGCCGAGGCTGGCAAGGCCACTCGGCCGATGCGTAAGCGGGGAGGAATTTTCTATTGACCTTACTCGGCCGAGTGACCTAGTCACTCGGCCGAGTCGTAACTTCTGCTATATAAGGGGTCGAGGGGACACGTTTTTCGAAACGCTGAAACCGATCGCGCCCCTGACCTTTCAGCTTCCCTCGCCCGCTCGCACCCCCCTACTCGCCCGACCGCCGTTGCCACGCCGCCGCTCGGCCAGCCACCGCCGGCCGACCACTCGCCGCACTTCGCCCGAGTCGCCGCCGGCGGCCGTGTCTCCGGCCACCTCCGGTACCCCCCTATTTCGCCTTTTTCGCCTCTTTTTGAGTATTTTTTGAGGATCCATTTGCTAAACGACCCCCAAACCCAAATCAATTCCTATATCTATCTATGATACCCCTAATGCTCCATACGATTTGATTATTACCCGCTGATATCTCCATTTCACGCGCAGGTTGTTTTTGGGAGCTTAGGGGAGCCCAGGGGAGCTTCTCGGGACTGATTTGAGCTTCGTGGAGGCGCTGACTTCGCACGCTTCCATTGCTGAGCACTCGCGGTGTGTCTGGGTATACTCCTTCCACTCTTTTACACACACCGCACTTTTTACACTTTTCGGCGGCTCGGGGCCGATATGCCGCCCCGGACACGGCCGCGGTCGAAGAGAGCTTCCGCCAAGCGGAAGCGGTCGGATGATGCCGGCCCCTCCCACGAGTTGGAGGACTCTCCTCCACCGTCTCCCACACACGCCGTCCACCCAACACAGCCTGCAGGCCCCGCACACCCCGCACAGCCTGCAGTGCACCCACAGCCCGCACAGCCTCTCCCTGCCGCTGCACAGCCACCACCTCCGGCTCCACTGGTCGGGCCGCTCGGGATTACGTTCCGAGACGACGAACACCGTGCCGTCTTCGACCGTATCTCCCAGCGCTCGATCGTACCCTCCAGGTTTGCACACCTCGCTGACCTAGGACGCCTGGGGGTACTAGAGGGGATGCTCACGTTGTACGACAACGTGGGCTGGCGAGACTTTCTGCAGGTGTCGACGGATACGTTTACCCGCCCGACACTTGAGGTTCTGAGTTCGATCGCCCGGACCGATGAGGGATGCTCGTTTCGGTTCATGGATCGAGAGTGCCAGGTCACTCTCGATATGATGAGAGCGTTTTTCTCGTGGCCCGCTGTCCCCGGTGCCGATCGCGGTTACGGCCACACCCATATCCCCCCACCTTCCTTCGACGCCGGTGCCTTCTGGGTCCGGATTACGGGTCTTCACGCTGCCTTTGACCCTAGTAGGGCCAAGGCCTCAGCCATTGTCCATCCCTGCCTCCGCATTGCTCAGCGCCTTATGGCGACGACCTTTTTGGCCAGATATGAGCCGGGCACGATGTCTACGCCAGAGCTCTATATGCTCTACGCGATGACGCGTCCCAGAGCTCTATCTAGGGATGGCGATGAGCTTGTCCCTGCCGTCGTGATCGATATCGCGGCTTGGTTTTTAGACCGCATCATTGTATCGGTGGGCGCTCGCTCACCGATATGCTGCGGCGGCCTGATCACCTTGCTTGCTCTTATGACCGGCGAGGACTTCCCCGACGACTTGCGACGCGTCCCGGGCCCCACTTCTCTGTCGATAGATGTTATGGCCTGGATGAAGATGCTTCGTCCGCACGGTGAGCGTCTCTGGGTCTGGTTGCACGGCCCTTACGGGGCCGATTACATGATTCTCCCGAGCCCTGCTCGGACTCAGATTGCACCAGCCCACGTTGACTGGCTCCCTGCGATGGATGTTCTCATCCCCGCTGCTTACGTGCTCGAGGCCGAGGAGGCCGAGCAGGCCCACGCTGCCCCTGTAGACCCTGTTGCACACCCTGCCGAGCCTGCTGCCGAGCCTGTTGACCTAGTGGCCCCTCAGCCCATACCTGACGTTCACGCTGCTCCTGACACCTCTGTCGGTGTCGAGAGCACCTCAGCTGAGCCCACTTCCACCACTTCCGAGGCTGTCACCACCACTCCCACCACCACCACTGGCCCTCTGTCCGTCGAGCCTCTTTGCTCCGCACTCCCCGAGCGCCCTTCGACCTTTGTTGAGAGTGGAGAGCCCTCGTTTGCCACGGTCGTGGAGACCATGGCTAGCATGATCTCCGCTGGGGTTGAGCCTTTTGGTCCACACACTTCCACCCCAGCGGTAGTCACCTCTGTCTCCACCCCTGTTGTATTTTCCGAGAGCGTCGTGGCGTCTGTCCACACTTCTGTGCCACCGACCTCTCTGGCCGCCTCGCTGCCATTTTTGCACTCTTCTTTCGCTGCTGCTGCCTCCACTTCTCACCAGCCGGTGCCCCGGCCTCACACTGAGGCCAGGCCCACATTCGCAGGTGCATCACCTTTTGTTCCCTTCCCCGCTGAGCCAGTCACATACGCGACCCGAGTTCGCCAGCCACGCCCTGCACAGCCCTGCCCGGTGCGTCCCTCTGCACCACCTCCCCCTGACACTGTACTTCAGAGCATTCGTGCTCTAGAGGGGGCGGTGAGTGGCCTCAGAGGCGACCTTAGGACCCTGTCCTCCACCGTCTCTGTGATGGCTGGTCGCTTTGACCTGATCCCCCAGATCCATTACTGTCTCACCCAGGTTCTGGAGCGTCTCCCGCGCATACCCCCACCCACCCAGCAGGTTCCCGCCCACACTTTCACACACACCCGACCTGCTACCACTTCCACACCCGCACCCGCTCAGCGGCCTGTCCAGCCACCACCTCCGCCTCAGGACGGAGACGGTGCAGCACCACCTTCCTAGGCACCCTTGATGCCATCGATTCCTTTTGCCGTTGTGCTGCCCGTTTCTGCTGGGTCCTGATGCCTTTTTGTCCACCCCCCCTCACTTATTTTGGGATTCTCATTTTGCCGTATCTTTATATATCTTTTTGGGAGAGAGGGAGAGTTTTGGTGCCACCTTTATATCTGTATCACTCCTATCTTTGCATGCATCATGTCCGCATCATATGTTTCATTTATTTATTTTTATCCTTTTATTTTCCTTTGTTTTCATGCATGCATCCTCACCTGCCCCTCACATTTCTTGTCTCTCCGTGTGCCACACTTTGCACATTGAGGACACTGTGCCATTTAGCTTGGGGGAGTGAGTTCTCACGTTCTTTTTCGATTTGCCACCTATATTTTTAGTTTTTCACACCGTTTTTCACTTTTGCACTTATCTTTTATCATTCTTCTTTTATTTTGCCATGCATCACGTTTTTCTTATTTTTTCTGTGTGCCGCATTATAAATAGTTCTTTTTTTCCCTTTATCTTTATTTCTTTTTCATCTCATGCTAGAGATGACTTTTCTGTGATGATGATGACGTTGGATTTAGCTTACTCTATATGCATGCTATATTTGTCATGTCTTAGATTTTATTCTTGATATCATATGCTATGACTTGCCTTGCATTTAGAGATAGTAACCCACACCTTTTGCCACATGAAAATGGATGAAATTTTATTATTAGCTGAGTCTGAATATTCATATGTATGCTATCACAGAAAACACACCAAGATTCACGCATTGAATGCCTATATCTGGAGTACTGATTTCTTTTTCCTATATCACTTCTATATGCATGAATTGTACACTTCACTTCAGGATGATTGAATGATGTTAGCTATGATAAATCTTGATTAGTTAGCTTTTTTGTGATCGAAACTGAGTAGATTAGATTACCCTGCTGAAGTTGTCGTGCATGTCTTATAGAGTGAACCGAGAGTTATATCTATTTCTTTCTCCACAAATCTTAAACATCATTTCTCTACTTTTAAAATCATTGGTGAATCTCCCCTTAGCGATTCTATTTTATGGCATTTCCCCCGCTATTAATTCCTAGCTCCAATTTTCTTATTCAAAAAAAAATATTAATAAAAGAGAGAAGAATATTCCTGCATATCATTATCTCTCTTTGAGTTGGGATCGTTGAGTATATATGCTATTAAAAAAAAGAGAAAAAGAGGAAAAATCCTCAATAAAAGATCCCATCTCACTTACTTTCTTTCTTCTTTCTTCTTATTACATTTGGAGCTATATAAAAATGGGGATGTGAATATTTTTTATGCCACCACGCTTATAGATAAGCTTGGGGGAGGGGATCCATTGATGTGTGAGAGAGCGACTACTTGACGTTGCACGACAACCTAGGCTAAGTAATATTCTATACTCGGTGAGATTATTTCTAGCTTTACGAAATCCAGAAATCTAAGCCTAGCGTTCATTTCATGAAATCCATACTTTTCTATTCTCTCTATTCTATTGTGTGATACTCTTATACTCCTGATAGAAAGCATTCAATTGAAAAGTGTGTGATCTGTGATTTGTATACCGCTTTAAATGATTCAGACGATGTTAATTTTAGAATTATTCCGTTTTTCATGATTATATCGTTGTTCATGGGTTTTCCGTTTCTATTTGCACTACTATACCATGATATCAAAATAAAATCTTTTGACATGAGTTTTTCATTCGGTGCATGCTATATGAGTAAGTGAAACCCCCGTCCTGAGAAAAGGATCTAGTAGCCTACCTCTTCGCTTTTCTCTCTATTCTTTATTTCATTTCGTTTTTCACTCTTCTTCGTTTTTCATTTTTCGTTTTTCGCCGTTTTCGTTTTCCGAATCCACCGGGTTCGCCATTTACTTATCTTCCTCGAGGACGAGTAAGAGGCAAGCTTGGGGGATTTTGATCACTCCTTATTTTACACCCTTTTTCTGCATGTTTGCATGCCATTTAGATCGCCCAAATCATGTTTTTCACGATATATCGACGATATTGCGATGCTTTTCACGATTTGTTGTTTTTGTCGCATTTCAGGTGATTTGGCGCGATTTGGAGTGATCTCGAGATGCGCTTACCCTAGACGGTCACCAACGACCTCCCCGAGGGGTATTTTGCTGTTGAAGAGGAGCGGAAGAAGAATGGACGTCGCAGGAGCGACGAGGAGGCCAAAACAAGCAGATTGGGCATTTTTTGTGTCCCACTCGGCCGAGTGGAGGAGCCACTTGGCCGACCAGCGAGACACTGCTCGGCCGACCAGTTCAGACACGATTTCTATGTGCACTCGGCCGAGCACCGAAGACCACATCGGCCGAGTGACGAGACCACGTCCGCCCGAGTGGCGCCCAGACGAAGCCCTTCCAAAACATCCAAGTTACTGTTTTTCGGCTGCCTGAACTTGAGAAGACCCACTCGGCCGAGTGGTTAATCCCGTCCGCCCGAGTACTATGAAGCCATCGGCCGAGTGACGACAACTCACTCGGCCGAGCAGCCCCCGAAGTAGAGACCCCTGAAAGCCCCGACTTACTGGAAAATTACAGGGTTTCTGACTCGGCCGAGCGACATTTGTCACTCGGCCGAGTGCGATGCGCTGCCTGTAGCGAAAACTGCGGAAAACAGGCTGTGCATGGGTATTTTGGTCACAGTTTTTGGACGATTTTGAGGGCTATTTAAACCCTGTTTTTACCCTAGTTTTAGGGCCTCTCTCTTAGATTTTTTTTGCAGCTTTTTAGATTAGTTTTTAGCTTTATTCTTGTGATTGGAGAGGAGAAAAAGATTGGAATTTTGTTGGATTAATTGAAGAACTCCATTGGTTTGCATCTCTTTTCCTTAAAAATTCTATTTTTATTGTTTATCTCAATATTGTGATGAATTCTATTGCTTATTTCAACGATTATTTTTGTGATCTTGCTATGATTTGTGAGTAGTCTCCACGTCTTGGGGCGTGGGGATGAACCCTACAAGCCCATTTTCATATTTGTGATGAATTGGTAGAAATTGTGCTAGAATTGTTATTAGGGATTAGATTGGGATCAATTTACTACGGATGGCTAGGTATTCATATCAATTGGGATTTGCAAGAGATTGGATCCCAATTTGATAGGAAACCCTAGAAATCCGAATTGGGTTGGAGTCGTATTTTCGAAATATCGGTTTGCAAGAGATTGGACCGATACTAGGATTTCCGGTTGCAATTCCATGCCGATACTCGTTTGCAAGAGATTGGACGGGTAGGAACTATCCCAATCTAGGTCGTGGGCCGAGTTTGCAAGAGATTGGGCTCAGAGCGCGATTGAACGATGATGTTGATCCTAATGCTAGCTTCCATAGGCTAGGGTTTGCAAGAGATTGGACCCAAACCTAGGATAGCTATAGACCGGCAACAGCGCGAGAGCGTGAGCTTGGTTCTACATTCAGTTGCAACTAGTTCATCCAAATTCTCATTCAAGCAATTTTGATACCGATAAACCGCATTTATGAAATACGGTGAGTAGCGGGGATTCCCCATTCCCTAGACGTTCTTTTGATTTGATATTTCCGCATTTTTGTCTGACGATTGTGACAGGATCGCCAAAGGCAAATTTCTCTCTTAAATAGCCAGGTTGATTTGAACAAGCACGGTCATTCGTCCTCCCTGTGTTCGATAACCCGCTTGCCGCTATACCGTGCGCTTGCGGTAAAACTACAACCGTTCTTCCGGGTGTACGCCCGGGGTCGATCATCGGGGCAAACAGAAGAAACCCCCCGAGGCAATGTGAATGTGACCGGCGCCCCGTTTACGGTATGGACGCGGTGTCGTTTTACCGCAAGTGCACAGTTAGTGTAGGGTGTGGGTTTATCGAACTCAGGGAGGTGGATGGCTTGAGTGGCTACTAGCCTCGCCTAGGTTGTGTGCTAGCTACGCGGATGATATGGGTGAAGTGTAGAAATAAAAGAAAGAAATGAAAATGACACAAAATGAATCCCCGCTAACACGGGCTAGAGCACTCATGACACTTGGCATTTGACTTGATCCAGGGTGAGACATTGCCCCAAAAGGTGGTACCTAGCGTCCATGGCCCGATATTTCGATCGGTGCCAAGCACACTAGGCCTACCCAGTTCCGGACGGTGGGCACTCCCGTGTCTATTAACACCTTCCGCAACCGGGAGCATTAAGGCCACAATGATATCTCCCAACACTTCGTCCAAGCCGCTCCCGCGCGCGAGGACTCGATGTCAACGCTCGGGGCGTGAGCTATGGCTAGGGAGTCAATCGCCAAGTTTATTCCCCCTTGGCCCGACGGTCAGAGGCGGTCTTTCTCCCGCCAATGACAATGAAACACCCCCGCGTAACCCTAATGGCCAAATAGGTCAAATGTGATTTCTAGCAATACATCGAAGCAGATCTTGACAGGACAAGCACCGAACCCCAATCCCCAACACATCAAGTGTGTCGTCGTACGAATTGGACCCAGATTGGTAGAAATCCCCATTGACGCATTTCATCGAACACATGCCATGCAACCAAGTCAAATGAAAACAACCAAGCATCAATCCTACCCTAACCCGTATTAGGGTTCATCAATACTACTCCATGATGAGAGACATGTAAACAAACAACACAAAAGACATATAAACTTTCACCATCAAGCAAAATAAACACAATACAAACAATGGAGAAAAAGAGAGGAAAATACTTATCTTGAGTTGAATCGTCAATCCAATACAAGACTTATTGAACAAAAGACCTAATCTAAACTAACCTAGAACTCACAAGAGAAGGGGGGGCAAAAAGCCCTAAAAACTCCAAGAGATCCCCCCTCAAGTCGGCCAGCCTCGTGTATTTATATCCCCACTTCGAAACCCTAATGGTTCGGGTCCAAACCCACAGGAAAAACGCCACCCGATCGGTTGACAAGTCAAACGATCGGGTGATCTGTTACAAATAATAAACAGAAAACTGGGGAGTTTCACCCGGTCATATGAACCGGTCGGTTGAGTTCTTGGAGTGACCGGTTGGATCTTGGCGCCATCGGGTGAAGGGATCGGTTGGGTGCCCGTGTCTCGGCTCCTCAGCATCAGCTACAGATGAACCGATCGGGTGAGAGTCACCCGATCGGTTGGAATTTGGCTTGAAAAGACAGAGAATCAGCCCCGTTTGAACCGGCCTGTGAACCGGTCGGGTGACATTCACTTGAGCTCCGGCTGAGACCGGGTGGTGCACGCGTGCATCACCCGATCGGTTGGAGATGACCAACCGACCGGGTGAGGGGCTGAAAGATGTAATCTTCGTCGTTTGACCCCCTGGATCACGCGTGACTCCTCCCGTTGCTCCGGGGACTTGAGATATCGTCGGTAAACGTCCCCTACGCGGGCAATCTCCTGCAAACATGGAGAAACAAAGAAAAGTGAAAGAAAACGAGAAAATACGAGAAAACGAATAAAAGACGGCGGAAAATACGGAAAAACACAAAAGAAAACGTGCGTGAATATATGAAATATAAACGCACGTCAAAATCCCCCAAGCTGAACTCTTCCTCGTCCTCGAGGAAGACGAGTGCGAGTAGGAGCTCGGAGGGGAAAAATAGAGAGAAAGAGAGAAAAAGAAAACTCTATATCCTAGATCGCCCGTAAGGGCCAACAAAATCAAACACGCCACACGAAGCAAGCATACGACAATACACAACACTAAACCAAGGAATACGAGTCCAGACAAGTGCCGTGGGCCCACGCGGTGAAGCGCGAGTGAGTGTGGTCGTGAGCTAGCTGTCCGTGTCACTATCTACGATGCGCGATAAAGCTCGATATACACAAATCCAAAGAAAGACCCAAATATCGATTCAAATTGAATAAGGCGGTGAATATATGTAGTTCAAGCATGCATGAGAATAGAGAGAGAATCGAAACATATCATGCGTCGGGGACTCCACAACTATGGTTAAGTAAATTACCACACTACAGCCTAGATAATAGCTAAAAAGTTCCTAAGCCAAGTGTTTTCGAAAACGTTGGGGGTTGAGATGATGTGGAGTAGAACACTCGGTGCAAATTCTCGCCTTCCCTTTATTCTCGGTAGATATGAAAAATATTCACACTTGAAATTTTTGGGCTTTGGGTATTTGTATTTTTTTTGGATTTTGGGCTATACAAAATTTTTCTTTTCTTTTCTTTTTGGGTTTTTCTTTTCTTTTCACTTTTTTCGATTTTTGGGGTTTTGGCTATACACATGTGTACTCTCCCAAGTGGGAGAACGGTACACGATGAGGGGATTTGCACCAAGTAAAACAAAAAAGAAGTCGGAATCTAAACACTTGGGCAAAGGAAACTATTCTTGCTAAATAGAGCATGTGCTAAATGGGTTACCCTAGTCCTTAATTGTGGAATCCCGACACATGCGAAATGAAGTACACGATATATATATATATATATATATATATATATATATATATATATATATATATAGCATGCAGAAGCAGACAGGGGAAATAAATACCGCATATTCAAATCGAAGCATGATAATCTAGGGGTCATTTCTGGACAGGTATATAAAGTAAAATCACAAAGTAGAAGCACAGCAAACAGCTAGGCACGACGCACGACTCACAAAAAGCTAAGTGGACCCGCGATGGATGAAATGCAAGAGGACTCGATATCCTAGGGTTAGTGAATGTGATTATCGAAGCCGTGCAAGGTGCGCGTGTGATTTTCGTGGCAATTCATCATAGGGGTCATCTCTAGGAGAAAGAGATAAAAAGAAGAAAAGAAAAAGAAGAAAAAAAAAGAAAAACACGGAGAAAAACGACTCAAATAACGAAGAAAAAGAGACAAATGACGCACGAAGTGTGACTCCCCCAAGCTGAAACTTGCATTGACCTCAATGCAATAGTAGTGAATACGGGAGGGCAATGAAAATGGGGGGGTGCACGGACACAAAAAATGAAAAACACGAAAAACACATGAACGAAACTAAAAAAAATAAAGAAAAAGAAACACTCAAATAAAAGATATAAAACACGACGAGGGACTCAAAGACACAAACACACGACAACGACACACGAAAACATGCACACAAAAGTCGATTTCCCCCAAGCTGAACATGACAATGCTAGCAAAATGATATGATCAATGGGGATGTAGAGATATGCTAGGGGGAAACCGGAAAAGAAAGAAATCAGAATGCATGAGAGACAGTGTGCTCGTTCTCCTCGGAAGAGGATGTGGGGTGTGGGCGGTAGAAGTGATAGAAGGGCATGACATTAAGGGTTATTAAGATGCAAAAGCAAATCCTAGATACGCTCCCCTCGCTAATGAGAGGAGACGAGATTATTCAAATCTAAACTAGAAAGCGGTAAATTTTTACACTACTGGATTAGGATACACCTGAGCATAGGCGGATCCAAGATCTGAAGTGGGGCAGGTAGCTGCTCTAACTGCTCCTTCTGTGGCTCCGCCAGAAGCGATGTGCCACATGTGCCAATGGACCCACGCAATGCACCTCCAAGCATCCCTCGTAGGTGTCCACCTATGACCTGCAAAAGACGAGGTGCATTAGTCCATGGCAAGAAATTATTTCCCAAAATAAATGTATCCCAGAGATAGTCGCCGGTAAATGATGGTAAAATATATGAAATGTGGCGAACACTCCCTGGAAATGGTATGATATCCTCTGTGATAGTGACGATCAAATCCCCGCTCTCCATGTGAAGTTGCTCTCCAGGTGGTGACACACCGCAGCATACCTCAAGGGAAGTCGATCATGTGTCCTGTGAGAGATATGGTGTGTCAAATATATATGAGTCTAAAGAAATAGGACGTGAAAAGCGAGACTCAAATGTGGAGTGAGAGTGAGTATGAAAATCTCCCTGAATAGGGGCAATATGCTCAAGTAGATGCTCAGCCACAGAAGAAGTGGAGCGTGACGGTAGAGGTAGATGTGGCTCGGGCTCCATGAAGTGGACGATCGTATCCAAGCCCTCATGCACATCCTCCTCGACGATATGCTCATGCTCCTCCATCTGCCCGATGTCCTGAATGACATCCTCATGGTTGACCACCGACCAAGGAGGAAGCTATGATAGAGATGGCTGTGGAGGTGGATGTGGAGCGGACCCCTCGTATGTGGTCATGGTGTCCTCGTCCTGACGCACATCCTCCTAGCCGGTATGCATAAGCTCTGTGGTCTCCTCGGTGCTCTCATAGGACTCATATGGGGTATCCAAATAAAGATGAAAAGTCTCTCCCACAGATCCTAGAGAAATCTCCCCATCCTCACTATCATCATCAAAAAATGCTTCGTCATCCAAGTGGTAGAGATGGAAAAATGGGGGGTCGGCATGAGATGTGTCTATTGTGGCCGATGGAATGGTAGTCTCAACCATGAAAGTAGGTATATCCTCTCCTTCATCCCCTCTCCTCGGTGTAGGCTCGATAATTGGTACCGTCAAGTTTCGTAATGTTTGGCCTTGGTTAAACATGGCACTTTCAAGGAGAGACACGAGGTTTGATTCTTCTTGTGTTGGTGGAGGGATACAAGGTTGAGGAAATGGATGGGAGGTGTTTGGGTAATGGTTGTGGGGAAATGTTTGGCTTTGATGTAGGGGGAGGCTCTCAAGCGTAAATGGGCAATCATAATACATGTGCCCCGCCATCCCACAAGTCTCACAAACCACAACCGAATAAGGATCGTATCCTCCCATCTGAGCATCGAAATCTGATCTCCACATGGCAATATCAAAGATACCTGGACAACAAAAATGAGAAAACTAGAGAGGAGCGTCAATAGTACAAGAGAATAACAAAAAGATAATATAATGGTGGGGGAAAAATTTCTTGGTTATTGAATATATATTTTTAAAAAAAATAAAAAAAAGAAAAATAAAATTTTTGTGTTTTTATGCGTAGTCTAACGAACCCAAGCTAAGCTAATATCAAACCAAACGCCTCCCCGGCAACGGCGCCAAAAACTTGACCGACGCCCCGTTTACGGTATGGGCGCGGTGTCGTTTTACCGCAAGTGCACGGTTAGTGTAGGGTGCGGGTTTATCGAACTCAGGGAGGTGGATGGCTTGAGTGGCTACTAGCCTCGCCTAGGTTGTGTGCTAGCTACGCGGATGATATGGGTGAAGTGTAGAAATAAAAGAAAGAAATGAAAATGACACAAAATGAATCCCCGCTAACACGGGCTAGAGCACTCATGACACTTGGCATTTGACTTGATCCAGGGTGAGACATTGCCCCTAAAGGTGGTACCTAGCGTCCATGGCCCGATATTCCGGTCGGTGCCAAGCACGCTAGGCCTACCCGGTTCTGGACGGTGGGCACTCCCGTGTCCATTAACACCTTCCGCAACCGGGAGCATTAATGCCACAATGATATCTCCCAACACTTCGTCCAAGCCGCTCCCGCGCGCGAGGACTCGATGTCAACGCTCGGGGCATGAGCTATGGCTAGGGAGTCAACCGCCAAGTTTATTCCCCCTTGGCCCGACGGTCAGAGGCGGTCTTTCTCCCGCCAATGACAATGAAACACCCCCGCGTAACCCTAATGGCCAAATAGGTCAAATGTGATTTCTAGCAATACATCGAAGCGGATCTTGACAGGACAAGCACCGGACCCCAATCCCCAACACATCTAGTGTGTCGTTGTACGAATTGGACCCAGATTGCTAGAAATCCCCATTGACGCATTTCATCGAACACATGCTATGCAACCAAGTCAAATGAAAACAACCAAGCATCAATCCTACCCTAACCCGTATTAGGGTTCATCAATACTACTCCATGATGAAAGACATGTAAACAAACAACACAAAAGACATATAAACTTTCACCATCAAGCAAAATAAACACAATACAAACAATGGAGAAAAAGAGAGGAAAATACTTATCTTGAGTTGAATCGTCAATCCAATACAAGACTTATTGAACAAAAGACCTAATCTAAACTAACCTAGAACTCACAAGAGAAGGGGGGCCAAAAAGCCCTAAAAACTCCAGGAGATCCCCCCCTCAAGTCGGCCAGCCTCGTGTATTTATATCTCCACTTCGAAACCCTAATGGTTCGGGTCCAAACCCGCAGGAAAAACGCCACCCGATCGGTTGACAAGTCAACCGATCAGGTGATCTGTTACAAATAATAAACAGAAAACTGCGGAGTTTCACCCGGTCATATGAACCGGTCGGTTGAGTTCTTGGAGTGACCGGTTGGATCTTGGCGCCATCGGGTGAAGGGATCGGTTGGGTGCCCGTGTCTCGGCTCCTCAGCATCAGCTACAGATGAACCGATCGGGTGAGAGTCACCCGATCGGTTGGAATTTGGCTTGAAAAGACAGAGAATCAGCCCCGTTTGAACCGGCTTGTGAACCAGTCGGGTGACATTCACTTGAGCTCCGGCTGAGACCGGGTGGTGCACGCGTGCATCACCTGATCGGTTGGAGATGACCAACCGACTGGGTGAGGGGCTGAAAGATGTAATCTTTGTCGTTTGACCTCCTGGATCACGCGTGACTCCTCCCGTTGCTCTGGGGACTTGAGATATCGTCGTTAAACGTCCCTTACGCGGGCAATCTCCTGCAAACATGGAGAAACAAAGAAAAGTGAAAGAAAACGAGAAAATACGAGAAAACGAATAAAAGACGGCGGAAAATACGGAAAAACACAAAAGAAAACATGCGTGAATATATGAAATATAAACGCACGTCAGAATGCGATCACATTGAGAAGTGGGAAGAAGTTTGAAGGTCCCACCATGCCCATCGTGGAAAAGGAAGCTGAAATAGAAGAAGAAGCTCATGTTGAGCTTGAATCCAGGGATGACAAAGATGTTGAGCGTGAGGTAGAGCCTCCGTAACCTAGATCCTCCAAGGATAAGCAAGTGGAGAAGGAGCTAGGAAATCCCGATGATGAGCCTCCCAGGCCATATATGACGAGGATTCCATTCCCCTCGAGATTGGTGAAGGCCAAGTTGGATGAAAAATATGGGAAGTTCTTCAATATTTTGAAGCAGAACATCTCCATCCCCTTTCTCGACGTGATCCCTAAAATCCCTACCTACGCCAAATTCTTTATGGCGATAATTACCAGGGGCGTTAGGAGGGAGAGGGTGGTGCTCTCTGTGGAGTGTAGTGCCATTATTCAGAGGAAAATGGTGGAAAAGATGGAGGATCCCAAGAGCTTTTCCATCCTTTGCGCTATAGAAGATCTGGATATTAAAAGCGCCTATACGACTTGGGGGTGATCGTTAGCCTGATGCCCATTGGGATTTGCGAGAGGCTGAATCTCGGAGAGCTCCAACCCATGAATATTCACTTCAGTTGGCAGATCTCTCAGTAAAATACCCCCTGGAATAGTCGAGGATGTGCTGGTGAAGATCGGGAAGATATTGGTTCCATGCGACTTCGTCGTCATGGACATGACGGAAGACACATGCATCCCAATTATCCTGGGCCTATCCTTTCTAGCTATGGCAGGGGTCCTTATTGATGTAAAAGGAGGGGGACTCTCCCTCAATGTTGGTAGAGAAATGGTCGAATTTGACTTTAAGAAGTCAATGAGGAACTTCACGGAAGTCAGCCGTCGAGACCAAGTGGATCTCCTCGAAGAAGCAATCGAGGAGACAAGTTTGGAGGAGCTATTTCTAGGTGGCAACAATGAACCTCCCATTGGGCGGGAGGCCAAGCTCAAGGAGATAGCAACGAAGGAGGATCGCGAAGAAACCTTTGAGAGAAATCTGACGGAGAAACCACCACAACTGCATCCACTAGACCCCAGAGAAAAGAAGAGGCAAGAAGAGGGCCACAATGAGCTGAACAGCAAGACGGAGCATGGAGATGGCCACACCCGGGACCTCTCCACCCTAAAATCACTATGATAGCATCAAAATAAGGAGTCAAGCTCACGACTTAAAACAGGCACTTCTTGGGAGGCAACCCAAGCATTTTCAATTTAGATTTTTCATCCAAATTTTTTCATCTTCATTTAGACTATGTTAATCTAGATTTCTGTTCTTCAATAAATCCCCAAACCCAAGAAACTGACCAAGTTTTGATTACAGGGTGAAGAAGATGAAGTATGGATGGGAGGAACCCATACGGCCGCGTCATCCAGACTCACACGGCCGTGTGGAAGACAATTGGAGGGACAATCCATGCACCCGCATCATCCAGTTGTAAACGGCTGCGTCAATCTGGGTAACCTTTAACCCTAGAATTTCACATTTTTGTGACCGCGTAGTTTAGTCGACGCGGCCGCGTAACTTACTGTAAGGTCGAGCCAAAAATCAAATTCTCAGAAGGTTTTCGCAACCGCATCATTTCATTCGACGTGACCGCAAAAATCCTCCATCTTTATCAAATCCGCACAGCCGTTTAACTCATTTTCAAACTGGCCGTGAAAGTTACTGAAAATTTGAGCCAAAATCCCAATTTCTCAGAGGATTTTTATGACCGTGTCGCTTTAAATGATGTGGCAGCGTCAATTTCCCTTGTTGGACGAATTGACGTGGCCGTGTTAATTTAAACGACGTGGTCGTGAATCTGGTGCCCAGATTTTTCAAAATGAAATACAACTTACGCGACCGTGTCATTGGGACGACGCGGCTGCGTCAACCCCCACTTTCATAATGTTTTCACGTGGCCGTTTCGACTTTTCACGCGGCCTGCGTAAAATCCCTATATAAGGTCCCCAAAACCCCAAATGGCCCGATCAAGCTCATTTCTTCGAAACGGTCCGACTTCCCATTCTCTCCTCCGACTCGATCTCTTCTAAATCTCTTCCCAAACCCTCACAAACTCTTCCAATCAACTTCCAAAGCCTCTCTCCCCACCATCTAACCTCTCCATCACCCTCCCCACCTCTCAACCATTTCGAGCAAACCCCTAGGTCAGAAATTTTTAGGGTTTTGGGAATCCAAACGATGCGGCCAGTGAAGCCCCGTGTGCATGGCTTGGAATAGCTTGGGGGGAGTCATCCATGAGCTTTGGGAGCATCAACTTCAGCAAGAAGTATTAGCTTGGGTAACTTCGCTCCTTTTCTCATTAAATTCCAAATTTTTATCATTGAAATCACCGAGTTTTGCGTGAGTCTGCACACACCCCCATTGTACACATCTTGCATCACTCACGCCTTCACACGATGTTTCCTAGAGAGCACAGAAAGAAGGCCACTACCACTGGCGCCTCCCAGGACAAGAGCAATCATCGAAAGACGACGGCTCTTGATGACGAAATTTCTCGGGCACACGACATTAGAGTGAGGGGGGTGAACCACTTCTTGCCCCTCAGTTGGACACACTTGGCATTCACTTCTTGAGTGAGGATGAGCACACGAAGTTTATTTCACTAAACTCTCGTGCGTCCCCACCAAATTACCGAGCGTCCCTGCTCTGTCATCCCTAGGCCTCCTAGACATTGTCAGCACTCTCCTCCGAAATCTCAGATGGGAGGAATTTTTAGAATGTGAGGCTAGGACATATATAAGGCTCACTCTGGAGTTCCTCTCGAGGTTTAGAGTTTATCCCACGGGTTTCTCTTTTTGCATTATGAACAAGGAGTATGGTCTATCCAAAGACTCCTTGAACATGATCTTCAAGTGGCCCCGAGCTCTTGAGCCTATAGCCATCCACAACAACCACCCGTACCCCGAGAGTTTGATGCAAACCATTTTTAGTTTCAGATCACCAAGCTCGATGTCTTTCCAAAGACTTGAGCAAAGGCGTCTAGCATCATTCATCCTGGCCTTTGCATCGTACACCGCATTATCGCGAACACACTTTTTTGTCGATACGAGACGGGCCAGGTCTCTCAAGATGAGCTATTTTTCTTGTGGTGCACTTCACAGAGCCGTGTCCTTCGTGAGGGCAACACCACTATCCCCCAATATATCCTTCATACCGGGTCTTGGTTCATGCAAAGATTTCCTCACACCATAGCCGACCCTAGATCACCTATCTGTTGGGGGGACTCATCACCATTAAAACCTCCCTCGCTCATGTATCCCTCAAGATCCCTGATTCCATGATCCCCGTTCTGGGCCCTACCTCTCTTGACCTCTCGGTGCTCACCAATATGCGTATGATCTGAGCCATTGATTGAGAGCATTATTTCTGGCTTTATGGTCCTGCCTCCACTCCTTACACCAGGCTACCCAACCCTGGACTTTTTGGACCTGGTATCACTTTGAGGTGGTTTTTCTCACCCGACACCTATTTATCGTTAGGTGTCCAGTCCCCAGTCCAGTAGATTGATCCATGCCAGCCCCAGCCCCGGGACCATGTTGATACTTTCGGTGCTTCCACATCTATCCCTGGCCCTGTTGTCACCTCAGCTGTCTGCCAGTATAGGAGATCACGACACCGGATCGAGGGTACAACAGCGATCCTCCTCCCTCACCACGATCCCATACAGAGCACCTAGCTCGCTTGGAGGAGGAGTTTCGATCTTTTAGAGATTCCACGACCAGCACCTTGACTGAGGCCAAAGATACCCTCTCTGATTTCAGGACTTCTTTTGATGGCCTGGCTCTTGATGTTGTGACTCTCTAGTTCTAGTTCGACCAGGTATATCAGTATCATTATAGTTAGGGTCATTATCCAGCTATTGCATCGCATGTCCTACCTGTCTACACCCACCCTACCCATCTCATCCCCCTCAGACTGCTCAGACCCCAGCAACCATTTCCATTTCCACCCCTCCTGTAGATATACGCTCCACCTTATTACACGTTTCCATCCCACGCCATCAGTCTCTGGTTCCCAAGGACACATCCGACGTCACACCCTCCACACAGCTTGATCCAGGGATTGGGCACACTTCTACCCCTCCACCATCACCCCACCCCGACCTCGTGATTTCACACACCACTCCTCCACCCATCACGAAGTCCGTTCCCAATCCATCCCCTACACATTCCCCCTCACCTCCTCCCACTTCCCCACCACGTGGCGACACCATAATCCTTTTCTCATCGTCCTCCGACGATGATTGGACCGCCCCATCTCCACCTCCACCTCCACCCACACCCATAAAATCTAAGCTTACCCACACCACTCCATCCCCACCACATGTTGACACGGAAGCTGAGCCTTAAGCTGATTTTGTCGTCCCATCCACTCCACCCACCACTCCCAGCCAGCCACCACCTGACGGTGGCTCAGCCTAATTGGAGCACCACAAACATTTTTGGCACCACTCATCATTTAGCACATGCATCACACACATGCATCATTTTTTGTCACGATTTTATATAACTTGTGGGAGATGCACATGGGTCTCCTTTCCCTTATCTTATTTGTCATCACGTCATTATCTGTGTTTTATTTGCGTTGAGGACAACGCTTGTTTTAGCTTGGGGGAGGAGCTCTTTCGCACTATTTTTCTCTTTTCCCTCTTTTTTCCCTATTTTTATCGTTATTTTCTTTTCCATTTCACTTTTCTTCTTTTTCCATCTTCTTTCTTTTTCATATGCATCATATTTTAAATTCGATATCTGCATTCAAAAAGACAAAATAATGAAAAAAAATTAAAAACTCTAAAAATTTTCGCATTCGCATCATGCACCTTGCACCCTCATGTATACATTTGTATATACTTGCATTCGCCTCGAAAATTTTTCGAAATCGAGTTTTTATATGCGCTGAATCCTGATTTGAAATTCGTTTTCGGACTTTAATGCTCGATTTCCATGATGTCGATTTGAATATGTGAATAGTTCGTAACCTTAGCTTAAATCCCTTGTAATACCCTAGCATTGGTCGTCCTCGCAACCCCTAAGATAGGAGTATTTGAAACCAACCAAGATTGACATCTAGGAACCCATTCTATGCATAGACCTTAGAGCCGACAGTTGTGTATAAGTTTATAGTCCCTCGAGACTTGGATAACCACACTTCACCTAGTACTGAAGATTGAATCTGCCTAGTTTACTCCATACATTGTCAAAAAAACCAAAAGAAAAAAAATTGTGAATAAAAAAATAATATGCACCGTTCCCCCAGCCAAGCTGCGTAACCGGATCCCCACGATTGTAACCGTTGGGGCCTCGCATAAAATGGCTTATCATGGAGGAGTACATATGAATAAGGATTTCATTTGGGTTGAGTTAGTATGTTCGAGGGGTCCTTCTTGGCCCGGTGCCCTAAGGTCATCTGATCTGGGAGTCACCGACCGAACGCTCCTTATACGACCCAACTGCAAATCCCATAAAAATAATATGTATACAGAATTTATTTTTGTATATACGTATGTATATATGAAATCAGTGATAAACTTGGCAATTTCTTGAATCAATGAACCGTGTCGTGTCGTGAGCGCCACTTCCTCGATCGACCAATATCCCATTATCCCATACTTATCCCCTCTTTGACCTTTGTATAGCTTATGTTCCTACATGCTCAGTCTATGGTTGGGTTGGAGGAAATGTTTTAGAATGTGAGTACAGCCATCATCTAGCGTATTATTTGGTGATTTGAGTAGGGATGACGTCCTAGGAACATATTCTCGTCGACGGAAAGATTACCGAGCATTTTGGTTTCCCAAATTTGAGTTTTCATTCCACTCACGTATATATTCTTGATTTTTGAAAATTCTCGAAGCTTCATTGCATCATTTGCATGTTGACTGCATTCCTCCGATCCACGCTCTCTCTCATCTTCCTTGAGGACAAGGAAGAGTTTATCTTGGCGTATTTTGATGAGTGTTTATTGTATATAGTTTTTCACCCTTTTTCATGCATGTTTTACATCGTTTCATTCTCCATTCCTCCCCGTTTTTCCCGTTTTGTCTCTTCTTTTGCTTTTGTGGTTCCTCATGTGCTTTAGGGAAATATATATCGATTAGGGACCATATGGTGAGATCTTAGCGCAGATAGTCGAAAGGAGCAAAGCCAGGGAGTCAATTGGTGCAAAGGAGAAGATTTTGTGAAGAACTGATATCCACGTGGCCGTGTTATCATATCCCACATGGCTGCGTCAAACTGCCAAAGAAGCAACATCTATGCGGCCGCGTCAATTACCACCAAACGGCCACATCAGAAGGCTTCTAGAGTGGAGAAAAAGATTGAAGATCAGAGAATTTCATGGCCTGCGTGAACGAAGATGACGTGGCCGTGAATTTACGACAATGAGGGCAGAACGATGCGGCCATGGCAAATGACGACGCGGCCGCATAACCGTTTTCGACGTGACTGCATCTCTATTAATGCGACCGCATCGCTGAACCCCCAAAAATCCGCTTGCGCAAAGGATCAATGTGACAGCAGCATTTCTTGATATGGTCACGTCAGACCAGTTCTCCTTGGTAGTTAGGGCGAATCTGGGGGCTATTTTGGTCTTTTGGGCGTGCGTATAGAAGCGCCCCTTCATCCTCCTGCGAGGGGATCCTTATTTTAGCCATTTTTCTGTATTTCCTAGGGCTTTGGGCAAGTTTGTAAGAATTCTAAACCTTGTTATTTTGTCATTTCCATTGTTTTAATCGCTTATTAGTGTAATAGATTAGATTTTCTTAATAGAAATTTTCTCCCATTGTTATTATTGTCTTGTTTTATCATCTATTACTATTCTAATCCGAATCTATGGCTTTAGATGCTTACCCATTGCTAGAAACCCCTTCTATAGCGATGTGTAGTGAGTAGTTTTCTTCTCGGGCAATGTGGTAAACCTCATTGGATTAGGACCGTGGGTTGAACCAACTAATTGGTTTAATTGTGGTGCTAGTTGAGATTAGGGGTACATTGGGACGATTATTATCATCGTAGAGTCGACCCCTCCCTTTGGGGTGATCGGATTGGCCGTCGACCAAAAGCCGGGACCGATCCGGTGATCATAACCCTACGACGATACACACTATCGGTGTGACTGACCACCAACGGGCATCGATTAAGAGCTCTCCTAATGTAGGTCTAATCCCTGAACGCCACTATGGACGGGAGAAAGATTGGAGATATTCATCGAGCGTAATGCGCCCAACGTACACCTCTGCATCGGAGACCACTGATATCGGTGTAGGTTGGGTTGGCCTATCATTGCATCGCGACAGCGGGGGGTAGGACATGACATAAGAGAATAACCTATCATGTGTCACGATAGTGGGGGATATGCCAATTCCCTTAGGTCACACGACCTCTCCTGAGTCCCAATGAACCCAGCAACCGGTTGATTACTAGTTTAACCCTAACCCTAGTTCAATGGCAGTGATTCCCCACGCTCTAGAGTTTTCACCCCTTGATCACACTCTTTCTACCATTTGCCAACCAATCACTGACGCTATTGCGTAGCTTTCATTTAAGGACACATAAAACCGATACTTATTGACCACCTCCTCGTGTTCGACCCGTAAGTGACTGCATACGACCCGTGCACTACGGTTTTATTAGCATCGACCCTTCGTGGGGCGATCAGCTTTTTGGCGCCGTTTCCAAGGAGGCACGAATTGATATTGGTTTTAGTCTTTGTCGAGAGACTACGTTTTTCTTTTTATTTTATTTTCTTGTGTTCATATTTCCTTTTTCATCGCCTCTTGGTGCTTTTGACAGTTCCTTTTGGTATAGACCTTTTTGCATGCACATGAGATCTCATGGCACAGCGGACTTGCGTCTACTAGACACAGAGATTGAAGCTACCACAAGAAGGCTTAACACCGAGAGGAGGAGGAGACAAGACCTCGAGATGATGGATGAGATACTTAACCCCGAGAATGGTCTGCCGCCGCCGCCATAACCACCACCGACTCAGACGCTCCTTGACTACTCAATGCCCCCACAATAGATTGACCTCTAGAGTTCAAAGGCTAACGGTGGAGCTAGATAACTTAGAACTCAAACCATCTTTGGTTGATTTCGTGCAAAGGGACCAATTCTCAGGGGCCTCCCGATGGAGAACCCGAATGACCATCTTAACACTTTGGAAAAGATGGATACACTGAAGATTGATGGCGTCACCAATGATGCCATCAGACTAAGACTTTTCCATTTCTCACTTAGGAATAAAGCTAAGGATTGGCTTAGGAGTCACAATCCCAACACATTCACTATGTGGGACAGTTTATCTCTTGCTTTTCTGATAAAGTACTTTCCTCCAGGGAAAACTACTAAGCTGCGCAACGAAATCACCAACTATAAGCAGTTGGAGCGAGAGTCTTTATATGAAGCTTGAGAGAGGTTTAATGACATCCAAAGAGTCTGCCCCCACCACGACGTACCAGATTGTCTACTTATTCAAGCCTTCTACAACGGGCCAATGCCCCCGATGAGCATGTCTAATGGCACCATAATGAGCAAGACCCTGGCTGAAGAAAAGAGATTGCTAGAAGCCATGGCAAAGAACAACGACATCTAGAGCAACGATAGAAGCACCTCCGCGAGTGGAGGTAAGTATGACGTCGACGAGGTATCATTACTTTCAGCTAAGTTTGATGCCTTAACTAAACGGCTTTCCCTTATTGGACTCAATGCTGCTAAACCACCTACGGTGGCAGTTTACGATGTTTTTGGTGTTCAGGGACACTAGAGCACTGAATGTTCATCACCCATGGCGGTGCCTCAGGATATGACTATCGAACAAGCAAACGATTTATATGGGAACAATCCGAGGCCGCCGTGCAACCCGTACTTTAGCACATATAATCAGGGGTGGAAGAATCACCTTAATTTCTCTTACTGAACCCCGAGATTACAAGCTCCCCCACCATACCCTCAGTAGCCTCAAGAATTTCAGCATCCACCTCCTCAGGGCCAATTTCAGGATTTCAATCAGAGGCCTCCCGTGAACGCACCCTCATTCAAAAGTCAAGCCTGGAATTGCTAATCGAGAGTCACATCCAGACTTAAGGCCAAAGAAATGACCACTTTCTCGACGTGATCTCTAAAATCCCTACCTATGTCAAATTCCTTAAGGAGATAATTACCAGTGGCGGTAGGATGGAGAAGATGGTGCTCTCTGCAGAGTGTAGCACCATTATTCAGAGGAAAATGTTGGGAAAAGCTGGAGGATCCCGGGAGCTTCTCCATCCCAAGCGCTATAGAGATCTGGATATCAAAAGCGCACTATGCGACTTGGGGGTGATCGTTAGCCTATGCCCATTAGGATTTACGAGAGGCTGAATTTTGGAGAGCTCCAACCCATGAATATGTCACTCCAGTTGGCAGACTGCTTTGGAAATACCCCCTTAGAATAGTTGAGGATGTGCCGTTGAACATCAGGAAGATATTGGTTCCATGCGACTTCGTCGTCATGGACATGCCGGAAGACGCATGCATCCCAATTATCATTGGTCGACCCTTTCTAGCTACAGCGGGGGTCCTTATTGATGTAAAAGGAGGGAGACTCTACCTCAATGTTGGTAGAGAAAAGGTCGAATTCGACCTTAAGAAGTCAATGAAGAACTTCATAGAAGTCAGTCATCGTGGATCTCCTCAAAGCAGCAATCGAGGAGACAATTTTGGAGGAGCTATTTTTGGGCGACAACAATGAACCTCCCTTGGGCAAGAGGACAAGCTCAATGAGATTGCAACGAAGGAGGATCACGAAGAAACCTCTGAGAGAAATCTGAAGGAGAAACCACCACGACTGCATCCACTAAACCCCGGAGAAAATAAGAGGCAAGAAGAGGACCACAATGAGCTGAACAACAAGACGGAGCATAGACACATCAAAAATAGGGAGTCGAGCTCACGACTTAAAACGAGCGCTTCTTGGGAGGCAACCCAAGCATTTTCAATTTAGATTTTTCATCCAAAATTTTTAATCTTCATTTAGACTAGGTTAATCTAGATTTTTGTTCTTCAATAAATCCCCAAACCCAAGAAACTAACCAAGTTTTGATTGCATGGTGAAGAAGAAGAAGTATGGAGAGGAGGTACCCACACGACCGCGTCATCCAGACTCACACGGGTGCATGGAAGGCAATTGGAGGGACAATCAAAGCGCCTCATCATCCAGTTGCAAATGACCGCGTCAATCTGGGTAACCTTTAACCCTAGAATTCCACATTTTTTGCGACCACGTCGTTTAGTCAATGCGGACGCGTAACTTACTGTAAGGTCGAGCCAAAAATCAAATTCTCAGAAGGTTTTTACGACCGCGTCGTTTCATTTGACACGACCACGAAAATCCTCCTTCTTAACCAAATCCACGCAGCCGTTTAACTCATTTTCAAACGGGTCGCGAAAGTTACTAAACATTTGAGCCAAAATCCCAATTTCTTTGAGGATTTTCACGACCGTGTCTCTTTAAATGACGTGATCACATCGATTTCCCTTCTTGGATGAATCAACGCGGACGAATCGACGCAGACGAATCGACACGGCCTTGTGAATTTAAACAGCGTGGACGCGACTCTCTCTTTTCCCTTGCCCATATGTTTCAAAATGAAATACAACTTACACGACCGCGTTGTTGGGACGATGCAGCTGCATCAACCCCCACTTTCACAACGTTTTCACGCGGCTGTTTCAAATTTTCACGAGTTCCACGTAAAATCCTTATATAAGGTCCCCAAAACCCCAAATGGCCCGATCAAGCTCATTTCTTCGAAACGATCCGACT
The DNA here is from genome assembly GCA_030789695.1 of Scilla litardierei. Taxonomy (NCBI): domain Eukaryota; kingdom Viridiplantae; phylum Streptophyta; class Magnoliopsida; order Asparagales; family Asparagaceae; genus Scilla; species Scilla litardierei. The sequence continues at coordinate 585,474,242 of CM061142.1, read as the reverse complement.
TCCCATTCTCTCCTCTGACCCGATCTCTTCCAAATATCTTCCTAAACACTCCCAAACTCTTACAATCAACTTCCAAAGCCTCTCTCCCCACCATCTAACCTCTCCATAACACTCCCAACCTCCCAACCATTTCAAGCAAAACCCTAGGTCGAAAATTTTTAGGGTTTTGGGAATCCAAACGACGCGTCCAGTGAAGCCCCATGTGCTTGGCATGGAATAGCTTGAGGGGAGTCATCCACGAGCTTTGGGAGCATCAACTTCAGCAAGGATCATTAGCTTGGGTAACTTCGCTCCTTTTCTCATTAAATTCCAAATTGTTATCGCTAAAATCGCTGATTTTTGCGTCAGTCTGCACACACCCCCATTGCACACATCTTTCATCACTCACGCCTTCACACGATGCCGCATAGAGAGCGCAGAAAGAAGGCCACCACCACTGGCCCCTTCCAGGGCAAGAGCAAGCGTCAAAAGACGATGACTCTTGATGACGAAATTGCCCGGGCACACGACATTAGAGTGAGGGGGTGAACCACTTCCTGCCCCTCAGTTGGACATGCTTGGCATTCACTTCTTGAGTGAGGACGAGTGCACGAATTTTTTATCACTAAGCTCTCGTGTGACCGTTCCCCCCAAATTCCTGAGCGTCCCCGCTCTGTCATCCCTAGGTCTCCTAGACATTGTCAGCACCCTCCTCTGAAATCTCGGATGGGAGGAATTTTTAGAATGTGAGGCTAGGACATATATGAGACTCACTCTGGAGTTCCTCTCAACTTTTAGAGTTTATCCCATGGGTTTCTCTTTTCGCATAATGAACAAGGAGTACGGTCTATCCAAAGACTCCTTGAACCTGCTCTTCAAGTGGCCCAGAGCTCTTGAGCCTATATCCCTCCACAATAACCACCCGTACCTACGAGAGTTTGATGCAAACCATTTTGGGTTTCAAATCACCAAGCTCGATGTCTTCCCAATGACTCGAGTGAAGGCATCGGTATCATTCATCCTTGCTTTCACATAGTACACCGCATTATCACAAATACACTTTTTTCGATACGAGATAGGACATGTCTCTCAGGATGAGCTATTTTTCTTGTGGTGTGCTTCACAGAGCCGTGTTCTTCGTGAGGGTAGAACCACTGTCCCCCACTATATCCTTCATACTGGGTCTTGGCTCATGCAGAGATTTCTTCACACCATAGCCGACCTCAGATCACCTCTCTATTGTGAGGGACTCATCACCATCATAGCATCCCTCACTCATGTATCCCTCAAGATCCTTGATTCCATGACCCCCGTTCTGGGCCCTCCCTCTCTTTACCTCTCGGTGCCCACCAATATGCATATGATTCGAGCCATTGACCGAGAGTGTTATTTCTGGCTTTATGGTCTTGCCTCCACTCCTTACACCAGGCTGCCCAACCCTGGACTTTTTTGACCTAGCACCACTTTGAGGTGGTTTTTCTCACCTGACACCGATTCAGCTTCAGGTGTCCAGGCCCCAGTCCAGTAGATTGACCCATGCCAGCCCCAGCCCAGGGACCATGTCGATACATCAGGTGCTTCCACATCTATCCCTGGCCCTGTTGTCACCTCAGCTCTATACTAGTATAGGAGATCTCGATACCAGTCGAGGGTACCAGCAGTGCTCCTCCTCCCCCACCATGATCCTATACTGAGCACCTAGCTCGCTTAGAGGAGGAGTTTCGATCTTTTAGAGATTCCACGACCAGCACCCTGACTGAGGTCAGAGACACCCTATCTGATTTCAGGACATCTTTTGATGGCCTGGCTTTTGATGTCGTGACTCTCCAGTCCTAGTTCGACCAGGTCTATCAGTATCATTACAGTCAGGGTCATTATCCAGCTGCTGCACCGCATCTCCTACCTGCCTACATCCCACCTTACCCATCTCATCCCCCTCAGACTGCTCAGACCCCAGCATCCATTTCCATTTCCACCCCTCCTATTGACGTATGTGTATATTTTATATATTCACGCACGTCTTCTTTGTGTTTTTCCGTTATTTTCCGCCGTCCCGTATCCATTTTCTCGTGTTTTCTAGTTTTCTTTCATTTTTCCGTGCTTTTGTGTGTTTACAGGAGATCACCAGTGTAGAGGATCTATAACAAAGATATCATAAGTCCCCAGAGCAACGGGAGGAGTCACGCGTGATCCAGGGGGTCAAACGACCAAGATTGCCATCTTTCAGCCCCCACCCGATCGGTTGGACACATCCAACCGATCGGGTGATGCACGCGTATCCGACCCAGACAGCGACTGAAACAAAGTGAGGATCAACCGACCGGTTCACCGACCGGTTGAACACGGTAGACTTCTCGGGAAATTGGAGCTGAATTCCAACCGATCGGGTGAACTTCACCCGATCGGTTCATCTGTAGCCGAGCCTTCCAAGAGACAACCTGAAGAGCTCACCCGACGGTCCTCTGACCGTGCCAAGTCGATGCAAGTTTCTATTCTTTTTGGGCGTATTTCCAACCGATCGGTTGATTGTTCAACCGATCGGTTCACCCGATGACCGCAAGATCCAAATGACGAGCCGCTTGCGCCAACCAACCGGGTCACATGAGCGGGTGAAGTCTCTGAAAACCGTAGCCGAAGAACGTTGCAGCTCACCCGATCGGTTGATTCTTCAACCGATCGGGTGAAGCCGATTTCTATAAATAGCTGCCTAGGTTTTCCAGAAACGAGAGCTGTGTATTTTTCTGTCTTTTTTCCCTATTGTGACGGCTGGAATTTTATTTCTATTTGTGCGTGTTATGATCTTTATGAAACTTTGATATTATCTTAATGGCATTGCTAATACTTCATTTCAATCGCCTGATTATGATTTCTACGGTCGATTTTCTTTTAGATCGCTTTTTAGCTAAAATGTGTGAGTAGTTCCCAAATCTGGGATTTTGGTGGAAACCTCTTCATGGGTTCTCCTTAATGCATCCATAGGACTTGGATATCGATGGGGATTAGGAATCTATTAGTTACATGGGGTGTTTTATTTTCATCGGTGGGAAAAAGACCGCCTTTGACCGTTGGGCCAAGGGGGAATAAACTTGGCGGTTGACTCCCTAGCTGTAGCTCACGCCCTTAGCGTAGACATCGAATCCTTGCGGGCGGGAGCGGCTGGATGAGTTGTTGGGAGTTATCGTTGCGAGCTTAGTGCTCCCGGATTCGGTCAGTGTTCATGGACATGGGAATGCCCACTGACCGAACCCGGGTAGTCCGGGGTATCATCCTGGGCACCGATCGGAATATCGGGCCCATGAGACTCTGGTATCACTCTTAAAGGCAACGTCTCACCACTAAACCCTAATTCTGATCGTATTCCTATCAGTAGGACGTAATAGCGAGAACACATGATATGGTGGAAACCGAAGTCCCATGTTTCCCTTTATATTGTTTAACCTCGTATCTACATTTCGTGACAGCACATCTATCGATTCGGGCTAGCTCACCCCTAGGGTGAATTGGTTCCTCTTAGAAACAAGCACAACCACGCCTCCCTGTGTTCAACCCCCAAGCCACACTACAACACCATGTGCTTGAGGTACAAATATTTTAAATCTGGTATCCCCCATCTTATTGCACACTTGCATGATCACAAACCGGGGGGACGTCAAGCTTTATGGCGACGTTGCCGGGGAGGCAACGTGCTTGTTAATTTTAGGACCTTCGAACCCTTGAGTCTAGCTCATATCCCTATCTTGCGATAATTTTTGCGTTCTTCTTTTCTTTTTTATTTTTCTAATTTTTATTTTCTATTTTTATCTGTTTCTATCCCACACTTGCTTCACGGGTGTTTGTTGCTTTCCATGCGCAAGAACACAAGGAGTCTTGACGACTTGATTCCTGTTGATCTGAAGATAAACGCCACCCTTAGGTGTCTGATCACAGAGAAGAGAAGAAGAGAAGAGTCTGAAGCCATGGGGGAGAATACCCCACTATATAAATCCCTGCTGGAATACTCGATGCCCTCCATCGGGTCCACCTCCTCCATTCGACCTCCGGCTATTCTAGCCAGAGCTTCGAACTTAAACCATCACTAGTGACGTAGATCCAGCAGGATCAATTCTCTGGGGCACCCATGGAGAGCCCTATTGAACATCTGGACTCCTTTCTCGAGAAGTGTGACACATTCAGGATTAATGGTGTCACCGCTGAAGCAATCCGTCTGAAGCTATTCCCATTCTCTCTGTGGGATAAGGCCACACAATGTCTTAGGGGAAAGGACCCGAACACCTTCAATACCTGGGAGAAGCTCTCGAATGCGTTCTTGACTAAGTTCTTCCCTCCAGGGAAAATGATGAAGCTGAGGAGTGAGATCTCCTCCTTCTCCCAGGCCAACCATGTGTCCCTGCATGAAGCTTGGACGAGATACAAAGAGATGTAGCGGAGATGCCATCATCACGAGCTTCCAAAGTGGCAGATTATTAATATGTTCTATAACCGGCCGAGGGATGACTTGAAATCTTCGGGGGACCTTCATGTCTAGAAGTGAAGAAGATGCCGGGAACATATTAGAGAACATGGAATCGAACAATGAGCGGTGGTGCGATGAGCGTGTAACACCTAGATCTGGGGGCATTCATAGAGTCGAGGACGTCGACAAGTTCTCTAGCAAATTTGATTTACTATCGACCCAGATCTCAGCGCTCATGGTAGGAGCTGGTGGTACCGGCACCCAACAAGTATCAGTGGTGGAAGCAGAAGTCCTTGGAGACTTCGAGGGTGGTGACATTTCACCACCGATGGATCAAGCGCACTTTTCTTCAACCCTACGGGTAATGTGCCGTATCCACCCCGGACTAACTCCAACCCGGTTTATTCTCCAAATAACCGGAACCACCCCAATTTTAGCTACCGTGCGCCTTATCAGCAACCACAACCACAGGTATATCAGCCGCCTAGGCAACAGCAGCAGCAGTTTCAGCAGCAGCAGCCCCCAAAATCATACCAGCAGTATCCACCAAGGAACCAGCAGCCCATGCAGTAGCAGCAGCAGCAGCCGTACGGCCAGCAGCGTGCTATCTCCCTGGTTGAGTCCCTCTTGACTCAGTACATTTCAAACCAGGAGAAGATAAATTTGAAGCTGGAAATGGGGCAGCGGGCCCTCACTGACCAAGTAACCCAGCTGGGGTTGTAGGTGGCGAACCTTCAAAGGTCGCAAAATCAATTTCCGCCACAGCCGGAAGTGAATCCGAGGGGGGCGAACCAAACATTGGCGCTCACGCATGAGCATGCGAATGTGTTCCCTATCGTCTTGAGAAGCGGAACACAAATTCCTACAAGAGTGCCCGCCAAGGAACCGGAAGCACCGTTGGTCGTGGAGCGACCAATTGAAAAATCCAATAACAACGGCGCTTCGTCACCAAAGACTACGACTCCAGAGGGAGTCCCTGAAGAGGAGAAGAAGAAGGACGAGGAAGGGAGTCTGAGGGTATTTAAACCCGTTGTGCCTTTTCCACAATGGCTAGCCCAAACCAAGATTGATGAAAAATATGGCAAATTCTTTGCCATGGTCAAGGATTTAAGCTTGCAGATCCCGTTTCTCGAAGCTATTGAGACAATTCCCTCCTACGCGAAATTTTTAAAGGATTTGGTGACAAGAGGATCCAGGAAGGAAAAGGTCGTTCTAACGACAGAATGCAGCACTCTCATTCAGAGAGCGAATCCGCCCAAGATAAAAGACCCGGGAAGTTTCTCCATCCCTTGTTCGATTGGGAAAGTGAAGATCCATCGGGAGCTCGTGGATTTAGGAGCGAGCGTCAGTTTAATGCCCCTGTCGTTATACATGAGAATAGGGATGGGACACTTGGAGCCGACGGGTATGACCCTTCAACTAGCTGATAGATCGGTCAAATACCTGGTGGGAATTGTAGACGACCTACCTGTCGACGTCAGTGGAGTGCAAGTGCCGGTGGACTTCGTGGTGATGGACATGCCTAAAGACACCCATACACCCATCATCCTTGGACGGCCCTTCATGGCCACCGCCGACATGCTAATAGACGTGAAGAAGAGGAAGCTTTCCCTTAACGTTGGTGACCAGAAGGTCAAATTCGACTTGAGGTTATCTATGAAGCACCCCCCGGATGAACCAGGTTGCAATATGCTGGACGTAGAAGAAGAAAGAGCTATAGAAGCTGGGGCCTGGGAAATTCTCTCAAGGAATCCCCCCGACAGTTTAGGGGACCTTGGAGAATGTGACGGTCTGAAGAAAAAAGTAGTTGCTGGGGAAGCAGGTGCGTCACATACGATCCCTCTCGGATTCCAAAAGTCTCCTCCGACGAGGATAAAAGGGAAAGAGCCCATGGGGCTCACCGGAGATGAGATCCGGATCTTGAAAAGAGTGACGGTAGACGCCAATATAAGGGAGAAGCCCCCGAATTCCATCAACGAGGGGAGGGTCGTTGAGCAAGTCTTCTTGTCACCGCCGACAACACCAAGGGCCACCAACTCAGAATCTGAAGCGACGCCAATCTTAGGGCATTACCCCCGTCCACCTTGAATATCATCTACGGGCGTCGAGCAAACGACGTTAAACAAAAGCGCTTCATGGGAGGCAACACATGCTCTAAACTTTCATCTTTGTTTTTGGGATTATTTTTAGCTTTATTTTTCTTATTTTGATAAATAAATCCAACCACAGGAACTTTCGTCGAGAGACTTAGGCCATTTGTGAATTTTTGCAGGAAACAAGCCCTCAATCGATCGGTTGACCACTCAACCGATCGGGTGAGACGTATCAGACAATGGCCTGTATCTGTTCTCCAGCGAACCAGTCGGGTGAAGCAAGCTGAGACCGAGTGGCTGACCGTGTGGGAACGGCTGAAGTCTCGGAAAATTTGGGATTTAATCAACCGATCGGTTGATATGAAGCATGGTCGTGTGACTGACCGGGTGAGCTGCACTGAATTCTCGGGAAAAATTGTGAAGCGGCCAACCGATCGGTTGAGTTCTTAACCGATCGGTTCGCCTGTAGCCTCTTTTCAACAAAATTTTCGACCTAATAATCAACCGATCGGTTGAAAACTCACCCGATCGGTTCGACTTAAACCCTATAAATACCCCGCCCTCACCCGTTCATTTCCCCCTCACACGATTTCGCTCTCCCTCGCCGTTTCGACTTCTCCAAGATCCAAACGGCCACGATCTTCCCTCAACCGACCACAAACCTCCCTCAATCGATCTCTACACTCCCCATCTCGTTCCCCCAATCGATCTCCCTCTCTCCATCTTCGATTTAACCCCTATAAAACCCTAATTTCCACCCAACCCCCCCTCCCCATTTTTGAAATTTGCTGAAAAGAAGTGCTGCGGCTTCACTCTCTCTCTCATTGCGCTGTGTTGGGTGATCTACGAGCAAGGATCGTCATCTCTACTGGGTAACTTCGCTCCTTAACTCCATTTTCAATTTTTCCCTAGTATTACTATTTTGCTCGATTACCTATGTTGGTGTGCATTCATCATATCCTGCATTCACTCATGCACACACACTCACATGGCCCGGGATCAAGCTAACGGTAAGGGTATTATGCGTGAGGAGGGGTCGTCTCGCAAGAGACGAAAGACCACACGTCCACCACACTCACGCCCTCCTCCTGCACAGCCTGCACAACCCCAACCCCAACCCCAACCTATCATCCCAGCTGAGGACCCAATGATGGGCCTGCGTGGCTACCGTTTTAGGAATCAAGAACAAAAAGATTTTTATCATAGACTCGATGCACGTGGACATCTTTCCACCAAATTTGCCCATGCCCAAATGCTTATCGATCTCGTTGTGTTCACCGAGGTCGAGACTCTCTTCGCCAATTTAGGTTGGTTAGCTTTCCTGAATGCCACCGCGGTATCCTACCCCTCCCTCACACTCGAATTTTTATCCTCCCTTGTATGTGAGTCGGGGTCGATCGTCGTTTTCCGCGTCCGTAACAAAACCATTCACACCAACCTGAAATACCATTAATAACATCTTTGGTTTTCCCATCCTTGGGGACGACGCTATCCGTCCCTATGGGTATCCCCCGAATTCGACGTCGATCAATTTTGGTTTCGCCTCACTGTACACGATCACTATCCCTGAGGTAAGGCCAAGGCCTCTTGCATCATTCACCCCATATTCTGTCTGGCCCACCGGATCATATCTTGCACTTTCTTCCCCAGGGATGAGTCAGGTATCGTGACCATCCCTGATCTTTTTCTTTTGTGGGCCATGACCTTTACTTTTGTTGTGGTGATGAGGGGATTTCTTTTAGGGCCCCTGTCATTCCCATTCATGCCGGTGCCTGGCTCATTCACAAGCTACTGAGATTAGCCGCGCCGGCAAGGGCAAGATTTGTTGCGGGGGCCTTATTACTATCATAGCTTCATATCCTCAGTTTAATATTGCCATCCCCCGAGATCTGCCTACTGCCGCAGGACCCATACGTCTAGATCTTGATGTCCTGTGGCATATACACATGATCAAGCCCCGCCCCGATAGTCGTTTCACTTTCCACTATGGACACCCCCCAGCTCCCTATACCATTCTGCCCAACCCTGCTCGTATGACTATCGTTCTAGTGGCAGATTGGACATTTCCACCTGATCCAGAGTTTCTGGAGGGGTTACATCTTCCGTTCCTTCCCCAGGGCACACGCAGACCACCTTCCCCTGCCGCCCACTTAGGCGAGCAGGATATACCTGCGTCCCGGGGAGACTCCGAGGCTGGCCCCAGTCATACTATCCCGGCTCCTGGCCCTATCACTTTCGAGGCTCTGAGTGAGGCCCTTTTAGGCCTAGCCTTTGGTGCCGGCATGACCACTGCCGCTGGCACCACTTCCACCTCCCATCCAGCCTCTACTTCTTCCGTCCGCCACACCGCCTCCGATCTCCTCGCTCTCGAGGCTGAGCTAGCTTCACTACGCGCTCGCGCTTCGTCCTCCACCCCCTCGGACCCATCCTCTTCGATCTTCTCTCACCCATGTTTCCTCTCACTTGAGAGGAACGTGGCCGCCATCCTCCGCATTCTCACTCACGTTCACGGGCCACTTCCACCTACACCACCACCCACTCCACCCCCTCACCTCCACCATCCCACTCTTCACCTCCCCCATCACATTTATCACCACACCCATCACCCCCTAGGCGACCATCCCCTCCTACCACCACCGTTGCCATTCCTGCCACTTCACCTCCACTCACGACCACCGCCGTCGACCCCACAGATCCACCACCCTCCACTACCGTCACACCATATGTGCGCCGCAAGAAATTGCAGGTGCGTTCGCGATCACTTTCCCCACCATCCTCTTCCGTCGCCGTATCTACCCCATCTACCGCCATATCCACACATCTACCACCGCTTAGGTCGCCATTTCCCTTCCACCCACCATCACCACTACCACACCACCCATCGTCCACACATCCACACCCATCCACACCCATCCTGCACCCCTCTCCCCACTTCTCCGCACACCCCCCCACCTCTCCCCTCCACACCCCTCCATCTTCTACCGAGGAGGACGAGGACGACTCCTCTCCTGCTTTTTGATTTCATTTTCTTTTTTGACTTCCTCTAGCATATTTCTGCATTATCATGATCATATCATATCGCTAGCATTGTCATGTCTAGCTTGGGGGAAGTCAATTTTTCTGTGTGTTGGCGTTTGATGTTTTTATGGTGTGCTTGTTTATATATGTCGTGTGGTGTGATTTTCTATCTTTTATTTTCTGTTTATTTGTCGTGTGGTGTGATTTTCTTTATTTTCCTTTTTTCGTATGTGTGCTTTTCTTGGTTTTCATTTCTTTTTGTGTCGGTGCGTATTCCCCCCCATTTTCATTGCCCTCCCGTATTTACTTCAATTGCATTGAGGGCAATGCAAGTTTCAGCTTGGGGAAGTCGCACTTCGTGCGTCATTTATGTCTTTTTCTTTGTTTTTTGAGTCGTTTTCACCGTGTTTTTCTTTTTCTTCCTTTCCTTTTTCTCCTCTTTATCCTAGAGATGACCCCAAATGATGAATTGCCACAGAATCACACACACACACACCTAGCATGGCTTCGATAATCACATTCACTAACCCTAGGAAGCTGAGTCCTCTTGCATTTCATGCTCCGTGGGTCCATTTTGCTTTTGTGTGAGTCGTGTGTCGTGTCTAGCTTACGGTGTGCTTCTACTGTGTGATTTTGATTTATATACCTGTCCTGGAATGACCCCTAGATTATCATGTTTCGATTTGAATATGCGGTATTTTCTTCTCATGTCTGCCTCTATATGCATGCTATATTTATATCGTATATTTCATTTCGCATGTGTCGGGATTCCACAGCTAGGACTAGGATAACCCATTTGGCTTATGCTCTGATTAGCAAAAAAAATCTCCATTGCCCAAGTGTCTAGAATCTGATTTCTTTTTTTATTTTACTTGGTGCAAATCCCCTCGTCGTGTACCGTTCTCCCACTTGGGAGAGTACACACTTGTATATACCCAAAAGTCCAAAAATCCCAAAAAAGAGAGAAAAGAAAAACCCAAAAAAGAGAAAAAAAGGGAAAAGAAAAAATATATATATGTATAGCCAAAAACCCAAAAAATATACATATATCCAAAACCCAAAAAAAATTGTTGTGTGAATATTTTCCTACCTACCGAGAATAAAGAGAAGGCAAGAGTTTGCACCGAGTGTTCTACTCCACACCTTCTCAACCCCCATCGTTTTCGAAAACACTTGGAATAGGGACCTTCTATGTATTATCTAGGCTATAGTGAGGTGATTTCCTAGTCCCTAATTGTGGAGTCCCTGACGCATGGTACGATTCGATTCTTACTCTGTTCTATTGCATGCTTGAGCTATTTAATCACCGCTTATTTCAAATCGAATCTATATTTGGGTCTTTTCTTGGGTATGTGTATATGGAGCTTTATTGCACACTGTATATAGTAACACCGTCTTCTAGAACGCGACCACACTAACTTGCGCTTCACCGCGTGGGCCCACGACACTCGTTTGGACTCGTTTTCCTTGGTTTAGTGTTGTGATTTGTCGCTTGCTTGCTTGGTGTGGCGTTTTTGCTTTTGTTGGCCCTGACGGGCGATTTGGGATTTTTTACTTGTTTTCTCTCCCTCTCTTTATTTTCTCCCTCCGAGCTCCTACTCTGACTCGTCTTCCTTGAGGACGAGGAAGGTTTCAGCTTGGGGGATTTTGATGTGTGTGTATATTTTATATATTCACGCACGTCTTCTTTGTGTTTTTCCGTTATTTTCTGCCGTCCCGTATCCATTTTCTCGTGTTTTCTATTTTTTTTTTCACTTTTCCGTGCTTTTATGTGTTTGCAGGAGATCGCCAGTGTAGGGGACCTATAACGATGATATCATAAGTCCATGGAGCAACGGGAGGAGTCACGCGTGATCCAGGGGGTCAAACGACCAAGATTGCCATCTTTCAGCCCCCACCCGATCGGTTGGACACAACCAACCGATCGGGTGGTGCACGCGTATCCGACCCAGACAGCGGCTGAAGCAAAGTGAGGATCAACCGACTAGTTCGTCGACCGGTTGAACACGACAGACTTCTCGGGAAATTGGAGCTGAATTCCAACCGATCGGGTGAACTTCACCCGATCGGATCATCAGTAACCGAGCCTTCCAAGAGACGACCCGGAGAGCTCACCTGACGGTCCGCTGACCGTGCCAAGTCAATGCAAGTTTCTGTTCTTTTTGGCCATATTTCCAACCAATCGGTTGATTGTTCAACCGATCGGTTCACCCGATGACCGCAAGATCCAAACGACGAGCCGCTTGCGCCAACCGACCGGGTCACGTGAGCGGTGAAGTCTATGAAAACCGCAGCCGAAGAACGTTGCAGCTCACCCGATCGGTTGAAGAAAACCGATCAGGTGAAGCCGATTTCTATAAATCGCTGCCTGGGTTTTTCAGAAACGAGAGCTGTGTATTTTTCTGTCTTTTTTCCCTATTGTGACGGCTGGAATTTTATAGCTATTTGTAAGTATTCTAATCTTTATGAAACTTTGATATTTGTAGAGTATTGGATTCTCCACCTTGATTTTGATGATGATCAAACACAAATCATTGTGACTAACTCTTGTGATTGTAGTTAGCTATAAAGTCACCAATTAGATTCAAGAAGATCAAAAGTGACTACACATGTTGATTCAAGTGGAGGACTTGGTAGATCACCATAGGTGAAGCATTGGCTTGAAGAACTCAAAGGCTACTTCAAACCTCAAGCCAATGGCATCAACAAATGGATGGAGATTCAATCCAAAGAGAAGAAATGAATGGTTGAGTCTAAAGCTTCAAAGACTATGACGATGGAGATATTCAAGTAATTCAACTAAAAGACTCAAGACCATGAAGAATTATGGAGATCGTCGCCAAAGTACTTTGTTCATCTCAAGCGACGTCCCAAGACTTCCTTAGAATGTGTGATCGTTGTGCCTGGAGCTTCGTTGAAGCTCAAGGAGTATTCATGAAGTCAAGGGATTCTGATTCTACATGTTGAAGCTTTGAAGACGGTTCGTCATGGTATTTATACTGTCTTCTAGCTTCGGTTTATTAGAATGTTAAGCCTTGAGTAGTACTTGCCTAGATATCTTCATTCTATCATATATTATCTCTAGGATTGCCTTAGTAGCCATCAAAATGTTTCCCGAAGCTTATCGCTTCTTATCTCGGCTTCGTATGCATCTTAGTTGGTTCAAGTAGAAGAACCAACCGACTAGATGACGATCTAGTCAGTTGGAAATCCTTCTTGAACCGACTAAACATCCTAGTTAAATTCATCCCATTCACTGTTGATCAATTAGTCGGTCCAAGAAGGTTTATTGACCGACTAGATGACGATTTAGTCGGTTGAAGATCCTTCGTAGACCGACTAGTTATCCTAATCATTTCAATGCTTTTAGTTGACTTCTTAGTCGGTCCAAGAAGGCTCACCGACCGACTAGATGTCAATCTAGTCGGTTGATGTTTCTTCTCAGACCGACTAGTTCTCCTAAGTGAAATTCGACTTCTTACTGTTGACCTCTTAGTCGGTCCAAGAAGGCTCACTAATCGACTAGATGTCAATCTAGTCGGTTGATATTTCTTCTTAGACCGACTAGTTCTTCGTCTTCTGGATTTCACTATCTTTGTTGTCAACTTCTTAGTCAGTCCAAGAAGGTTCACCGACCGACTAGATGTCAATCTAGTCGGTTGATGTTTCTTCTTAGACCGACTAGTTATCCTTCTTCAGCAATTCACTATTTTCAATGTCTTCCTTCTAGTCAGTCCAAGAAGGTTCACCGACCGACTAGTTGCAAAACTAATCGGTCAGTGATCCTTCTTAGACCGATTAACTGCTTCACAAATAGAGTCGTTGGGGCATTTAATGCCACGAATATTGTGACCGTTTTCTCTCTTCCCTATATAAGTTTGAGTGCTTCAAACCAGGGATCCAAGGCTGAAATTAGACACACTTTCACACCTAAGAGAAGAGCCATTCAACTCTATTTCCAAGCTCTCTCTTCTCACAAGAATCTCTCCCTCACTCTTTGAGCACTAATTCCTCAAGAGAGATTCTCATTCCTTGTGAGCTTCTCAAGCTAAGATCTTGAATCCAATTCATCAACTTCTCCCTAGCCATCTATTGCTGCTCATCTTGGTGGAGCTAGGGTTTGGTGATCTCATCTTCCTCAAAATCCATTCTTGCCCTAAATTGGTAAGTATTTCTCAAGGCATAGGATTTTGTGGTAAGAAGTTTTATATTTCATTCTTTATACTTCATATTTGTTGTATACTCACGGTGGTGAGAGGTTTGGCTTGATCTCAAGTTGTGGGAGTCAAGATTTCGTTTTGCTCTCGGTTTGTGAGAGTGTTCTTAGTCCCAAGTTGTGGGATTAAGGTACTTTGCGTGCTCCCAGGTTGTGGGATACACTGACATCGATTGTAGGTCGATTGCACTTGTGGGGTTTCCGCAAGTGAGCTTAAGGAAATCTCTAGCGGTTTGCTAGAGTATCCGGAGGGGATCCGGGTGTTGCTGGAGTAGGGCACCGGTAACAAGTCGGGGAGACTTGGGTGACACCGAACCAGGGTAGATTACTTGTTTGCATTGCATTCTTGCTTGGGTTGTTGTTAACTTATTGTATTCTGCATTTGTTGGTTAATTAGGGTTTTATTTGGTGTAAATTCCTTATAATTCTATAAAACACTATTTACCCCCCCCCCCCCCTCTAGTGTTTGTTCCTCATAGCACAGGGTCACTACAATATTATCTTAATTACATTGCTACTACTTCATTTCAATCGCCTGATTATGATTTCTACGGTCGATTTTCTTTTAGATCGCTTTTTAGCTAAAATGTGTGAGTAGTTCCCAAATCTGGGATTTTGGTGGAAACCCCTTTGTGGGTTCTCCTTAATGCGTCCATAGGACTATGATATCGATAGGGATTAGGAATCTATTGGTTATATGTGGTGTTTTATTGTCATCGGCGGGAAAAAGACCGCCTTTGACCATTGGGCCAAGGGGGAATAAACTTGGTGGTTGACTCCCTAGCCGTAGCTCACGCCCTTAGCGTAGACATCGAATCCTTACGTGCGGGAGCGGTAGGATGAGATGTTGGGAGTTATCGTTGCGAGCTTAGTGCTCCCGGAGTCGGTCAGTGTTAATGGACATGGGAATGCCCACTGACCGAACCCGGGTAGTCCGTGGTATCATCCTGGGCACCGACCGGAATATCGGGCCCATGGGACTCTGGTATCACTCTTAGAGGCAACGTATCACCACTAAACCCTAATTCTGATCGTATTCCTTTCAGTAGGATGTAATAGCGAGAACACATGATAGGGTGGAAACCGAAGTCCTAGGTTTCCCTTTATATTGTTTAACCTCGTATCTACATTTCGTAACAACCCATCTATCGATTCGGGCTAGCTCACCCCTAGGGTGAATTGGTTCCTCTTAGAAACAAGCACAACCATGCCTCCCTGTGTTCGACCCCCAAGCCACACTACAACACCGTGTGCTTGCGGTACAAATATTTTAAATCTGGTATCCCCCATCTTATTGCACACTTACATGATCACAAACCGGGGGCACTTCACCTATAGATATACCCTCCACCTCATTAACGTTTCCATCCCACGCCATCTATCTCTGGTTCCCGAGGACACATCTGACGTCACACCATGCATCACCACACCACCACCCTCCCCACATCTTGATCCAGGGATTGGGCACACTTCTACCCCTCCACCATCAACCCACCCCGACCCCGTGATTTCACACACCACTCTTCCATCCATCACGGAGTCCGTTCCCATTCCATCCCCTATACATTCCCCCTCACCTCCTCCCACTTCCCCACCATGTGGCGGCACCATCATCCTTTTGTCATCGTCCTTTGATGACGATTGGACCACCCTATCTCCACCTCCACCTCCACCTCCACCCATAAATTTTGAGCTTGTCCACACCACTCCATCCCCACCACACGTTGACATGACAGCTTAGCCTTCAGCTGATTCCGTCGTCCCATCCACTCCACCCACCATTCCTACCCACCCGCCACCAAACGGTGGCTCAGCCTGATTGGAGCACCACACACATTTTTGGCACCCCATCATCATTTAGCCCATACTTGCATCATTTTCGGGCACGGTTTTATATAGCTTGGGGGATATCCACCTGGGTCTCCCTTCCCTTATCTTATTTTTCCTCACGTCATTTTATGTGTTTAATTTGCGTTGAGGACAACGCTTGGTTTGACTTTGGGGAGGAGCTCTTTCGCGCTAATTTTCTCTTTTTCCCTCTAATTTTCCCTATTATTATCGTTATTTTCATTTTCATTTCACTTTTTCTTTCTTATTTTTTCATCTTTCTTTTTTCTCATATGCATCATGTTTAAATTCGATATATGCATTCAAAAAGAAAAAAATGGAAAAAAAAATCAAAAACTCCAAAAAATTTCGCATTCGAATCATTTACCTTGCACACTCATGCATACATTTGTATATACTTACATTCGCCTCGCGAATTTTTTGACATCGAGTTTTTATATGCGCTAAATCCTGATTTGAAATTCGTTTTCCGAACTTTAATGCTTGATTTCCATGATGTCGATTTGAATATGTGAATAGTTCGTAACCATAGCTCAAATCCCTGTAATACCCTAGCTTTGGCCATCCTCGCAACCCCTAAGATATGAGTACTTGAAACCAACCTAGATTGACACCTAGGAACCCATTCTATGCTCGGACCCGAGAGCCGACAGTAGTGTATAATAGTTTATAGTCCCTCGAGACGTGGATAACCACACTTCACCTAGTACTAAGGATTGAATCTGCCTATTTTACCCCATGCATTGTAAAGGCAAGTTTTCCTCAACACAGATAATTGCATATTTAACCCATTTTCAGATTTTTTTACTATGTTATAATGGTTCGTCAAGAGTTTTACGATTTCAAAAATTTCTTATAAAAATATTATGAAGTATCAGACTAGTTATGAAGTATTTTAGTAAGTTTGGGTTTCATCAAATACCTCTAAATAATCTGATAAAAATTCATTTTCAGATATTACTGTTTTGACTGAATGAATTAATTTTCTATACAAACATCATCAAAATGTTTTCAAACTTCTACGGTATCATTCTATGATCATTTAGGGCTCTCCACATTAATTTTGTAATTTTCTAAAGCCAACTCAATAGAGAACCCGCAAACCCGCTTCCTAAATGTTTTGGCCTAAAACTAGTATCCCCGTAGCTCAAACCCTAAAATGGACTTCGTATTCATGATCCTCACCACGATACGAACCCGTGGGTACGTTTTCGAAATTTTTCGGACACGTTTACTAGTTGGGACAAAATCGTAATTTCGTATACTTAACTATTTTTTTACTAATTACGGTTATGCTAATTAACACTGTTTAATTATTAATTACCTACTCTAATTAATTAGTTACCTACTGCTGTCAGAAGCCTCAAAACGTGATACATGGATGCGTTTTTTCCACGGTTAGTCAAGCTAATCACCTAACAACATTAAGCACTACCTAACATCTTAATTAAGTTTGACTAAACAAATTTTTAATTAAATCAGTTATCTATTTAAACATCCCCTCCAAAGGCAACAACCCACGGCAACCCACGCCTGAAACCCCCTCTCTCAAATCTTTCTCCCTCTCAACTAAACCCATCTCCACATTCCTTCGTTCTCAACTCTTCACATTTTTTTGGGCGTTAACATCATCATCATATTTAAACTCAGCTCACATAATTGAACCCAATAAAACCCCTCAGCCCCGTAACACACGCACGTAGTCTCTCCCCCCTCGTTCTCAGCTCACCTACGCAACCCATACAAAAGAACCCAACTCCTCTTCGAGGTAAAGCCCAAACCCACGCTCAACACTTCCCCTCCCTCTCTGTTCGTTCGAAAGCCCCGAGTTTCCTCTCTCTCCCATTCGAAACTCCCCTCCCCCCGCGCACAACATCCCCCACCCTCACTTCATCGCCTGCCACCGTCTCTGCCATGACGCAACCACCAACCTCGCTGCAGTACGCTCCGATGAGCAGCACATGGCCATTCCCCCCTCTTCGTCAGCTCCGAGCAACCCCGAGGCCCCGTCCGTGCCCTCCGTGTTCCGACGATGGCCATCCTCCGCCCGTAGCTCTTCTGCCCTTCCCCGATGATGTCGACACCGCTACACCCACGCCTCTACCCAACACACCTTCGTCTGAGGCCCCCGCCGCCGCTTGCCGTTGACAACCTCCCTCCGAAGCCCGACTGCACCTCCCTCGACACGCTGCCACGACGACAGGCCTCCTCCGAGCTCACCCTGCCTCGCCTTCGACGATGACGTCGCCGACATCGACCTCACATGAAGAGCCCACTGCCTCGACCCCGAGCTTCGCCGTCCACCCCCGACCCGAGTGCCTCCTCCCCTCGACCCACCTTCGACGTCGCACTGAGCCCCGACATCGTCGGACGGCCACCATCCGGTCTCCCGCCTCTCTGACACACCTCACCGCCTCCCTCCACCGATGTACATCGCCACCAACTCCAATGAAAGCCCCCTCCACCTCGCTCCACGACCTCGCCACCGGCGACTGCCGCCTCCCCGCCGTTGTTCGCCGTCGCCATCCTCCGCTATCCCCGCTTTGCCGTGAAGCCTGACGTCGAAGAGCCCACGCACGTGCTGCTAACACACAGAAGAGAAGGTAAGTGTATTTTATAAAAAATGTATTTTATTCAAAAATACGATATAAACATATTTTAGAGTATTTATAATAGGGTTTTCTTGAAATAAAATTAATAATAAATAATATAGAGGCCAGAAAAATGCAAGACCAGCTCCAGAAAATCAGAAATGACGTTTTAGACCCAATGGCTCTAGTTTTATCTCAATCAGATGCTTAGTTTTTCCAGAATAAATTTTTAACCCTAAATCTAAAATATATTATTTTCACTTAAAAATCCGTAACTTGTTATTTTCAAGTACACTGATACGTTATAAAAATATATGATATAGTACTCTTCGAGACTGTCATTTTGACAACTCACTTGCAACTTTCCGATTCAGATTACATCCAGAATAAATTATTGAATAAATACGTTACTAATTGAAAAATAGTTTTAAAATTGATGTTTGAGCTTCTAAAAATTATAAAAATTAACCGAGGCTTCTGAAAAATATTTCCTCTTGCAGTAAAATTATTCTCATCATATCTAACCTATTAAAAATTTAGAACGCTTTTCGACACCGTTTCAATCGATTATAAAATCAAACACATTAAGTTAAATTGGTAGAAAATAGGGTGTTCTATAACCGATTGTTCTTGTGTTTTGCAGGTACCAATTCTCGTGCACCAGCTTTCTTGGAAGCTCTAGATCTAACCTCGTCTTACTACGACGAGCTCGATAATGTAAGTCACTCTAATTTTAGTTTTAGAAGTTAAGCAAGTGTACAAGCATGAACTCAGGATTTTATGAATAACCCCCGAACCAATATTGATCGAACTAAGAACTAGAAACCTAAGTAACTAGTGAGATAATCAACTTGGATAAATTGTGTGCTGACGAAACTACCACCCTTAAACCAACAATTTTTGTGTTCATGTTTGTTGGACTTGTCTTTATCCTCTAATTTCTTAGCATCCATTTTGCTTTACTTTCTGGTTTTCAACAAATAAGTTTATTTAACATTTCGTCGCATATAAACTCATATTCACTCTGTCCACTTTGTTCTAACACTTATCATTTGAAAATGTTGCTTGGACCTCGTATACACTTGTTGCACGATTGTTCAAAAACATGTCACCTGCTGCATGCCATTTATTACTCAGTGAATGCAAATGAATTATCGTATGGAATGTCGTATGTGGAACATCTTGTGAAACATCTTGTAGAATAGCTTGTGGAATATCTTGTGAAATATCTTGTGGAAAATCTCGTGGAACATTATGTATGGAACCTGTACTAGATTCACATGACACATCACTGGGGTTTGGGGTAACTCATAATTTGAGAGAGTGCAGGAGTGACTGGAGTTCAATCTACTTGTCTAGTTACCTGGGTTTTCGACATCATGTCTAGCTGCCTGTATTTCGACAAACAAAAATATGATGCCCGTGTCAGCATCCTGTCTAGCTGCCTGTGTTTTCGGCATTCGTCTGGGTCGTGCCCAGGCAAGAGATGAACTCAATGGTCACATATTGTACTCTCCGACTTGAGTCACGTAGTTCTAGTGTAGCTTGCATGATCACCTCTACTTTATGCATTACACGCACTTTACCTACTACACATGTGCAGTCACCAGTACTTTACTTCACTTGCTTAGCCTGCTTTACTACCTTGCTACCTATTTGTTTTATTATTGTTACTCCACATGCTTGTTGTTACTTTACCTGCTTTATTACTATGTCATATATGCCATGTCATCATTGTTTCTCTCATACTTTACTTATTGCACTTGTATATATGATTGTTGTTCCTTTACTTTACGTACGTAGTTAGTTCCATAGTCTGTTCTTTCCCATGCTTGTACACAGCTTTTACTACTATTGCTAGAATTGTTGTGACTTACCTACGGTTCCATCTTCATGGCACTGCAGACGATGCACATATGGAGGTAGATGCTCTTAAGTTAATAGCGCCAGAATTCAACCCTGAGACTACAGTTTTCAGAGTATTTGCACTTATGTACTTCCTTCCTTTCATGTATATTTGTTGGAACATTTTGTACAGTATGGAATGTAATAATTGGACACTATTTGTGTATTTTTGTACATCTCTACATCGTGGTTATTTTGATTTCACTGGTAACCCACAGGACCTGCGCAAATATCAAATAAGTAACGGGCCCCCGGAAGCAGGTCGTTACAAGTTTGGTGGCCTACGCAGGTTCGCGCTAACTACCTCGTGAACAATATAGCAAGATCAGGGTGTACAATATAAAATAATCAAATTGAACTCTCAAGTACAGGACGTCTCAAGTGTTCACCTGTATTGGATATACGGGTGAAGTGTCTATATTACCCATCTTCTTTGGCCTCTTTCCTTTCTTTTATTCCATCCTCTGAGCGTATCTTTATACACTCTTCTACTTGAGTGACCTGTAATAAGTGGAAACCATTCATTCACTTCATCATCATCTTCTCCTTTGAACTCTTAACCCTTGTCTAGGAACTCGTGTTCCATTCTTTGGAGTTACTTTTGCTAATAACCTCCTTTGTTGATAATCCAAGTTATCTTCGATACGAATGAAACCGTATAGTTGATAAAGACTCAATAAAAAGTCATTAACAAAACCTAAAATTTTGAATTTTTAGGATTGAACTAGTTGATAGGATTAATTAGTTGTTAATAAAAATCTTTTTGTTGATGGCATGCATATAAATGATAAGCTTCCTTCAATGGACCATGATCCGGTCATTGTGCTTGGCTAAGTTTGTTGGATCACCCTAGCTAGAATGGGGGTAAATGATCCTGGTTTAGTCACTTCCCTGGCTGTGTCTGCTGGACCGCAAGGGCGTGAATCATGATTATGTAACGCCATCGATCTTCATCCCTATCACCCTTCCTTTAGCTTGATGACCTTTCGATTGACCTTCTTAGAATCTTTCTATTTTTAGTACGCTTGAACTCTAGCTACGTCTATTTTAAGGAGGGTAGAGTTCGACTTTTCGATCACCAGAAGTTCGAGTTCGACAACGGAAGCAAATCGAAGGACGCTCAGAAGTATTGGAAGAGGTGCTAAAGAAATTAAGACGAACCAAATCGAGACGTGTAAGATGATGCCGATACTTCTTCATCTTTCTTGGACTCATCTCTATCTGAACCTATTTTGACTTGAGACTAGCTGTAGAAACTATAGTGATGTCAATAGTATCTATTCGTATATAACATTTCTTGTTTTTTTGATGCTATGATATCACATTATATTTCATGTTATTTACAACCTAATTTACTAGATTACTGTATCATCTATCATTTATTTGCTTGAGCTTCTTCATAACATCAATTATTTGTTTCAGAAAGGTCTTTTAATTCCAAGGACGGAATTATTTTAAGGAAGGTAGAATGTAACGGCATGTTTTCCTCAACACAAATAATTGCATATTTAACCTATTTTCAGATTTTTTTACTATGTTATAATGGTTCGTCAAGAGTTTTACGATTTCAAAAATTTCTTATAAAAATATTTCTGAAGATCAGACTAGTTATGAAGTATTTTAGTAAGTTTGGGTTTCATCGAATACCTCTAAATAAGCTGATAAAAAATCATTTTCAGATATTACTGTTTTGACTGAATGGATTAATTTTCTATACAAACATCATCAAAACGTTTTCAAGCTTCTACGGTATCATTCTATGATCATTTAGGGCTCTCCACATTAATTTTGTAATTTTCTAAAGCCAACTCAATAGAGAACCCGCAAACCCGCTTCCTAAACGTTTTAGCCTAAAACTAGTATCCACGTAGCTCAAACCCTGAAACAGACTTCGTACTCATGATCCTCACGACGATACGAACCCTTGGATATGTTTTCGTAATTTTTCGGACACATTTACTAGTTGGGGCAAAATCATAATTTCGTATACTTAACTATTTATTTACTAGTTACGGTTATACTAATTAACACTGTTTCATTACAAATTACCTACTCTAATTAATTACTTACCTACTCATGTTGGAAGCCTCAAAACGTGATACATGGATGCATTTTTTTCCACGGTTAGTCAAGCTAATCACCTAACAACATTAAACACTACCTAACATCTTAATTAAGTTTGACTAAACAAATTTTTAATTAAATCAGTTATTTATTTAAACATCCCATCTCCTTCGTTATCTCCCTCACCGTGCAAAGGAAACAATCCACAGAAACCCGCGCTTGAAACCCCCTCTCTCAAATCTTTCTCCCTCTCAGCTAAACCCATCTCCCCATTCCTTCGTTCTCAATTCTTCACATTTTTTGGGGCTTTAACATCATCATCATATTTAAACTCAGCTCACACCATTGAACCCAACAAAACCCCTCAGCCCCGTAACACACGCACGCAGTCTATCCCCCCCTCTCGTTCTCAGCTCACCAACGCAAGCCATACAAAAGAACCCAACTCCTCTTCGAGGTAAATCCCAAACCCACGTTCAACACTTCCCCTCCCTCTCTGTTCGTTCGAAAGCCCCGAGTTTCCTCTCTCTCCAATTCGAAACTCCCCTCACCCCGCGCACATCAGCCCCTACCCTCGCTTTGCTGCCTGCCACCGTCTCTGCCACGACGCGACCCCCAACCTCGCTGTAGTCTGCTCCGACGAGCAGCTCATGGCCATTCCCCCCTCTTCGTCAGCTCCGAGGAACCGCGAGGCCCCGTCCGCGCCCTCCGAGTTCCGACGACGGCCATCCTCCACCTGTAGCTCTTCTGCTCTCCCCTGATGATGTCGATGCCACTGCACCTACGCCTCTGCCCAACACACCTTCACCTGAGACCCCCGCCATCGCTTGCCGTCGACAACCTCCATTCGAAGCCCCAGTGCACCTCCCTCGACACGCTGCCACGAAAACCAGCCTCCTCTGAGCTCGACCTGCCTCGCCTTCGACGACATCGCCGTCGTCGACATCACGCCAAGAGCCCGTTACCTCGACCCTGAGCTTCACTGTCCACCCCCGCCCCCAAGTACCTCCTCCCCTCGACCCACCTTCGGCGTCGCCCTGAGCCCCGACGTCGCCTGACGGCCACAATCTACTCTCCCTCCTCGTCGACACACCTCACCGCCTCCCTCCACCGACGTACGCCACCAGCAGCTCCAATGAAAGCCCCCCTCCGCCTCGCTCCACGACCTCTCCACCAGCGACTATCGCCTCTCCGCCGTTGTTCGCCGCCTGACCCCCTCGCCGCCGCCATCCTTCACCATCCCCGTTTCGCCGTGAAGCCCGACGTCGAAGAGCCCATGCACGTGCTGCTAGCACACAGAAGAGAAGGTAATTGTATTTTATAAAAACGTATTTTATACAAAAATATGGTATAAACATATTTTAGAGTATTTATAATAGGGTTTTCTTGAAATAAAATTAATAATAAATAATATAGAGGCCAGAAAAATGCAAGACCAGCTCTAGAAAATCAGAAATGACGTTCTGGACCCAATGGCTCTAGGTTTATCTCAATCAGACGCTTAGTTTTTTCAGAATAAATTTTAACCCGAAATCTTAAATATGTTATTTTCACTTAAAAATCTGTAACTTGTTATTTTCACGTATACTGATACGTGATAAAAATATATGTTATAGTACTCTTTGAGACGGTCATTTTGACATCTCACTAGCACTTTCCGATGCAGATTGCATTCAGAATAAATTATTGAATAAATACGTTACTAATTGAAAAATAGTTTTACAATTGATTTTTGAGCTTCTAAAAATTATAAAAATTAACAGAGGCTTCTGAAAAATATTTCGTCTTGCAGTAAAATTATTTTCATCATATCTAACCTATATAAAAATTTAGAATGCTTTTTGACACCGTTTCAATCGATTAAAAAATAAAACACGTTAAGTTAAATTTGTAGAAAATAGGGTGTTCTGTAACCGATTGTTCTTGTGTTTTGCAGGTACCAATTCTCGTGCACCAGCTTCCTTGGAAGCTCTAGATCTAACCTCGTCTTACTACGACGGGCTCGATAATGTAAGTCACTCTAATTCTAGTTTTAGAAGTTAAGCAAGTGTACAAGCATGAACTCAGGATTTTATGAATAACCCCCGAACCAATATTGATCGAACTAAGAACTAGTAACCTAAGCAACTAGAGAGATAATCAACTTGGGTAAATTGTGTGCTGACGAAACTACCACCCTTAAACTAACAATTTTTGTGTTCCATGTTTGTTGGACTTGTCTTTATCCTCTAATTTGTTAGCATTCGTTTTGCTTTACTTTCTGGTTTTCAACAAATAAGTTTATTTAACCTTTCGTCGCATATAAACTCATATTCACTCTGTCTACTTTGTTCTAACACTTATCATTTGAAAATGTTGCTTGGACCTCATATACACTTGTTGCACGATTGTTCATAAACACGTCACCTGCTGCATGCCATTTATTACTCATTGAATGCTAATGAATTATCGTATGGAATGTCATGTGTGGAACATATTGTGGAACATCTTGTAGAGTAGCTTGTGGAATATCTTGTGAAACATCTTGTGGAATAGATTGTGAAATATCTTGTGGAATATCTTGTGGAAAATCTCGTGGAACATCATGTAAGGAACCTGTACTAGATTCATATGACACATCACTGGGGTTTGGGGTAACTTATAGTTTGAGATATTGTGGGAGTCACTGGAGTTCAATCTACATGTCTAGCTGCCTGGGTTTTCGGCATCATGCCTAGCTGCATGTGTTTCGGTAAACAAAAATATGCTGCCCGCGTCAGCATCCTGTCTAGCTGCCTGTGTTTTCGGCATTCGTCTTGATCGCACCCAGGCAAGAGATGAACTCAATAGTCACATATTTTACTCTCCGACTTGAGTCACGTAGTTCTAGTGTAGCTTGCATGATCACCTCTACTTTAGGCATTACACGCACTTTACCTACTACACATGTGTAGTCACCAGTACTTTACTTCACCTGCTTAGCCTGCTTTACTACCTTGCTACCTGTTTGTTTTATTATTGTTACTCCACATGCCTGTTGTTACTTTACCTTCTTTATTACCATGTCATATATGACATGTCATCATTGTTGCTCTCATACTTTACTTATTGCATTTGTATATATGATTGTTGTTCCTTTACTTTACGTACGTAGTTAGTTCCATAGTCTGTTCTTTCCCATGCTTATACACAACTTTTACTACTATTTGTCACGCCCTGCTTCTCTAAAATGGAAGGCAAGGCATGATGAGGTCCGCTCAGATGTGGAGCTGTGAAGCTGCAGTCTGATAAGCGTCTATAAAAGAAATTCAAATGGCAGGTCCTTGCAACCACGAGTCGAAACAAAGATAATAATAATTTAAAGCAGAAATAAAACTCCACCCATAACATTCAGATTATTCCAAACGTTCAGAAGCAAGTCGTAAAAGGAAGTACAAGAGTCTGAAATGAGGCCTAAAGCAAGGCCGACTATAAACATAACATCAACATAAAAGAGAGGTGCTACGCACCGACAACCTAACAGTGACTAAGAAGAAAGTAAAAACAACCAGAAAGAGCTCTGGACCGGTCTCCAGAGTCCTCGGACTCAACACCTGCAACCTGTTCGTCTTCGACGACCAACTCTGGCTCACAACCTAACATGTGACGCCCAAAAGAGAAAAGGGACTCATGTCAGCAAGTCTACAAGAGACTAGTACAAGGAAACTCAAAGAAAGAGAAACAACCTAGCAGTTCTAAAAATGTGTGATGACATGGCATTTTAAGTATGGATGCAACAATTAAATAAATGCGACAAGTATGACATGTCAGCAAGTTTAACAAGGCAACAAGTACATCATGGCATGGGTAGCAAAGCTACTAAACAATCACATGGATTTTTACAAGTCAAGTAAACACGTCGTGCTCAGAGATTACGCCCTTTGGCTGGAGTGGCTGTACGGGCCAACTCCTACGCTCAAGTGATCGCTTATCCCTACCCCTCCACGTGTATCGGGCATTAGCTTTTGACCAACACATGTAGCCCGCTGCTGGATCACGAGCCAGTAAGTGTAATTGGCATAGGGTTGTGCATGCAACGCAGGTGCCTGGCCTCAACAAGGAAGTACGTAGCGTGTGCTATGAATGCAACACGCAAACATGGATGACATAGCATGGCAAGTAATAATTTAAGTGCGTATAGATAGGGAATTTAAACGTGACAGGCAGAGCACAAGTAATGAACATACAGTTATGAAAATTAAACGTGACAGGCAGAAATGCTTGGATGACATGGCAGGGTGGCAGATCTAGCTTCGTTGTCAAGCTAGATCTTAAAATTGCGTATAGGCGAGTATCATTTCGTCGCCTAGTCTCTTTTACGCCTAAAACAAGAAATGGCCTAAAGCACGGCCTAAACAAAGAACTGGCAAGTTTCACTTGCCTGAAATACGTGCTGGTATCTCAATTCTCAAAGTCCAATCACAGATTCACAACGTCCAGAGCTCCCACGCTCAGTCTAACAATCAGCCTACAGCCCGTATTATTAAGTTGGATTAGTGAGTTACAAAACAGTAAAAACACAGTTTTTTTATCTTGTTAACATGCAGGTGTGGGTTCCTACGGTTCAGATATACCTTAACACGATGCGAGAGCTACACTGACGTCGGGTAGCGACGTCAGGGGTTGGATTCCCGCAGTGTGCAAGGTAACGGCGTCGGCTCTGGCACGGTACTGTGTTACAAAGAAAAACGTATTATATCTGTGATACGGGTATAAAGAAATTAACTAATTATGCTAACGTTAACTCTAACTTAAACAACAATACTTATGTAGTATAAAGTATAAATATACTGCTTATGTGAAAATGTATGTTAACCCCTAACCTCATTCCTAATTAAAACACATATTGTCAAAGTAATGCTCTGATCCGTATACCTACACACTCTGTTATAAGTCTAACATCTTCATTACATTTGGGAGACTTGCTCACGGCTTGGTCCTACATGGCAAAGTTAACATTAAGAACTTAAAGTTTGTCATCATGTAGCAATCTGTTCATTAACACTGTTGTAAAGCGATGTGTCAAGAAGTTTAATACATGGTTCTAGTTGAAAGGGTAACTTAGCTCAGATTGAGGGAAATATTAGTTACACCAGCAAATAATTAATATCCCCTAATATGTTCTTTGGACTTATAAAGTCGAAATTTATATGAAATAGTTGTATATGAAACACCAACAGTATATGAGTTATGGCTTAAGGCAAAGACCGCATGCTCTCACAGTTGGTTCCCTGTTTCTAAATTATTTAATATAGCAGACTACTCATTACTATTGCTACCTCTAACTTTTGCATTTCGAAAGCTTAGAGTCTCAGACTACTCCTATGCTATTACCCAAGTTGGCTTTATCCTTTAGGCTTAAGACCCACGGGCACAACTCATTAACACATGCTGTTATCATATACATCAGTTTATTTGACTTACTGCTTGCATGAAGTGGCGTCGGGGGCTTGCAGATGGGGTGGCGAATGGTGGCAAGCAACGGCGTCGGAGGGCAGCGTGACAACGCCGAAGGTCGGACGGGAGGCTGACGGGGTCTCGTCGCGCGGGCGTCGCCGTGGCCTGGGCGGCGCTGACAGGCGCCAATGTTAGCTGTTGCTGAGTGCAGCAGCCGTGCTGCGGTGTCCCGTGGGTTCCGCTGCCATGCACCGGTGGAGAACAAGGCGGCGGGGCCTGGTCTTGGTCAGAGGGAGATCGACGGGGAAGGGGGTACGTCGGAGTAAGGTCGGAGTGTCAGGTCAAGCGGCGGCTGAGGGAGAAGGCCGTGGGCTAGGGTTTGCATGCGAAAATCTGTGGGAGGCGGCGGTTGCTAGTTGTGATTACTGTGAAAGAAAAGAATGACCTAGGTTAAACTTTGTAGGATAAGGGGCTAGGCTATCGGGCTTCCAATTGGTTGAGAAAAACCATAAGACTTTGGTTATTATAAGTGATAGTGCAAGTGGGCTTAGGGTAGAGGGTTAAAGTTTGTTTGGTTTTTGTTATCATCTTAAAAAAAAAAATAGATCTCTCTCTCCCACTCTCTCTTACCTGAGTGTGCGGCCAGGATGGGAGAAATTCTTATGCGTGAGTTACAAAAAGATGCCTAGGGCTGCTGTGCTATTAATAGGTCTAGGGTTTGATAAAAAATTGTTATAACAAAATAACAATTAAACCCACTCTCCCACTCAGGCTGATGGCTCAAGGGTTCGGCCCATGCAACCAAGTGGGCTAGGCTAAGTTAAAAGGGAAAGGATGTGTTATAAAAATAATTTGTGGGTTATACTCGAAATTTATATGAAATAGTTGTATATAAAACACCAACAGTATATGAGTTATGGCTTAAGGCAAAGACCGCATGCTCTCACAGTTGGTTCACTGTTTCTAAATTATTTAATATAGCAGACTACTCATTACTATTGCTACCTCTAACTTTTGCATTTCGAAAGCTTAGAGTCTCAGGCTACTCCTATGCTATTACCCAAGTTGGCTTTATCCTTTAGGCTTAAGACCCATGGGCACAACTCATTAACACATGCTGCTATCATATACATCAGTTTATTTGACTTACTGCTTGCATGAAGTGGCATCGAGGGCTTGCAGATAGGGTGGCAAATGGTGGCAAGCAGCAGCGTCAGAGGGCAGCGTGACAGCGCCGAAGGTCGGACGGGAGGCTGACGGGGGCTCGTCGCGCGGGCGTCGCTGTGGCCTGGGCGGTGCTAACAGGCGCCACTGTCAGCTACTGTGGAGTGTAGCAGCCGTGCTGCGGTGTCCCATGGGTTCTGCTGTCATGCACCAGTGGAGAACAAGGCGACAGGGCCCGGTCTTGGTCGAAGGGAGATCGACGGGGAAGGGGGTACGTCGGAGAAAGGTCGGAGGTTCAGGTCAAGCGGCGGCTGAGGTAGAAGGCTGTGGGCTAGGGTTTGCGTGCGAAAGTCTGTGGGAGGCGACGGTTGCTAGTTATGATTACTGTGAAAGAAAAGAATGACCTAGGTTAAACTTTGTAGGATAAGGGGCTAGGCTATCGGGCTTCCAATTGGCTAAGAAAAACCATAAGACTTTGGTTATTATAAGTGATAGTGCTAGTGGGCTTAGGGTAGAGGGTTAAAGTTAGTTTGGTTTTTGTTATCATCTTAAAAAAACAATAGATCTCTCTCTTCCACTCTCTCTTACCTGAGTGTGCGGCCAGGATGGGAGAAATTCTTATGCGTGAGTTACAAAAAGATGCCTAGGGCTGCTGTGCTATTAATAGGTCTAGGGTTTGATAAAAATTTGTTATAACAAAATAACAATTAAACCCACTCTCCCAATCAGGCTGATGGCTCAAGGGTTCGGCCCATGCAACCAAGTGGGCTAGGCTAAGTTAAAAGGGAAAGGATGTGTTATAAAAATAATTTGTGGGTTATACTCATAAAACTTGGGGTTAAGATATAAGAGATTGAGCAAAATAGTGAAAGTGTGTCAAACGGAGCTCTAAAAATTATAAGATAAATACTGGGGTGACCGTACCGTCGAGAGAAACAAAAATAAGAAGACGGATCACAAGTTTGACGACGAGAAACGAAACTAAAAATAAAAAGGCCTCACGACAAAAGTGAAAATCACGACGTCTCATCAAACAAAGTCAAATCGTGGGAGAACGACCCGTGAAATGACGTTCCAAATTAATTCCACAATTTAATATTCTTCGAGAGTGTCACAATGGCATATCACACTATAGGGTTCGAATGAAAAGTAAGGCTAAGAAAAATACTCGAACTTCAAGGAAGATACGCGTACAAATGATACGGGGTCCAAAGGCGACTCAAACTGGGCACACGTCGTGGTTGGCTTGCTAAGGATGAAACCATTGTGCTACGGCCCTATCAACTCAACAACACGACTCACATACAAAGCAACAAAACCAATCAGGTACCCGAAATTGCTATACGCACAGCCGTATAACGAATAGTGAGTATTGGCCGTTACATCCTACACACCTTAGAATAAAGTCCGTCCTCGGACTTTCTAACTATAAATATATCTAGTCACTCTAGTAGCTACCCCAATCATATCACATTATAATTTAAACCAGATATAGTCACTACAAGTGCGTATATATGCACTAGGTAGTCAAGCAGTAACACTACCAACATGTATATATTTACGCCCATTCTAAACTTACTCCTATCATAGACAGTTAAATTCATACACATATTTCAATCATTCATATAGTCACTTACATCCCTATATAATTATTAAACACTTATTACATACCATGGTGCACATACTCACAACCAATTAAATAGTGCACACCAGCAATTACCATCGTAATACTCCACGTTTAGATAATTACCTATGAACAAAACAATAAGGATACACTACTCCATATATCCCCTAGTGTACATCCAATGCCAACATATCCACACAAGTAACCACAACACTCAATATAAATTCATGTTATTATATCTAAGATACATTTACCACTACTATAATTTCACAATTATATAGCCATTCAAATGCATGCAAATATTTCACCATATATTCACATCACATACGGTCCTATAACTATATTCACGACACGCCACCCATACCATAGTCACTAATACCTATAACTAAGCACATACTTACCCGTGCATGGTGCACACCTACACACGCTAACATTTCATTCATATATACCAATCATACCACTATATACTCAGCACATCTACACACCTAGTTTAGCTAGCACACATACGTTTACACAGGCAAGTCCTTAGTAAATAACTATACCACAAGACCAACACCTATATCTATATACTGGTATAGTGACCCACAATCATGTACGTAACACAACCAGGCACAAACAATCATATCACTATACATACATCATCCATCGCTATATTCATAGTACTACACACAAACCACAAACATATGTAACAATATACTTAGAGTATACCCACTCAAGCTTGAGTGAGACTCAAAACACATATCAGAATACTCTATATACATAACACTGTATCTATACCTATACCAATACCACTCCAAAGTATACACATCTACCAACATAACCATATATATACCATAATATCAATCACACTTAATATTTAGTCAGGTAACACTACATAGTTCAATTACTTTACATACCATAATAATATTACAGACATCAGCACCCGTATAATTATAATACACTCCCCAATACATGCATTCATCGTATAGTCACACACATGTAACATATATATATTCACACTATATCCATCCACCAATAATTAGTATACCAACACATCTACTTATACATGCACCACGACGACATCACAATAAATTCAATGGGCTCGCTACTATGCTAAGGTTGACACGGGCAACGACGAAAACTACGAAAGAAAGGAAACCGAAACCAAAAGTGTAACGAAGGAAAGATCGAAAGGCACGAGTTCCGATAGGACGACGAATAAGGAGACAGCTTGGTTAGGTGAATCAGTGGTATAATTGTGAATGTTTAGGTGGGAAAAGGAAAGATGTAATGATACTCGTATAGGATACATGAAAATAGTGTGTAAAAGATATAAGTTAGAATATGAAGAGTACAAAACCGGCCGTACCTCAAAAGTTGGAGTTCTCTTATGCATAGAAAAATATTGGTGGTCGATAAAATGAGTTGTTCGAAATAAGTTTGGGTCGTATATAAGAAAAATGGTTTATTAGCTTATTGAAAATCATTATAAAGAAGAATAAAACATTCACACGAACACTAAGGACGTAGGTTAGAAAATATTATACGGTAGTAATTTAATTTAATTTCGGCAAAAATTTCGAAATTCAAATAATGAACTTAATTTAACTGAAGTGTAGAAAATTTAAGCTCATGTTAAACGCTTTCAAAGTCTTTAAACTGTAGAAATTTAAAATAAATAATATTGAAACTACCTTTAGAGGAACCAGGATTTGACAAAATAAACGGTTTTATACTAAGATTTTAAGGTACGAGTACGACGTACCTAGAACTGATATATAAAAATAATTGAAATTCTATTTAGATTGGAAAAATATTTTAAAGTATGTATGTTAAGCGGTTAAAATGAATCTCATAATTTAGAAAAGATGGTATATCGAATTTTCAAAATAGCAATAGAGTTTTTAAACCGAAATGAGAAAGTATATGTCTGAAAATAGTTACGAGATAGTAATTAAACTTACAACCAAAAGACCTCAAAATCTACGAAGGGAATTCCCTTTTTTTTCCTCAATCGTAAAGTGAGGAATTGAATATATAAGAAGAGGTTAAAAAACAAAATTTATACTGAGCAAACCTTTTAATCAAGGAAAACCGAAAACAACTTTGAAAGAATCAAGCTTTGCAACGTGGACATTCAAAAGATCAACGATTATCATAATGTGATGATCATGTGAATCGAGGCAAGGACTATGGTCGCATGATCGAAACATAAACACGCCTAGGATATGACTCAGGAAAATCTACGGGAAACTCCTATGGTCGACCAACTAAAGATTAGGAAACTTAGTGCTAAGTCTTTCTAAGGGATTAAAATATAATGAACTGCGTTCAGCTTGGCCCGAAATCAATGAACCCAAGCGAACGACTAAAGAAATTCTAGAAGTCTAATATGGTCAGAGCTAGGCAAGAACCACTAGGGTAAATCCTAAGATGATTATATCAATTTCTAGCATGTAGTCTAACTAACAATCAGGGACCTCTAACTAGCAAGCACAGACGTCTAACTAAGTCTTACTATAGTCCTGATCTAATGGATTTCCCTACTAAGCTGAGATAGATGCTCGGGCAACATGACTCCCAGCCACCTAAGACACGGAAAACGCTCTTATTAGACTCAGATTTTACGACTTGAATGTTTCAAATAATTAATGAATGTTTTTATTATTATCGTTGTCCCGATAATTTGCAGTTGCAAAACGACCTACATGGGCCACCAACAAAACCTGTCACGTCCCGCTTCTCTAAAATGGAAGGCGAGGCATGATGAGGTCCGCTCAGACGTGGAGCTGTGAAGCTACAGTTTGATAAGCGTCTATAAAAGAAATTCAAAGGGCAGGTCCTTGCAACCATGAGTCGAAACAAAGATAATAATAATTTAAAGCAGAAATAAAACTCCACCCATAACATTCAGATTATTCCAAACGTTCAGAAGCAAGTCGTAAAGGGAAGTACAAGAGTCTGAAATGAGGCCTAAAGCATGGCCGACTATAAACATAACATCAACATAAAAGAGAGGTGCTACGCACCGACAACCTAACAACGACTAAGCAGAAAGTAAAAACAACCAGAAAGAGCTCTGGACCGGTCTCCAGAGTCCTCAAACTCAACACCTGCAACATGTTCGTCTTCGACGACCAACTCTGGCTCACAACCTAACATGTGACGCCCAAAAGAGAAAAGGGACACATGTCAGCAAGTCTACAAGAGACTTGTGCAAGGAAACTCAAAGAAAGAGAAACAACCTAGCAGTTCTAAAAATGTGCGATGACATGGCATTTTAAGTATGGATGCAACAATTAAATAAATGCGACAAGTATGACATGGCAGCAAGTTTAACAAGGCAACAAGTACATCATGGCATGGGTTGCAAAGCTACTAAACAATCGCATGGATTTTTACAAGTCAAGTAAACACGTCGTGCTCAGAGATTACGCCCTTTGGCTGGAGTGGATGTACGGGCCAACTCCTACGCTCAAGTGATCGCTTATCCCTACCCCTCCACGTGTATCGGGCATTGGCTTTTGACCAACACATGTAGCCCGCTTCTGGATCACGAGCCAGGAAGTGTAATTGGCATAGGGTTGTGCCTGCAATGCAGGTGCCTGGCCTCAACAAGGAAGTACGTAGCGTGTGCTACGAATGCAACACGTAAACATGGAAGACATGGCATGGCAAGTAATAATTTAAGTGCGTACAGATAGGGAATTTAAACATGACCAGCAGAGCACAAGTAATGAACATACAGTTATGAAAATTAAACGTGACAGGTAGAAATGCTTGGATGACATGGAAGGGTGGCAGATCTAGCTTCGTTGTCAAGCTAGATCTTAAAATTGCGTCTAGGAGAGTATCATTTCGTCGCCTTGTCTCTTTTACGCCTAAAATAAGAAATGGCCTAAAGCACGACCTAAACAAAGAACTGGCAAGTTTCACTTGCCTGAAATACGTGCTGGTATCTCAATTCTCAAAGTCCAATCACAGATTCACAACGTCCAGAGCTCCCACGCTCAGTCCAACAATCAGCCTACAGTCCCGTATTATTAAGTTGGATTAGTGAGTTACAAAACAGTAAAAACACAGTTTTTTTATCTTTTTAACATGCAGGTGTGGGTTCCTACGGTTCAGATATACCTTAACACGATGCGAGAGCTACACTGACGTCGGGTAGTGACGTCAGGGGTTGGATTCCCGCAGTTTGAAAGGTAACGGCGTCGGCCCTGGCATGGTACTGGGTTGCGAAGAAAAACGTATTATATCTGCGATACGGGTATAAAGAAATTAACTAATTACGCTAACGTTAACTCTAACTTACACAACAATACTTATGTAGTATAAAGTATAAATATACTGCTTATGTGAAAATGTATGTTAACCCCTAACCTCATTCCTAATTAAAACACATACTGTCAAAGTAATGCTCTGATCCGTATACCTACACACTCTGTTATAAGTCTAACATCTTCATTACATTTGGGAGACTTGCTCACGGCTTGGTCCTACATGGCAAAGTTAACATTAAGAACTTAAAGTTTGTCATCATGTAGCAATCTGTTCATTAACACTGTTGTAAAGCGATGTGTCAAGAAGTTTAATACAGGATTCTAGTTGAAAGGGTAACTTAGCTCAGATTGAGGGAAATATTAGTTACACCAGCAAATAATTAATATCCCCTAATATGTTATTTGGACTTATAAAGTCGAAATTTATATGAAATAGTTGTATATGAAGCACCAACAGTATATGAGTTATGGCTTAAGGCAAAGACCGCATGCTCTCACAGTTGGTTCCCTGTTTCTAAATTATTTAATATAGCAGACTACTCATTACTATTGCTACCTCTAACTTTTGCATTTCGAAAGCTTAGAGTCTCAGACTACTCCTATGCTATTACCCAAGTTGGCTTTATCCTTTAGGCTTAAGACCCACGGGCACAACTCATTAACACATGCTGCTATCATATACATCAGTTTATTTGACTTACTGCTTGCATGAAGTGGCGTCGGGGGCTTGCAGATGGGGTGGCGAATGGTGGCAAGCAACGGCGTCGGAGGGCAGCGTGACAACGCCGAAGGTCGGACGGGAGGCTGACGGGGTCTCATCGCGCAGGCGTCGCCGTGGCCTGGACGACGCTGACAGGCGCCACTGTTAGCTGCTACAGAGTGCAGCAGCCGTGCTGCGGTGTCCCATGGGTTCCGCTGCCATGCGCCGGTGGAGAACAAGGCGACGGGGCCTGGTCTTGGTCAGAGGGAGATCGACGGGGAAGGGGGTACGTCGGAGTAAGGTCGGAGTGTCAGGTCAAGCAGCGGCTGAGGGAGAAGACCGTGGGCTAGGGTTTGCATGCGAAAATCTGTGGGAGGCGGCGGTTGCTAGTTGTGATTACTGTGAAAGAAAAGAATGACCTAGGTTAAACTTTGTAGGATAAGGGGCTAGGCTATCGGGCTTCCAATTGGCTGAGAAAAACCATAAGACTTTGGTTATTATAAGTGATAGTGCAAGTGGGCTTAGGGTAGAGGGTTAAAGTTTGTTTGGTTTTTGTTATCATCTTAAAAAAAACAATAGATCTCTCTCTCCCACTCTCTCTTACCTGAGTGTGCGGCCAGGATGGGAGAAATTCTTATGCGTGAGTTACAAAAAGATGCCTAGGGCTGTTGTGCTATTAATAGGTCTAGGGTTTGATAAAAAATTGTTATAACAAAATAACAATTAAACCCACTCTCCCACTCAGGTTGATGGCTCAAGGGTTCGGCCCATGCAACCAAGTGGGCTAGGCTAAGTTAAAAGGGAAAGGATGTGTTATAAAAATAATTTGTGGGTTATACTCATAAAACTTGGGGTTAAGATATAAGAGATTGAGCAAAATAGTGAAAGTGTGTCAAACGGGGCTCTAAAAATTATAAGATAAATATTGGGGTGACCGTACCGTTGAGAGAAACAAAAATAAGAGGATGGATCACAAGTTTGACGACGAGAAACGAAACTAAAAATAAAAAGGCCTCACGACAAAAGTGAAAATCGCGACGTCTCGTCAAACAAAGTCAAATCGTGGGAGAACGACCCGTGAAATGACGTTCTAAATTAATTCCATAATTTAATATTCTTCGAGAGTGTCACAACGACATATCACACTATAGGGTTCAGATGAAAAGTAAGGCTAAGAAAAATACTCAAACTTCAAAGAAGATACGCGTACAAATGATACGGGGTCCAAAGGCAACTCAAACTGGGCACACGTCAGGGTTGGCTTGCTAAGGATGCAACCATTGTGCTACGGCCCTATCAAATCAACAACACGACTCACATACAAAGCAACAAAACCAATCAGGTACCCGAAATTGCTATACGCACAGCCGTATAACAAATAGTGAGTACTGGCCGTTACACTATTGCTAGAATTGTTATGACTTACCTACGGTTCCATCTTCATGGTACCACAGACGACGCACATATGGAGGTAGATGCTCTTAAGTTAATAGCGCCAGAATTCGACACTGAGACCGCATTTTTCAGAGTTATTTGCACTTATGTACTTCCTTCCTTTCATGTATATTTGTTGGAACATTTTGTATAGTATGGAATGTAATAATTGGACACTATTTGGGTATTGTTGTACATCTCTGCATCGTGGCTATTTTCAATTCACTGGTAACCGGCAGGACCTGCGCAAATATCAAATAAGTAACGGACCCCCGGAAGCGGGTCGTTACATGCATTGTCAAAGAAAACCAAAAGAAAAAAATTTGTGAATAAAAAAATAATATGCACCGTTCCCCCAGTGAAGCTGAGTAAGGGATAGATTGACGGAGTGCGTATAAATAAGGATTTCATTTTGGTTGAGTTAGTATGTCCGAGGGGTCCTTCTTGGCCCGGTGCACTAAGGTCGTCTGATCTGAGAGTCACCCACCCAATGCTCCTTACACGACCGAACTGCAAATCCCCAAAAAATGTATATAGAATTTCTTTTTGTATATACGTATGTATATATCAAATCATGGATAAACTTGGTAATTTCTTGAATCAAGGAAATGTGTCGTGTCGTGAGCCCCACTTCCTCGATCGACCAATATCCTATTATCCCATACTTATCCCCTTTTCGACCATTGTATAGCTTAGGTTCCTACACGCTCAGTCTAAGGTCGGGTTAGAGGAAATGTCTTAGAATGTGAGTACAGCCATCGTCTAGCGTATTTCTTGGCGATTTGAGTAGGGAAGACGTCCTAGGATAATATTCTCGTCGACGGAAAGATTGCCGAGCATTTTGGTTTTCCATATTCGAGTTTTCATTCCACTCACGTATATATTCTCGATTTTTGAAAATTCTCAAAGCTTCATTGCATCATTTGCATGTTGACTGCATTCCGCCGATCTACGCCCTCTCTCTCGTCTTCCTTGAGGACAAGGAAGAGTTTAGCTTGAGAAATTTTGATGAGTGTTTATTGTATATAGTTTTTCACTCTTTTTCATGCACATTTTACATCGTTTCATTCTCGATTCCTCCCCGTTTTCCTTGTTTTTGTCTCTTCTTTTGTTTTTGTGGTCCCTCACTTGCTTTGCAAAAAATATAAGCCGATTAGGGACCATATGGCGAGATCTTAGTGCAAAGAGGCGAAAGGAGCAAAGCCGAGGAGTCAATTGGCGCAAAGGAGAAGATTTTGTGAAGAACTGAGATCCACACAACCGCGTTATCATATCCCACATGGCCGTGCAAACTGCCAAAGAAGCAACATCTACGCGGTTGTGTCAATTACCACCAAACAACTGCATCAGAAGGCTTATAGAGTGGAGAAAAAGATTGAAGATCAAAGACTTTCGTGGCTCATGCGAACGAAGACGACGCGAACACAAATTTACGACGATGAGAGCATAACAACGCAGCCACGAAAAAAGGCGATGCAGCCGCGTCTCTATTGATGCGACCGCGTCACTGAACCCCCAAAAAGCCGCTTGCTCAAAGGATCGACATGACCGTGTCGTTTCATGACGCGGTCGCGTCAGACAACTTCTTCGTGGCAGTTAGGGCGAATCTGGGGGCTATTTTGGACTTTTGGCGCGCGTATATAAGTGCCCCTTCATCCTCCTGCGAGGGAGATCCTTCTTTTAGCCATTTTTATGTATTTCCTAAGGTTTTGGGCAAGTCTGTAAGAATTCTAAACCTTATTATTTAGTTATTTCCATTTGTTCTAATCGCTTATTAGTGTAATAGATTAGATTTTCTTAATAGAAATTTTCTCCCATTGTTATTATTGTCTTATTTTATCATCTATAGCTATTCTAATCTGAATCTATGGCTTTGGATGCTTACCCATTGCTAGAAACCCCTTCTATTGCGATGGGGAGTCAGTAGTTTTCTTCTAGGGCAATGGGATGAACCCCATTGGAATAGGGTCATGGGTTGAACCAACTAATTGATTTAATTGTTGGGCTAGTTAAGATTAGGGGTACATTGGGACGATTATTATCGTCGTAGATTCGACCCCCTCCCTTCAGGCAGATCGGATTGGCCGCCGACCAAAAGTCGGGACCGATCCAGGGATCCAATCCCTACGACGATCCACACTATCGGTGTGACTGACCACCAATGGGCATCGATTAAGAGCTCTCCCAATATAGGTCTAATCCCCGAATGCCACTGTGGGCGGGAGGAAGATTGGGGATATTTGTCGAGCATAATGCACCCAACGAACACCGATGCATCGGAGACCACTGACATCGGTGTAAGTTGGGTCGGCCTATCATTGCATCGCGGCAGTGGGGGTAAGACATGACATAAGGGAAAACCCTATCATGTGTCACGACAGTGGGGGATAGGCGAATGCCCTTAGGTCACACGACCTCTCCCGGGTCCCAATGAACCCAACAACCGGTTGATTACTAGTTTAACCCTAACCCTAGTTCAATTGCGGGGATTCCCCATGCCCTAAAGCTTTCACCCCTTGATCACACTCTTTCTACCATTCACCAACCAATCACCGACCCTATCACACAGCTTTCATTCAAGGACCCATAAAACCGATACTCATTAACCGCCTCCTCGTGTTTGACCCGTAAGCGACTACACACGACCCATGCACTGTGGTTTTATTAGCATCGACCCTTCGTGAACCGATCAACGTGCCTCCTCGAAAGGCTAAAGAGATTAACTTGCTGCCGTTTCGATGGCCCAGGCATGTTATTAAATCTTCCACACCAAATGCTTGATTTCGCGGATCGTCGAGCTAACGACGTTAAACAAAGTGCTAAGTGGGAGGAAACCCACTTTTCTAATTCCTATCTAGCTTTATTTTTACCTTGTTTAGTTAAATAAGAGCCGTATAACATTTTGGGTAAATTTGCGCTTATCGTTTCATGTAGATTTTCTGTGCAGGAACTGTGCACGGCCGTGCTAGAATTACGCACTGACATGCAAATTCAAGGACATGAGTTCCCAGAAAGAATCAACAGCAGCACGACCGTGTCAATCTGACAGAATTCCCAGAAGTTGCACGGGTGGTCTGAACGCCCATGCGGTCACCCGTGTAGATCTGGAAGAGTTATGCATCAGGTGGCACGGCCGTGCAAGCTCCAGGCGAAGTTTCGTGATTTCAATTTGACAAAGAGGCACGACCATGCAATCATCGTGCATGGCTGTGCACCCCCAGAAATCCCTAATATTAACCCATCTTCCACCTTCTTCCTCATTGGCGCCCTCTTCAAATTCAAAACTCCATTTCACAAAACTCCCCTAACCCATCTCGTAAAACTCCTTCCCCCACCTCCCTTAACCCTCCTCCACCAATAAAACCCTACAAAACCACTAATTCCTCCATCATCTCCTTCCTCATCACAAAACCCTAATCCCAAATCCACCACCATTCCTCTTCAAATTGGGTGAACATCTTCATTTTGGAAATCTTGGGTGAGCTCTGTCAAAAAGGAGGATCGAACGTTCAACGATTCAACGAGCTTTCACTGGATCTAGGTAACTTCTTTCCATTCTCTCATCTTTTA
Source organism: Scilla litardierei (assembly GCA_030789695.1). Classification (NCBI taxonomy): domain Eukaryota; kingdom Viridiplantae; phylum Streptophyta; class Magnoliopsida; order Asparagales; family Asparagaceae; genus Scilla; species Scilla litardierei. Next base: position 585,433,906 of record CM061142.1, on the reverse strand, counting down.
ACGGGTTTCTTTCAAATTTTTGTTGATTTCCTCTTGTATTTTTGTAATTAGTGTGTGTCTCTTCCATTCTCATTACATCCACACAATCATTATGACCAAAAGGCCTAGTAAGTAGGTTCCGGCTGAGCGAAAAACCTGCTCCCGAAGGGGTGGGGAGTCATCTCGGTCGGAACCCGAGCCTATTCCACCACCCACTCTCTTCATCCATGGCATAGTCCTCAAGGATGAGCCACATAGGTCGGCCATGGTTAGGGTCCTCCCGCACGTTATGTCCCCGACTAGGTTCGCGAACCTTGACGCGCTCCTAACTTTAGGAGTTCTTAAGGGGGTTGAAACATTGTTTGAAAAATTGGTTGGACCGCTTTCATTCACACGCGTGTCGAAACCTATGTGCACCTTACTCTTGAGTTCTTTAGCTCCGTGCACCGCATGGATAACGAGATCTCATTCTGCCTTTGGAATGTAGACTGAGAGCTTACCTATGACCAGATAAATGACCTTTTTGGTTGGCCCTCAGATGGGGATGTTGGTCCCGATGAGAGTACATTGCCCCATAGGTTCTAGGCATGAACATTTTCGAGCCTGATTCATAGGATCGAGAGCCTATGACTCGAGGATGGCCAAGGCCTCCACGATTATCCACCCATGCCTCAGGATAGCACACCGGATCCTAGCTTGCACCCTATTCGCTAGGACCGATTACGGCACAGTTAACCACATGGAGCTCCTATTTTTGTGGCTCATGACCTAGCCCCAGCTCTTTGATGATGACACTGGTCTATACACACCCTGTTATCCACTCGGAAGCTCGAAATGGATGGTGAACAAACTTATGAAGGTTGCCACCACCCCTTCAAGAGACATTTGTGTTGGCCGCCTCATTACCCTCAATGCACTTCACCCATCCTTCCAGATTGAGCTTACTGACGACCTCACACGTGCTGAGCGGCCTACATCACTTGATTTGAGTGCTTTCATCAGGATGTCCATGATCAAGATGAGGGGAGTGGGGGATATTTCTGGCTCTATGGGCAGAACCACACCGACTATACTATTCTGCCCAACCTCATATGCTCCTGCATGGATGTGGCCACAGATTGGCTCTTTCCATCTGATGTTGGTCACGAATGTCGTCCCCGTGATGTAGAGCCTGAGACACACGTGCAACACTCACCCGTGCACCATGATCGCTCCTCCCTCTTCGAGGAGGGCGACACCTCTGGAGCCCATGACCACCAGTGGCCAGTACCCCCAGATTTCAATGCAAGTTTTGGCGGGGTGAAGCAAATCATTGATGGTTTGCTCCCGTTACACATTAGCAGGCACAGTTGGTATGACCCTGACTTTCCCCCTCCCCCCGAGGGAGGAGACGAGTGACTCCCCTTTCCCATACCATTTCCCCCACACACCTTACTTAGACACATTGGGGGGCAATGTGTCATTCTAGCTTGGGGAAAAGGCGTTCCACTAGCCTCACTCCTAGATTGGGGGAGTCAATCAGGAGTCCTGGAGGCGATTATTATTGTTTTCTGATCTGATCTGTTGTTTGATGATGATGATGTTGGTTTGTGGTGCCCGTCGGTGCCACCATCCCAAGTGTTTGATGATGATCATGTTCATTGCACGGCCATGCGCCTGCCGATACTTAAAAGAAAATCCTCTCTCATTGAGGGGCTTGGGGGAGTCAGTCAAGAGTCCTGGGGATGATTGTTGTTATTTTCTAATCTGATCTGCTGTTTGATGATGTTGTTGTTGGTTTGTGGTGCCTGTCGATGCCACCGTCCTATGTGTTTAAAGATGATCATGTTCGTTGCGTGGCCGAGCGGTCGTATAACCTTTTTAATTTTCTTTCTTATTTTTCGTTTCTTTTTCATTATGTCTATTTTTTCGTTTTCTTCATATCAGTTTTTCCATTTACCCTTTTTTCGCTTTTTACCTGCATTTTCCATTTTCCTTTGTATATCTTGACAATATGATCCCTCTGGGAAAACCATGAGCACTCACTGGCATTGTACACTCTAGGCTAGAGTTAATTTTTACCACACACTTTTAACACCTTTATGTGGTACAACATTCATAAACGATTTTATTTTTAACCCCCATCCATGAGTAAGATGAAACTAGCGCCCGTTTTGCCTCCAATGAGACAGGCTAGTCGTCTTTTTCGATCCTTTGATTTCGTGACCCTAGTTTCTTTCGATAGCATGGGTAGATTGAGTCTTAATAGGGTTTGGCTTTGTACTTGGATCATACTCCCCCTTACTATGGTGTCGGCAAGTTTAAAAAAATCTTGAGAATAAATGCATCGTTATCCCTACTTCGTCGAGTAGCCGGGTCTCCGGGCTTTAGGAATCTCTGAGATTCGCACTGAAAGATGAGGTTTGGAGGAGTGAATAGAAATAAGAGAATTTTAGACTATTCGAGTGATTTGGACCGAGGGGTCCCTTTTGACCCAATGCCCTAGACCCGTCTGGGTCGGGAGTCATTGTCTGAAACCTCACTGTGTGAATCGCCTAAGTCCCATGAAAAAATATATTTATGTATATAGAAATATGTGTGTGTGTGTGTGTGTGTGTCTATACACGCACACACATACACACACATACACTAGTCATAACTCGTGCCGGCGGGCACGGTTCATTTAAGACATCCCCCGGAGAAATCTTTGTTTCCCAAAAATTATTTCCACAACCAAAATTTAAAAGAACAACAAATTAGCGTAAAAATATTTAGCGACACTGGCACCTTCGGTGCGGAACAACAAATACGGCACGGGCGCCTTCGGCATGGAACAACAAATTCGGCGCGGGCGCCTTCGGTGCGGAACAACAAATTCAGCGCGAAACAACACGTGAGCACCTTTGGCATGGAACAACAAATTCGGCACGGGCGCCTTCAACGCGAAACAACAAATTTGACGCGGGCATCTTCAGCGCAGAACAACAAATTCGGTGCGGACACCTTCAGTGATGAACAAAAATTCGGCGCGGACACTAGTGTAACAAAAAATTTCGCTGGCAACTTCACCGCGAAACTGGTTCACTGGCTGCTTTCAAAGCTGGACCAAATTTCAAAGCTCGGATTCATGGTTTCAAAGCTGGACCAAATCCCACTGCTCCATCTTTACTAAGATCAAATCTCAGCCACTCTTTATCTTGTCCTAGTCAGCCCTAGAATTCAAAAAAGGTTGTCAGATGTGTGTATATATATATAATGGGGAATGTATAACAACATATAATGAGGGTGGAAAAAATATTTTTTTATAAAATAATTTCAAAAAAAACTAAAAACATTTTCGTACGGTGCGAAATGTTCTCATTTGAAGATTTACATATGTATGTATGTATGTATGTATGTATGTATGTATGTATGTGTATATGTATAACTGACTACCATAGTTTAGAGGGAGTGACCACGACATCGCCAACCCAGGAGAGACTTAACTCTACGGCTCACCTTCGTGATTTTTACCTAGGCAAGAGTATGCCTTGGGTCGATTTCTACTTACCTACGCCCATCGAGAGGTCATGTCCGGGGCTAGTTTCAAATGGATGAGTGTGTTATAACTGACGTCGTAAGGAGGGTAGTGTGTCCATTACGAAGTTAGGTAGACATTGTGTGTGTGCAAGAATTGATTTCTAGACTTGGTGTGTACACGACCCATGAGCGTTATTGGTTTAAGAGTTTGATCGTCGGTGTTTTCCGACAGATTCCTCCATGTTCTTCATTCCTAGTCTTACTTGGGGATGAACAAGAGTCTAGCTTGGGGAAATTGTTAGACGTTTTTTCTACCCTTATTTTCGACTCTTTTCCCATATTTTTCTTGATTTACTTCCCGTAATCACCTTTATTTTCTCCGCCTTTTATTTTCTTTTATCACTTTCACGCTTTAGGTGTTTGTTTCATGTTGTGCAGGTGATTGAGCCCGAAACGATGCATTCTTAGTGGCATTGAGGCCGATGGAGATAGTACAGTTTGCGAAAAAGAGTTCGTCGTGCCTGGAGGTTAATTTGGGAGAAAAGAGGAGTTGGCACGGCCATGTGTGCACTTGCATGGTCGTGCTAGTGCACCTGTTGCCCAACATTCGTCTACAGAAGGCTTGCACAGCCGTGCAAATTAGACAGAAGACCCTAAAATGCACGGGCGGGCTTGCACGGCCGTGCAAGTTCTGGAGCGATTGGGAGAAGCTGGGAGCAGCTGATTGCCAGTACGGCCGTGTTGATTAGCGGCACAGTCATGCATGAAATGATGATGCATATTCTGCCTAGGTTTTACACTCTTGCACGGCCGTATTGACTAGTGGCACAGCCGTGCACAGCATTTTCTATTTAAAGAAAGTCTGTAACGAACTAAAAACGAGCTTTTTGACTTCCAGAACTTTTAACTAGCATTTTTGGGGGGGATTTTCTTGGGTTTTTCTTGTTGTATTTCTGATGTCTTCATTGTAAGAACCCTTGCTTTCTAATCTAGTTTATTTAATCTCCTGGCCTAGTATTGATTTGGTGATTGCTTGGATTGTTTTTTATTCATTTGCTCATTTTTATTACATATTTAGCTATGAAATCCATTCTATTGATTTCACTAGGTTTATCCATGAATACCGAGTAGTTCATTTAGCTAGGGCAATGTAGATCCATATTGCCAGGGTTGATCGCAATGGATCGTCCCAAATATCGACCTAAGTGTGTGTTGTAGTCTCGTTATAGGTTGGATAATGAACCTCATTCAATCTACTCTGTTGGGATGCTATACAATCCAAATCGTCAATTAACCCTTGGGATTTGGATTCGACGCCTCCAACGGAGGATTGACCATCTAGTTCCCGGTGCTGACGACCAATCGGGCACACTCACTTGAACTACTGATATCGTAGGTCACGACTAACCATCGCAGTTACGATAGGGATCCAACCTATCATCCGAGTCCCCTCTCTACAGTTAGACGTCAAGTAGATGAGGATTTAGGCTTAGCCCTCATCTGTGACTACAACCCTTGTGTCGAGAAGCTAAATCCATTACCTAGATTCCTGCAACATCGGTGATACGCTAGCACTAGCTCCTCCTCTTATCGAATTTTTCCTTGCTATCACCCTCTTACACTCACCTTACTCACTCTCACGGTTTCACAAAATATGACATCAATCTTAGGTTTCAAACTCTTGCCTCCTCACGTTCGACATTCGTAAGCTACACGACTCGTGCGCTTGCAGCATTTTAGAGCACACAACATCTACCTTGCAATACTAAAAAACACACACACTAGAAGGGGGTGAATAGTGAATGGCAATAATTGTGTAATTAAAAAATAAACTAGCAAATGTGGAATTATAAGTGCAAGATGAGATTAATCTACACAATTAAGCAAACACAAACACAAAGAGTTTTTATCCTGGTACCCCAATTTGGGTACATCCAGCCACACCAATATTCAATATTATCCTACACCAATGTAGTGAATACAATCCCTGCACTAGGGATACCTTACACAAGGGATTTTGTCCTACACAAGGACACACCAAACCATACACAAGGGTTAGTCCTACACAAGGACGAAAACTCCCACAAAGGAAGAAGCTAACTCTCACAAAGAGAGTTAGGGTTTCAAGTAAAAGATGAAACAAATAGACAATTACCTATGCCTTGATGAGATGAACTTACTCAATAATGAATTTAAAACATGAAAGAGGATCTCCAAGTGTTGAGCTGTGATTTGATTGCACTTGGAGGATTTCCCTTGAGCTAGCTTCAATGCATGAAGAGGATTAAGGCTCACATAAGGAAAATAAGAGAAATATGAGTGGCTTATTAATTCTCTATGATAGTCAATGTTAACCAAGAGTCCTAATAGAACTAACACATCTCCTGTGTGTGTGTGTGTGTGTGTGTGTGTGTGTGAAAGGTAAGCATGTATCTATATGGAATCTCAACTGTACATGATGCTGGAAATAGGAGGTATGAATAGGTAAGAAGGGGATATGGCACAAGCGCCGTCACCGTACACTACTTATTCCAACCTACTAAACCAGGCACCAAAAGAATACAACAAAAGTGAAAACAGATTCCTATACATCAACTACCATTCAAAAACCCCAAATTCGATGGGGGGTAGCAGCATCCTCCTGGTCCCACTCTATATGTCTCAGAGCGATCCTGACGTCTGCAGTAAAATCATCATCGAGAAGAGTCCTGCCAAAGTGACTCCCTCAAATATTCTCCTATTCCTCTCCATCCAAACGTGCCAAACCATAGCTGCCACAACTGTCTTGGCAAGAATACCCATGCTATCCTTCTTGTGATAGCTATAGATTAATAGGTCACCCACCTCAGTAAGGGAAGGGGGTGGAACGGTAGCAATACCCAGCTTTAATAAGCTCCTGCAAAGAAGATATTTAGTGTAACTGCATTCGAAGAAAAGATGGTTCACACTCTCATGAGCATTATCCGTGCAGAGGAAACAATATGGAGAGGTAGGGACCCCCCTAATGGGTCAACACATCATGCGTAAGCAGCTTCCCATGGAAATCCTTGAGGAGGGTGATGGCCATCTTCGAAATATGACCCTGATACCACACCACCCTGTAATATGGAAAACGTGGCTTAATAGTACGGGAGCCCTCCCAAGCTTCATGGAAGGAAGGGGTATTAGGGATCCAAACCCAAGAGTCTTCACCAACCATAAGACTGATCGGATCTATGATGGCTCTCACAGGTAAGAGGACAGGATTATCCGCCCATCCATCCTTAGTCCAGTAATCACGAACCATTCTCATCTCTTCACCAATAGGGATCTCATAAGCGTCACAAAGCGGCCCATAAGAAAGCCAGTTATCATACCAGAAGAGAGTACTTCCCCTGTCTCTAACCATGCATTTAGTGAGTTTCTTGGTGAACTCACGACAACTCAATATAAATTTCCAGGTTCCTGACTGCATGGGATTAGCTTTGGCTAAGAAAAAACTAGTATTATTCATATAGTGTTATCTCATATGGGAGGCCCAAATACCATCATGTGTGAGCATAAGCCATGAGAGCTTGATTCCATGCGCTATATTTAATTCAAACAACCTTCTGATCCCAACGCCCCCTCCTTCTTGGGCCTACACAAATCATCCCAATCCTAAATATGCGATTTACCCCAAATGAATTTTCTGCACATGGAGTTGAGAGTGTTTTGGACGAATCTGGGAATGCGAAAAGCCTGCAGCCAGGAAGCCACCATACCATGAATAACAGTTCTAATCAGCTCAATACGCCCTGAAATGGATAACAGGAATGAAGACCATCCCTGCATGTTTCTTCTACATCTGTCAAGAAGCCGGACATACATCAAGGCTATGGGGTAATTGGCTGATAAAGGGAGCCCCAAATAAGTGGTTATGGATTGCACATGCCCGATACCCAATATATCCGCCAGGGCACCAGGCTCTTTGGTCCCTTTACTGAATATTCCAACACATTTTCTCCAATTGACCTCATGGCCAGTATAACATTTGAATGCATTAAGGAGATCCTTCAAGCCATCAAAAGACTTGACAGTGGCCCGACAAAAGATAATGAGATCATCAGCAAAGAGGAGATGTGTAACAGCCCCAACTCTCTTCATGGGCAGAATGTTACGCGTGGCATTAGCTCTAGCCATAAGGAGGGTAAAAGCATCCATCACAATTACAAAAAGGTATGGAGAGAGGGGGTCGCCCTGCCTTAGACCCCTATTAGATTGAAAATTACCGAAGAAGGACCCGTTGACCATGATAGAAAAAGAGGGAGTGGATATACATTCACATATCCAACCAATGAATTTGTGCTTAAAGCCCATTTGTTGAAGCATGAAGTATATAAATTCTCTGTTCACACTGTCAAAAGCTTTTCTGAGGTCCAATTTGAGGCAAGCACGGCTACCGATGGGATTATTGAAATCCCTAATGTGTTCACGAGCAAGAAGGGTGCAATCAGCCAAAATGCGGTCTTTAAGAAAGGCGGCTTGGTTTGGAGATATAAGCTTGATAACAGCTCTTTCAGTCTTTTGCATAATTTTTTGCTGATGACTTTGTAGAGAACATTGCAACATAAAATGGGTCTATAGTCTCCAAGCCCCGAAGCATTGGAGTTTTGGGGGATGAGAGTGAGGAAAATGTGATTAATGGGCCGATATATTCTGCCAGATCGGAAGAAAGACATGGCTGCTGTAGTTAGGGGTGGAAAAATAGACACGACCTGACCCGACCCGAACCCGGCCTCTTGGGTTGGGTGTGGGTAGGGGCCAATGTTGGATATGGACGACATGAATACACCCATGAGGGGATGTATGAGGGTATACGGACATCAGATATCGTGTGCACGAAAGCGTGCACGAAGGGAACCTTTTTTCGTGTGAAAAGGACCACTCGATAAGTGGAAAAAGTCACTTTATAAGTGCATAAAGGCACTCGATAAGTGAATGAAGAAGAGGATAAGTAAAAGGGCTAATATATGCTAATAAGCTTATAAGTGGTTATTTCCTACAATAACTACCCCTAAAGCCTATAAATAGGACCCAAGGGTATGCCTTTTACACTAATCTAAACATGCCATAAGTTTGCATAAGGCAACTTGTGTTCTTCTTCTCCCTTCCATTAAAATCCTCTTCTAAATAGAGATTTAGGCGGTTAAACTCTGCTTCGATCCTCCGTGACGAAGTACCGACCGTTGTGGCGAATCCGAGGGTGAAGTTTAATAGCCAGAGGCCAGAGGACAGAGGCGCCGGCCCTTTAATCAATTTAAATCCGAGGGTGAATCCATTAAAATCCTCTTCGAGTGGTCCTTTTAATAGCCAGAGGCCAGGGCGCCGGCCCTGGCCCCTGCCAGGGCCGGCCAGGCCGGTCCCTGGCCCTGGCCTGGCCTCGGCCAGGGCCCCCTGGCCCTGGACGAGGCCGGCCAGAGCCGGGGCAGAGGCCCTGGCTGGGGGGGGCCAGGGCCCCTGGCCGGCCAGTACAGAGGCCCTGGCCGACCAGTGAGGAACTTTTGGCCGGCATTGGCCGGCCTCGGCCAGTCGAGGGAACATGGCCATGCCGAGAAGCCCTACGGTAGAGGCGGTTTCGGCACCGGCCACCTACATGGTCGGTCCATACGGGACCGACGGGAATTGCATACGGCAAAACCCCTTACTTTGGGGGATCCGGCCTTGGCACGACTACGGCTTATCCCGGCGATGGCTAGGGATTACCAAATATTTCGCTAGTATCATAAGGGTACTAAATTGAAATATTTTTTTTTGAAAAATACTTTTTCAAAAACGCTTTTCCGCTGCTAAGTACTATAAGAGTACTATCGTTTGATGAGTGAGGGGGAAATATTGAAAGTTGTTCTAGATGGTGATTGGAATCGTAGAGACCTTTCCGATTCTAGAGCAACATCTTCAATATTTTTCGAAAGTAACTTTTCAAATATAATAATATCATTCCAAGTGGGATATTCCAAGTGGGAGTGATATCTATGTATAAGAATTTTATGCAATGATTTTTTGATCGAACCTTCGGTTTTTTGTCTTTTGCAGCATTTTAAAGTTAAAATGTCTTCCGCTTCAAAGAACATCGTCGCTGAGTTAAACAGAGGTGAAAAACTCAACGGCGATAATAACAAACTATGATCCATCAAGATACAATACGTTCTAGAGGAACAAGAAGTGCTCGAAACTCTAAAGAACGTAATGATTGAACCCGAGTTAGGCACTACGGCCCAACACAGACGAGACAAGGAAGCTTTTGATGCTTGGTCTCGGAAGAACAAGATAGCTCGCATTACGTTATTGTCCAGTATGGCCGATGACATAATGCGCATCTTCTGAGAGCATGACCTAGCCATGGACATATGGTCCAAGCTTGAGGAGAAGTTTGGTGGCACCTCGGTGTCCAAACTTCGTTCTTTAACTATAAGATTTAATTCATACAAGAAACGTCCAAATCATTCCATGGGGAAACATCTGCGACATATGGCGAATCTCATCTCAGAGTTAAAGGATGTAGGTCATGTGCTCACTGACGAGCAACAAATCCAAGCAGTCATACGTTCCCTATCAAATGGGTGGGACCAAATGAAGATGCATCTCACTCATAATGAGAGCATCAAGAACTTCAGCGATGTTTCAAAGCACCTCGAATTAGAGGAAGAGCGGCTTGCGGCCGCCAAGCCAAGTGCAGAAGTGCACATGGTTGCTAGTTCCTCACACGGGGGAAAGAAACGGAAAGATCGTTCGAAGTATACTAATGAACGTAATAAGCAACCTGAGTCTACCAAGAAACCCAAACATAAGGGTGGGCACAAGAAATGGCACAAGAAGAAAGACTTGAAGAGGATCAAGTGCTTCAAGTGCAACAAGTTAGGTCACTATGCCCGTTCTTGTACGGATGAAGGTGACAAGGTAACTTGTAATGATAGTTACATATGTGTTTCTAGTTCAATATTTCTTGTGGAATCTAATCCATTTTAGATAATTGATTCAGGTGCCACCGACCACATAACAAGGGACAGACGGTCCTTCGTGGAGTATCACCGGATACCCCAAGGAACAAAGTGGATTTATGTAGGAAACAACACACGTGTTGAAGTGAAAGGCGTTGGGACTTGCAAGCTAGTCTTGGACAACGGCCGCACTATCTTACTATATGATGTCCTCTTCGCTCCAGATATTCGAAGGAATATTATTTCTGTGGTCATGTTAATGGGTCTTGGTTATAGCAGGTTCTTTCAAAATTGTAAAGTGGACTTGTTTTGTAATAATACTCTTATTGGTTCTGGGTATGTATTTAAAGGAGTTATTGTATTAAATACAATGTATGATTCTTCATTTTGTAATGAAAATTTCCTTGTTACAAATTCTCCGACTTATGAGTCAGATATAATTTGTTGGCACGCAAGGCTTGGTCACATTGGACCATCGCGTATGGATAGACTTGCCAAACGTGGCCTTCTATCCAATGTTTCAAAGGTCGAAATGTCGACTTGCGAACATTGCCTTGTAGGGAAATCTTGTCGCAAGCCGTTTGGAACCGGCACAAGGGCCGAGGTTCCATTACAGCTCATCCATTCGGACATATGTGGTCCGATGAATGTCAAGACAAGACGCAGGAAGTCCTATTTCATCACTTTTATTGATGACTTCACCCGATTCGGTCATATCTATTTGATATCCCACAAAAGTGAAGCATTAACCTGCTTTAAAAACTATATGAGTTTGGTGAAAAATCAATTAGATCGCAAGATTAAGGTCTTGCGAACCGATAGAGGCGGTGAATATCAATCCGCAAGTTTTAAGGAACTTTGTGATGAAAAGGGCATAGTTCATCAGGTGACTATGCCTTATACTCCTCAACAAAATGGTGTTGCTAAAAGGAGGAATAGGACTTTGATGGAAATGATCCGTTCAATGATGGCGCAAGCTAACTTGCTAATCACCTTTTAGGGTGATGCATTATTGACGGCTGCTTTCATCTTAAACCGCGTACCCTCGAAATCAGTTAGCTCCACTCCTTATGAGTTGTGGAACCAAAGGTCTCCTGACTTAAACATTTTAAAACCTTGGGGATGTGCATCATACGCACATATTTCCTCCCATAAGTATGGCAACCTTGGGCCACGGGGAAGGAAATGCATCTTTATACGATACGCAGAAAACTCCAAAGGTTATGTTTTCATTGGTCAGGAAGACAATGGAGGTCTAATTGAATTTGAGTCGAGGGATGTCACTTTCTTGGAAAACGAGTTTCCAAGACAGGGCGAGATAAGTCAGGACTTATCTCTATTTGAGATTAATGATCAAGAAGGATTACCTCATTCCAGTGGGAGTATTCTTGGTGAAGACAGAAATACGTTTCAAACTTCACCAATGGATGATACGAATGATGCTAATCCTATTCCATACGGGAATAATGATCCAAGTGGGAGCATTTCTAACGACATTCCAAGTGGGAGTGATGTTAGAATTGATCTAAATTCGAGTCAACAAGGACTTGAAGAATCTCAAATACGACGTAGTAATCGTACAAGGTTGGCTCCTCTAAGATTTGAGGATGAATTTCCGCAAACCTTTATGACTTTACTACAAGATGATGACGAGCCTGCTACTTTCAAACATGCCGTATCATACCCTGTAAAAGACAAATGGATGGAAGCGATAAAGGAGGAGTTGGAATCCATGAAAGTTAACCAAGTCTGGGACTTAGTTGACTTACCCAGAGAACGTAGAGCTATTGGGAACAAATGGGTTCTCAAGATCAAGCATAAGGCTGATGGCTCTATAGACAGATGTAAAGCTCGCCTTGTCGCGAAAGGTTTTACGCAACAGGAAGGGATAGACTACGAAGAGACCTTCTCCCCTGTTGTTCGTTTTACCTCGATTCGCCTGATTCTGGCTATGGTAGCTTGCTTAGACCTCGAATTACATCAGATGGATGTAAAGACTGCCTTTCTCAATGGAGAATTGGACGAGGAGATCTATATGGAACAACCAACAGGGTTTGTAAAAGAAGGAAACGAACATAAGGTTTGTAAACTTCGTAAGTCCATATATGGTCTTAAACAATCCTCGAGGCAATGGTATATAAGATTTCAAGAAGTTGTCTTATCAAATGGTTTTTCCATGCTTGATGAAGATAACTGTGTATATATCAAGAGGATTAAGGGCAAGTACGTTATTATGTCTCTATACGTAGATGACATTTTAATAGCCGGAAATGACAAGGGCTTTGTGATGGATATCAAGGCTTGGCTTTCATCAGTTTTTGAGATGAAAGACATGGGAGAAGCCGCATATATCCTTGGAGTTAAGATTTCAAGGAATCGTTCGAAGAAACTTCTTTCTCTTTCACAAGAGACTTATATAAAGAAGGTTCTAGAACATTTTAATATGCAGGACTGCAAGTCCATTGATACTCCCATAAGCAAATGCGATAATTTATGTCTGAAATCGTGTCCAAAGAACCAAAAGGAAAAGGAAATTATGGAAAAAGTTCCATATTCCAGTGCAGTTGGTAGTCTCATGTACGCTATGATGTGCACAAGACCGGACATCTATTTTGCCGTTGGAATGGTAAGTCGTTACCAATCCAATCCAGGGCAAGTACACTGGAAAGCGGTTAAGAGGATAATGTGGTATCTTAAAGGAACTGCGGACTATGCTTTATGCTATCAAGGAGATGCCTTGAGGCTCGAAGGCTACACTGATGCTGATTGGGCGGGTGATCTCGATGAGCGACGATCGACCTCAGGATACGTTTTTCTCTCTGATCTGGTGCAATATCTTGGAGTAGCAAGAAACAATCATGCATCGCACTTTCAACTATGGAAGCCGAGTTTGTAGCATTTAGCATGGCAGTCCAAGAGGCTGTTTGGCTTAGGAAGTTCTTAGACAGGCTAATTGATGCAAGTGACTCGGGTGATGTACCAATACACAGTGACAGTCAAGCATCTATAGCCTATGTCAAAGATCCAAAATTCCATTGTAAGACCAAACACTTAGATATCCGCTACAAATTTACAAAAGACTATGATAAGACCAAGAAGGTAGACATGAGGTACATATCTACGCATGAGATGATAGCGGATCCGCTTACGAAGGCGATCCCCAGAGATGTGTTTTACAAACACTTATCATCTCAAGGATTGCGTAAGAGCTGAGTTGTACCAATGTAAATTCCCATGTCTGTAAAAGATCAAATTTAATAAAAGAATAAGTTCTTTTTCAAACATTGCATATGAGTTTCTAGAAAATGTTTGTGTACATTTTAAATCTCAGCTATATTTTCTAGTATGTCGGACAGATTGAGGTTGGCTCTCTCACATGAGCAACCGCCTTTATTATATCAGACGGATAAAATAAAGATGAGACCTGTTTAAAGTCAAAATCGTCAGACGGATTATTTAGAGTCATGAATTAAAAAAATGGTCGTATGAAAGATCTGCATCATGTGGATACTTACAAAAGATCTAAGAGGATTCTTAAATCCTATCTGTTTTATGCGGGATGTGGGTCCAGAAGATTATTTGAGTAGTAAAAGGGACTCAAAATCAGACATTGTGGTGTCTGATCATCATCCTTACAACATCATTAAGACATACGCTCCCTGGGAAAGGAGTGATGTTGTAATACGTATTCATACTACGTATGCATTTTGACCATTGGGTTAGAATAGTAATTGTGTTTACTATTATGTGAGACCCAAAGACCACATGGGTCTTAACTTATTACCCTTATGGACTCTAATTGGTTCCTTTAGGTTTGACTGGGTGATTGCTATCTTATCATGTTGCTTATGGACTATGGTCAATTCGGTCCGGCGGGGCATGTTAGAAAAGCAAGTCAAGTCAAGATCGAAAGGATCGTAAGAAGAGGAAGATTAATTTCCTAATCACATTTGGACTTTAGAGATTCAAAGCTGGCCAGCCAATTGTAATCCAGATGGGATTCCATTGTTGAATATAAAGTATAAGAAATGTGAAGAAATAATTTAGGGTAAAGCATGCGTTGATCTACTCAACTTTCCACCTCGAGTAGTGTTGTGTATCTCTAACAAGTGCACAACAGCGGACTCTATACGCATGACGGTCACACGGCCTATTTCTCGGTATGATAAACAGAAAAGTTAAAGGAAAGATGTTTCCTTACAATCCCCTCAAGTGTGAGTGGGAGATGTTGGATATGGACGACATGAATACACCTATGAGGGGATGTATGAGGGTATACGGACCTCAGATGTCGCGTGCACGAAAGCGTGCACGAAGGGAACCTTTTCTCGTGTGAAAAGGACCACTCGATAAGTGCAAAAAAAGTCACTTTATAAGTGCATAAAGGCACTCGATAAGTGAATGAAGAAGAGGATAAGTAAAAGGGCTAATATAGGCTAATAAGCTTATAAGTGGTTATTTCCTACAATAACTACCCCTAAAGCCTATAAATAGGACCCAAGGGTATGCCTTTTATACTAATCTAAACATGTCATAAGTTTGCATAAGGAAACTTGTGTTCTTCTTCTCCCTTCCATTAAAATCCTCTTCTAAATAGAGATTTAGGCGGTGAAACTCTGCTTCGATCCTCCGTGACGAAGTACCGACCGTTGTGGCGAATCCGAGGGTGAAGTTCAGAGACTACGGTGCCGCATACGCAAGCGTAAGTCTATGTTATTATTCGATCATAACGTCTTTGTTTTGACAGGATCCTACAGCCAATCCGGGTCGGGTCGAATTCGGGTCAACCCGACCGACCCGGATAAAAATCTGGGTCGAGTACGGGTTTGACCCCTCGACCCGGTTGACCCGAATTCGACCCGTATTTCACTATTTTCATCCCAAACCCGACACGGACCCGACCAAAACCCGACC
Organism: Scilla litardierei; assembly: GCA_030789695.1. Lineage (NCBI taxonomy): Eukaryota > Viridiplantae > Streptophyta > Magnoliopsida > Asparagales > Asparagaceae > Scilla > Scilla litardierei. Next base: position 585,418,556 of record CM061142.1, on the reverse strand, counting down.
TTTTTGCAAAATAATCACTCTTTTACACCAAACCCGACCCGTACCCGACCCGTAAGACAAACTGGGTCGGGTACAGGTCACTCGGGTTACGACCGGGTCAAGTACGGGTATTCGAACCCTGACCGGAATTTAATTCGGGTCGGGTTTGGGTTTACTCTTATTCGGATCAGGTCAAACCTGACCCGACCCGAACCCGATCCGACCCGACCCGACCCGTTTTCCACCCCTAGCTGTAGTAACATCCCTCCCAATACTATCCCATGAGTTCTGAAAAAAGAAACTATTGAACCCATCAGGCCCCAGGGCCTTATCACCATTAATTTGAAAAATTGCTTGTTTAACTTCATCCTCAAGGATCGACCGGTCAATGCAAGATGCAGCGGTGGGGGTAAGCACTCTTTTAGGAGTGAGACGGGGAAAAACTCTCCAATAGTCCTCCTGGTTATAAATGCTAGTATAGAATTCGGGCCCTTCAGTCTTAATCTTGTTAGTAGAGTTATCGCATAGGCCATCAGCAGAGATAAGGTGCCCTAGGTTATTGAGACTTTGACTGGTTTTCATGGCAGTATAGAAAAAACGGGAATTGCGATCCCCAAATGTAACCAGTTCTGCCTACTCTTTTGTCTCAAATTAGCTTCTTCTATATCAATAGCATCAGTCAATTGGCTAATCAGAATGCGCTCTTTCTTTTGGTTTTCAACACACAAGCTCAAATTAGGGTCATTTTGGATAATAGCAAGCTCATTGCGACATTTGGGAACCTCCTTTGTATTCACAATATCAGCGCCTAAACGCTTTAACCAATATTTAAGGTTTTTGAGCTTGGCAACCAAGCGAATCATGGGGCATCCCCTAACATCAGTACGCCAATATTTCTCCACCACATCCCGGTAACCCGGATCACGATTCCAAGAATTAAAAAATTTGAAAGGCTTTGGATCACTTCCAGCTTTGAAGTGAAGGTGAATGATAAGGGAAGAGTGATCGCTAGTACCTCCTGCCACATATTCACAATAAGAATTGGGGAGGTTATCAATCCAAGCACAATTGCATAGAGAACGGTCCAGGGTGGCATTAATGCGTTGAGTGCCAATGCTTCTATTGGACCAGCTCATAGCGTTACCAACCGATTTCATCTCAATAAGCGCACTAGTATTAATGCAGTTATTGAATTCATCAACCATATGCCCAATAATAGGTCTGCCCCCAACTTTATCCATAGCATATCTTACACAATTAAAGTCCCCCAATTAGCCAAGGAGTATTAATATGCTTAGAGGACCAATCCACAATATTGTCCCAAAGGATTCTTCTCTCACAAGCGATATTGAAAGCATAAACGACCGTGATCACCATGCTAAACCCAACAACGTTATTGCAAAGAACGGTTAGATGTTGCGCAGACATGTTATCAACCACATAGTTCCAAACCTCCAGGTTGTGCATCACCACAATACGGCCATTCTTATTGCAACTACGATTGTCAATCGGGTGCCAATTCTTCGGGAAACATTTAAGAATTCTATGAGCGTTATTCTCAATAACTTTGGTTTCCAACAAACCAACAAGCGAGGGAACATGCTTTCGGATACGAGCCTTGAGCTCATTCCTCCTAGCAACGTTGTTGAGACCTCGAGTGTTCCAAATTAGAAACACCATAACTAAGAGTTTGAGGGGGGGACTCCTACTATCCCTTTAATTCTTTCACTCTTCCGAACTGCTTTGGGCAATTCAACTCTTTTATTACTAAGCGGTTTCTTGCGCCCTAGGGTATTATTGTTTAGCATTTCTTGTTCGGTATACCAAACCTCATTCATAATTGTCAAGTCTTCCGGCTCATCGAATGTTTCATCGGAATCATTAATCAACGAGGGTCTTGCGTGAGTGGGTTGCTCATCCATGGATATAGTATTGAATGGATTATATGATGACATGTTCCCTGACTTATGCTTAATTGAGGGGTTACTTGAACCCCTTCCATGCATGCTTGGAGCATCACGGTTGTTTTGTGCATTTTTTGTGATTGTGTGAGCAGAACGTGTTGTAGGACCGGAGTTACCCGACCCCCCTATTCCTTTATTACAATGGTCCCCCATGACCCCCCATGCATTGGCTAGTCTCAGCTAGCTTCCTATTACATTCTTCATTGGGATGCTCATACCCCTCATTCAGATTGTTTATATACACATTTTTCTGGCCCTTAGTCCCCCTTTCCACATATTGCATAGCCTCTCCCCCAATCGCTGACGTGCCTCCATCAGTCCTCCTTTCGTCTTATTGTAGTCCTCCCTTTGGAAAATTTTTGTTGATTACATTTACATCACTCTCCTCACTGGGCACAGCAAGTACCCCCATTTTACCCTCAGATATTACACTTACTACTACATTTTCTTCCCCCCCCCCCCCCCCCCCCCCCCGCATTACAATCCCCATCTTCTATGGCTTCATCCCTCAGCAGAACATTGTTGGAGTACACATTCTTCGCAGCTTTCCTTTCCACTTTGCTGGACACACCCAACCCCCCATTACATGTGCTTATCATGTGCTTTATATGTATCCCCTAAAACCCAAGTAAAAAAGCCAAATAACAAAATCTGCAACGGCTAGTTTTTGGCTGAAAACGTCATGGACATGCGCCTGTAGGAGAAGAAGCAGGTGACTGATGCAACAACTATAATAATCCCAACGGCTATAATCTGAGCCAGGACAGGCGACTGTAGAAGACTATACATGTGCATGTAACACTGTGCAGGTGCTTGTAAAGGCTTCAGCCGGCGACTGCCACAAGGGATGGCATGGAGCTGGAAAATGACAAGTAATGCATATTGGCACACTAGGCGACTGTTGAACAATGTTCAGGTGCCTATTGGTTGACAGGCTTCTGTCTTTTATGCTTCAGTTGCCTGTACCAAATGCTCAATTATTGAGTCTATAAATTGACTTGAGCATGTGCCTCCAACAGGCGCCTGTTGAAAGATGGTCAGGCGCCTGTTGAATACCAATCTTTTGTCATGCCTCCAACAGGCGCCTGTTGGAAGTCCAATAATTCCAATTAAGCTATAGGCATGGGGAACCTATTGGATTGGTTTCTATAATGATCATAAGGTTCACTAAGACGGTTAATGCATATGCATGAATGAGTGACCATCTAATCACGGCATCATAACTCACACAAAGAAGTAAAAATCATAAATGTAAATATTACATGGATTACATTCATTTACTTCCAAGTACACTAGTCTTCAAGCTTGAATAGCCTTGATTCTCCCAATCATCTTCCAAGCTTTGGTACCTCTTGATGAGCTTCCTTTCATCAAGTTCCAAGCTTTGGCAATGCTCCTTTTGGTGTCCATCCTTTTACCAATCTTTTAATCTCCAAAATGCTATTCTTCAATTGTTAAACATGAGACTAAAACATTAAGAGTCATTAGCAACAATATAATGTTGTGATCATCATCAAAACTATATTGGTCTAAAAAGCCAATACATAACACCCTCTTCTTTCGGCGGAGGCATAAATGGTGGAGGATTTGAATGGGAGTGGTTTGGGTAGTGGTTGTAGGTGCAGGGGTTTGGGTTAGAGGGGATTGCATAAAATGTGCAAACATCGATGGCAAGTCTCGGAAGACCGCAAATCCCATCAATGCGAAAAATTGTTTTTTGCTCCCATCTGAGCATCATGGTTTACCGAGACACCAAAGCCATAAGTGTATGTTACGTATGGCATCCACATCACAACTCCAAGATTCACCTGGCTAAGAGGAAAATGGAAGAACTAGAAAAAGATCGTCAGTAAAAATAAAGAGTAGTAAACATGTGGAAGGGGTAAAAATTTTCTTTTATTTATTTATTTTTATTATATACGCGTAGTCTAACAAATACACAACTAAACCAATATCAAGCCGATTGCCTTCCCGATAACGGTGCCATTTACTTGTTGTGCAAAAATATGATAACCACAATCATATAGTGTCTGTTGTAGCTCACGAGTCGAACACAGAAAGGCGATGGTATGAGTATCAATTAATTGTATGTATGATTAGCTACGCGAATGGTAGCGGAGAAGTGGTAATTACACTAAAAATAATAAAATAAAAGGGGGTGTTGAGGGCTAAGCTTCGCCACCAGCATAGATTAAACATGCGGGGTGATCTAGCATCACGTCCTAATAGAATTGAGGTCTACGAGGGTTCAGCCTCGATACACATTCTCCTTCACAACGTCTGGCTGTGGAGAAGAGAACGCGAGGTAGTGCTCGGACCATTATAGGGAACACGATGGTTTGTCGGTGCTCCCCATACTAGTCGTTCTAGTGAGTGTGCCCGATGGTTCGTCGACGCCTAGCACTAGATAGTCAATCCTTCGATGAGGGGTAGATTGATACGAATAGCATCCAAGCAAAATCCTAGCAATAATCTAGAAGAACGATCTTTGCAGCGAACAACCAACATGAATCATCTACACTAGGGTTTAGCTACACCCTGAGCACCAAAATCTAATCTCTAAGCATGGCAATATGAAATAAACAAAACATAGAAACAAACGGAACAATGAACAAGGAAAGACAAATCAAGAACAATACAATAGAAGAAAACAAAGATTCATAACAATCAAAGAAGAATTTAGAGTCTTACAAAGCTTGGAGAACAGCCCCCAAAGGGGGGGTGAAAACCCAAGATAATTTGTAAAAGGAAAAAAGAAGTCACTCTCTCATTCGCACTCACAGCGTATTTATAGCACAGACAGAAATTTGGGGGGTGCACGGCCATGCCGCAAATCGGCATGTCTGTGTCACCGCCAAGAACCTAGGGCTAGGCTGCGACGACTGCTTCGAGCACAGACGTGCCGTAAATCGGCACGGCCGTGTCATTCCTTCTTCACTCTTTAGCATCTCCAGGTGACACGGCCGTGTCATCCATCCGTGCTCAAGGAGAGCGCTCTGGCTTCTACTGTCGAAGTCAGCACGACGTACGGTATATCTGCACGGCCGTGTCAATGATACTGACACTCCTCCCTTGGGCTCATGGCATGACATGACCATGTGGTTGCACACACGTCCGTGTTGCATGCTCTTTGGCCGATTTCTTCTTCTTTTGATCTTTGATCTTTGATATTCTTTGATTCCTCCTTCCCATACTCCTCAAATAACCGAATTGCATCGTTTTGTGCGTGGATTTCCTGAAATACACAAAATAAATCCCATAGCATCAAATGTACAAAAACAGGTAAAATAAGGGAAAATAGCGAAAGTGATATAAAGTAAATGCGGAAAATGAAGGGTGAAAGGGGTGGGAAAAGGTGTAGAAAATACGCCTAACAGATTCATTGCCCAGGCAAAATCCATCTAGAGCCAGATCAAAATCCTCTAAACTTTGCCACTTAACAAGTGGGTTAGATCACTAAACAAATTTTCAACCTTGTTAAAGCTTTTAACTCCATGAAAGATCAAACTAAGCAACCCGTTGAGAGTTTGCTCAAAAACAAGAAGCAAGACTATAATCAAGAATGACCACTTTGCCTACGAGCGTGCAATCCTTCTGCATGACTAATAACTCAACATCACCATTCAACAAGGAAAATAAAGTATTATTATGAAATAACTATGCTAACAACGAAAGGTCAAAGGGATACAAACATCATGACAATGCCCAGAGTCAGATAAAGTCACACCAATCAAAACACTAAGATCAAACAAAGAAGATAGCTGGGAACAATCAACCTGAAACCTACCAAAGAGAGCAATCTGAGCTTTGCTACTAAGAACAGTCCTAGCCATAGTAAAAAAAGGGTCAGACAAAGACAACCTGTGATACAGGGCCGGTCTTGAAGATATTGGGGCCCACGATGAGTTAAAAATTTGGGCCCTTTAAATATAATTTTTTTTAAAATTCAAATACTAAATTTTTTTGGGGTTTGGAACCTAGCAAAGTGCAATGCTAGGAGGCCCATCCCTATGCCTGATATTTTTATTGATATGCTAAAAGATGGTCCAAAATAGGGCGGACATAAACCAATACCCCTTAAAATAAAACGAATATAAGGATTAGCGTACGAGAAGTGTACGAGTGGCCTCAGGCAGTTAGGCTTGGCACACATATAATATATTAATATTAATAACTTATGTTTAAAAACAACAAAAACTTGTCTGACAAAGGATTGAAGGAAATGCTTCCCGGAGTCGGATAGGGGTCGTCTGCTAGTGCGACTGTGGTGATAAGTAGGTGTGTTGCGAGTCGATTGAGAGAGAAGAAGAAGAGGGGGACCGTTTGCGAGAAGAACGAAACTGTCGTGGTGTCGCCTCGGTTTGCGTTTTGCGATTGCCAAGAAGAAAGGGAACGTCTCTCGTAGAATAGGAACAGTCTCGGAGAATCGGAACCGTCTGCGAAGAGATAACGAACAGACGGAACCGTTTTTTCGTATTATTATTAATTTATTATATAATGTATTAATGTATTATATATATACATTAAAAAATGGGCCCCTGCCCTTGGTCACTAGGCGGTTGCCATGGGTGCCCTGGGTTAGGGCCGGGCATGCTACGACACGAAAAGAAAAGTCTACATGATATCAAGACCACTATTGTGACGTCCTAGTCACCCAAATACTCAAGGGAAGAGATGGGATTCTCCATTCCCCTAGTCAGAGGGGATGGATGGGATGACCAACAGGCTGCGGTATTGTACCAAGCGTATGCGAATAGGTATAGTATAGCAGGTCACTACTTGCACTGGAACAACATAGAACATACTCAAAATATGTCACGCCCCGCTTCCCAAGTATGGAAGGCGAGACGCGATGAGGTCCACTCAGATATGGAGCTGTGAAGCTGCAGTCTGATAACCATCTGTAAAAATTTCAAATAGTAGCAGGTCCTTCGCATTGCGACGAAACAACAACAATGATAATAGTAAAGCAGATAAAAAAGAAAACATCCACCAACATCCAGAAAATTATTCCAACATCACAGAGCAGTCCCAAAAAGTATAAGTCTAAACAATAGGCCTAAAGCATGGCCGAAACTACAACAAGTAATGGTGTTGCGCACCATACAACATAACAACAGGTACTAAGAAGGTAACAACAACTAAAAGAGAGTCACCGAATGAGACTAAGGATAGGACCGGAATTGACCGGCGCCCCGTTTACGGTTTAGGCGCGGTGTCGTTTTACCGCAAGTGCACGGTTAGTGTAGGGTGCGGGTTTATCGAACTCAGGGAGGTGGATGGCTTGAATGGCTACTAGCCTCGCCTAGGTTGTGTGCTAGCTACGCGGATAACGTGGGTGGAAGTGTAGAAATAAAAGAAAGAAATGAAAAAGACACGAAATGAATCCCCGCCAACACGGGCTAGAGCACTCATGACACTTGGCATTTGACTTGACCCAGGGTGAGACATTGCCCCAAAAGGTGGTACCTAGCGTCCATGGCCCGATATTCTGGTCGGTGCCAAGTACGCTAGGCCTACCCGGTTCCGGGCGGTGGGCATTCCCATGTCCATTAACACCTTCCGCAACCGGGAGCATTAAGGCCACAATGATAACTCCCAACACTTCGTCCAAGCCGTTCCCACGCACGAGGACTCAATGTCTACACTAGGGGCGTGAGCTATGGCTAGGGAGTCAACCGCCAAGTTTATTCCCCCTTGGCCCGACGGTCAGAGGCGGTCTTTCTCCCGCCAATGACAATGAAACACCCCCGCGTAACCCTAATGGCCAAATAGGTCGAGTGTGATTTCTAGCAATACATCGAAGCGGATCTTGACTGGACAAGACACCGGACCCCAATCCCCAACACAACTAGTGTGCTGCCATACGAATTGGACTCAGATTGCTCGAAATCCCCATTAACACATTTCATCGAACACGTACCATGCAATCAAGTCAAATGAAACAACCCAAGCATCAATCCTACCCTAACCCGTATTAGGGTTCATCAATACTACTCAATAGTGAAGAACATAAAAACAATCAAAACAAAAGACATACAAACGTTCACCATCAAGCAAAATGAAAACAATACAAAACAATGATGAATAATAGAAGAAAATACTTATCTTGCAAATGTATCACCAATCCTTTACAAGATTTATTGAAGATAAAACCTAATCTAATCTAACCTAAAACTCCCAATAAATGGGAGGGAAGATGCTGAAAAAATAGTGGAAGAAGCTCCCCAAGTCGTGCCCCAAACTCTAATATATAACCCCTCCAAAACCCTTAACAATTCGGGTTAGAAACCCACTCAAAACTGCTAAAACAAGCCCACCCGATCGGGTGGAAGTTCACCCGATCGGGTGGACAGAAACAGAGACTCAAAACGGCAGAAAAATGGTCTCACCCGGTCGGGTGGAAGTTCACCCGATCGGGTGAAGTGCAATTCCAGACAGCACCCAATTTCAGCACATAGCCGCGCTCAGAAAATTCCAGAAAAATGTAGAAAAATCGGATTTGGGTATGCGACCTATCGTTGGAAAGATAACGACGATGCTGACGCTAGAAAAATAAGAGATCACCAAAAATCCCTCTGGAATGATAGAAGATCTTCAATGTGTGCATCAACAGCGTGCAAAAGCGGAAGAAAAGGCCACCCGATCGGTTGAAACATCAACCGATCAGGTGAGCCGCTTATTGATTTGGCTATCGGGCTTCGGGAGCTTCAACCGGTCACTGAGGAGAGTGGGTAGAGCTGTCGGTTCGATATTTGAGGCGATGCGGCTACAGATGAACCGATCGGGTGAGATGTCACCCGATCGGTTGGAATTCAGCTCCAAATTCCCGAGATTGGGGCGTTTGAACCGGTCTCTGAACCGACCGGGTGACTTCTTGGCCGCTCCAACTTGTGTCCGGGTGGTGCACGCATGCATCACCCGATCGGTTGGAAATGACCAACCGGTCGGGTGAGTGGCTGAAAGATGCGATCTTCGTCGTTTGACCCCCTGGATCATGCGTGACTCCTCCCGTTGCTCCGGGGACTCATGATATCGTCGTTTTATGTCCCCTGCGCCGGTAAAGTCCTGCAAATATACAAAAACACGGAAAAGTGAAAGAAAACAAGAAAACACGAGAAAACGAATACAAGACGGCAGAAAATACGGCAAAACACGGAAGAAAACGTGCGCAAATATATGAAATATAAACGCACGTCAAAATCCCCCAAGCTGAACTCTTCCTCGTCCTCGAGGAAGACGAGTGAGAGTAGGAGCTCGGAGGGAGAAAATAGAGAGAAAGAGAAAAAAAGGGGACTCTATATCCAAGATCACCCGTCAGGGCCAACAAAATCAAAAACGACACACCGAGTAAGCAAACGCCAAATCACATCACTAAACCAAGGAATACGAGTCCAGACAAGTGTCGTGGGCCCATGCAGTGAAGCGCGAGTGAGCGTGGTCGTGTGCTAGCAGTCGGTGTCACTATCTACGATGTGCAATAGAGCTCGATATACACAAATCCAAGAATTAACCCAAATATCGATTCGATTCGAATTAAGCAGTGAATATATAGCTCAAGCATGCATGAGAATAGAGCGAGAATCGAAACATATCATGCGTCAGGGACTCCACAACTAGGGTTAAGGAAACCATCACACTATAGCCTAGATAATAGCTAAAAAGTTCCTAAGCCAAGTGTTTTCGAAAACGATGGGGTTGAGATGATGTGGAGTAGAACACTCGGTGCAAACTCTCGCCTTCCATTTATTCACAGCAAGTAGGAAAAATATTCACACGGGAATTTTTTTGGTTTTTGGATATATGTATTTTTTTGGCTTTTTGTCTATACAATTTTCTTTTCTTTTCTTTTTCTTTTTTTGGGTTTTTCTTTTCTTTTCTCTTTTTTGGATTTTTTGGGGTTTTTTGGCTATACACATGTGCACTCTCCCAAGTGGGAGAACGGTACACGACGAGGGGATTTGCACCAAGTAAAACAAAAAAAAATCGGAATCTAAACACTTGGGCAAAGGAAACTATTCTCACTAATTAGAGCATGGGCTAAATGGGTTATCCTAGTCCTTAATTGTGGAATCCCGACACATGCGAAATGAAGCGTACGATATATATATAGCATGCAGAAGAAGCAGACAGTAGAAACAAATACCTCAAATCGAAGCATGATAATCTAAGGGTCATTCATGGACAGGTATATAAAGTAAAATCACAAAGTAGAAGCACACCACACAGCTAGGCACGACGCACGACTCACAAAAAGCTAAGTGGACCCGCGATGCATGAAATGCAAGATGACTCGATATCCTAGGGCTAGTGAATGTGATTATCGATGCCATGCTAGGTGTGTGTGATTTCATGGCAATTCATCATAGGGTTCATCTCTAGGAGAGAGAGAACAAAAGATGAGAAGAAAAAATAAAGACGCGATGAAAACGACTCAAAAACGAAGAAAAACGACACAAATGACGCACAAAGTGCGACTCCCCCAAGCTGAAACTTGCATTGTCCTCAATGCAATAGTAGTGAATATAGGAGGGCAATGAAAATGGGGGAGAGTTACGCACCAACACAAAAAATGAAAAACACGAAAAACACATGAACGAAACTAAAAAATAAAGAAAAAGAAATACTCAAATAAAAGATATAAAACACGACGAAAGAACACATAGACACAGACACACAACAATGACACGTGAAAACATGCACACAAATCGATTCCCCCCAAGCTGAACATGACAATGCTAGCAAAATGATATGATCAATGTGATGCAGAAATATGCTAGGGGAAAATCGGAAAAGAAAAGAAAGAAATCAAAATGCAGGAGAGACGGTGTGCTCATTCTCCTCGGAAGAGGATGTGGGGTGTGGGCGATAGAAGTGATAGAAGGGCACGACATGATGGGTTATTATGATGCAAAAGCAAATCCTAGATACGCTCCCCTCGCTAATGAGAGGAGACGAGATTATTCAAATCTAAACTAGAAAGCGGTAAATTTTTACACTACTGGAATAGGATACACCTGAGCATAGGCGGATCCAAGATCTGAAGTGGGGCAGGTAGCTGCTCTAACTACTCCTTCTGTGGCTCCGCCAGAAGCGCTATGCCACGTGTGCCAATGGACCCAAGCAATGCACCTCCAAGCATCCTTAGTAGGTATCCACCTGTGACCTACAAAGGACGAGGTGCATCAGCCCATGGCAAGAAATCTTTTCCTAAAATAAATGTATCCCAGAGATAATCATCAACATAAAATGGAAAAATAATAAAAGGGTGACGAATACTCCCTGAGAATGGGTCGCTATCCTCTGTACTAGCGACGACCAGATCCTCGCTCTCCATGAGAAGTGGCTCTCCAGGTAGTGACGCACCGTAGCATACCTCAAGGGAAATAGATCCTGTGTCCTGCGAGAGATATGGTGTGTCAAAAACATATAAGTCTAAAGAAATAAGACGTGAAAAGCGAGACTCAAAAGTGGAGTGAGAGTGAGTATGAAAATCTCCCTGAATAGGGGCAATATGCTCAAGTAGATGCTCAGCCGCAGAAGAAATGGGGAGCGACGGTAAAGGTAGATGTGACTCGGGCTCCATGAAGTGGACCATCGTACCCAAGCTCTCATGCACATCCTCCTCGACGATATGCTCATGCTCCACCATCTGCCCGATGTCCTAAATGACATCCTCGTGGTTGACCACAGACCATGGAAGAAGCAGCAATAGAGATGACAGTGGAGGTGGATGTGGAGCGGACCACTCGTATGTTGTCGTGGTGTCCGTGTCCTCACACACATCCTCCTCGTCGGTATGCATAAGCTCTGTGGTCTCCTCGGTGCCCTCGTAGGACTCATGTGGGTTATCCAAATCAAGATGAGAAGTCTCTCCCACAAATCCTAGAGACATCTCCCCATCCTCACTATCACCATCAAAAAATGCTTCGTCATCCAAGTGGTAGTGTTGGAAAAATGGGGTATCGGCATAAGATTTGTCTATGGGGGCCGATGAGATGGTGGTCTCAACCATGAAAGTGGGTATATCCTCTCCTTCATCCCCTCTCTTCGGTGTAGGCTCGGTGATTGGTACCATCAAGTTTTGTAATACTTGGCCTTGGTTAAACATGGCACTTTCAAGGAGAGACACGAGGCTTGATTCTTCTTGTGTTGGTGGAGAGATATAAGGTTGAGGAAATGGATGGGAGGTGTTTGGGCTAAGGTTGTGGGAAAATGTTTGGCCATGGTGTAGGGGGAGGCTCTCAAGCGTAAGTGGGCAATTATAATACACGTGCCCCGCCATCCCACAAGCCTCACAAACCACAACTGAATAAGGATCGTATCCTCCCATCTGAGCGTCGAAATTTGATCTCCACATGGTTACACCAAAGATACCAGGACAACAAAAATAAGAAAACTAGAGTGGAGCGTCAATAGTACAAGAAAATAACAAAAAGATAATAAAATGGTGTGGGAAAAATTTCTTGGTTATTGAATATATTTTAAAAAAAAAAATTTTTTTTGTGTTTTTATGTGTAGTCTAACGAACCCAAGCTAAGCTAATATCAAACCGAACACCTCCCCGGTAACGGCGCCAAAAACTTGACCGGCGCCCCGTTTACGGTTTGGGCGCGGTGTCGTTTTACCGCAAGTGCACGGTTAGTGTAGGGTGCGGGTTTATCAAACTCAGGGAGGTGGATGGCTTGAATGGCTACTAGCCTCGCCTAGGCTGTGTGCTAGCTACGTGGATAACGTGGGTGGAAGTGTAGAAATAAAAGAAAGAAATGAAAAAGACACGAAATGAATCCCCGCCAACACGGGCTAGAGCACTCATGACACTTGGCATTTGACTTGACCCAGGGTGAGACATTGCCCCAAAAGGTGGTACCTAGCGTCCATGGCCCGATATTCCGGTCGGTGCCAAGTACGCTAGGCCTACCCGGTTCCGGGTGGTGGGCATTCCCATGTCCATTAACACCTTCCGCAACCGGGAGCATTAAGGCCACAATGATAACTCCCAACACTTCGTCCAAGCCGTTCCCACGTGCGAGGACTCAATGTCTATACTAGGGGCGTGAGCTATGGCTATGGAGTCAACCGCCAAGTTTATTCCCCCTTGGCCCGACGGTCAGAGGCGGTCTTTCTCCCGCCAATGACAATGAAACACCCCCGCGTAACCCTAATGGCCAAATAGGTCGAATGTGATTTCTAGCAATACATCGAAGCGGATCTTGACTGGACAAGACACCGGACCCCAATCCCCAACACAACTAGTGTGTTGCCATACGAATTGGACTCAGATTGCTAGAAATCCCCATTGACACATTTCATCGAACACGTACCATGCAATCAAGTCAAATGAAACAACCCAAGCATCAATCCTACCCTAACCCGTATTAGGGTTCATCAATACTACTCAATAGTGAAGAACATAAAAACAATCAAAACAAAAGACATACAAACGTTCACCATCAAGCAAAATGAAAACAACACAAAACAATGATGAATAATAGAAGAAAATACTTATCTTGCAAATGTATCACCAATCCTTTACAAGATTTATTGAAGATAAAACCTAATCTAATCTAACCTAAAACTCCCAATAAATGGGAGGGAAGATGCTGAAAAAATAGTGGAAGAAGCTCCCCAAGTCGTGCCCCAAACTCTAATATATAACCCCTCCAAAACCCTTAACAGTTCGGGTTCGAAACCCACTCAAAACTGCTAAAACAGGCCCACCCGATCGGGTGGAAGTTCACCCGATCGGGTGGACAGAAACAGAGACTCAAAACGGCAAAAAATGGTCTCACCCGGTCGGGTGGAAGTTCACCCGATCGGGTGAAGTGCAATTCCAGACAGCACCCAATTTCAGCACATAGCCGCGCTCAGAAAATTCCAGAAAAATGTAGAAAAATTGGATTTGGGCATGCGACCTATCATTGGAAAGCTAACGACGATGCCGATGCTAGAAAAATAAGAGATCACCCAAAATCCCTCTGGAATAATAGCAGATCTTCAATGAGTTCATCAGCAGCACGTAAAAGCGGAAGAAAAGGCCACCCGATCGGTTGAAACATCAACCGATCGGGTGAGCCGCTTGTTGCTTTGGCCATCGGGCTTCGGGAGCTTCAACCGGTCACTGAGGAGAGCGGGTGGAGCCGTCGGTTCGATATTTGAGGCGATGCGGCTACAGATGAACCGATCGGGTGAGATGTCACCCGATCGGTTGGAATTCAGCTCCAAATTCCCGAGAATTGGGGCGTTTGAACCGGTCTCTGAACCGACCGGGTGACTTCTTGGCCGCTCTAACTTGTGTCCGGGTGGTGCACGCGTGCATCACCCGATCGGTTGGAAATGACCAACCGGTCGGGTGAGGGGCTGAAAGATGCGATCTTCGTCGTTTGACCCCCTGGATCACGCGTGACTCCTCCCGTTGCTCCGGGGACTCATGATATCGTCATTTTATATCCCATACGCCGGTAAAATCCTGCAAATATACAAAAACACGAAAAAGTGAAAGAAAACAAGAAAACACGAGAAAACGAATACAAGACGGCAGAAAATACGGAAAAACACGGAAGAAAACGTGCTCAAATATATGAAATATAAACGCACGTCAGGAATCCTCGAACTGAAAGTCAGCAACCTGTCGTCCTCTGCAACTAAGTCAGGCTCAAAACCTGACATGTGACACCCAAAGAGAAAAGGGCACATGTCAGCAAAAGTCCCTCAAAAGAAAACGGAGAACTTTTGTGCAAAGATACAAATAACAAAAGACGACTAGCAGTTCGAAAATAATGCAATGAGTTTACATGACATTTAAGAATGCAACAGTTAAAGATGACATGATGAACATGCATGCACGTCGTAGCAGAAACTACGAAAAACACCATTTCATGAATCACGATCACTATCCTATCACATTATGCACAGGGTTTACACCTTACAGCTGAAGGAGCGGATCAGGCATCCTTCTACACTGCGTGACAGCTTAACCCAACCCATCCATGTGTCTCGAGCCAGGGTTTCCCAAGTACATGTGCTCGCTTCTGGATCACGATCTAGGAAGTTTTTTTGGGTTTGGCATAGGGTTGTGCCTACAATGCAGGTGCCTAGCCTCAATCATTAAAATAAGTGTAGCGTGTGCTACACAATCACGATGAAACATTAGATGCATGCAATGACATGGCAATGAGCAGATAAATCGCGTACCGTTAATTGAATTTAAACATGGCATGGCAACATGAATGCAAGCATGATAAAGGTGTCGGATATAGCTGTAGTGCCCTGTGAAGCTACTGCACATGTACTAGAGGGGGGTGAATAGTACTTTAAAATAATCAAGATAGTTATTCCCAATTATTATGCAAGAAACAAACAACAATGCGGAATAAACAACAATCAACAAGAATTCACAAACGCAAACAAAGCATGTAACGGGTTCGGATCTACCCAAGTCTCCTCGACTTGTTCCCGATGATCCTACGTCCCAACCACCCGAATCCCCTCCGGATACTTGAGTTAGAAACCACTAACCCAAGATTTTGCACTATGAAATTCTTGTGAAAAACCTTCACAAGACCAAATCATACACAATGAACATGTGACTCCCACAACCCGGGATCACACACTCTCTCACAACCAAGAGACAATCTTAAATATCAAATACGATGAAATAAAGAAATACTTATCACAAAATCCTATGCCTTGAGTAATGCTTACCAAATTAGGGCAAGGAGGGATTTTGAGGAAGAAGATGTCACCAACCCCTAGCTCCTTGAAGATGACCAGTAATGGAGGCCTAGGGTGGAGATGGTGACCTTGATTCAAGCTCCTTGGCTTGGAATGCTCACAATGGAGAGAATCTCTCTTGAGGAATTTGGCTCAAAGAGTGAAGGGAGAGATTCTTGTGAGGAAGAGAGAGCTTTGAATTAGCTTGAGAAAACTCTTCTCTTAGGTCTGAAATAACTTGGATAATGGACCTCTAACCTTGCCTCAAACGAATCAGGTTTGTATTTATAGAGGCAAGAAAAATCGTGCTCAAAATATTCCCAACGGTCATATTTCTGAAGCAGTTAGTCGGTCTAAGAAGGATCACTGACCGACTAGATTGGCAACTAGTCGATCGGTGATTCTTCATGAACCGACTAACAGGCTTACAGCCAAAAGATAAAGTTCCAGACAATATGAACAGTCTAAGAAGACTTGCCAACCGACTAGTTTCTCAACTAGTCGGTCGGTGAGTGTTCTTTGACCGACTAACTGATGAAATAGGAAAGGCTGGATACAAGTTGAACTAGTCGGTCTAAGAACAAATGCCGACCAACTAGTTTATCAACTAGTCGGTCGACAAACGTTCTTTGACCGACTAACGATAAACAGTAACTTAGGCTATATAGTGAAAGCTCAACTAGTCGGTCTAAGAAGGATTCCTAACCGACTAGATCGTCATCTAGTCGGTCGGTGACTCTTCTTTGACCGACTAATTGATCAACAGGGAATGAGCTGAAATAAGCAAGGACATCTAGTCGGTTCAAGAAGAGTTGCCGACCGACTAGATCGTCATCTAGTCGGTTGGTACTTCTACTTGAACCAACTAAGATGCACTAGAAGCCGAGGGAAGAAGCGATAGGCTTCGGGAAAGTTTCTAATGGCTTCTATGATAATCCTAGCTCTAAGATATGAGCGAAATGAAGATAATAATGTAAGTCCTACTCAAGGCTTAACATTCTAATCTATGAAGCTAGAAGACAATAAATAATACATGACGAACCGTCTTCGAAGCTTCAATCTTCATTCTTCTTGACTTCAATATTTCTCCTAGAGCTTCAACAAAGCTTCAGTCACATGATCACGCGTATTGAGAAGTCTTGAGACGTCGCTTTTGATATACGTATTCTTTTGGCGACGATCTCCATAACTGCGCTCACAAACAGTTAGTAAGAGATATTTATGTTTGCTCATCATCCAAAACCAAATCCGGGGAATCAATACTCAACATTCTCCCCCTTTTTGGTGATGACAAACCAACATAAATAATAATCAATAATAATGATTCAAATGAAATTTACTTACTCCCCCTGCATTGATGACACGTTAGTTCCGTATTCAATAATATTCATGTGCATCAAGCAGACGAGGGAAATATAGAATATGAATCCTATTATCGCAATTTAGGATCTAAATCCATTTTATATCTTAACTCCCCCTGAATCTAACATATCAACTTAGATTCATGGTAAATTGCTTTGAATTATCAATTAGCACATTGTCATTATTAATTCTCTCCCCCTTTGGCATTAGCAAAAAGAGCGGGAGGAGATCAATGACCAGATTTCAATGGCTAAGAAATTAAAGTATGAGAGTCTAAGAATACGACCACGGTCCAAATGACACCAAAGTAAGCGTGCCAACTTGACCATAGTCGAAAATCGAAAAACGAAACCATCAAGCCATAGGCGAAAATCGAAATACGAAATCATCAAGCCATAGGCGAAAATCGAAATACGAAATCATCAAACCATAGGCGAAAATCGAAAAACGAAATCATCAAGCCATAGGCGAAAATCGAAATACGAAATCATCAAACCATAGGCGAAAATCGAAGTCTCCAAAACTCAAATTAATTTCACTTATTGAGTTATGAAACATACTCTCCAATATCAACATTCTTAGTTAAATAGTGCATGGAAAACAATTCTATGTTTTCATAGAAAGAATTTCTATTTAACCAAGTTAATCGTCAAGCGACGAAATCAACATCAGAGACAAAAATCCAATGTGAAAACCAAATGTAGCAAATATGATACCAAGAGTAACATGCAAAAAGTGTTATGCCAAAAACAATACAATCATCATAGAACTTATGGCATACACAATTCTAGCATACACATTGAAACATAATGATACCAATGAAAATATTCTAACAATGCATGCATTCAACCTACATGGATACCAAATGTATATTAAATGGAAGAATATACTTACACCATTACGCTCCCCTACTTTGGTGCATCACTTAAGCACCATCAACTCCATTTGAATGAAAAACTTTGCAAATCAATGAGTTGGTAGGGTTGGTATCCCATGGTGGATTGAACCTAGAGAACATATCATTTTGGTATCCAAAAATCTTTTTGGATCCTATGGGTTAGGCAATAAATTTAGCGAACTAAATTCAAATTAAATGTAACCCATATCCTAACTAAATTCAAATTCAATATGAATTTAGGTTTCAAATTAACATGCACGTCCAAAACCAATATGCAAATAAAAAGAATAAACCAATTCTTACCACAATTGCTTTGGTACCCATAAAATGAAATTAAACTTATGGTACCAAGCAATGAAGGGTCAAAGGAAACTAACCCTTCGGAAACCAAGTCCACGAGGACCGTGATTTCCCAACATAATCATCATTTAAAATAATGTCATTAATATACGATTGCACATACATATCCTTATTATACATGCTTGTGTTCTTCGGACCCCAAATAGTGTATGTCTTGGGAGTCCTAATCCTATTGGGAACATGCATACGTTGTTGATTTCTATGTGATGCATGTCGTGGGTAAGCATATGGCATATGATGCAATGGTGCATTATGATAATCATTCATATGAGAATGTGAATGAACATATGCATGTGGTGGAACACGTGCATGAGTGTGTCTCACATGGTGTGCACGTGCTCGTGGATGCGGAGAATAAAAATCATCATATGTGCTAACATGTGGAGTAGGATGGGTGTTCCTACGTGGCGTGGTATACATGAAAGCATGACCCCTCTTTGGAGGTCCACCCAAAGTGGGTTTCTTTCCAAATGGGGGTGTGTACCTAGCGGAAGCACCATTGGTAGAAGAACTACCAATGAAGTGTTTACTCCCACTAGTAGAAGCTTCGGGAGATGGCCTAACAAAGGTCGTGGCCGATTTGGATGAGTCTCCCATCTTACACCCCAAGCCAATGTGGTGATTGGCCGGAAGTAAGTCATTTATGATATTATCCAAATGGCCCTTACCTTTATTGAATTCATGAATTCGGCCTAATGTGCACTCATACTTCTCGGTGAGAGAACGCATCGAAGCATCCAAGGTGGACACTTGCGATGTGAGTGTACAAACACGTGATTTGAGATTTTTATTCTCAATACTCAAAGTTGAGTTTTGAGACGTCAAATCCGCTATCACATGTTCATCCGAATCCTTGATATGAACATGCTCAATTTGAGACTTGAGATTTACACTCTCATTTCTCAAATCTTCAACAACGGTGTCGTTGTTGACGATGATAGGTTTAGGCGAGGTTTTAAGACTCTCTAACTCATTTTTAGTCTTAATAAACCTAGTAGCCAAATTAGAAAACTTACTCCAAAGTTTTTCATTAGATATTCTAAGTTCGTCCATTGTTACCTCACCGCCTTCATCCTCGATTTCATCCCCGCTTTCATCGGAGGAAGTCTCTTGATCACGTTCCTCTTTTCCCATGAAGCACGTGTGTGCTTTCTCCACTCTGTCATCGTCCGACTCTCCACTTGAGGAGTCCTCGTCGGAGTCGGTGAAAGTGCCTACAAGTCCTTTCTTGTGCCTTCTCGACTTGTCATGCTTGGATGCCTTCCACTTCTCCTTGTGTTTGTTTAGAGGACAATCCGGCTTGATATGTCCTGGCTTATTGCATTTATAACACACGGGAGTAGAAGCATTAGTCAAAATAAATTTTGATTTACTCTTCAACTTACCTTGTCGGAAGAATCGGTCGAACTTCTTTGCCAAATCGGCCAAAGCTTCCATGTCCAACTCTTCTTCTGATTCTTCTTCCGATTCTTCATCATCGATAGATGGAGCGCCCTTGTACGCAATCGCCTTTTTCTTTGGCTCGTCTTGCTTCAAGTACGACTTCATCTTTTCTTTCATCATGAGCTTACTGTCCTTGCGTACCTCATAAGACATCAAGGTACCCATTAGTTGTATGACAGTGTACTTACTCATATCATTACCTTCCTCGATGGCGAAAGTACGCTTTTCCCGACAAGAAGGAAGTCCATCGATGATCTTTGAGACTTTCTCCTTTTGGGTGTAGGATTTCCCAAGAGCCTCCAATTCGTTGGTAATGTCAACGAATCGAGCATAATGCTCTTTCATCTTCTCACCCTGTTGCATATGAAATAATTCGAAATCTTTATTAACAACAACAAGTTTGGAGTCTCTTACCCTACTTGTTCCTTCATGCAAGATGAGGAGGGAGTTCCATATTTAATATGCACTTTTACATGTGCATATCTTATTGAAGTCTTCAGGCTCCAATGCGCATTGCAAGGCGTTCATTGCCTTGGCATTGCTTACCTCCGTGGCGACCTCCGTGGGAGTCCACTTCGCGAAATCTTCTTCTTTGGGCTCGACGTATTCCGTCAACGTGGCTCTCCACAATGAAGCACTCCGGAAGAAAGTTTCCATCCGGCATTTCCAGTACCCGTAATTGGTACCGTTGAAGGAGGGAGGCCTAGTTGAGGATTGCCCTTCCAAAACTGAAGAAGCTCCTTGACGATCCTTGAAGACGCTATAGTCGTTGTTTGTCATAGCTTTGAACTTGTAGCTTTAACCTTGACTCTGATACCAATTGTAGTTGGTATCAGATTGTGTATCTTTGACCCTGTAGCTTTGAACTCTGGCTCTGATACCAATTGTAGTGCCCTGTGAAGCTACAACACATGTACTAGAAGGGGGGTGAATAGTACTTTAAAATAATCAAGATAGTTATTCCTAATTATTGTGCAAGAAACAAACGACAATGAGGAATAAACAACAATCAACAAGAATTCACAAACGCAAACAAAGCATGTAACGGGTTCGGATCCACCCAAGTCTCCCCGACTTGTTCTCGGTGATCCTACGTCCCAACCACCCGGATCCCCTCCGGATACTTGAGTTAGAAACCACTAACCCAAGATTTTGCACTATGAAATTCTTGTGAAAAACCTTCACAAGACCAAATCATACACAATGAACATGTGACTCCCACAACCTGGGATCACACTCTCTCTCACAACCGAGAGACAATCTTAAATATCAAATACGATGAAATAAAGAAATACTTACCACAAAATCCTATGCCTTGAGTAATGCTTACCAAATTAGGGCAAAGAGGGATTTTGAGGAAGAAGATGTCACCAAACCCTAGCTCCTTGAAGATGACCAGTAATGGAGGCCTAGGGTGGAGATGGTGACCTTGATTCAAGCTCCTTGGCTTGGAATGCTCACAATGGAGAGAATCTCTCTTGAGGAATTTGGCTCAAAGAGTGAAGGGAGAGATTCTTGTGAGGAAGAGAGAGCTTTGAATTAGCTTGAGAAAACTCTTCTCTTAGGTCTGAAATAACTTGGATAATGGACCTCTAACCTTGCCTCAAACGAATCAGGTTTGTATTTATAGAGGCAAGAAAAATCCTGCTCAAAAGATTCCCAACGGTCATATTTCTGAAGCAGTTAGTCGGTCTAAGAAGGATCACTGACCGACTAGATTGGCAACTAGTCGGTCGGTGATTCTTCATGAACCGACTAACAGGCTTACAGCCAAAAGATAAAGTTCCAGACAATATGAACTAGTCGGTCTAAGAAGACTTGCCAACCGACTAGTTTCTCAACTAGTCGGTCGGTGAGTGTTCTTTGACCGACTAACTGATGAAATAGGAAAGGCTGGATACAAGTTGAACTAGTCGGTCTAAGAACAAATGCTGACCGACTAGTTTATCAACTAGTCGATCTACAAACGTTCTTTGACCGACTAACGATAAACAGTAACTTAGGCTGTACAGGGAAACCTCAACTAGTCGGTCTAAGAATGATTCCTAACCAACTAGATAGTCATCTAGTCGGTCGGTGACTCTTCTTTGACCGACTAATTGATCAAAAGGGAATGAGCTGAAATAAGCAAGGACATCTAGTCGGTTCAAGAAGCGTTGCCGACCGACTAGATCGTCATCTAGTCGGTTGGTACTTCTACTTGAACCAACTAAGATGCACTAGAAGCCAAGGGAAGAAGCGATAGGCTTCGGGAAAGTTTCTAATGGCTTCTATGATAATCCTAGCTCTAAGATATGAGCGAAATGAAGATAATAATGTAAGTCCTACTCAAGGCTTAACATTCTAATCTATGAAGCTAGAAGACAATAAATAATACATGACGAACCGTCTTCGAATCTTCAATCTTCATTCTTCTTGACTTCAATATTTCTCCTAGAGCTTCAACGAAGCTTCAGGCACACGATCATGCGTATTGAGAAGTCTTGAGACGTCGCTTTTGATATACGTATTCTTTTGGCGACGATCTCCATAACTGCTCTCACAAACAGTTAGTACGAGATATTTATGTTTGCTCATCATCCAAAACCAAATCCGAGGAATCAATACTCAACAATAGCTTCGTTGTCAAGCTAGATCTAAAAGGGGCGTCTAGGCGACTATTATTTCACCGCCTAGTCTTTTTTACGCTATTGTACAAAATGGCCTAAGACGTGGCCTAAACAGAAAACTGGCAAGTATCACTTGCCTGAAACAACCAAGTTACGATCCGTCAATCAAGTCCGAGTATACCTATATGTTTAGATCGCACTCCAGCCTACAGTCCCAATTTATTATCTTGATTAGTGAGTTACAAAAGCGATCAGAGACTATGATTTTAAGTTGATTAACAGACGAGGTGTGGTTCCTACGGAGAGAGACTTACCTCAACACGACGCGAGAGATACTCTGACGTTGGGTAGCAACGTCAGGGGTTGAATTCCGGTTTTGCAAACGGTATGGAACGACGGGTTCTCTGTGATAAAACATGTGCACGAATAAGTCGTAACTACGGACTAGAATTTTTAGTCAACTCTAAAACGTCTAATGATCCGATTTTAATTAAGTTTTCTATCCTAAGATGGGTAACACATCAATATTAATGAACGTTGAATTATTAACACGTTAACTACATCAAGTTTCTAGTACGAACAATAAACAACAATTATATCCAGTAACCTAGGCTAACACGTTAACCAGAAATTGTGTAAACAAGTTATCAGCCCTACGAATAAACTTGTTAACATCTATTTTAATGTTGCTAGCATGCAACCAACATTTCATTAAGTCCAATTGCTGATTATTGTCATGTAATGGTTCACAATCTATTAGCAAGCTTATATGAAATATTCTTAGTGATCGTTACTAACCGTAGCGAAGAGATGATCCCTTGAAGCACCGGGAGAGCGTCGCGAGTCACCTACGGCTAGAGGGATGGTCGAGCGTGTGGACAGCGGCCAGGGAACGTCGCCGTGCATGCAAGAAGGCTGAAACAACGAACGGCGACGGCGAGATCTTCGTACGCGATATCAACGATGTTGAGCATTGTTGGGGCTGATCGGGTCGGCAAGAAACACCGCTTAGGCACGGTAGGTGCTACAGGGAAGTTCAGATACGCAAGGGACGACGAGGAAGCATCGCGACGACGTCGAAACGTCGCTGAAACACAAAACATTGTCGTTGCTCGCTGATAGTGGTTGGCTGGGGCTGAGACGGCCTGCAGCCGGCAGGAGGCAGCCAAGGGAAGACGGGGACGGCAAGAGGGGGCGACTGCGACGGTCGGAGCCGCGGGCAGCGGCTGCGGGCGGCGGCGGTGGCGGTTGATAGCCGCTTCTGCTGCTGCCGCCGCGTGCACAGGGCGTGGCGATCCGGCGGGGGTTGGCCGGGGCACGTCAAAGCTGGTGGAAGAGGGTCAGAGGGAAATGTCGTCGTGAGTTCTGGTCAGAGGAAGTTCAGGGAGATACTCGCGCGGGTGACGGCACAGGGAGAAAGAGTTTGCGTGATAAAAAAAGGCCTAGGGCACATCGGGTTTATAAATTTGGTTTCTGCTATATAGGGCTAGTTTTGGGGTACAACTAAGGGGTATAGAGAAGAGTGGAGTTAAGGAAAAGTAGGATTTTGGTGATGAATAGCCAAAACTTGATTTGGGTTAGATACATATGAGGGATTCCCATTTGCTAAACACCAATGGGATTTGGGTAGTTTAAGGGTAAGTGGGAGAGAGTGTGTGAGAGGGTTTAGTACAGTTAAGGGGAAAGGAGGGTGAGCCTAGTCGAGGGAAAATATCATTTAAACTTAGGCTCAATTATTGATTAATGGGGAAATTAGTGCTCAAGTGGGTCAAACGGAGCCCGATAATTACAAAAAAAATACAGGGGCAACCGTGTCGACGAGAGAAACGAAACTAAAAAGATCGATCACGGCTAGGGCGACAAGAAAGGGAACTAAAAATAAAAAGGTGTCACGACAAAAGTGATAGTCATGACGCCTCTTCAAACAAAGTCAAATTATGGGAGAACGACCCGTGAAATGACGTTCCAAAATATTTCCACAAATTAACACTCTTCTAGAGGGTCACAACAGCATATTACATCATAGGGTACGGATACAAGAAAGGTCCAAAATAAATACGTGTACGAACAAGAGTATGTGTACGAAAAGCGTACGATCGAAAACAGACCGTGACATCCTACCCACCTTAGAATAAAGTCCGTCCTCGGACTTTCTAACTATAAATATATCTAGCCACTCTAGTAACTACCCCAATCATACCACGTTATAATTCAAACCAGATATAGTCACTACAAGTGCTTATATATGCACTACTAGGTAGTTAAATATTAATATTACCAACATGTATATGTATACGCCCATTCTATACTTATACCTATCGTAGTCAGTCAAATTCATACACGTACTTCAATCATTCATGTAGTCACGTACATCCTTATATAACTATCACTCATTTATCACAACCAAGGTACATATACATACGCAAAATAGTTTCACATTAGCAAATATGATCCTAGTACTTACGTATAGATAACTACCTATGTACCACAAACATGGATATTCTACTCTCCATATCTCCTAGTACACATCCAACACCAACATATCAACACATGTAATCACACCACATAATATTAAATCTGGCTTACTATATCTAATATACATTCACTACTACTATAATTTCACAAAGATATAGTTATTCAAATGCACGCAAATATTTCACCATATATTCACATCACATACTGTCCTATAACTATATTCAAGACATGCCACACATACCATAGTCACAAATACCTATAACTAAGCAGATACTTACCCATGCATGGTGCACGCCCTCACACGCTAAAATATCATTCATACATACCACTCATACCACTATATACTTAGCATTACAAACCTAGTTCAGCTAACACATATACATTCAACATGCAAGTCCTTAGTAAATAACTTTACCACAAGACCAACACCTATAACTATACAATGGTATAGCCACCCACAATCATGTGTGTAACACAACCAGACACAACCAATCTTATCACTATACATACATCATCCATTATTACATTCATAGTACTACACGCAATCCACAGACATATGTAACAATATACTTAGTATACCCACTCAAGCTTGAGTGAGACTCCAAAACCCATATTGGAATACTTTATATACCTAACGCGATATTTATACATATATCAACACCGCTCCAACATATATATATCTACCAACGTAACCACACACATACCATAATAATATTACAAACATCAGCACACGTATATAATCAAATACATTATCTCATATATGCATACGTCGTATAGTCACGTACATATAATATATGTTCACACCATAGCCATTTACATATAACTAGTATACTACTACATATACCTATCCGTACCTAGTTAAGACATGCAATAATCGTGTATACCTCATGGTATACACGCACACACAACATCCCGTAAAAGCAAGCAATACCAAACAAAATTATAATCCTATGACCATATGTATATCACATATATTCATGCAGCAAATTCATATCTACATACGTCTAAGCACAATACATATCTACATACGAGTACACGCTCACACGTACTAACATATAGGTCATATAATAGGCCTACACACTTAACTATAAGTACACCTATACTATTACACTTAACATACACATGACTTACTAGTATAATATTTCAAACATTTACCATATACTCTACTAGC
Organism: Scilla litardierei; assembly: GCA_030789695.1. Taxonomy (NCBI): domain Eukaryota; kingdom Viridiplantae; phylum Streptophyta; class Magnoliopsida; order Asparagales; family Asparagaceae; genus Scilla; species Scilla litardierei. The sequence continues at coordinate 585,392,582 of CM061142.1, read as the reverse complement.
AGATATTCCAACACTAAATCTAATATACATAGATGTACCTAAAGTGATATAGCTATCCACACACTTATATATAAACACTATCATTCATACAACTTCATATATATCATGAATAACACTGAGTATGTATATATCACACAATAGTCAAACATTAATATACTACATGGGAGTACACTCATACGTGAGTGATACGCCGGGGTTCACACACAGGTCCACACACTCTACTTATACATGCACCACAACGACATCGCAATAAAATCAATTGGCTCACTACTATACTAAGGTTGACACAGGCAACGACAAGCACTAGCATCTAAACAATAGAAAGGAAACCGAAACCACAAGCGTAACGAACAAGATCGAAAAGAGCGACTTCAGATAAGGTGAGGATAAGGAGATAGCTGGTTGGGTGAGACAAAAATATTGCTCTAAATAATTAAATAGGCGAAAGAGAGTCATGTGTAAAATATGATGTCGTATATATCTATTCTTATGAAAATATGTAGGAATAAGGAGCAGACTGGAAAATTTGAAAACACGGAAAAAAAATTTAGGCGAAGAAATAATGAGTATAGTGAGGTAGTGATCTGTTGTAAACGGAAATAGGTTTATACCAAAAATTTTGAAGTATGAGCACGATGAATATAGTTCTTGTATATAAAGATATATTGAAGTTCTATTTAGCTTAGAAAACATTCTAAAAGTAAGTACGATAAGTGAAAATTTTAATAATAAACTCAGTAGTATAGAAATGGAAGGAAAGATATATTGAATTGTCAAAAATGGTAATAAGGTTTTAAAACCGAAATACGATAGATATATGTTAGAAAATGGTCTCGAGATTGTAATAAAAATTTACGACCAAGACGACTTCAAAATCTAAGAAAGTATTTTAACTCAACCGAAAGTAAGGAATTTAAATATATAAGAAGGGGTTTTTTAAAAAAACAAAAATTAACCTGAGCGAAAACTTTTAATAAGCAAAATCAAAAATAACTTTGAAAGAATTAAGATTTGCAACGGAAAGATTCGAAAGATTAACGATAATCGTCAGGTAGCGATCACGTGTATCGAGGGCAAAGATTATGATCGCGTGATGAATACGCATAGGATACGATTCATGAAAAACTACGATGGGATTCTACGGTCGATGACACAGAAGTGCAATAGTTAGGAAGATGATAAAGATCAGTGGTTCTAATTACCGGCCAACTAGAGATCAGGAAGACCTAGTGATAAGACTCTCTAATAGACTAGGCTGTAATAGGGGCCTCGGGATGGGGTCCTAAGAGTAACAAGATCACGTTCTGTTGGGCCCGAAATCGATGGACTCAATGAACGGCAAAAAGGAAAGCTCTAGAAGTCTAATATGGGCAGGGCTGGGTAAGAGACTACTAAGGCAACCTATGACGAGTACAACTAAATCTTGACAAAGGCTCCTGACTATCAAACCTGGTCGTTTATCTAAGTCTCCCTACCACCTAAGACAAGGGAACCCTTCAGGTTAGACTCAATTTTTGACTTGAATGTTCCAAATATTTAAATGGATGTTGTTTATCATTATTATTGTTCCGATATTTCGCAGATGCAAAGAGACCTGCATGGGCCACCAACAAAACCTGTCACGCCCCGCTTCCCAAGTATGGAAGGCGATACGTGAGGAGGTCTGCTCAGACGTGGAGCTGTGAAGCTGCAATGTGATAAGCGTCTGTAAAAATTTCAAATAATAGCATGTCCTTTGCATTGCGACGAAACAACAACAATGATAACAGTAAAGCAGATATAAAAAAACATCCACCAACATCCAAAAAATTATTCTAACATCACAGAGCAGTCACAAAAAGTACAAGTCTAAACAATAGGCATAAAGCATGGCCGAAACTACAACAAGTAATGGTGCTGTGCACCATACAACCTAACAACAGGTACTAAGAAGGTAACAACAATTAAAAGAGAGTCACTGACTGAGACTAAGGTAGGACCGGAATCTTCGAACTGAACGTCAGCAACCTGTCGTCTTCTGCAACTAAGTCAGGCTCAAAACCTGACATGTGACACCCAAAGAGAAAAGGACACATGTCAGCAAAAGTCTCCCAAAAGAAAACGGAGAATTTTTGTGCAAGGATACAAATAACAAAAGACGACTAGCAGTTCTAAAATAATGCAATGAGTTGACATGAAATTTAAGAATGCAACAGTTAAAGATGACATGATGAACATGCATGCACATCGTAGCAAAAACTACGAAAAACACCATTTCATGTATCACGATCACTATCCTATCACATTGTGCACAGGGTTTACTTCTTACAACTGAAGGAGCGGATCAGGCATCCTTCTACGCTGTGTGATCAGGCATCCTTCTACGCTGCATAACAGCTTAATCCTACCCCTCCACATGTCTCGAGCAAGGGTTTCCCAAGTACGTGAGCTCGCTTCTGGATCACAAGCAAGGAAGTGTTTTTGGATTTGGCATAGGGTTGTGCCCGCAAAGTAGGTGCCTAGCCTCAATCATTACAGTAAGTGTAGCGTGTGCTACGCAATCACGATGAAACATTAGATGCATGCAATGACATGGCAATGAGCAGATAAATCGCGTACCGTTAATTGAATTTAAACATGGCATGGCAACATGAATGCAAGTATGATAAAGGTGTCGGATATAGCTTCGTTGTCAAGCTAGATCTAAAAGGGGCGTCTAGACGACTATCATTTCACCACCTAGTCTTTTTTACGCTACTGTACAAAATGACCTAAGACGTGGCCTAAACAGAAAAGTGGCAAGTATCACTTGCCTGAAACAACCAAGTTGCGATCCGTCAATCAAGTCCGAGTATACCTATGTGTTCAGATCGCAGTCTAGCCTACAGTCCCAATTTATTATCTTGATTAGTGAGTTACAAAAGAGATCAGAGACTATGATTTTTAAGTTGATTAACAGGCGAGGTGGGGTTCCTATGGAGAGGACTTACCTCAACACGATGCGAGAGCTACTCTGACGTCGGGTAGCGACGTCAGTGGTTGGATTCCGGTTTCGTGAACGGTACGGAACGACGGGTTCTCTGTGATAAAACACATGCACGAATAAGTTTGTAACTATGGACTAGAATTTTTAGTCAACTCTAAAACGTCTAATGATCCGATTTTAATTAAGTTTTCTATCCTAAGATGGGTAACACATCAATATTAATGAACGTTGAATTATTAACACGTTAACTACATCAAGTTGCTAGTACGAACAATATACAACAATTATATCCAGTAACCTAGGCTAACACGTTAACCAGAAATTGTGTAAACAAGTTATCAGCCCTACGAATAAACTTGTTAACATCTATTTTAATGTTGCTAGCATGCAACCAACATTTCATTAAGTCCAATTGATAATTATTGTCATGTAATGGTTCACAATCTATTAGCAAGCTTATATGAAATATTCTTAGCGATCGTTACTAACCGTAGCGAAGAGATGATCCCACGAAGCTACCGGAGAGCGTCACGAGTTGCCTACGGCTAGAGGGATGGTCGAGCACATGGACAGCGGCTAGGGAACGTCGTCGTGCACGCGAGAAGGCTGAAACAACGAACGACAATCGCGAGATCGTCGTACGCAATGGCAACGACGTTGAGCGTCGTTGGGGCTGATCGGGTCGGCAAGAAACACCGCTTAGGCACGGTAGGGGCTGCCGGGAAGTTCAGATCAGTAAGGGATCACGAGGAAGCGTCGCGACGACGTCGAAACGTCGCTGAAACGCAAAACACTGTCGTTGCTCGCTGATAGGGGTTGGCCGGGGCTGAGACGGCCTGCAGTCGGCAGGAGGCAGCCAAGGGAAGACGAGGACGGCAAGAGGGGGCGATTGCGGCGGTCGGAGCCGTGGGCGGCTGCAGCAGGACTGCCGCTGCTGCCGCGTGCGCCGGGTGCGGCGATCCGGCGGGGGTTGGCCGGGGCACGTCGGAGCTGGGTGGAAGAGGGTAGGAGGGAAGTGCCGCCGTGAGTTCTGGTCGGAGGAAGGTCGGGGAGATACTCGCGAGGGTAACAGCCCGGGGAGAAAGAGTTTGCGTGATAAAAAAGACCTAGAGCACATCAGGTTTATAAATTTGGTTTCTGCTATATATGGCTTGTTTTGTGGTACAACTAAAGGGTATAGAGAAGAGTGGAGTTAAGGAAAAGCAGGATTTTGGAGATGAATAACCAGAACTTGATTTGGGTTAGATACGTATGAGGGATTCCCATTTGCTAAACACCAATGGGATTTGGGTAGTTTGTGGGTAAGTGGGAGAGAGTGTGTGAGAGGGTAGGTACAGTTAAGGGAAAAGGAGGGTGAGCCTAGTCGAGGGAAAATATCATGTTAAACTTAGGCTTATTTATTGATTAATGTGAAAATTAGTGCACAAGTGGGTCAAACGGAGCCCGATAATTACGAGAAAAATACAGGGACGACCGTGTCGACGAGAGAAACGAAACTAAAGAGATCAATCATGGCTAGGGCGACGAGAAACGAAACTAAAAATAAAAAGGTCTCACGACAAAAGTGAAAGTCATGACGCATCTTCAAACAAAGTCAAATTGTGAGAGAACGACCCGTGAAATGACGTTCCAAAATATTTCCACAAATTAACTCTCTTCCAGAGGGTCACAACGCCATATTACATCATAGGGTACGGATACAAGAAAGGTCCAATATAAATACGTGTACAAACAAGAGTATGTGCACGAAAAGCGTAAGATCAAAAACAGACCGTGACAAAATATAAATACTAAGCAAAAAGGAACTCTGAAAGCAACAGCATCAACAGAGAGTGGTACTAAGAACTACTGAAGTAAAAACAACATAAGACTACATCACCCTTTCAACATCACTCTCAGAGAGAAACACAATCCAAGAGTACACTGATCAACACTACTACTACTATACATCAGTCAAAAGTACATCATATCCAAGTCCGACACTACTGCGTAGCCACCAAGTCTACATAGTACAATTAAATGAGTCCGGTGGTACAATAAAACAAAACTACTACACTGGCCACAGGAGTGGCTACAACAACAAACACCTCATCTCTTGCCAACCCCGCATACACCCACATCATCTCCTAAAGCACTCTCTCGATAGATAATGGGACTACAGACGTCTGGCAGTGTCCGGCTCTAGGCGCTACTCCTGTGTACCTGCTCCCAAAACCACGGGGAGGGGACATGTCAAAGCGTGTCAAGCAGAGAAACACACACATGGTACTAAACACACCAACAATCATCACACCGTCCAATTATAGAGTCAAACGTTTATGATTAGATGTTCATTATATTTTGAATGTTAATGAATTTGGAGACTCTGTGACCGAGACTAGTGTACGAAGACTAAACCTCATCCCTAAAGTAGGGATAGAAAACGGCACCCGCCAGCTGGTCGGGGCTCCCCACTCCTCGGTAAACCTCGAGCAAGTGGGGTCACACTCCACGGAAAACATCGTGCGAGTGGAAATCTACTGAAGCTCAGTGCACGGTCCGTGTGCCACGGTCGCCACTCCTAAACAAGTCCTGTCCTCGTACACCAACCCGACACGGTACCTCCCCGAACCCGCCTAGAGGGTCGACCCGCTCTGTGCAAGTGGATGCCCCTAGCATCATTATCTACCCTAGGATTTAGTTGCTCCATCAATTTCAGTTTTCATAGGTAAGCTCACACATAGTTCCATCATGCCAAACGTGCATCATTTACCAACAACAATGATACCAACAACATATTCAACACCTTCATTATGAGCAAGGGAGCAACTAAAGCATATGGTTGAACATTTTATCATTAACACAACTGAGGGTTATAAAATGACCACATTCATCAAAACCAAGAACATACTTTCAAGCATTTTCAAATTAAACATCCATATTTCAGTTCAGAATTTAGCTTCAGCACCAGGACAGAGCATTGCAGTAATGATATCTCAAAATAATTGAACTAAACTTGAAAAAATAATACAAAGGGGGTTGTAGCCCCATATGCCAAAATGTCAGATTTCAAATTTCATTGAATTTAACCATTTAGTTGATTTGTTATGAATTTATTACTGAACAGGGTTTTTTACTGATTTCAGACAGATTCTGAAGGCTGTAAAGATTGCTAATTTATGGCATGTTTCAGTCAGAATTTCGAAAAATATGCACTGAGATGAAATTGTAGATAACCTTGTTAACTTTCCAACAAGACCAAAAACAGAAAATTCCATAGAATGTGCAGGTAATAAGCTCCATTTTTCTAAACTGTGTCCAGTGTGACAGAATTCCAGACATGTTGCAAAAATCGAATATTTAACCTAACTTCCCGTTTGAATTGGAAAAAGTTGTGAACATCAAAGTTATTAAGGACATCAATAAGAAGTACATACATTTTCTTCAGGCAATTTCATATAGCCAATTAGCACCAGACATTAGATTAAGCCTCGGCTATTTTGGTTACGTTTTCCAGCAAGAACAAAAGAGATGATTCAAGGGTTATGCATGGGTATGCAAGCAAATCAAGCAACATGCATCATTCCTTCAGTTATAATGAAGAAGAACCGTAACCCTAGTGTGTGAGGATCTCTACCTGAGGGTTCAATTAGGGTTGAAGGCCCCCTAGATCAAGCCTCCAAGTTCTTCTTCAAGATCCAAGCTCTAGGTCACCTTCTAGCTCCATAGCATCAACATGCAAGCTCTTCTCCTCAAACTCCTCCTCCTTCAACCTCTGAAAATGTTTTTTTCCACACTCTCTCGCAGGTGCTAGCCCTCAAAAGGATGGATATGATCAAGTTTTGGAAAATAAAGTGCAGGTGGATGTTGATTAGTGGAGCTTAGAGTGTGTTGAACCCTCTAGGGGTATTTTAGGGATTTCACCCACCCCATTAACTCTTGTAGCCAATGCATGATAGCCAACCTCTCCACTAATACCCACTAACCTAATCAAAATGACCATCCTAGCCTCTCTTGCACTTTTTACATAAAAACTCACACCTGTAGCAGATCCTTAGATATCTGTGTTCAGCTATGTATATATGTGTGTTCGGTCCCTTAAATATGTGTGTTCAGTTATGCATATATCCATGTTCAGCTATGCATATATCTGTGTTCAGTGCATTATATAAGTGTATATGCAGAGTAGTGCATATGTGTGTTCAGCATATGAGACAACCGTGTACAGGATATGCTACAAGTGTGTTCAGCTTATAGGACAACTGTGTACAGGATATGCTACAAGTGTGTTCAGCTTAGAAGACAACTGTGTACAGGATTTGCTACAAGTGTGTTCAGCTTATAAGACAACTGTGTACAGGATATGCTACAAGTGTGTTCAGCTTATAAGACAACTGTGTACAGGATATGCTACAAGTGTGTTCAGCTTATAAGACAACTGTGTACAGGATATCCTACAAGTGTGTTCAGCTTATAAGACAACTGTGTACAGATTGTTATCTATGTTTACACAGATACATAGAATACCAAGATTGAGTCAAAATGAAAATGTGAGGGGTATTATTGCAAAACTCTCCAACCCCCGAATAGGCACTTTGCAAAGTTTTCACTAGGGTCCCATGTCCTCAGAATACCATACCCTCACTTCCTCGATACCATACTTGACCATGACACGTAACCCTACGCCGTATAGCTAGCTACGGAGGGTTACATCCTACCCTCCTTAGAATAAATTCCGTCCTCGGAATTACAAAAATATCCACAAAGAGGGTAGAACAATCATGCACACACACACACACATATACACTAGTTATATACAATTCACAAGTCCACTATAATACACGAATACGAGAGTCATTACACAAACAGATATGGATATTTCTCGCGTATCTCATCTTCACGTTCCCAAGTGGACTCTCCAGGTGATTCCTGGTGCCACATGACCCTCACAAGGTCCACTGTCTTGTTCCGCCGGGTCTTTTGCCTTCGATCCAGGATCGCCACAGGTTGTTGCTCGTATGTCAAATCTGGACGCACTTCGATCTCAGAGTGATCCACAATTTGATTAGGGTCTCCCACAAACTTCAGGAGCTGTGATACATGAAATACGTTATGGATTCCCTCAAAGGAAAGTGGAAGCACTACTCGATATGCTACATCTCCAACATGTGCAGATATCGCAAATGGGCCTACATATCTGGGACTCAACTTTCCCTGACGTCCAAAACAGATCGTTCCTCACATAGGAGATACCTTCAAAAAGACATAGTCTCCTGGCTGGAATTCAAGTGGTCGTCTCTTCGTGTCAGCCCAGTGCTTGTATCTATCCTGCACAATCCGGAGGTTCTCACGAACTGTTTTTACCACATCAACTGCTTCAACAATCATATCTGGACCCAGTTCCTCTCGATCCCCAATGTCATCCTAACTGAGTGGCGATCGACATTTCCTTCCATATAATGCTGCAACGGGTGCCATACCAATGCTGGCCTGATAACTGTTGTTATATGCAAATTCTACTAGATGTAACCGATCTTCCCAGGATCCTTGAAATTCCAACATACAAGCTCGCAACATATCTTCCAAAATCTAAATGACACACTCAGATTGTCCATCAGTCTGAGGATAATAAGCAGTGCTAAAATTTAAATTCGTGCCCAAACTTGTTTGTATGCTCCTCCAAAAATGTGATGTAAACATCGAGTCTCTATCTAACACGATACATACCGGGACACTATGGAGTCTCACAACCTCCTCCATATACCTCTTAGCCAAGGTGTCTGTGGACTGACTAACTCGAAAAGGAATGAAATGCACTGACTTTATCAAACGATCTACAATCACCCATATCGCATCATGACCTCTCGGTGTCGGAGGTAAGCCGGTCACAAAATCCATCGTCACATGCTGCAATTTCCATTCAGGAATATAGAGATGCTGAAGTAGACCTGCGGTCCTCTGATGTTCAGCCTTCACCTGTTGATAGACAATGCATGATGCCACACTCTTAGCCACCGAACACTTCATCCCATGCCACCAGAAGTGTTGGCACAAATCATGGTACATCTTAGTTCCTCCTAGATGAATAGAATAGGGAGAACTATGAGCTTCCTTCAATAACTCTTCTCTGATGGAACCTGCTGGCGCACAGACTCGAGTTCCAAATCTCAGAGATCCGTCATCATGAATGCTGAAATCTGCCCGAAGACCAGCTTCTACTTACTCACGAATCCTCTACAACGTATCATCCTCAGACTGGGTTGTCTTTACTCTATCCACCAAGTCTGATCGAACTTGTAATCCCATATCAATCGCTTGCTCTCCTGGAAGCACAACTTCAACCTCCATCTACTTCAAAGCCCATCCAAGCTGCAGTTGAAAAGTCAGCCTCATGATCGCTGGCATTCGACTGAGAGCATCGGGAACTACATTGACTTTTCCAGGATGATACTGAAGATCGATATCATATTCGGCCATCAATTCCAGCCATTGGCACTGTCTCATATTAAGTTCTCTTTGCATGAAGACATATTTCAAGCTCTTGTGGTTTGTATAAATCTTCACACGTTCGCCCAATAGAATATGTCTCCATAACTTTAATGCAAAGATCATCGCTGCATGCTCTAAATCATGTGTGGGATAATTCTGCTCATTGACCCTCAATAGCCGTGATGCATATGCTACCACACGACCATGTTGATGCAGGACACAACCCAATCCCCTGCCCGAAGCATTACAGAAAATTTCAAACCCACCTGATCGGTCAGGAATCGTCAACACTGGGGCGGTCGTCAAGCGTCGCTTCAATTCGTCCATCGCCCGCTGACATTCTTCGGACCAGACATAAGATACATCCTTCTTGGTCAAATTGTTCAGAGGTGCCACGATCATCGAAAAATCTTTAATAAACTTTCGATATTATCCGATGAAACCCAAGAAACTTCTAACCTCAGTGACTGATCGAGGAATCGGCCAGTCTATGACAACAGCGATCTTTTCGGGATCTACTAATATTCCTTCACCAGAGATCACATGACCGAGAAAAGCAATTTTAGTCAACCAAAACTGACATTTACTGACCTTAGCATACAATTGATGCCATCTCAGGGTTTCTAAAACAGTCCTCAGGTACTCAGCGTGCTCTGCATCACTCTTCGAGTATACTAAGATATCATCGATGAAAACCACCATAAACTTATCCAAATAGTCTAAGAATACTTGATTCATCAATCTCATAAATGTGGCTGGTGCATTCGTAACTCTGAAAGGCATCACCAAGAACTCATACTGACCATAACGAGTCCGAAACGCAGTCTTCGGAATATCTGACTCACGGATTTTCACCTGATGATAGCCACTCCTCAAATCCAATTTCAAGTAAACTCTGGATCCACCTAACTGATCAAATATGTCATCGATACGAGGAAGTGGATACTTGTCTTTCACTGTCACCTTATTCAGTTCCCGATAATCAATACACAACCTCCTGGAACCATCCTTCATGTTTACCAAAAGAACAGGTGCTCCCCAAGGAGACACACTGGGTTGTATCAATCCTCTACCTAACAAGTCAGTCAACTGATTTCGAAGTTCATCTAATTCAGGAGGAGCCATACGATAAGGTGCCTTTAATATAGGTTGGGTTCCAGGTATCAAATCAATAGTGAACTCCAATGACCTGTCTGGAGGCAGTCAATAGATATCGTCGGTAAATACATCCGAAAAATCTCTAACAACTTCTGGAAGTTTCGAATCTACCTCTATAGCCATCACTTGCGACTCTATGGGGGTCGCTCTAAACTTTACTGGTTTACATGTGTTCGTCCCATTGTGATACACAAACTCAGCATGCCCTGGAACACGGAACACAATTCTCCTTCTTCCACAATCAATCTTAGCATAGAACTTTGCTAACCAACCCATCCCAAACACGACCTCATAGTTAGACAATTCTATTATCAGGAAATCTACAGATAACTCTAATCCAGCCAACTCCATCGGGCAATTCCTCATACCCGCTGAACTAAGTATCACTCCATTTCCGGTGTGAATATTCCAATTATAAGTGAAGGCATCCACTACAATCTGGTTCTTACTCACAAATTCTTTAGACAAGAAACAATGGGATGCTCCGGTATCAAATAAGGCTACAGCAGGAAAAGAGGCAATTCTAACAACACCTAGTGCAACAGAAACAAGAACATACTAATTATCTACTCATAGAGAACTAACAGACAGATTGCACATAAATATCTTAAAGGCATTCGAAACTCACCAGTAATGACACCACTGGGAGTCTCCTCTACTACTGTAGTCAACTGAAAAGTCTGGCGTGGCTGAGGAGCTGGAGCTGGAGCTGCTCTAGCTGCCATCGGTCGCTGAGGTGGTCAAGGTGGTCTACCCTAATAAGCCGCCCTGGCCTCGGTGGTGCAGGGAGCGCAAGTCGCTGAGTTGCCGCAGGAAGCGCACGCTGCTACTGCTGCTGCTGCGTCAGCCTCACTTTCCCTGGTCCTCCTGGTCCCATCTGGCGACCTCTCGGGCAATCTCTCCGAAGATGCCTCTGCCCTCCACAAGCAAAACATCGCCTCTGATGCCATAGTCTGCAACTCTGAGCCTCATGTCCCGGCTTGCCGCAGTGGAAACATGCTGGCTGCCGCTAAACCACTGGTGCTAAAGGTGCAGATCCCGACCCCTGGAACTGAGTCGACTGGACCGGTCTAGTACCAGGCCTCTGAGCTGGCCTCTGAGTAACTGACAGCCGACTGCTAGCTGCTGGTATTTTCCCAATACTCCGCAAATGGAACTCATGCATCCTGGCTGCCTCAAGCACGGCCTCATAGGTAGGTAGAATGGCAGTAGACATTGCCCCTCTATACTCCGGAGACAGTCCCAAACGGAAGCGTCTTGCTCTCTCGGCCTCTGAGGCTATTAACTCTGGGGCAAACTTGCTGAGCTAATAGAACTTTGCATCATACTGATCCGCTGCCCCTGAGTCAACTGCTCAAACCTCTGTCTCAGCTCCTCCTTTCCCGTGGCAGGCAGGTAAGTCGCCTCAAAGTACTTCTTAAACTCCTCCCAGGAGAGATCTGCTCCCTTGATGCACAACTGAAGAGCTTTCCACCAATCCTTGGCCGCATACGTAAAGCATCTACGGGCGGCATCAACCCACTCATCCCGAGGGGCACCAACTAAAGTCAAACTGTCCTCAATGTGGCTAAGCCACTCATCCACCTCCAGCCCTGTCTCTTCTCCACAAAAGGGCCTCGGAGTGAAGTCCTTGAAAAGCCTATATGTTGAAGAAATAGTATGCGGGAGCGCCGGAGACCCCTCCTTGAGTTCTGAAATGTGCTCGAGGATCCCAGACAACACCTGAACCATAAGCTCCTCTCTGGTCGATGCTGCACCAGACCCAGGACTCTCACCCATCAGCTGCTCGCCTATAGACTGTCTTCCCATACCACCATTGGACTGACCCTCTCCGCTCGCCATTCTGCAGTTGACGGATAAGATACAAATTAGTACCACATGCTAGTATCAGAGCATAATCTATGTCGTTCTTTCGTGCGTCGTAGTGTTGTTTTGACCTGCATAGGCCACCACAAAACCTGTCACACCCCAGTCACCAAAATACTCAAGGGAAGAGATGTGATTCTCCATTCCCGAGTCAAAGGAGATGGAATGACAGACAGGCCGCGGTATTGTGCCAAGCGTATGAGAATAGGTATAGTATAGCAGGCCACTGCTCGCACTAGAACAACATAGAACATACTTAGAATATAAATACTAAGCAGAAAGGAACCCTGAAAGCAATAGCATCAACAGAATGTCAAGGTCGCTTTTTGATCGTACGTTTTTCGTGTGTGTACTCTTGTTCGTACGCATATTTATTTTGGACCCTTCTAGTAACCGAACCCTATGATGTGATATGTCGTTGTGACCCTCTCGAAGAGTTTTTATTTGTGGAATTATTTTGGAATATCATTTCACGGGTCGTTCTCCCACAAATTAACTTTGTTTGAAGAGTCGTCGTGATTTTCACTTTTGTCGTGAGACCTTTTAATTTTAGGTTCGGTTCTCGTCGCCAAACTCGTGATCAATCTTCATAGTTTTGTTTATCTCGTCGACATGGTCGTCTCGGTATTTTTCTCGTAATTATCGGGTACCGTTTGACCCACTTGTGCACTAATTTTCCCCTTAGACAACGTTTAAGGCTAAGGTGCACAAGATTAATTCTTCGAACTAGGTTCACCCTATTTCCCTCTTAACCATACCCTAACTACTCACTCCCTCTCTTCCCTTACCCTCAAACTACCCAAATCCTATTGTTAAATAGCAAGGGAATCAAATCCCTCATACGTAAACACCAAATCAAATTAGGCTATTCACCACCCAAATTCTAGTTATCCCTTAACTCCACTCTTCTCTAAACCCCTTAAGTATACCCCAACTCAAGCCCTATTTAGCAAAACCCTAGCACTTTTAACCCGTAGCCCTAGGTCTATTTTCTCATCATGCAAACAACTCCAAGCGCCGTAACTTCTCCCCTTCGACATCTTCTTCTCCTCATCGCGAACCTCTTGTGCGCCGTCACCTCGCAAGGCCCTCACGCTCTCCGACTTCTCCCTCCTCCCCGATCAGACCCTCACCGGCGACTGCAGTGCCCCAAGCGCAACGCGCCCAGCAGCTGCTGCTGCTCTTTGCAACAGCAGCCCGACGTACAGCGGCTTCTCCGACGCTCTCAGCCGCCCCGACGCGTCAGCAGACTCCTCTCGTCGACCCTCCCCATCGATCTCCCTCGTCGAAACCCCCCTGCACACAGCAGCACAGTTTCTGCTCTTCGCAAAAACAGCCACGACGTCGGACAGTGCCGCTCAGGCCACGGCAGTGCTGCCCCGCACGCCTAACCCCTCCGATGTTCCCTGATCTCCCTCCCCGCCTGTGCTCTGTTGTGATCAACTTTCCCTCACTGGAAACCGCATCGCAGTAGCGTTGACATGGCACGCAACACTGCCCTAGCGTTGACATGGTGCCGACAAGTGCTGACAGCGACAATGAGTTATCAGAGACCTCCTCGACGCACGCAGTGTAACGGTCGGTACTCCCTATACGTTATACGGCTGTGCGTATAGCATTTTCGGGTGCCTGATTGGTTTTGTTGCTTTGAATGTGAGTCGTGTTGTTGAGTCGATAGGGCCGTAGCACCCTGGTTGCATCCTTAGTAAGCCGACCCCCCGACGTGTGCCCAACTTGAAATTACTGTCGCCTTTGGACCCTGTATCCTTTATACGCTTTACGTGCACGTAGTCTTGTTCGTGCACGTATTTATTTTAGACTTTGTCTGTATCCAAACCCTATAGTGTGATATGTCGTTGTGACCCTCTCGAAGAATATTAAATTGTGGAATTAATTTGGAACGTCATTTCACGGGTCGTTCTCCCACGATTTGACATTGTTTGATGAGACGTCACGATTTTCACTTTTGTCGTGAGGCCTTTTTATTTTTAGTTTCGTTTCTCGTCGTCAAAATTGTGATCCGTCTTCTTAGTTGTGTTTCTCTCGTCGGCACGGTCATCCCAGTATTTATCTTATTATTTTCGAGCCCCGTTTGACCCACTTTCACTATTTTGCCCAACCTATTATATTTAACCCTAAGTTTTATGATTCTAACCCTCTAACTATTTTATTAATAACAAATTATCACATCTAATCAAATTTGAACTGAGCCCAAGCTTTCCTCTTGGCCGCACACACAGGAGTGTTAGGGAGCTAGGCTAATTGCTTTATTATAACAATATTAATAATTTTATAATAAAAGAGAAACTATTTTACCTTTCCTCAGCTAAACCTAGACTAGGACTCTCTCCCTTGCTCACGTGCTGCACTTCACTAGACCCCACACCCTATTCTCATATGAGAAAACCCTACTCCCTTATAATATTATACCCTAGGCTTTTTCTCCCAGCCCGAAACAAACTAGCCGCCCTATCTTTTACGCACGCAGCCGCCCTATTTCCTTTTCCCCACGCGATGAGAAGCTCGCGACACCGCCAGCCTTGGATGATCTCGCAACCGCATCCAAACACGATTGTCGGCGGCCTTCTCCGTTGATCCCCCATCTCCTCCACGCTAGCACCCCCAAGAGCAGCCGCAACCATCTTCTCCGACCCCCTAAGATGACGATCTCCTCCTCCGAGCGGTAGCAGCTCGGTGCCCCACTGCCGCACGGCAGCACTCCACGCCGATCAGCCCAACTCCGACCCTCTAAGGCTGGCATCCGCCCAACACTAGCGTGGCAGCCTTCCTCCTTGAACTCAGGCCCTAACCGCCCGGAGTTGGAATCCTCGGCCATCTCCATGGCCGCCGGCCCCCAACTGCTCCTCCGACCATCCAACAACCAAGACAGCCAGACCACCCTCCTTTCCCTCAACATCTAGCTATGTTTTCCCCTTGAGCAATCACAGGCCGCAAGCCCTTGCTTTCTCCCATGTCATCACACGGGCATGCTCCCATTGACAGGCCGATGATCCCTAAGAAGCCGATCTCCTCTTCCCTTTATCGTGGAACCTCGCGCGCGGCAGCCCCCTCAGTCGATGTTACTCTGAAACAGCGAGTGTTTCCGCTGTTTTGCATTTTTACGACGTATCGACATGTCGTATCGCCTCTTCGTCGTCCCCTCTCGCTGTTGGAATCTTTCGACAGCCCCCTACCACTCCTAGGGATGTTTTCCGACGTCACGATCATCCCCTACGATACTCAACATCGTAGACTTCGTGTACGTCGAACCGTTCGTCTCGGTTCGTTGTTACGGCTTCCCGGGAGTCGTACAAACGTCTACCGAACACTTGCTCATTGATTGGAATCTTGTTCACTGATCTGGCTGCTGTCTGAGAATTGGCGAGCGAGGAATCTAATATTGGAATCTGGATGTGGAGCATTTTCTATTATTCCAACCCCTGGCGTCGCTACCCGACGCCAGTGTAGCTCTCGCGTCATGTGAGGGTAACTTTCTGAACACTTAGGACCCCCAACCCATCCATGTTAAACAAGATAAAAATCGGTATTTTAGTTGTCTGATAATTCACTAATAAAGATAATTTAATTTGGGACTGTATGCTGGTGGATCTGAGCACATAGGTAGAATGGACTGTTTGGACGGTGTATTCAGAACGATTGATTGCAGGCAAGTGAAACTTGCTAGTTCTTTGTTTAGGCCGTGCTTTAGGCCATTTCTTGTTTTAGGCATAAAAGAGACTAGGCGACGAAATGATACTCGCATAGACGTAATTTTAAGAACTAGCTTGACAACGAAGCTAGATCTGTCACCCTGCCATGTCCTTCATGCATTGCTGCCTGTCACGTTTAATTTTCATAACTGTATGCTCTTTACTTGTGCACTGCCACGCCTTTCACGTTTAAATTCATTATCTGTACGCACTTAAATTATAACTTGACATGCCATGTCATCCATGCTTGAATGTTGCATTCGTAGCACACGCTACGTACTTCCTTGTTCAGGCTAGGCACCTGTGTTACAGGCACAACCATATGCCAAATACACTTCCTGGCTCGTGGTCCAGAAGCGGTCTACATGTGTTGGTCAAAAGCCAATGCCCGATACACGTGGAGGGGTAGGGATAAGCGATCACTTGAGCTTAGGAGTTGGCCCGTACAGCCACTCCAGCCAAAAGGCGTAATCTCTGTGCACGACGTGTTTACTTGACTTGTAAAATCCATGTGAATGTTTACTAGCCTTGCTACCTTGCCATGTCATACTTGTTGCACGTTACTACTTGTTGCATTCATATCTTAAACTGTCATGTCATCGCATACTTTTAGAACTGCTAGGTTGTTTTACCTTCCTTTTAGTTTCCTTGCACAGAGTCTTTGTAGACTTTGCTGACATGCGCCCTCGTCTCTTTTGGGTGTCGCATGTTAGTTGCTGAGTCAGAGTCCGTTGCTGAGGACGAGGTGTTTGCTGACTTGAGCCTGGGCCCACCGTTGACGTGGAGTACGAGGACACCGGTGACCAGTCGTAGAGATTTCCTTCGTTGTTGATTTCTGCCTAGTTATTGTTAGATTGTCGGTGCGTAGCACCTTTCTTTCTGTACGTTGATTATTTCTGTTGGCCATGCTTGGGCCTTTTAGACTCTTCTTTTTAGCCTGGTGGCTTTTCTGTGATGTTGGAATTTATTGTGGACATTCTGAGATTTGAATAATTATATTATCTGTCTCTTTCTTTTATTATTATTTTTGTTCTGTATTGCATTTGCAAGGACCTATACTTGGTTATTTCAGACGCTTTACAGACTGGAGCCTCACAGCTCCAAGTCTGAGCGGACTTCTCACGCCTCGCCTCCATTTTAGGGAAGCGGGTCGTGACAGGTTTTATTGGTGGCCCATGCATGTCCACTGCAACTGCGAATTATCGGAACAACGATAATAAAAATAGAGTGTCCATTAAATAAATTAAAACATCCAAATCATAATCCTTGAGTCTAATTTTTATCGTTTCCTATGTCTTAGGTGGCTAGTAGACGTGTTGCTTGAACATCTGTCTCAGCTTAGTATGGAATCCATTAGATCAGGACTATAGTAATACTTAGTTAGACGTCTGTGCTTGCTAGTTAGAAGTCCTTGATTGTTAGCTAGACTCCTTGCTAAGAAATTGTTGTAATCGTCTTAGAAGTTACCTTAGTGGTTCTTGCCTAGCCCTGACCATATTACACTTCTAGAAATTCGTTAGTTGTTCGCTTGGGTTCATCGATTTCGGACCAAGCCAGACGCAGTTCATTACAGTATAGTTCCTTAGGAAGTCTTAGCGCTAAGTTTCCTAATCTTTAGTTGGTCGACCGTAGGAGTTCCCCGTAGAGTTTCATAAGTCATACCCTAGGCGTATTTTGTATGAGACCACGTGATCTTATTCTTGCCCTCGTATCACGTGATCGCTTCATGGCGATTATCGTTAATCTTTCGAATTTTCTCCGTTGAAAATCATGAATCCTTCAAAGTCAATTTCGATTTTTCCCTTATTTAAAGTTTTCGCTCAGTTTAATTGTTGTTTTAAAACCCTCTTCTTATATATTTAATTCCTCACTATTCGATTGAGTTAAAATCCTTTCGTAGATTTTGGAGTCTATTGGTTGTAATTTTTAACGTAGCTAATTGCTAACCAATATTTCTCGCATTTTGGTTTTAAAAACTTTATTACTATTTTGATAATTCGATATACCATCTTTTCTAAGCTATGAGATTCATTTTAACCGCTCACCATACATACTTTAGAATATTTTTCCAAGTTAATTAGAACTTCAATTATTTTTATATATATCAGTTCTAGGTTCGTGGTACTCGTACTTTAAGATCTTTGTATAAATCAGTTTGTTTGGCAAATCCGGGTCTCTCTAAAAAGTATTTTCAATATTATTTATTTGAAATTTCTCTCCAGTTTTAAGACTTGGAAAAACATTTAGCAAGAACATAAATTCTCTATACTATGGTTGATCTGATTTCATTCTTTGAATTTCGAAACTTTTGCCGATATTATTAAATTACTGCCACATAATATTTTCTAACCTATTTTCTTAATGTTCGTGTGAATGATTTACTTCTTCCTTATAATAATTTTTCAATAAGCTAATAAACCATTCTTCTTATTATGTATATACGACTCAAACTTATTTCGAACAACTCATTTTATTGACCGGTTTCGTACTCTTCATTTTTAACTTATATCTTTTACACACTATTTTCCTGTATCCTATAAGAGTATCATTACATCTTTCTTTTCACACCTAAACATTCACAATTATACCCCTGATTCACCTAACCAAGCTGTCTCCTTATCTTCGTTCTATCTGAACTCGTACTTTCCGATCTTTCCTTCGTCACGCTTTGGCTTCGGTTTCTTTCCTATTGTTTAGCCATTAGTGCTTGTCGTTGCCTGTGTCAACCTTAGTATAGCTTGGTGGGCCCATTAGTATAAGTTGTTATGTCGTTGTGGTGTATGCATATAGGTAGAGTGTATGGACCCGTATGAGCGTGCTACCCTTAGGGTATTAATAATTGACTCTTGTATTATGTATGTATAATCAGTGTTATTCGTGATATATGTGTGAAGTTGTATATATGGTGGTGTTATTATATATGTGCGGATAGCTATACCACTTTAGGGATGTCTGCATAGATATTGGAAATTGTATTGGGGCATATACTAGTAGTGTAAGTAGCTTGAAGATACTTGGAGATGCTTGGTATATAATATATTAGTAAGTCGTGTGTATGTTAGGTGTAATGATAATAGGTGTACTTATAGTTAAGTAAGTAAGCCTATTATATGATCTATATGTTAGTACATATGAGTGGGTGCTTGTACTTAGATATGAATTGTGCTTAGACGTAAGTAGTTATGTATTTGCTGCATGAGTATATATGTGATATACATATGGTAGTAGGATTATAATTTTGATTGGTATTGCTTGCTTTTACGGGATGTTGTATGCGTGTATACCATGAGGTATACACGACTATTGCATATCTTAACTATGGATAAGTAGATATGTTGATATACTAATTATAGGTAGATGATTATGATGTGAATATATATATATGTTACATGTGTCTGACTATACGATGATGCATGTATTAGTGAGGGTGTTATAAGTATACGTGTGCTGATGTCTGTAATATTATTATGGTATATAAAGTGATTGAACTATGTGGGTATTACCTGACTAAATATTAAGTGTGATTGACATTAGGGTATGTATATGGTTATGTTGGTAGATGCGTATACATTGGAGCGGTATTGGTATAGGTATAGATACCGTGTTACGTATATAGAGTATTCTGATAGGTATTTTGAGTCTCACTCAAGCTTGAGTGGGTACACTCTAAGTATAATGTTACATATGTCTGTGGTTTGCGTGTAGTACCATGAATATAGCGATGGATGATGTATGTATAGTGATAGGATTGTTTGTGCCTGGTTGTGTTACACACATGATTGTGGGTCGATGTACCAGTATATAGTTATAGGTGTTGGGCTTGTGGTATAGTTATTTACTACGGACTTGCTTGTATGAACGAATGGGTGCTAACTAAACTAGGTGTGTAGATGTGCTGAGTATATAATGGTATGATTGGTATATATGAATGAAATGTTAGCGTGTGTGGGTATGCACCATGCACGGGTAAGTATGTGATTAGTTATAGGTATTGGTGACTATGGTATGTATGGTGTATCTTAAATATAATTATAGGACCGTATGTGATGTGAATATATGTTGGAATATTTGCGTGCATTTGAATGACTATACATCTGTGAGATTCTAGTATTGGTGAATGTATATTATATATAGTAAACTTGATTTAATAATCGTAGGCTGTGATTATATGTGTTGATGTGTTTCGTATTGGATGTATACTAGGAAATATTAGGGAATAGTATACCCATGTGTTACGCCTATTTGACCGAGGCCCGAAAGACCCAAGCCCAAAGACCCAACAGCCGGTCAAGAGCCCATCTGCGCACTAAGGCCCACTCGATAAGGCCTTATGGGGGACCCCCCCACATGTCGATCCGACCCGGCCCCGGTAACACGCCGGTCACTCGCCCACTCCTGCGATAACCGCCCCCTCGATCCCGCTACCACTTGATGGCAGTTATAGGGAGGTGCTGGCATGGCGCATGGAGCGGCGACAGGGGGGGCGGATTGAGGGGGGCGGATTGAGGGGGCACGATTGAGGGCGGACGAGCGACATGGGTCGGGGACAATCACGGCGGAGGTCTATATAGGGGCTAGGAGGACGACAGGACGAGGGACCGCCTCTCAGGTATCTAGAACCTAAGGTACTCCATCAACGACCTAGTTCCCCCATTTCATCTCCTTCCTCCCCCGCTCGCGCCGTGAGACGCCGTTCCGATCTCCTCACGAGTCGAACCGTCTTCGCCGGGCCTCCTCTTTCAGATCTCTGTCTGACTTAGGCATCGGAGGGGATTTGGCCGGAACCAAGGTCCGGCCCCCTGACGAGCGTTCTCGTCTACGCAGGAGGGCATCAGATCCGCGGGCCGAGGCTTCCCCTCCGCCCCTCGCCGACCACGCAACCAGCTGGACGATTGAGGCTTCCCCTCGTCGTCCGACCGCCGAGGCCGAGTGCAACCGACTGAGGCCGAGCGTCTCGACCCGGGCCGAGGCTACCCCTCGCCCTACCAACTGCCGAGGACCCCGATTCAATCCAGTCAACGCGCTCTACGTCGCCTGCTGGTCCGACTCGAGCCTCAACTGCACCAACTCGACTCGCCCGAGGGACCCAAACGGGCCCCTTGACCACGTTGACCGGGTTATCCACGGTCAACGCTTTGTAGTGAGAAAACACTCTGAAACATCTGGCGCCGTCTGTGGGAACGAACTATCCCACGAAGAAAAAAACCACATCTGCGATGACGTGATCTCCCCCATCTCGGCGAAAGGGGAGCAAGGCCCTGACACGAGGCGACAGGGCCCGCCATCGTTGGCAAGAATGGGCGCGGGCCCGACGCGAGGAGGATCGTGAGGAAAGGGCCGGGAGGCCCTCCCCGTCCCCACCGGTCGGGAGACTGAGTGCATCCGTAACGGCGCGCAGCTCGGACGTGGCTTTGGTGGTGTCAGTGGTCATAGACACTACCATGGTACGGCGGCTGCTTGTCGACACCGGCAGCTCCTGTGACGTCCTCTTCCTATCAACCCTGGAAAAAATGGGGCGGCGGAAAGAAGACTTACGACCTCGCTCGGGACCCATGGTAGGATTCACAGGTCACTCCACCCCCATCATCGGCACGATCCATCTCCCGGTAACGCTCGGAGACGCGCCAGACTCGGTGACCCTGGCGGTGGAATTCATCGTATTGGGGATCGGGTCGGAATACAATGGGATCATCGGCCGACCCCTACTTAACGCCGTCAGCGCGGTAGTCTCAACCCTCCATCAGACTATCAAGTTCCGAACGCCAGGGGGGATGGGGCAAGTCGAAGGCGACGCGGGGAGACCGAGTATCTGCTATCAACTGGCGGAGGAAGCTCCCGAGGATCGTCTAGCCGACCGGATGGCCGCGCTCGACTTGAGGAGTGGGCCTAGGCCCACCCCTGTGGAGGAGCAAGAGCAGATCCCGGTCACGGACGTTGAGGGCCGGTTCGTCTCGATCGGGAGAGGGCTGAGCCAGGACCTGAGGGATCAGCTGATCGAATGCCTGGAGGCGAACCTGGACATCTTTGCTTGGTCACCGGAGGACATGCCCGGCGTAGACCCCCAGGTGATCGTCCACCAGATCAACGCCGACCCCAACTTCAAGCCGGTCAGGCAGAAGAAGCGTAACCTGGGCGGCGAGAAGATGAAGGCAGCCTCCGAGGAAGTGGAGTGTCTCCTTGATGCCGGCTTCATACGAGAGGTCTGGTACCCGGAGTGGCTGTCGAACGTAGTGATGGTCAAGAAGCTCAACGGAAAGTGGCGAATGTGTGTGGACTTCAGTGACCTCAATAAGGCCTGTCCCAAGGACAGCTACCCCCTACCGCGCATCTACCACCTGGTGGACAACGCCTCGGGGTACGAGATGCTTAGCTTCATGGACGCTTACTCCGGGTACAATCAAGTCCAGATGGACCCCCGGGACGAAGAAATGACAGCCTTCACGACGGACCGGGGGACTTACTGCTACAAGAAGATGCCCTTTGGCTTGAAGAACGCAGGGGCCACCTACCAGAGAATGGTCAACAAGGTTTTCAGCTCCCAGATCGGGAGGAACCTGGAAGTCTACGTCGACGACATGCTAGTCAAGTCAAGGCGACCAGAAGACCACATCGCCGACCTGCGGGAGACCTTCGAACGGTTGCGGCGACACCACATTCGACTCAACCCCGCGAAGTGCACGTTCAGGGTAAGATCTGGCAAGTTCTTGGGATTTATGATAACTAACCGTGGCATTGAGGCTAATCCTGACAAGATCGAGGCGTTGATCAACATGCGTGAGCCGACGACGATCAAAGAGCTGTAGAGGCTGAACGGGCGCATCGCAGCCTTGGGGCGATTCCTTTCCAAATCAGCGGAGAGATCGCTCCCCTTCTTCAAGGTCCTGAGGAAAGCGATCGCAGAACCTTCAGACAATAGGAAGACGATACTGTGGGATGAAGACTGCTCCAGGGCGTTCGGAGACCTCAAAGAGTATCTCCGCAGCCCGCCTCTCCTGTCCAAGCCACGGGAAGGGGAGTCGCTGAGCCTTTACCTGGCGTGCGCGGTGGAAGCTGTGAGTTCGGTGCTGATCCGGGAAGACGGTGGGGTGTAGTGGCCGGTATATTACACGAGCCGGATCTTGAAGGGGGCGGAGGTGCGATACTCACCCATGGAGAAACTGGCGTACGCCCTCGTCCTCTCGGCACGAAGGCTCCGACCCTATTTCCAGGCCCACACCATACTGATCCTGACCG
This sequence comes from Scilla litardierei, assembly GCA_030789695.1. Taxonomy (NCBI): domain Eukaryota; kingdom Viridiplantae; phylum Streptophyta; class Magnoliopsida; order Asparagales; family Asparagaceae; genus Scilla; species Scilla litardierei. Next base: position 585,369,182 of record CM061142.1, on the reverse strand, counting down.
ACTCACAACTGGAGCAGAACCTCAAGAGATTCGATCGAATGGGAAGGATGCTAAACTGGGGAGTGGAACTGAGCGAGTTCGACCTTCGATTCAAACCGCGCATGGCCGTCAAAGGGCGGGCTCTGGCCGACTTCATCGCCGAGTGCACAACGGAAGGAAATGGCCCCCCGGAGGAAGAAGACCCAGCGACGGTAATTGCTCAACCCTTGTCCTTTCTTTCGGCTGACCACTTCCAGCCAGGAGATCCAGGAGCGTGGATAGTCCATGTGGATGGGTCGGCCACACAGTCAGGAGGCGGGGCTGGGATTTCAATCCGATCTCTGGAAGGGAACATTGCGGAATACGCGTTGCGGTTCGAGTTCCCAGCCACGAACAACGTGGCGGAATACGAAGCGGTGATCAACGGCCTGAGGCTGGCCCTGGAGCTCAGGGCCGAGTCCGTCTGCCTCCTCAGCGACTCGAAGCTCATTGTCAACCAACTCTTGGGGAGTTACGAGGCACGGGAGGAGGCGATGCAGAGATATCTCCCTGTCGCCAGAGCGGCGATGTCCAAATTCAAGAATGTGGAAGTCTTGCACCTCCCGCGATCAGAGAATGCGCGGTCAGATGCGTTGTCGAAGCTGGCCTCGTCCTCGCCAAAGGAGCTGGGCCGCACCATCTACGTGGAGAACCTGCAGTCCCCCAGCACAGAGGAGCACGAGGTGATGGCAATCGACCAAGAGCCCACCTGGATGGACCCGATCATCCGGTACCTCACTCATGGGGAGGTGCCGACCGATGGGGACGAACGCCGAACCCTGGAGAGAAAGGCGCTCCGATACGTGATCCATGAAGGGACGCTCTACCGGAGACGCTGGACCAAGATGGATGTCCTCCCATACTTGAAGTGCATCAGACCGCAGGAAGCTGACTACGTCCTACAGGAGGTTCACGAAGGGATCTGCGGGAATCACCATGGGGGCAAGATGGTCGCACAGAAGATCTTGAGGCAGGGATACTACTGGCTGACCCTGGCCCAAGATGCAACAAGCTACGTCCAAAAATGCCAAGAATGCCAGAGGTATGCCCACCACATCTCGACTCCCCCGTCAGAGCTCATCCCTATCGTGAGCCCCATCCCCTTTGCGAAATGGGGGCTCGACATCCTCGGACCGTTTAAACAGGGACGAAGGCAGCGGAAGCATCTGATTGTGGCGGTAGACTACTTCACCAAGTGGATCGAGGCCGAACCGCTGGCCACCATCACGTGGAAGAAAGCAAAAAAGCTTCGTATGGAATTCCATCATCTCCAGATTCGGAGTGCCACGGGCCATCGTCACAGACAACGGGAAGCAGTTCGACTCCGCAGGGTTTAAAGATTTTTGCGAGGAATGGGGAATCAAGCTTCTCTTCGCCTCTGTAGCGCACCCCCAGACCAACTGAATGGCGGAAGCGGCCAACAAGTGCATCATAGAGCCCCTCCGGAAGAAAGTGAAAGACGCCGAAGGGAACTGGCCAGAAGAGCTCCCCGGGATACTCTGTTCATACCAAACGACCCACAAGGAGGTCACTGGCGAGACCCCATTCATGCTCACCTACGGGGCCGAGGCGGTGGTGCCGGTCGAATTGGGCGAAGAATCTCTCCGCCTCAAATACTTTGACGAAGACCGGAACTCGCAGGGTCTGGGGCTCAGTCTGGAGCTCCTCGGTGAGCGACGGGAGCAGGCACTGGCCACCATCATCCGCCAGAAGCAGAAGGTGGCCCGATACTACAACGCTCGGGTGCGGGGAAGAAGCTTCCACCTTGGGGACCTGGTCCTCCGGAAAGCGGGCTTCAACACTGATACCGCTCGCAAAGGGAAGCTCGCGGCTAGATGGGAGGGACCCTACAAAGTCGTCGAGGTCCTCGGACCCGCAGCCTACTGATTAGCCGACATGGAGGGGAGGATTCTCACTCACACTTGGAATGCGGAACATTTACGCAAGTACTTTCAATAGATGTATCGTTTCCTATGAAATAAATTTATTTTGAATTCATTCCTTTTTAGATAAAGAAAAAAGATATACAGAGAGGTGCACGAAGAGGCCGAGGGGCATTCCCCTCCCTCATTTTTCTCCGGGGGCACCGGTGGAGCCACAGGCTGGCAGCCCACTAGGGTCTCCCCCCTTACTCCGTTCGACGTCAGGGTACATCCGAAGATCCTCCAAGTTGACCCCCGAGAGTGGGAACTTCTTTTGGATCTCGGACTGACACCGGGCGAAGCCCTTCTCGAACGCCTCCGATAAGGCGGTCTCAACAAAGGAGGTGGCATACTCCGCCACAGCATCCTGAGCGATCCTGGCCGGATCCACCTCCTCCAGCCCACGCATCCGGGCCTCTAAGGTCTCGATCTGGCATTGGTGCTCCGCCCTCTCCTTCTCGATCTCCCGGGATTTCTCGCCAAGTTGGGCAAGAAGGACCCTCGCCTGCTCCTCCTCCGCCTCCAGACGATCGGAGAGCTCCAAGGTCTCGGAGGCAGCAGCAGGGTTGGGGATCTGCTCGGCTCCTCCAGATGTGTCGGCGCCTCTCAAAAGCTCGGTGAGACGCGCCTCGGCCTCCGACTTTGCAGCCAGAGCCAAGGCTCTCTCTCGGTCCGCCTCCTCCAGGGCAGAGGACAGCTCAGTTACGCAGGAATCCAAGGACTGGACCCGCGCCTCCTCTAACTGACCTGCCTCCCCCTTCTCGCCGAGGGCCTCAGGGCCTCGCCCGGCATCGGATTTGGCTTTGGGAAGAGCCGCGAATTGGCGCCTCATTGAGAGGCCCACCGAGGACAACTGCGCCAAAGCAACGAAGGTAAGACAGCAAAAGCAGCTGGGGAAAGGGGGGACAAGCAGAGACACACTACCTGTTGACCAGCCTGGATCACGAAGGTGGCCAAATAGTCACCTCTGACTCCGTCCAACACCACCTGATCGGGAGGGAGACAACAGTTCTCGGACACTCGAGCGGCGGCTCCGCGGATCGAAAACACCGACTCCTTCTCCCCCACTGGGAAGCGTGGACGAAGAAGACCCTCCCCTGACGAAGGGAACTTGCCAGGAGCGGAGCGGAACGCGCCAAGATACCGACTGTAGGCATCAGGGAGAGAATCGTCCGGGAGAGGTGAAGGGCCGACCCACGGCCAGGCAACCTCAACGGGGGCGGGTTGAGGTCGATCAGCAGTCGGCAGGACATCAACCCCCTCGACCCCCTCACGGACCCTCTTGGAAGACCCCAGCAAGGGAAGAGAGGGAGATGACACCTTCTTCCTTTTTGAGCCTCCGGTCGCGGTCCCGACCCGCTGCTTCTTCCGGACCTCCAGCACATGATCCCTTCTGCGCGGATCCGGATTTGGGACCTGCACGAGAGCGCTGGAGGGAGAGGGACCAAGAGGGAACCCACCTGCACTCAAAGAAGAAATGAGAGACAGAGCAGAACCCGGACGACCTCGAAGGGCGAACGCTCGGAGAAGCTTACCTAGGGGCCATACCGTCTTACGCAAGTTGCGGTCACTAAAGAGGACGTCGATCGAGCGCTCCCTCGTAGGAATCGCCAGCATGTCCTTCGCCGTCTGCTGCTCGGCGACCGTCGGCTCACCCAGATCGAGGATGACGGCACCGGCCGCCTCCCACCGAACCGGGAAGGGTACACTCGACGGGAACGTGACAAACACGTATTCCCCCTTCCAGCGTTTCAGGGAGCTCGGCAACCCCAGCACCAGGGTCATCTTCGGGCGGGCGCTGATGTAAATCCACGCCCCCGATTGGTGGTGGCTCAGGCGGTAGAACTGGGCAAAGAGGCGAAGAGAGGGCGCCACTCCCTTCAGCATGCAGACAACGATGAACCCGACGACGAGCCCGACGGCGTTGGGACAGAATTGACACAGGCACACATTGTGGGCCTGAAGGAACTCAACGATAAAAGGATGGAGCGGGAAACGAAGCCCGAAGCGGAAGCACTTCTCATATATTCCAACCTCGTTGGGGCCAGGAAAGCAGATCCGCTCGTCAGCCCCAGGGGCACGAGCCGAGTAAGGCGGAAGCAGGTAGGCGGAGCGCATGCTCCCGATGGCGGTGGCACAGATCGACGAAGGCCACGACAAGACCTCTGGGGGCACCCCTGAAAGATCATCCCCGTGCTGACGAATCGCCGAAGGAGGGCCACCCGCCAGACCTGGAGCCGCGTCGCGCTCCGACCGACCCGAACCCATGGCAGAGGAAGACGACATGAGGCAGAGCTCGGGCAGAATAGGGATCAGCACAAAGGAGAAAACGACGGGATGGCGGCTCACGAACCCCTCGGATTCTCAACTTAAGACGACCCCGCGAGCGGTGGGGATAAGCTTGCAGCTACAACGTGGCAGCATCAGAGGACCGAAGGCGCTTCGGAGCCCGTGCCTTAAAAGTATCGAACGGGCCAACTCATGATGACGACTAATAAATGAGTCGGCATTGACTGGCGAGCCTGTCAAGGTCGGCGGAAGTCACATCGGCCGAGCCGAACCGGCCAAAGCCGACCGACCCGACCGATGGGGGCAATTGTTACGCCTATTTGACCGAGGCCCAAAAGACCCAAGCCCAAAGACCCAACAGCCGGTCAAGAGCCCATCTGCGCACTCAGGCCCACTCGATAAGGCCTTATGGGGGACCCCCCACATGTCGATCCGACCCGGCCCCGGTAACACGCCGGTCACTCGCCCACTCCTGCGATAACCGCCCCCTCGATCCCGCTACCACTTGATGGCAGTTATAGGGAGGTGCTGGCATGGCGCAGGGAGCGGCGACGGGGGGGGCGGATTGAGGGGGCACGATTGAGGGCGGACGAGCGACGTGGGTCGGGGACAATCACGGCGGAGGTCTATATAGGGGCTAGGAGGACGACAGGACGAGGGACCGCCTCTCAGGTATCTAGAACTAAGGTACTCCATCAATGACCTAGTTCCCCCATTTCATCTCCTTCCTCCCCCGCTCGCGCCGTGAGACGCCGTTCCGATCTCCTCACGAGTCGAACCGTCTCCGCCGGGCCTCCTCTTTCAGATCTCTGTCTGACTTAGGCATCGGAGGGGATTTAGCCGGAACCAAGGTCCGGCCCCCTGACGAGCGTTCTCGTCTACGCAGGAGGGCATCAGATCCGCGGGCCGAGGCTTCCCCTCCGCCCCTCGCCGACCACGCAACCAGCTGGACGATTGAGGCTTCCCCTCGTCGTCCGACCGCCGAGGCCGAGTGCAACCGACCGAGGCCGAGCGTCTCGACCCGGGCCGAGGCTACCCCTCGCCCTACCAACGGCCGAGGACCCCGATTCAATCCAGTCAACGCGCTCTACGTCGCCTGCTGGTCCAACTCGAGCCTCAACTGCACCAACTCGACTCGCCCGAGGGACCCAAACGGGCCCCTTGACCACGTTGACCGGGTTATCCACGGTCAACGCTTTGTAGTGAGAAAACACTCTGAAACACCATGTTTGTTTTATGCATTGGTAGTTATCTATACGGGAAGTACTACGATTGTATTTGCTGGTGTGGACTATTTATTTGTTAGGGAGTATGTGTACCATGGTATGTAATAAGTGTTTAATAGTTATATAAGGATGTACGTGACTATATGAATGATTGAAGTACATGTATAAATTTGACTGACTGTGATAGGTATAAGTGTATAATGTGCGTGAATATATACATGTTCGTGATGTTAAAGTTTGACTACCTAGTGCATATATAAGCACTTGTAATGACTATACCTGATTTGAATTATAGTGTGATGTGATTGGGATAGCTACTAGTTTGGCTAGAGATATATTTATAGTTAGAAAGTCCGAGGACGGACTTTATTCTAAGGTGGGTAGGATGTAACGGCTAGTACTCCCTATACGTTATACGGCTGTGCGTATAGCATTTTCGGGTGCCAGATTGGTTTTGTTGCTTTGAATGTGAGTCGTGTTGTTGAGTCGATATGGCCGTAGCACCCTGGTTGCATCCTTAGCAAGCCGACCCCCCGACGTGTGCCCAACTTGAAATTACTGTCGCCTTTGGACCCCGTATCATTTATACGCTTTACGTGCACGTAGTCTTGTTCGTGCACGTATTTATTTTAGACTTTGTCTGTATCCGAACCCTATAGTGCGATATGTCGTTGTGACCCTCTCCAAGAATATTAAATTGTGGAATTAATTTGGAACGTCATTTCACGGGTCGTTCTCCCACGATTTGACTTTGTTTGATGAGACGTCACGATTTTCGCTTTTGTCGTGAGGCCTTTTTATTTTTAGTTTCGTTTCTCGTCGTCGAAATTGTGATCCGTCTTCTTAGTTGTGTTTCTCTCGTCGGCACGGTCATCCCAGTATTTATCTTATTATTTTCGAGCCCCGTTTGACCCACTTTCACTATTTTGCCCAACCTATTATATTTAACCCTAAGTTTTATGATTCTAACCCTCTAACTATTTTATTAATAACAAATTATCACATCTAATCAAATTTGAACCGAGCCCAAGCTTTCCTCTTGGCCGCACACACAGGAGTGTTAGGGAGCTAGGCTAATTGCTTTATTATAACAATATTAATAATTTTATAATAAAAGAGAAACTATTTTACCTTTCCTCAGCTAAACCTAGACTAGGACTCTCTCCCTTGCTCACGTGCTGCACTTCACTAGACCCCACACCCTATTCTCATATGAGAAAACCCTACTCCCTTATAATATTATACCCTAGGCTTTTTCTCCCAGCCCGAAACAAACTAGCCGCCCTATCTTTTACGCACGCAGCCGCCCTATTTCCTTTTCCCCACGCGATGAGAAGCTCGCGACACCGCCAGCCTTGGATGATCTCGCAACCGCATCCAAACACGATCGCCGGCAGCCTTCTCCGTTGATCCCCCATCTCCTCCACGCTAGCACCCCCAAGAGCAGCCGCAACCATCTTCTCCGGCCCCCTAAGATGCCGATCTCCTCCTCCGAGCGGCAGCAGCTCGGCGCCCCACTGCCGCACGGCAGCACTCCACGCCGATCAGCCCAACTCCGACCCTCTAAGGCTGGCCTCCGCCCAACACTAGCGCGGCAGCCTTCCTCCTTGAACTCAGGCCCTAACCGCCCGGAGTTGGAATCATCGGCCATCTCCATGGCCGCCGGCCCCCAACTGCTCCTCCGACCATCCAACAACCAAGACAGCCAAACCACCCTCCTTTCCCTCAACATCTGGCTATGTTTTCCCCTTGAGCAATCACAGGCCGCAAGCCCTTGCTTTCTCCCATGTCATCACACGGGCATGATCCCTAAGAAGCTGATCTCCTCTTCCCTTTATCGTGGAACCTCGCGCGCGGCAGCCCCCTCAGTCGCTATTGCTCTGAAACAGCGAGTGTTTCCGCTGTTTTGCATTTTTACGACGTATCGACACGTCTATCGCCTCTTCACCATCCCCTCTCGCTGTTGGAATCTTCCGACAGCCCCCTACCACTCCTAGGGATGTTTTTCGACGTCACGATCATCCCCGACGACGCTCAACGTCGTAGACTTCGTGTACGTCGAACCGTTCGTCTCGGTTCGTTGTTACGGCTTCCCGGGAGCCGTACAAACGTCTACCGAACACTTGCTCACTGATTGGAATCTTGTTCGCTGATCTTGCCGCTGTCCGAGAATTGGCGAGTGAGGAATCTAATATTGGAATCTGGATGTGGAGCGTTTTCTATTATTTCAACCCCTGGTGTCGCTACCCGATGCCAGTGTAGCTCTCGCGTCGTATGAGGGTAACTTTTTGAACACTTAGGACCCCCAACCCATCCATGTTAAACAAGATAAAAATCGGTATTTTAGTTGTCTGATAATTCACTAATAAAGATAATTTAATTTGGGACTGTATGCTGATGGATCTGAGCACATAGGTAGACTGGACTGTTTGGACGGTGTATTCAGAACGATTGATTGCAGGCAAGTGAAACTTGCTAGTTCTTTGTTTAGGCCGTGCTTTAGGCCATTTCTTGTTTTAGGCGTAAAAGAGACTAGGCGACGAAATGATACTCGCCTAGACGCAATTTTAAGATCTAGCTTGACAACGAAGCTAGATCTGTCACATTGCCATGTCCTTCATGCATTGCTGCCTGTCACATTTAATTTTCATAACTGTATGCTCTTTACTTGTGCACTGCCATGCCTTTCACGTTTAAATTCCTTATCTGTACACACATAAATTATAACTTTCCATGCCATGTCATACATGCTTGAATGTTGCATTCGTAGCACACACTGCGTACTTCCTTGTTCAGGCTAGGCACCTGAGTTACAAGCACAACCCTATGCCAAATACACTTCCTGGCTCGTGGTCCAGAAGTGGGCTACATGTGTTGGTCAAAAGCCAATGCCCGATACACGTGGAGGGGTAGGGATAAACGATCACTTGAGCTTAGGAGTTGGCCCGTACAGCCACTCCAGCCAAAAGGCCTAATCTCTGTGCACGACGTGTTTACTTGACTTGTAAAATCCATGTGAATGTTTACTAGCCTTGCTACCTTGCCATGTCATACTTGTTGCACGTTACTACTTGTTGCACTCATATCTTAAACTGTCATGGCATCGCATACTTTTAGAACTGCTAGGTTGTTTTACCTTCCTTTTAGTTTCCTTGCACAAAGTCTTTTTAGACTTTGCTGACATGCGCCCTCGTCTCTTTTGGGTGTCGCATGTTAGTTGCTGAGCCAGAGTCCGTTGCTGAGGACGAGGTGTTTGCTGACTTTGAGCCTGGGCCCACCGTTGATGTGGAGTACGAGGACACCCACGACCAGTCGTAGAGATTTCCTTCGTTGTTGCTTTCTGCTTAGTTGTTGTTAGGTTATCGATGCATAGCACCTTTCTTTCTGTACGTTGATTATTTCTGTTGGACATGCTTGGGCCTTTTAGACTCTTCTTTTTAGCCTGGTGGCTTTTCTGTGATGTTGGAATTTATTGTGGACATTCTGAGATTTGAATAATTATATTATCTGTCTCTTTATTTTATTATTATTTTTGTTCTGTATCGCATTTGTAAGGACCTATACTTGGTTATTCCAGACGCTTTACAGACTGGAGCCTCACAGCTCCAAGTCTGAGCGGACTTCTCACGCCTCGCCTCTATTTTAGGGAAGCGGGTCGTGACACGCAGCGATGTTCTCTTCGTGTCACAACGATGCACGGCCGTCCTCTAGCCGTTGACGACCCCCAAAAGCTTCGTAGAGGTTCTCCTCGCTACGGTTAGTAAGCGTTCTCTAGAATACCCTAGGTATAGTTGCTAATAGTTTTGTGAACTATTTGATGATCATGATCAATTAGTAACTTTGATATATCGATGTTAATATGGATATTCGTAGGGTTGATAACTCGTTTAGACGACTTTTAGTTAACGTGTTAGCCTAGTTGCTAGTTATATTTATTGTGTATTTTCGTACTAGCTACGTGACGTATTTATAATGTTAGTAATTTTAACGATCGTTAATAGTGTAATGAAACCCATTTTAGGATAGAGAACTTGTTTAAATTGGGCCATTAGACATTTTAGGATTTGTCTAATAATTTTAGTCCGTCGTTACGAACGTATTCGTGCACGTGTTTTATCACAGAGAAACCGTCATTCCGTACCGTTCACACTACCAGAGTCCAACCCCTGACGTCGCTACCCGATGTCAGAGTAGCTCTCGCGGTATGTTGAGGTAAGTCTCTCTCCGTAGGAATCCCCACTTTGCCTGTTAATCAACCTAAAAATCGTAGTCTCTGATCATTTTGTAACTCACTAATCAAGAACAATAAATTGGGACTATATGCTGGACTGCAATCTGAACACATAGGTAGACTCGGACTTGATTGATGGATCGGAACTTGGTTGTTTCAGGCAAGTGATACTTGCCAGTTTTCTGTTGAGGCCACGTCTTAGGCCATTTTGTTCAATAGCGTAAAAGAGACTAGGCGGTGAAATGATAGTCGCCTAGACGCCCCTTTTAGATCTAATTTAACAACGAAACTAGATCCGACACCCTACTTGATCAAGCTTGACAACGAAGCTAGATCTGACACCTTTATCATGCTTGCATTCATGCTACCATGCCATGTTTAATTTCAATTAACGGTACGCAATTTAACTGCTCATTGCCATGTCATTGCATGCAGTCAATATTTCATCCTGATTGAGTAGCACACGCTACACTTATTGTAATGCTTGAGGCTAGGCACCTGCTTTACGGGCACAACCCTATGCCAAAAACACTTCCTGGATCGTGATCCAGAAGATGGGCGCCAGTCCATATTGAGAAACACTTCCTGGACTCGTGATCTAGAAGCGAGCTCACGTACTTGGGAAACCAAGGCTTGACACACGTGGAGGGGTAGGGTTAAGCTGTCACGCAGCGTAGAAGGATACCTGATCCGCTCCTTTAGGTGTAAGGAGTAAACCCTGTACATATCGTGAAATGATAATGTTCGTGAAATGATAATGTTCATGAAATTATAATGTTCGTGACTCACGAAACAGTGTTTTTCGTAGCTTCTGCTACGACGTGCATGCATGGCATCATGTCATCTTAAATTGTTGCATTCTTTAAATGTCATGTCATTTCATTATATTTATAACTGCTAGTCGCTTTAATTTATTTTTATCCTTGCATAAAAGTTCTCTGCTTTCTTTGGGAGACTTTTGCTGACATGTGCCCTTTTCTTTTTGGGTGTCACATGACAGGTTTTGAGCCTGACTTAGTTGCAGAGGACGACAGGTTGCTGGCGTTCAGTTCGAGGATTCCGGTCCTTCCCTTAGTCTTAGCCGATGACTCTCTTTTAGTTGTTGTTACCTTCTTAGTAGTTATTGTTAGGTTGTTTGGTGCGCAGCACCATTACTTGTTGTAGTTTCGGCCATGCTTTAGGCCTATTGTTCAGACTTGGTACTTTGTGACTCTTTCTATGATGTTAGAATAATTGTTGGATGTTGAGTTGTGGATTTTTTTTTGTCTGCTTTATTATCATTGTTGTTGTTTCGTTGCAATGCAAAGGACCTGCTATGATTTGAAATTTTTACAGACGCTTATCAGACTGCAGCTTCGCAGCTCCACATCTGAGCGGACCTCCTCACGTCTCGCATTCCATATTAGGGAAGCGAGGCGTGACAGGTTTTGTTGGTGGCCCATGCAGGTCCTTTTTGCATCCGTGAAATATCGGAACAACAATAATGATAAACAACATCCAATTAAATATTCGAAACATCCAAGTCATGATTAATTCTAATCTGAACGTTTTCTTGTCTTAGATGGTAGGATGACTTAGGTAGATTTCCATGTTTGATAGTCAGGGCCTCCGTCAAGAGTAAGCTGTACTCGTCCTAGGTTGCCTTTGCAGTCTCTCACCTAGCCCTGACCATATTAGACTTCTAGAGCTTCTCTTTTAGCCGTTCGATTGAGTCCGACAATTTCAGGCCCAGCAGAACGTGATCTTATTACTCTTATGACCCCATTCTGAGGCCTCTATTACAGTCTAGTTTATTAGAGAGTCTTAGCGCTAAGTTTTCTTGACCTCTAGTTGGCCCGGTGAATAGAACCACTGATCTTTATTTTTTTCTCCTAATCATTGCACTTCTGTATTATCGACCGTAGATTTCCATCGTAGCTTTTCTTGAATCGTATTCTAGGCGTATTCATCATAGGACCATATTCTTTGCCCTCGATACACATGATCGCCTCATGATGATTATCGTTAATCTTTCGAATCTTCTCCGTTGCAAATCTTGATTCTTTCAAAGTTAATTTCGATTTCCTCTATTAAAAGTTTTCGCTCAGTTTAATTTTTGGTTTAAACCCCCTTCCTATATATTTAAATTCCCTACTTTTCGATTGAGCTAAAATTCTTTCATAGATTTTGAAGTCTATTGGTTGTAATTTTTAATTACTACCTCGTAATTGTTCCCTGACCTAGATCTTTCGTATTTCAGTTTTAAAACTTTATTACCATTTTGAAAATTCAATATATCATTCCTTCCATTTCTGTCACGCCCCGCTCCCCATGATACCCAGGAAGTACGAATCCATCCCAATTGATCCCAGAGTGGCGAGTGTTACGAATAGAAATATGAATAAAACCAGCAGGCCACTGCGCATGTTCTGGGAAGTACGGACAATACTCCAATCAAACCAACTCAGACAACACAGAACAGAAAGACAAACAAGAGACAAAAACAAAATGTTTATTATTATACATCAAAAATATTTGTACATATCTTTTATTCATCTTTTCTTTACATCAAAGAAATATCACTCTAGACCCAAAAACAAAGAACCCAAAAGTACAACAAACTCCCAGCTCCTCTCTTACACTAACTCATATCTCAATTCACACAAACATAACTCAAATACCACTACTCTAGCTCCAAACTCATCATCTGCCGCAAGAAGTGTCCAATTATCAACTACTTGTATCCACGGAGAGGAGCACGTCACAGCGTGTCCAAGTAGGGAATACCCAACTCAAGTATGGAATATTATTTTATTGTTGGTTCTCTAATATTAGGTTTTGAAGCAATTATTTATAAATTGAGCATGTAAAATGGTAAGCGAAGAACTATAAAGTAAAGGAAGTAAATGCAGGAATGTACATAAGAGTAATGAACAACATCATGAATGCATGATTAATTTATCTGCAAGCATAAGGAACAAATACAGGGTTAAGGAAATGGTAACTTGACAGTAGTGTTCAATATTATCACATTCTTATTCTTTAGTTATTATTTGGAAACCCGAGTAAATCGTAAGACACTAAGGAGTCGGACTTCACCCAAGGTGGGTGAAAAATGGTACCTCAACCAGCGACACGAGCACTGGAGGGGCCTCTCATAACTCCGTACCCGAACGGGGCAAGGTACTAGAGCGAGACTCATCTCGGTTTTTCTGTCGGACAAATGGAGCAAACCATCATTTACCGTAATGGTGCGACACAAGCACACCAGCGGCCTCTCCAACCCTCTCAAACTCCCCCTTCCGGGAGTGACACATCGGGTGAGAAATCTATCATATCCGCTCCTTAGCTCCTAAAATTTACCCGCGTTTCCCCCGAACCCAAAATCTGGAACACTCACCTACCTCAAGGTAGACCGAGATATTCCAGGTTATTACACTCGGGTGCTCACTCTCAATTTATGGAATGGTTTCGTTATTTCATTCATTTCCGCGGTCTCATTACCGCATTCATATCTTTCCATTTCTTTCATCATTTCATCGACATCGGGATCAACCACGACCATCGTTTCATACCACATCTCAACATTTTCATTTCCTGATTCATGCATAAAACATTTCGTGCATTTCAAAGTACAAATGAATTCTAACCGATGAGGCACAATTTCAACTGTTTGTGTTGAACATGTCATACACATTAACATGGAATAACATGAGCATAGAAAAATTCACATTAACATGGAACTATTTTGGCATGAAATAAAAGATTTATTTTACACATAGCCACATTTCACCTGCGCACATTAATATAAACAAATGAGACTACTTATGAAAAGATATTATCTAGCATAATGACAACATAGCCAATATTATGATCATGCATACTAACAAAATGAGGCTACAATTTAACAAACTACCAATTTAGCATGATGTGGCTACAATTTAACAAGTTACTAATTTCACAAGAAGGGACATTTACCTATTCAACATTGAATACAACAATGGGCCTTTTAATATGCTACGACCTTCACAAAGAGAAACATGTTGCTACTAATTTACACAATGTGACACACTAATATAATGTTACCCAACAATAGCATAGGGCATAATGTGACACATTAACATAATGTTACTACAACACTAGCATATGGACTTTGGTAAGGCATATAGATATATTAAATTACTATGCATTTTATGAAAATTAACATTATACTACCAAGAACATAACATGTCACATTGCATTATTTAACATTTTATATGAAAATTGACATGGTACTAATTACCTTCACAATTTATTAATTATGCTACAATCTTAATATAGCACTTGGATATTCCTTTCTTTTACTTTCAAGCATGGATGCACAAGTTATTCACTATGCTACAACATTAACATATAGCCTGGATATTCATTTCTTTTCTATTAATAACATATAACTTGCAAGCATGGATGTCTTTCATTTTAGACAATGAATGGAACATGAACTTAAGAATGAGAGCATAATATGATTTCAATGAGACTTATCTACTAACATCAACAATTTTCTAAGATGATTACCATAAAGAACATTAGGTTCAAAATAGCATTATTCAAAATTAGTATGAGAATTATGCAAATTATAGCTACTAATCATGTAAAATAACATGCCATTTAAAGAATGATGATTTTTACAAATAATAATATAAAAGGACTTAAGCTTCTACATTAAATTAACAAGCTCAATACTATTGCACTATTGCTACCAATTAGAAAGGCATGACAAGATTATAACTTAGAATTGGGACAATTAGTTTCAACTTGGTACAAAAATGTATGCTAATAGAAAAATTTACTAAACTTCCATAATTTGATTATAATTGAACAACATATTACAAAAATTGAATAAAGAAACAATTTCAACATGTAAGCAACTAATTCCAATATTTAAAAATAATATTCATGCTAGAGTGGGATCCCTACCTCAAATGTCCCAAGTTTCATCAAGAATTCCTCCCCAAAATCCGTCCTTAAAAGCATCTCTTAATTTCCTCCCTCCATCATTCCTCCTTCATTAATCCTTCTATTCCCTTTTAATTCAAGATGTTCCCATATTAAGGAGGTGGTGGAAGGAATGTATTCGGCCAAATGGAGGGAGAGGGGGAAAGTTGCTTACGGCCAATGCATGGGAAGAATAAGGAAAGAAATAAAGGGAATGTAAAAGAAACATGATTTCTTTCTTCTTTGAGCTAAAGGCTACTTTCTTCTTTTTCTCTTCCTTTTTTTTCAATTTCTTTACTATTTCCACCATGAAAATGCAGCCATGGGTCGGCAAGGGACTGGGAAAAATGCAAGAGAGAATGGATATGGAAAGGTCATTAATTTGTTTGATGAGTCATCAAGCAATGTGGCTACCTCTAACATAATTTCATCTCAACTAATGACACATACCCCCACTAACATCCATCCTCATGACACCTAGCCTGAACTATGCATTCAACTCCCTCATAAATATAAGAATTCTACCCAAAGCTAAATTCCTATTTACACAAAAGACCCTCCTTTATGTATAATTATAAGATAGTTACATAACCATCCAAATACTCCTTAAAATACATACACCAAATAAAAAATAATATACATGCCACAAATTAATATTTATTAATATACTACTACTTATATGATAGCCAAATACATATACCATAACAATTTAAACACTAATAAATAATTAATATATATCTTATTATATATACTACCATTAATTATGCTAAAACATAAGGATATACATGTACATTACAAATTACTCTATACATATCCAAAACCATATATAAAACCATATTCCCATAGAAAATAATAATTATAATATATAATATAAATTCACAACTTTTCATTATATAATATCTTATAACATTAATAGCCAATAATATGAATAATACAATTTAATGCACAATATACATCTAATACAACTTTTATCCACACATATACTCATATATATAATACTCATACATATAATATCATATTTATAAAAAAATATACATATATATCCATTCATCAAGCATACACTGATATATCCATCATTTAATTATAATGACAATAATAATATATCTACATGCAAATATACTAATAATATTTCTTCAAATATCAATTGACATAATTCACGCCTAAGCATCCACTACACATCCTATATACATCCAAAGTATTAACACATATCAATATTCAGATACACAATATGCTCTAACTTATACATATCAACACACACTTACATATTATACTCACATTTATGTACTCAAGTATTACTATCCATACTCATACCAGTATAATAATACACATAAGTATGGTAGTTCAAACATAGGAGTATTACAATCTACCCATCTTAAAATTAAAGTCCGCCCTCGGACTTTCTAAATTAAAGGTCAACATAGTGATGGACAAGTCTAAACACTAAAGGTCATCATACCCCTGCATACATACATTACAACACAAAACAAGACAAGGTCAAGACTTAGCACTCCATACGTTCCATAACACACACAACTACATAAAGACATACACAACTTAAAAAGGCCAATGTACACATATAAACAGTTGAATATACATACCCAATAATTACATATATATTCCTACAAAGGCACTCCTTCCTATAATATATACGACGACTCCACTACACAATGACAAACACATAAATACACGTTAACTTCCATACTACTATAATATACATCCATGCACACAACTATTATAGCTACAATTTCTATGCACTACTACATTTACTTTACTACTACAACTAATATATGCATGCACACATCCTACATGTACATAGTTATATGTTAGGGTTCATATAGTACATGTTATATAAATCATATAGTTACATTCAACTTTATACATCACATTTATGACATCCATTCATAGACATACACATTAGTCTTTACACAAATACATCCATATATACTAATATATATATATGTACTAGAATAAGTCTTAGTATATACATATATTGTATATAAATATTACATACACATAATTCATAGGTATCAAGTACTAACACAACATACCAATACTTATTGCACACACATATACACACACAACCTATATATATACATAGGCTAGCCATTTATACAACAATCATAGATACACAAGGCATATATGAATGTATACATATAATACTTAGTTATCTAGCTGGACCTGCCATGATACATATAACCAGACATGAACACCATAGACCATACCTAGGGGTTGCAACCTACTCACCTCAAGACTAAGCTACCCTTTACTGGAGCATTACCCGCACTATCCTTACGCACGTCGCAGTGCGGTGACCTGTAAGGGCCACCAAATTGTCACGCCCCGCTCCCCAGGATACCCAGGAAGTACGAATCCGTCCCAGTTGATCCCAGAGTGGCGAGTGTTACAAATAGAAATATGAATAAAACCAGCAGGCCACTGCGCACGTTCTGGGAAGTACGGACAATACTCCAATCAAACCAACTCAGACAACACAGAACAGAAAGACAAACAAGAGACAAAAACAAAATGTTTATTATTACACATCAAAAATATTTGTACATATCTTTTATACACCTTTTCTTTACATCAAAGAAATATCACTCTAGACCCAAAAACAAAGAACCCAAAAGTACAACAAACTCTCAGCTCCTCTCTTACACTAACTCATATCTCAATTCACACAAACATAACTCAAATACCACTACTCTAGCTCCAAACTCATCATCTGCCGCAAGAGGTGTCCAATTATCAACTACCTGTATCCACGGAGAGGAGCACGTCACAGCGTGTCCAAGTAGGGAATACCCAACTCAAGTATGGAATATTATTTTATTGTTGGTTCTCTAATATTAGGTTTTGAAGCAATTATTTATAATTTGAGCATGTAAAATGGTAAGCGAAGAACTATAAAGTAAATGAAGTAAATGCAGGAATGTACATAAGAGTAATGAACAACATCATGAATGCATGATTAATTTATCTGCAAGCATAAGGAACAAATACAGGGCTAAGGAAATGGTAACTTGACAGTAGTGTCCAATATTATCACATTCTTATTCTTTAGTTATTATTTGGAAACCCGAGTAAATCGTAAGACACTAAGGAGTCGGACTTCACCCAAGGTGGGTGAAAAATGGTACCTCAACCAGCTACACGAGCACTGGAGGGGCCTCTCATAACTCCGTACCCGAACAGGGCAAGGTACTAGAGCGAGACTCATCTCGGTTTTTCTGTCGGACAAACGGAGCAAACCATCATTTACCGTCATGGTGCGACACGAGCACACCAGCGGCCTCTCCAACCCTCTCAAACTCCCCCTTCCGGGAGTGACACATCGGGTGAGAAATCTATCATATCCGCTCCTTAGCTCCTAAAATTTACCCGTGTTTCCCCCAAACCCAAAATCTGGAACACTCACCTACCTCAAGGTAGACCGAGATATTACAGGTTATTACACTCGGATGTTCACTCTCAATTTATGGAATGGTTTCGTTGTTTCATTCATTTCCGCGGTCTCATTACCGCATTCATATCTTTCCATTTCTTTCATCATTTCATCGACGTCGGGATCAACCACGACCATCGTTTCATACCACATCTCAACATTTTCATTTCCTGATTCATGCATAAAACATTTCGTGCATTTCAAAGTACAAATGAATTCTAACCGATGAGGCACAATTTCAACTGTTTGTGTTGAACATGTCATACACATTAACATGGAATAACATGAGCATAGAAAAATTCACATTAACATGGAACTATTTTGGCATGAAATAAAAGATTTATTTTACACATAGCCACATTTCACCTACACACATTAATATAAACAAATGAGACTACTTATGAAAAGATATTATCTAGCATAATGACAACATAGCCAATATTATGATCATGCATACTAACAAAATGAGGCTACAATTTAACAAACTACCAATTTAGCATGATGTGGCTACAATTTAACAAGTTACTAATTTCACAAGAAGGGACATTTACCTATTCAACATTGAATACAACAATGGGCCTTTTAATATGCTACGACCTTCACAAAGAGAAACATGTTGCTACTAATTTACACAATGTGACACACTAATATAATGTTACCACAACACTAGCATAGGACATAATGTGACACATTAACATAATGGTACTACAACACTAGCATATGGACTTTGGTAAGGCATATAGATATATTAACTTACTATGCATTTTATGAAAATTAACATTATACTACCAAGAACATAACATGTCACATTGCACTATTTAACATTTTATATGAAAATTGACATGGTACTAATTACCTTCACAATTTATTAATTATGCTACAATCTTAATATAGCACTTGGATATTCCTTTCTTTTACTTACAAGCATGGATGCACAAGTTATTCACTATTCTACAACATTAACATATAGCCTGCATATTCATTTCTTTTCTATTAATAACATATAACTTGCAAGCATGGATGTCTTTCATTTTAGACAATGAATGGAACATGAACTTAAGAATGAGAGCATAATATGATTTCAATGAGATTTATCTACTAACATCAACAATTTTCTAAGATGATTACCATAAAGAACATTAGGTTCAAAATAGCATTATTCAAAATTAGTATGAGAATTATGCAAATTATAGCTACTAATCATGTAAAATGACATGCCATTTAAAGAATGAGGATTTTTACAAATAACAATATAAAAGGACTTAAGCTTCTACATTAAATTAACAAGCTCAATACTATTGCACTATTGCTACCAATTAGAAAGGCATGACAAGATTATAACTTAGAATTGGGACAATTAGTTTCAACTTGGTACAAAAATGTATGCTAATAGAAAATTTTATTAAACTTCCATAATTTGATTATAATTGAACAACATATTACAAAAATTGAATAAAGAAACAATTTCAACATGTAAGCAACTAATTCCAATATTTAAAAATAATATTCATGCTAGAGTGGGATCCCTACCTCAAATGTCCCAAGTTTCATCAAGAATTCCTCCCCAAAATCCGTCCTTAAAAGCATCTCCTAATTTCCTCCCTCCATCATTCCTCCTTCATTAATCCTTCTATTCCCTTTTAATTCAAGATGTTCCCATATTAAGGAAGAGGTGGAAGGAATGTATTCGGCCAAATGGAGGGAGAGGGGGAAAGTTGCTCACGGCCAATGCATGGGAAGAATAAGGAAAGAAATAAATGGAATGTAAAAGAAACATGATTTCTTTCTTCTTTGAGCTAAAGGCTACTTTCTTCTTTTTCTCTTCCTTTTTTTCAATTTCTTTACTATTTCCACCATGAAAATGCAGCCATGGGTCGACAAGGGGCTGGGAAAAATGCAAGAGAGGAGGGATATGGAAAGGTCATTAATTTGTTTGATGAGTCATCAAGCAATGTGGCTACCTCTAACATAATTTCATCTCAATTAATGACACATACCCCCACTAACATCCATCCTCATGACACCTAGCCTGAATTATGCATTCAACCCCCTCATAAATATAAGAATTCTACCCAAAGCTAAATTCCTATTTACACAAAAGACCCTCCTTTATGTATAATTGTAAGATAGTTACATAACCATCCAAATACTCCTTAAAATACATACACCAAATAAAAAATAATATACATGCCACAAATTAATATTTATTAATATACTACTACTTATATGATAGCCCAATACATATACCATAACAATTTAAACACTAATAAATAATTAATATATATCTTATTATATATACTACCATTAATTATGCTAAAACATAAGGATATACATGTACATTACAAATTACTCTATACATATCCAAAACCATATATAAAACCATATTCCCATACAAAATAATAATTATAATATATAATATAAATTCACAACTTTTCATTATATAATATCTTATAACATTAATAGCCAAATAATATGAATAATACAATTTAATGCACAATATACATCTAATACAACTTTTATCCACACATATACTCATATATATAATACTCATACATATAATATCATATTTATAAAAAAATATACATATATATCCATTCATCAAGCATACACTGATATATCCATCATTTAATTATAATGACAATAATAATATATTTACATGCAAATATACTAATAATATTTCTTCAAATATCAATTGACATAATTCACGCCTAAGCATCCACTACACATCCTATATACATCCAAAGTATTAACACATATCAATATTAAGATACACAATATGCTCCAACTTATACATATCAACACACACTTGCATATTATACTCACATTTATGTACTCAAGTATTACTATTCATACTCATACCAGTATAATAATACACATAAGTATGGTTGTTCAAACATATGAGTATTACAATTTCTATACTACTAAGTTTATTATTAAATTCTTCACTTATCGTACTTACTTTTTAGAATATTTTTCTAAGCTAAATATAACTTCAATATATCTTTATATACAAGAACTACATTCATCGTGCTCATACTTTAAAATTTTTGGTATAAACCTATTTCCGTTTACAACACAATCACTGCCTCACCCTACTCATTATTTCTTCGCTTAAAAACTCTTTCCGTGTTTTCAAATTCAGTCTGCTCGATATTCCTACATATTTTCATAAGAATATATATATAAGACATTATATTTTACACATGACTCTCTTTCGCCTATTTAATTATTTAGAGCAATATTTTTTGTCTCACCCCAACCAGCAATCTCATTATCCTCACCTTATCTGAACTCGCTCTTTTCGATCTTGTTCGTTGCGCTTTTGGTTTCGGTTTCCCTTTTATTGTTTAGATGTTGGTGCTTCTCGTTGCCTGTGTCAACCTTAATATAGTAGTGAACTCATTGATTTTGTTGCGATGTCGTTGTGGTGTATGTATAAGTAGAGTGTGGGGACCCGTGTGTGTGAACCCCGGCGTATCACTCACGTATGAGTGGGCTCACCTGTAGTATATTAATGTTTGCCTCTTGTGTGATATGTACATACTCAGTGTTATTCATGATATGTATGAACTTGTATAAATGATAGTGTTTATAATAGGTGTGTGGATAGCTATACCGCTTTAGGTACGTCTATGTATATTAGATTTAGTGTTGGAATATCTGCTAGTAGAGTATGTGGTAAATGTTTGAAATAGTATACTAGTAATTCATGTGTATGTTAGGTAATGATAATATGTGTACTTATAGTTAGGTGAGTAGGCCTATTATATGACCTATATGTTAGTACGTGTGAGTGTGTGCTCGTACGTAGATATGTATTGCGCTTAGACGTAAGTAGTTATGTATTTGCTGCATGAGTATATGGGTGATATACTGATGATAATATGGTTATAATTTTGTTTGGTATTGCTTGCCCTTACGGAATGTTATGTGTGTGCGTGTATACCGTGAAGTATACATGATTATGGTATGTCTTAAACTATGTATGGATAAGTAGATGTGTCGGTATACTAATTATAGGTAGATGGCTGTGGTGTGAATATATATTACATGTATGTGACTATACGATGAATGCATGTAATAGAGAGTGTATTATAATTATACGTGTGCTGATATTTATAATATTATAGGGTGAAAAGTGATTGCATTATGTGGGCTTTACTTGACTAAATATAGTGATTGATGATATGGTATGTATGTGGTTATGAGGGTGGATGTATACATATTAGAGTGGTATTGGTATATGTATAGATATCATGTTATGTGCATAGAGTTTTCTTATGTGGGTTTTGGAGTCTCACTCAAGCTTGGGTGGGTATACTAAGTCTATTGTTACATATGTCTATGGATTGCGTGTATTACAATGAATGTAGTAATGGACGATGTATGTATAGTGATAGGATTGGTTGTGTTTGGTGGTGTTACGCACATGATTGTGGGTGGCTATACCATAATATAGTTATAGGTGTTGGTCTTGTGGTATAGTTATTTACTAAGGACTTACATGTTGAATGTATATGGGCTAGCTGAACTAGGTGTGTAGTTGTGCTAAGTATAAAGTGGTATGAGTGGTATAAATGAATGATATGTTAGCGTGTGCGGGCGTGAACCGTGCACGGTAAGTATGTGCTTGGTTATAGGTATTTGTGACTATGGTATGTGTGGCGTGTCTTGAATATAGTTATAGGACAGTATGTGAGGCGAATATATGGTGAAATATTTGCGTGCATTTGAATAAGTATATCTTTGTGAAATTATAGCCGTGGTGAATGTATATTAGATATAGTAAGCCTGATTTAATATTATGTGGTGTGATTACATGTGTTGATGTGTTTGGTGTTGGATGTATACTACGGAATATTAGGGAGTAGTTTATCCATGTTTGCCTGTACATAGGTAGTTAACTATATGTGTAGAATTACGATGGTATTTGCTAGTGTGAAATTATTTTCATGTAAGTATGAGAGACTTGATTATATGATAGTGTGTGATAGCTATATAGGGGATGTACGTGACTACATGAATGATTGAAGTATGTGTATGAAATTGACTGTCTATGATATGTATAAGTATAGAGAGTGCATGTGTATACATGTATGCTGTACTAATGTTTGACTACCTAGTGCAATATATAAGCACTTGAAGTGACTATACCTGGTTGAACTATAGGGTGATGTGATTGGGGTAGTTACTGGAATGGCTAGTATATGATATTCTTAGTTAGAAAGTCCGAGGACGGACTTTATTCTAAGGTGGGTAGGATGTCACGGTCGCTTTTTGATCGTACGTTTTTCGTGCACGTACTCGTGTTCGTACGGTATTTATTTTGGACCCTTCTTGTAACCGAACCCTATGATGTGATATGTCGTTGTGACCCTCTCGAAGAGTTTTTATTTGTGAAATTATTTTGGAACGTCATTTCACGGGTCGTTCTCCCACAAATTAACTTTGTTTGAAGAGTCGTCGTGATTTTCACTTTTGTCGTGAGACCTTTTAATTTTAGTTTCAGTTCTCGTCGCCAAACTCGTGATCAATCTTCTTAGTTTCGTTTCTCTCATCGACACGGTCGTCCCGGTATTTTTCTCGTAATTATCGGCTACCGTTTGACCCACTTGTGCACTAATTTTCCCCTTAGACAACGTTTAAGGCTAAGTTGCACAAGATTAATTCTTCGAACTAGGTTCACCCTATTTCCCTCTTAACCATACCCTACCTACTCACTCCCTCTCTTCCCTTACCCTCAAACTACCCAAATCCTATTGTTAAATAGCAAGGGATTCAAATCCCTCATACGTAACCACCAAATCAAATTGGGCTATTCTCCAACCAAATTCTAGTTATCCCTTAACTCCACTCTTCTCTAAACCCCTTAAGTATACCCCAACTCAAGACCTATTTAGAAAAACCCTAGCACTTTTATCCCATAGCCCTAGGTCTATTTTCTCATCATGCAAATAACTCCAAGCGCCGTAACTTCTCTACTTCGACATCTTCTTCTCCTCATCGTGAACCTCTTGTGCACCATCACCTCACAAGGCCCTCACGCTCTCCGACTTCTCCCTCCTCCCCGATCGGACCCTCGCCGGCGATTGCAGCGCCCCCAAGCGTAGCGCGCCCAACAGCAACTGCTGCTCTTCACAACAGCAGCCCAACGTACAGTGGCTTCTCCGGTGCTCTCCGCCACCCCGACGCGTCAGCAGACCCCTCTCGTCGACCCTCCCCATCGATCTCCCTCACTGGAAAACCCCTGCGCACAGCAGCACAGTTGCTGCTCTTTGCAACAACAGCCACGGCGTCAGATAGCGTCGCTCAGGCCATAGCCGGCGCCACCCCGCACGCCTGACCCCCTCCGACGTTCCCTGATCTCCTCCCCGACATTGCTCCATCGTGATCACCTTTCCCCCGCCGAAAACCGCACCGCAGTAGCATTGACACGGCACGTAAAGCTGCCTTAGCGTTGACACGGCGTCGACAAGTGCTGACAGCAGCAACGAGTTATCAGCGACCTCCTCGACACACACAGCAATGTTCTCTTCGTGTCACAGCGACGCACAGCCGTCCTCTAGCCGTCGACGACCCCCGAAAGCTTCGTAGAGGTTCTCCTCGCTACGGTTAGTAAGCGTTCTCTAGAATATCCCAGGTATAGTTACTAATAGTTTTGTGAACTATTTGATGATCATGATCAATTAGTAACTTTGATATATCGATGTTAACATGGATATTCGTAGGGTTGATAACTCGTTTAGACGACTTTTAGTTAACGTGTTAGCCTAGTTGCTAGTTATATTTGTTGTGTATTTTCGTACTAGCTACGAGACGTATTTATATGTTAGTAATTTTAACGATCGTTAATAATGTAATGAAACCCATTTAGGATAGAGAACTTGTTTAAATTGGGCCATTAGACGTTTTAGGATTTGTCTAATAATTTTAGTCCGTCGTTACGAACTTATTCGTGCACGTGTTTTATCACAGATAAACCGTCATTCCGTACCATTCACACTGCCGGAGTCCAACCCCTGACGTCGCTACCCTACGTCAGAGTAGCTCTCGCGTCGTGTTGAGGTAAGTCTCTCTCCGTAGGAATCCCCACTTTGCCTGTTAATCAACCTAAAAATCGTAGTCTCTGATCGTTTTGTAACTCACTAATCAAGAATAATAAATTGGGACTGTAGGCTGGACTGCGATCTGAACACATAGGTAGACTCAGACTTGATTGACGGATTGCAACTTAGTTGTTTCAGGCAAGTGATACTTGCCAGTTTTCTGTTTAGGCCACGTCTTAGGCCATTTTGTTCAGTAGCGTAAAAGAGACTAGGCGCTGAAATGATAGTCGCCTAAACGCCCCTTTTAGTTCTAGTTTGACAACGACAATAGATCCGACACCCTACTTGATCTAGCTTAACAATGAAGCTAGATCCAACACCTTTATTACGCTTGCATTCATGCTACCATGCCATGTTTAATTTCAATTAACGATACGCAATTTAACTGCTCATTTCCATGTCATTGCAACTATTCAGTGTTTCTTCGTGATTGCGTAGCACACGCTACACTTATTGTAATGATTGAGGCTATGCACCTGTTTTGCGAACACAACCCTATACCAAAAACACTTCCTGGTTGGTGATCCAGAAGATGGGCGCCAGTCCATATTGAGAAACACTTCCTGGACTCGTGATCCAGAAGCGAGCTCACGTACTTAGGAAACCAAGGCTCGACACACGTGGAGGGGTAGGGCTAAGCTGTCACGCAGCGTAGAAGGATGCCTGATCCGCTGCTTCAGCTGTAAGGAGTAAACCATGTGCACATCGTGAAATGATAAGATTCGTGAAATGATAATGTTCGTGACTCGTGAAACAGTGTTTTTCGTAGCTTCTGCTACGACGTGCATGCATGTCATCATGTCATCTTAAATTGTTGCATTCTTTAAATGTCATGTCATTTCATTATATTTAGAACTGCTAGTCGCTTTATTTTATTTGTATCCTTGCACAAAAGTTCTCCGCTTTCTTTGGGAGACTTTTGCTGACATGTGCCCTTTTCTCTTTTGGTGTCACATGTCAGGTTTTGAGCCTGACTTAGTTGCAGAGGACGACAGGTTGCTGACGTTCAGTTCAAGGATTCCGGTCCTACCCTTAGTCTCAGTCGGTGACTCTCTTTTAGTTGTTGTTACCTTCTTAGTAGCTGGTGTTATGTTGTTTGGTGCGCAGCACCATTACTTGTTGTAGTTTCGGCCATGCTTTAGTCCTATTGTTCAGACTTGGTACTTTGTAACTCTTTCTGTGATGTTGGAATAATTACTGAATGTTGAATTGGTGGATTTTCTTTTGTCTGCTTTATTATCATTGTTATTGTTTCATCGCAATGCAAAAGACCTGCTATGATTTGAAATTTTTATAGACTCTTATCATACTGCAGCTTCGCAGCTCCACGTCTGAGCGGGGCTCCTCACATCTCGCCTTCCATATTAAGGAAGCGGGGCGTGATAGGTTTTGTTGGTGGCCCATGCAGGTCCTTTTTGCATCCGCAAAATATCGGAACAACAATAATGATAAACAACATCCAATTAAATATTCGGAACATCCAAGTCATGATTAAGTCTAATCTGAACGTTTTCCTGTCTTTGATGGTAGGAAGACTTAGGTAGATGTCCATGTTTGATAGTCAGGGCCTTCGTCAAGAGTAAGTTGTACTCGTCCTATGTTGCCTTAGCAGTCTCTCACCCAGTCCTGACCATATTAGACTTCTATAGCTTCTCTTTTAGCCGTTCGATTGAGTCCGATAATTTCAGGCCCAACAGAACGTGATCTTGTTACTCTTAGGACCCCACCCCGAGGCCTCTATTACAGTCTAGTTTATTAGAGAGTCGTAGCGCTAAGTTTTCTTGACCTCTAGTTGGCCCGGTGAATAGAACCACTGATCTTTATTTTTTTCCCCTAATCATTGCACTTCTGTGTTATCGACCGTAGATTTCCCCCGTAGCTTTTCTTGAATCGTATTCTAGGCGTATTCATCATACAACCACATTCTCTGCCCTCGATACACATGATCGCCTCATGACGATTATCGTTAATCTTTCGAATCTTCTCCGTTGCAAATCTTGATTCTTTCAAAGTTAATTTCGATTTCCCCTATTAAAAGTTTTCGCTCAGTTTAATTTTTGTTTTAAACCCCCTTCCTATATATTTAAATTCCTTACTTTTCGATTGGGCTAAAATTCTTTCGTAGATTTTGAAGTCTATTGGTTGTATTTTTTAATTACTATCTGGTAATCATTCCCTGGCCTAGATCTTTCGTATTTCAGTTTTAAATCTTTACTACCATTTTGAAAATTCAATATATCATTCCTTCCATTTCTATACTACTAAGTTTATTATTAAATTCTTCACTTATCGTACTTACTTTTTAGAATATTTTTCTAAGCTAAATAGAACTTCAATATATCTTTATATACAAGAACTACATTCATCATGCTCATACTTCAAAATTTTAGGTATAAACCTATTTTCGTTACAACACGATCACTGCCTCACCCTACTCATTATTTCTTCACCTAAAAACTCTTTCTGTGTTTTCAAATTTTCCAGTCTGCTCGCTATTCCTACATATTTTCATAAGAATAGATATATACGACATCATATTTTACACATGACTCTCTTTCGCCTATTTAATTATTTAGAGCAATATTTTTTGTCTCACCCCAACCAGCTATCTTATTATCCTCACCTTATCTGAACTCGCTCTTTTCGATCTTGTTCGTTGCGCTTTTGGTTTCAGTTTTCTTTTTATTGTTTAGATGATGGTGCTTGTCGTTGCCTGTGTCAACCTTAGTATAGTAGTGAGCCCATTGATTTTGTTGCGATGTCATTGTAGTGCATGTATAAGTAGAGTGTGGGGACCCGTGTGTGTGAACCCTGGCGTATCACTCACGTATGAGTGTGCTCCCCTGTAGTATATTAATGTTTTCCTCTTGTATGATATATACATGCTCAGTGTTATTCATGATATATATGAAGTTGTATGAATGATAGTGTTTATAATAGGTGTGTGGTAGCTATACCGCTTTAGGTACTTCTATGTATATTAGATTTAGTGTTGGAATATCTGCTAGTAGAGTATGTGGTAAATGTTTGAAATAGTATACTAGTAAGTCATGTGTATGTTAGGTAATGATAATAGGTGTACTTATAGTTAAGTGAGTAGGCCTATTATATGACCTCTATGTTAGTACGTGTGAGTGTGTGCTCGTACGTAGATATGTATTGTGCTTAGACGTAAGTAGTTATGTATTTGCTGCATGAGTATATGGGTGATATACTGATGATAATATGGTTATAATTTTGTTTGGTATTGCTTGCCTTTACGGAATGTTATGCGTGTGCGTGTATAACGTGAAGTATACATGATTATGGTATGTCTTAAACTATGTATGGATAAGTAGATGTGTCGGTATACTAATTATAGGTAGATGGCTATGGTGTGAATATGTATTACATGTATGTGACTATACGATGAATGCATGTAATAGAGAGTGTATTATAATTATACGTGTGCTGATATTTATAATATTATGGGGTGAAAAGTGATTGCATTATGTGGGCTTTACTTGACTAAATATAGTGATTGATGATATGGTATGTATGTGGTTATGAGGGTGGATGTATACATATTGGAGTGGTATTGGTATATGTATAGATATCGTGTTATGTATATAGAGCTTTCTGATGTGGGTTTTGGAGTCTCACTCAATCTTGGGTGGGTATACTAAGTCTATTGTTACATATATCTGTGGATTGCGTGTAGTAATATGAATGTAGTAATGGACGATGTATGTATAGTGATAGGATTGGTTGTGTTTGGTGGTGTTACGCACATGATTATGGGTGGCTATTCCATAATATAGTTATAGGTGTTGGTCTTGTGGTATAGTTATTTACTAAGGACTTACATGTTGAATGTATATGGGCTAGCTGAACTAGGTGTGTAGTTGTGCTAAGTATATAGTGGTATGAGTGGTATGTATGAATGATATGTTAGCGTGTTCGGGCGTGCACCGTGCACAGGAAAGTATGTGCTTAGTTATAGGTATTTGTGACTATGGTATGTGTGGAGTGTCTTGAATATAGTTATAGGACAATATATGAGGCGAATATATGGTGAAATATTTGTGTGCATTTGAATAAGTATATCTTTGTGAAATTATAGTAGTGGTGAATGTATATTAGATATAGTAAATCTGATTTAATATTATGTGGTGTGATTACATGTGTTGATGTGTTTGGTGTTGGATGTATACAATGGGATATTAGGGAGTAGTATATCCATGTTTGCTTGTACATAGGTAGTTAACTATATGGGTAGAATTACGATGGTATTTGCTAGTGTGAAATTATTTTCATGTAAGTATGAGAGACTTGGTTATGTGATAGTGTGTGATAGCTATATAGGGATGTACGTGACTACATGAATGATTGAAGTATGTGTATGAAATTGACTGTCTATGATAGGTATAAGTATAGAGAGTGCATGTGTATAAATGTATGTTGTATTAATGTTTGACTACCTAGTGCAATATATAAGCACTTGAAGTGACTATACCTGGTTGAACTATGGTGCGATGTGATTGGGGTATTACTGGAATGGCTAGTATATGATATTCTTAGTTAGAAAGTCTGAGGATGGACTTTATTCTAAGGTGGGTAGGATGTCACGGTTGCTTTTTGATCGTACGTTTATCGTGCGTGTACTCTTGTTCGTACGGTATTTATTTTGGACCCTTCTTGTAACCGAACCCTATGATATGATATGCCATTGTGACTCTCTCGACGAGTTTTTATTTGTGGAATTATTTTGGATCGTCATTTCACGGGTCGTTCTCTCACAAATTAACTTTGTTTGAAGAGTCATCGTGATTTTCACTTTTGTCGTGAGACCTTTTAATTTTATTTTTGGTTCTCATCGCCAAACTCGTGATCAATTTTCTTAGTTTCATTTCTCTCGTCGACACGGTCGCCCCGGTATTTTTCTCGCAATTATCGGGTACCATTTGACCCACTTGTGCACTACTTTTCCCCTTAGACAACGTTTAAGGCTAAGTTGCACAAGATTAATTCTTCGAACTAGGTTCACCATATTTCCCACTTAACCATACCCTACATACTCACTCCCTCTCTTCCCTTACCCTCAAACTACCCAAATCCTATTGTTAAATAGCAAGGGAATCAAATCCCTCATAAGTAACCACCAAATCAAATTGGGCTATTCACCACCCAAATTCTAGTTATCCCTTAACTCCACTCTTCTCTAAACCCCTTAAGTATACCCCAACTCAAGCCCTATTAGCAAAACCCTAGCACTTTTAACCCGTAGCCCTAGGTCTATTTTCTCATCATGCAAACGACTCCAAGTGCCGTAACTTCTCCCCTTCGACATCTTCTTCTCCTCATCGTGAACCTCTTGTGCGCCGTCACCTCATAAGGCCCTCATGCTCTCCGACTTCTCCCTCCTCACCGATCGGACCCTCGCCGGCGACTACAGCGCCCCCAAGCGTAGCGTGCCCAACAGCAGCTGCTGATCTTTGCAACAGCAGCCCGACATCTGGCGGCTTCTCCGACGCTCTCCGTCGCCCTGACGCGTCAACAGACCCCTTTCGTCGACCCTCCCCGTCGATCTCCCTCGCTGGAAAACCCATGCACACCGCAGCACAGTTACTGCTCTTCGCAACAACGGCCACGGCGTTGGACAGCGTCTCTTAGGCCATGACGCCGCCGCCCCGCACGCCTGACCCCCTTCGACGTTCCCTGATCTCCATCCCCGCCTGTGCTCCGTCATGATCACCTTTCCCCGCTGAAAACCACACCGCAGTAGCGTTGACACGGCACGCAAACCTGCCTTAGCGTTGACACGGCGCCGACAAGTGCTGACAACAGCAACGAGTTATCAGCGACCTCCTCGACGTGTGCAATGACGTTCTCTTCGTGTCACAGCGACGCACGGCCGTCCTCTAGCCGTCGACGACCCCCAAAAGCTTCGTAGAGGTTCTCCTCGCTACGGTTAGTAAGCGTTCTCTGGAATAACCCAGGTTTAGTTGCTAATAGTTTTGTGAACTATTTGACGATCATGATCAATTAGTAACTTTGATATTTCGATGTTAACATGGATATTCGTAGGGTTTATAACTCGTTTAGACGACTTTTAGTTAACGTGTTAGCCTAGTTGCTAGTTATATTTGTTGTGTATTTTCGTACTAGGACGTATTTATAATGTTAGTAATTTTAACGATCGTTAATATTGTAATGAAACCCATTTTAGGATAGAGAACTTGTTTAAATCGGGCCATTATACATTTTGGGATTCATCTAATAATCTTAGTCCGTCGTTATGAACTTATTCGTGCACGTGTTTTATCACAGAGAAACCGTCATTCCGTACTGTTCACACTGCCGGAGTCCAGCCCTTAACGTCACTACCCGACGTCAGAGTAGCTCTCGCGCCGTGTTGAGGTAAGTCTCTCTCCGTAGGAATCCCCACTTTGCATGTTAATCAACCTAAAAATCGTAGTCTCTGATCTTTTTGTAACTCACTAATCAAGAATAATAAATTGGGACTGTAGGCTAGACTGCGATCTGAACACATAGGTAGACTCGGACTTGATTGATGGATCGCAACTTGGTTGTTTCAGGCAAGTGATACTTGCCAGTTTTCTGTTTAGGCCACGTCTTAGGCCATTTTGTTCGGTAGCGTAAAAGAGAGTATGCGGTAAAATGATAGTTGCCTAGACGTCCCTTTTAGATCTAGTTTGACAACGAAACTAGATCCGACACCCTACTTGATCTAGCTTGACAACGACGCTAGATCTGACACCTTTATCATGCTTGCATTCATGCTACCATGCCATGTTTAATTTCAATTAACAGTACGCAATTTAACTGCTCAATGCCATGTCATTGCATGCTTTCAATGTTTCATCGTGATTGCGTAGCACACGCTACACTTATTGTAATGATTGAGGCTAGGCACCTGCTTTGCGGGCACAACCCTATGCCAAAAACACTTCCTGGCTCGTGATCCAGAAGATGGGCGCCAGTCCATATTGAGAAACACTTCCTGGACTCGTGATCTAGAAGCGAGCTCACGTACTTGGAAAACCAAGGCTCGACACACGTGGATGGTAGGGTTAAGCTGTCACGCAGCGTAGAAGGATACCTGATCCGCTCCTTCAGCTGTAAGGAGTAACCCTGTGCACAGCGTGAAATGATAATGTT
Source organism: Scilla litardierei (assembly GCA_030789695.1). Taxonomy (NCBI): domain Eukaryota; kingdom Viridiplantae; phylum Streptophyta; class Magnoliopsida; order Asparagales; family Asparagaceae; genus Scilla; species Scilla litardierei. Next base: position 585,336,831 of record CM061142.1, on the reverse strand, counting down.
CGTGAAATGATAATGTTCGTGACCCGTGAAACAGTGTTTTTCGTAGTTTCTGCTACGACGTGCATGCATGTCATCATGTCATCTTAAATTGTTGCATTCTTTAAATGTCATGTCATTTCATTATATTTAGAACTGCTAGTCGCTTTATTTTATTTGTATCCTTGCACAAAAGTTCCCCGCTTTCTTTGGGAGACTTTTGCTGACATGTGCCATTTCTCTTTGGGTGTCACATGTCAGGTTTTGAGCCTGACTTAGTTGCAGAGGACGACAGGTTGCTGACGTTCAGTTCGAGGATTCCGATCCTACCATTAGTCTCAGCCGGTGACTCTCTTTTAGTTGTTGTTACCTTCTTAGTAGCTGTTGTTAGGTTGTTTGGTGCACAACACCATTACTTGTTGTAGTTTTGGCCATGCTTTAGGCCTATTATTCAGACTTGGTACTTTGTTACTCTTTCTATGATGTTGGAATAATTGCTGGATGTTGAGTTGGTGGATTTTCTTTTGTCGGCTTTATTATCATTGTTGTTGTTTCCTCGCAATGCAAAGGACCTGTTATGATTTGAAATTTTTACAGACGCTTATCAGACTGCAGCTTCGTAGCTCCACGTCTGAGCGGACCTCCTCACGTCTCGCCTTCCATATTAGGGAAGCGGGGCGTGACACAGAGAGTGGTACTAAGAACTACTGAAGTAATAACAACATAAGACTACATCACCCTTTCAACATCACTCGCAGAGAGAAACACAATCCAAGAGTACACTGATCAACACTACTACTACTATACATCAGTCAAAAGTACATCATATCCAAGTCCGACACTACTACGTAGCCACCAAGTCTACAGAGTACAACTAAATGAATCCGGTGGTACAACAAAACAAAACTACTACACTGGCCACAGGAGTGGCTACAACAATTGCCACCTCATCTCTCGCCAACCCCGCATACACCCACATCATCTCCTAAAGCACTCTCTCGACATCTAAGGGGACTATAGACGTCTGGCAATGTCCGGCTCTAAGCGCTGCTCCTGGGTACCTGCTCCCAAAACCACAGGGAGGGGACACGTCAAAGCGTGTCAAGCAGAGAAACTCAACACACACAGGATACTAAACACACCAACGATCATCACACAGTCCAATTATAGAGTCAAACGTTTATGATTAGAAGTTCATAATATTTTGAATGTTAATGAATTTGGAGACTCCGTGACCGAGACTAGTGTACGAAGACTAAACTTCATCCCTAAAGTAGGGATGGAAAACGGTACCCGCCAGCTGGTCGGGCTCCCCACTCCTCGGCAAATCTCGAGCAAGTGGGGTCACACTCTACGGCAAACATTGTGCGAGTGGCAATCTACTGAAGCTCAGTGCACGGTCCATGTGCCACAGCCGCCACTCCTAAACAAGTCTCGTCCTCGTACACCAACCCGACACGGTACCTCCCCCGAACCCGCCTAGAGGGTCGACCCGCTCTGTGCAAGTGGACGCCCCTAGCATCATGATCTACCCTAGGATTTAGTTTCTCCATCAATTTCAGTTTTCATGTGTAAGCTAACACATAGTTCCATCATGCCAAACATGCATCATTTACGAACAACAACGATACCAACAACAGATACATCACCTTCATTATGAGCAAGGGAGAAACTAAAGCATATAGTTGAACATTTTATCATTAACACAACTGAGGGTTATAAAATGACCACATTCATCAAAACTAAGAACATACTTTCAAGCATTTTCAAATTAAACATCCATATTTCAGTTCAGAATTTAGCTTCAGCACCATGACAGAGCATTGCAGTAATGATATCTCAAAATATTTGAACTGAACTTGAAAAAATACTTTAAAGGGGGTTGTAGCCCCATATGCCAACATGTCAGATTTCAAATTTCATAGCAATTGACCATTTGGTTGATTTGTTATGAATTTATTACTGAACAGGGTTTTTTGCTGATTTCAGACAGATTCTGAAGGAGGTAAAGATTACTAATTTATGTCATGTTTCAGTCAGAATTTCGAAAAATATGCATTGAGATGAAATTGTAGATAAACTTGTTAACTTTTCAACAAGACCAAGAACAGCAAATTCCATAGAGTGTGCAGGTAATAAGCTCCATTTTTCTAAACTGTATCCAATGTGACAGAATTCCAAACACGTTGCAAAAATCGAATTTTTAACCTAACTTCCAGTTTGAATTGGAAAAAGTTGTGAACATCAAACTTATTAAGGACATCAATAAGCACAACATACATTCTTTTAAGGCAATTTCATGTAGCCTATTAGCACCCGAAATTAGATTAAGCCTTGGCTATTCTGGTTACGTTTTCCAGCAAGAACAAAAGAGATGATTCAAGGGTTATGCATGGGTATGCAAGAAAATCAAGCAACATGCATCATCCCTTCAGTTATAATGAAGAAGAACCCTAACTCTAGTGTGTGAGGATCTCTACCTGAGGGTTCAATTAGGGTTGAAGGCCTCCTAGCTCAATCCTCCAAGTTCTTCTTCAAGATCCAAGATCTAGGTCACCTTCTAGCTCCATAGCTTCAACATGCAAGCTCTTCTCCTCAATCTCCTCCTCCTTCATCCTCTGAAAATGTTTTTTTCCACACTCTCTCGCAGGTGCTAGCCCTCAAAAGGATGGATATGATCAAGTTTTGAAAAATAAAGTGCAGGTGGATGTTGCTTAGTGGAGCTTAGAGTGTGTGGAACCATCTAGGGGTATTTTAGGGATTTCACCCACCCCACTAACTCTTGTAGCCAATGCATGGCAGCCAACCTCTCCAATAATACCCACTAACCTAATCAAAATGACCATCCTAGTCTCTCTTGCACTTTTTACATAAAAACTCACACCTGTAGCAGATCCTTAGATATCTTTGTTCAGCTATATATATGTGTGTGTTCAGTTCCTTAAATATGTGTGTTCAATTATGCATATATCCATGTTCAGCTATGCATATATCTGTGTTCAGTGCATTATATATGTGTATAAGCAGAGCAGTGCGTATGTGTGTTCAGCATATGAGACAACCGTGTACAGAATATGCTACAAGTGCGTTCAGCTTATAGGACAACTGTGTACAGGATATGCTACAAGCGTGTTCAGCTTATAGGACAACTGTGTACAGGATATGCTACAAGTGTGTTCAGCTTATAAGACAACTGTGTACAGGATATGCTACAACTGTGTTCAGCTTATAAGACAACTGTGTATATGATATGCTACAAGTGTGTTCAGCTTATAAGACAACTGTGTATAGGATATGCTACAGTGTGTTCAGCTTATAAGACAACTGTGTACATATTGTTATCTATGTTTACACAGATACATAGAATACCAAGATTGAGTCAAAATGAAAATGTGAGGGGTATTATTGCAAAACTCTCCAACCCCCCAATGGGCACCTTGCAAAGTTGTCACTAGGGTCCCATGTCCTCAGAATACCATACCCTCACTTCCTCGATACCATACTTGACCATGACACGTAACCCTACGCCGTATAGCTAGCTACGGAGGGTTACAACTATGAAGTTCAGTTAGCTCATCTCACTTTCCTCCATGCTCATTTGCCAAACATCATGGAAGAGATGTGAAGCTTGTCATCGGGGTTCTTATATAGAAGAGACATTTGAAGTACTTTGTACATAGCAAAAATAAAGCGAAAAAGCCCTAGGATGATTAGGCAAAGGATGATTTCTCTAATAAATAAGAAGAAGAGACTATTGACATCCACACAGTGGTGTAACCATGATTATTTTTTACTCTGGACGTTAATGATACAAAGCATAATATTTAAAAATACATTCGACTTTCTATCTCGGGCTTTATGTCAACAAAAGATCACTATGTTGCAATTTCAATAATGATGAAAGTTTATCACATCTAAGAATTTGCTTTTAGTTAATTAGATAACTAATTTAAAAATAGTCATACTTATTTTGGGTGTTGATTTTGAAATTATTTTTCCAGGGAAATAACTAGCATACTCATGAGGCCAAAGTAAAAATGATAATATTAACCAATGGTAACATTTAAAAATTAAGATGAAAAAGTCATTCTTAATAACTGTTCTACTAGGATCAAAATATAAACAAAGACATGAAATCTCTATAAATCAAAGAAAAATTTCAAAAAACATTAATTCTATATTAAGATAAATACCAAATTCAATGCTAAACCCATTTTTGCTGCTAAAAAATTAAAATACTAAATTTGCATTGATTCTAACGCAACCAAACCAAAATCTTAAAGTAACTAGAGCTAAATGTAGATTGAATGAGTCAAGAAAGTCAGTTCTTGATAAATCAATGATTTAACCAAAAAAAACACCCGAAAAGGAAAAAACCTAATTCAAGTAAATCAAAATAATCATAGATTAAAGGATATGCATGCATGGCGTCAAATGGATGTAGAACTGGCAGGTGGAAACCCTAAAAATATTATCAAATTCAAACCAAATTACAATATCAACCCCCATCCAATACTATCAGGGAAAATTTGAGATAAAGGCATAAAACTAAAAACCAAAACAATTAGATGCCTTGAAATCGCAAAGCAACTCCTTTAACTGAGAAATTAAAGGGTATGTGCAATTAGGTTTGTTTGCATAGCAACTCCCTTTAGAAGTTCAATGCCAAAAGAAAATTTTAATAAATGGTATGTGCACATCAATTGTCTCTCTGCATAGCTAGAAGTTCTATGAGCAAAGAAAATTTTATAAAGAGCACTTTGGTCTGTTTGCATAGCAACTCCCTTCAGTTTTTATGACTAAAGAGATATTTAATAAAAAACATAGAAATATGGCCTAAACAGGCTTCAAACTTGAGACCATGAAGCTACAGCTTCATGCTTTGACCAAGTAAGATATTGACTCATATTGTTAAAATCTGTAAATAATTTTTAGTTGTTGATGACATGGGCAGCTGCCTAGCACGGCCCAAGTCTAGTGTACGAAGACTAAACTTCATCCCTAAAGCAGGGATGGAAAACGGTACCCGCCAGCTGGTCGGGGCTCCCCACTCCTCGGCAAATCTCGAGCAAGTGGGGTCACACTCCACGGCAAACATCGTGCGAGTGGAATCTACTGAAGCTCAGTGCACGGTCCGTGTGCCACAGCCGCCACTCCTAAACAAGTCTCGTCCTCGTACACCAACCCGACACTGTACCTCCCCCGAACCCGCCTAGAGGGTCGACCCGCTCTATGCAAGTGGACGCCCCTAGCATCATAATCTACCCTAGGATTTAGTTGCTCTATCAATTTCAGTTTTCATGGGTAAGCTAACACATAGTTCCATCATGCCAAACATGCATCATTTACGAACAACAACGATACCAACAACATATACATCACCTTCATTATGAGCAAGGAAGCAACTAAAGCATATGGTTGAACATTTTATCATTAACACAACTAAGGGTTATAAAATGACCACATTCATCAAAACTAAGAACATACTTTCAAGCATTTTCAAATTAAACATCCATATTTCAGTCCAGAATTTAGCTTCAACACCATGACAGAGCATTGCAGTAATGATATCTCAAAATATTTGAACTGAACTTAAAAAAATTATTCAAAGGGGGTTGTAGCCCTATATGCCAACATGTCAGATTTCAAATTTCATAGCAATTGACAATTTGGTTGATTTGTTATGCATTTATTACTGAACAGGGTTTTTTGCTGATTTCAGACAGATTCTGAAGGCGGTAAAGATTACTAATTTATGGCATGTTTCAGTCAGAATTTCACAAAATATGCACGAGATGAAATTGTATATAAACTTGTTAACTTTTCAACAAGACTAAGAACAGCAAATTCCATAGAGTGTGCAGGTAATAAGCTCCATTTTTCTAAACTGTGTCCAATGTGACAGAATTCCAAACACGTTGCAAAAATCGAATTTTTAACCTAACTTCCAGTTTGAATTGGAAAAAGTTGTGAACATCAAACTTATTAAGGACATCAATAAGCACAACAGACATTCTTTTAAGGCAATTTCATGTAGCCTATTAGCACCCGAAATTAGATTAAGCCTCGGCTATTCTGGTTACATTTTCCAGCAAGAACAAAAGAGATGATTCAAGGGCTATGCATGGGTATGCAAGAAAATCAAGCTACATGCATCATCCCTTCAGTTATAATGAAGAAGAACCCTAACCCTAGTGTGTGAGGATCTCTACCTGAGGGTTCAATTAGGGTTGAAGGCCTCCTAGCTCAATCCTCCAAGTTCTTCTTCAAGATCCAAGCTCTAGGTCACCTTCTAGCTCCATAGCTTCAACATGCAAGCTCTTCTCCTCAATCTCCTCCTCCTTCATCCTCTGAAAATGTTTTTTTCCACACTCTCTCGCAGGTGCTAGCCCTCAAAAGGATGGATATGATCAAGTTTTGGAAAATAAAGTGCATGTGGATGTTGATTAGTGGAGCTTAGAGTGTGTAGAACCCTCTAGGGGTATTTTAGGGATTTCACCCACCCCACTAACTCTTGTAGCCAATGCATGGCAGCCAACCTCTCCAATAATACCCACTAACCTAATCAAAATGACCATCCTAGCCTCTCTTGCACTTTTTACATAAAAACTCACACCTGTAGCAGATCCGTAGATATCTTTGTTCAGCTATGTATATATGTGTGTTCAGTCCCTTAAATATGCGTGTTCAGTTATGCATATATCCATGTTCAGCAATGCATATATCAGTGTTCAGTGCATTATATATGTGTATATGCAGAGCAGTGCGTATGTGTGTTCAGCAAATGAGACAACTGTGTACAGAATATGCTACAAGTGTGTTCAGATTATAGGACAACTGTGTACAGGATATACTACAAGCGTGTTCAGCTTATACGACAACTGTGTACAGGATATGCTACAAGCGTGTTCAGCTTATAAGACAACTGTGTACAGGATATGCTACAAGCGTGTTCAGCTTATAAGACAACTGTGTACAGGATATGCTACAAGCGTGTTCAGCTTATAAGACAACTGTGTACATGATATGCTACAAGTGTGTTCAGCTTATAAGACAACTGTGTACAGGATATGCTACAAGTGTGTTCAGCTTATAAGACAACTGTGTACAGGATATGCTACAGTGTGTTCAGCTTATAAGACAACTGTGTACATATTGTTATCTATGTTTACACAGATACATAGAATACCAAGATTGAGTCAAAATGAAAATGTGAGGGGTATTATTGCAAAACTCTCCAACCCCCCAATGGGCACCTTGCAAAGTTGTCACTAGGGTCCCATGTCCTCAGAATACCATACCCTCACTTTCTCGATACCATACTTGACCATGACACGTAACCCTACGCCGTATAGCTAGCTACGGAGGGTTACAACTATGAAGTTCAGTTAGCTCATCTCACTTTCCTCCATGCTCATTTGCCAAACATCATGGAAGAGATTTGAAGCTCGTCATCGGGGTTCTTATATAGAAGAGACATTTGAAGTACTTTGTACATAGCAAAAATAAAGCGAAAAAGCCCTAGGATGATTAGGCAAAGGATGATTTCTCTAATAAATAAGAAGAAGAGACTATTGACATCCACACAGTGGTGTAACAATGATTATTTTTTACTCTGGGCGTTAATGATACAAAGCATAATATTTAAAAATACATTCGACTTTCTATCTAAGGCTTTATGTCAAACAAAGATCACCATGTTGCAATTTCAATAATGATGAAAGTTTATCACATCTAAGAATATGCTGTTAGTTAATTAGATAACTAATTTAAAAATAGTCATACTTATTTTGGGTGTTGATTTGGAAATTATTTTTCCAGGGAAATAACTAGCATACTCATGAGGCCAAAGTAAAAATGATAATATTAACCAATGGTAACATTTAAAAATTAAGATGAAAAAGTCATTCTTAATAACTGTTCTACTAGGATCAAAATATAAACAAAGATATGAAATCTCTATAAATCAAAGAAAAATTTCGAAAAACATTAATTCTATATTAAAATAAATACCAAATTCAATGCAAAACCCATTTTTGCTGCTAAAAAAATTAAAATACTAAATTTGCATTGATGCTAACGCAGCCAAACCAAAATCTTAAAGTAACTAGAGCTAAATGTAGATTGAATGAGTCAAGAAAGTCAGTTCTTGATAAATCAATGATTTAGCCAAAAAAACATCCGAAAAGGAAAAAACCTAATTCAAGTAACTCAAAATAATCATAGATTAAAGTATATGCATGCATGGCATCAAATAGATGTAGAACTGGCAGGTGGAAACCCTAAAAATATTATCAAATTCAAAACAAATTACAATATCAACCCCCATCCAATACTATCAGGGAAAATTTGAGATAAAGGCATAAAACTAAAAACCAAAACAATTAGATGCCTTGAAATCGCAAAGCAACTCCTTTAATTGAGAAATTAAAGGGTATGTGCAATTAGGTTTGTTTGCATAGCAACTCCCTTTAGAAGTTCAATGCCAAAAGAAAATTTTAATAAATGGTATGTGCACATCAATTGTCTCTCTGCATAGCTAGAAGTTCTATGAGCAAAGAAAATTTTATAAAGAGCACTTTGGTCTGTTTGCATAGCAACTCCCTTCAGTTTTTTATGACTAAAGGGATATTTAATAAAAAAACATAGAAATATGGCTTAAACAGGCTTCGAACTTGAGACCATGAAGCTACAGCTTCACGCTTTAACCAAGTAAGATACTGACTCATATTGTTAAAATCTGTAAATAATTTTTAGTTGTTGATGCCATGGGCAGCTACCCAACACGGCCCAAGTCTAGTTACGCCCCTGGATCCACATGATCCTCAAGAACAAGACTCAATTCCGATAGCTTTGCCACCTTCACCTCTATCTATATTGGGGGCATCATAATTAACGTGAATCTTATTGGCACAAGTGGCATGTGCAATGTTATTTTATTTAATGTTTTCCAACAATGGAACTTCTTTGCGCACCTACCGTTTTACTCCCACACACAACCCGATTTCCAAATATTTACAAGTTTTCCATTCAAATTTTCTTAACGTGCACCACAAATTTTAATTCCCAAATTGTTCCGTTGTGAGCGATGAGTAAAACCACGGTCGCTGCAGACTCCCCAGCTCCGCCGCCACTGCCGCCCGTCGCCGCCACTGTCGAATGTCGTTGCAGCCACCGCCCGCCGCCGCCGCCGCCTACTGTTGTCGACCCTCTTCATCATCCACAGCTTCTCTTTCGTCCCTGCCACCTCCATCCCCAGCCCCTCCATCGCCATCTCCTCCTACTATCCATCCACGCCCCCTCCGCCGCACCCTCCTCCGACGACCCATCCCCGCCCCCTCCGCCGACCATCTTCATCTCCACCATCCCCATCCGCCACCCCCACCCCATCCTTCGACTACCCAGCCCCACTCCCTCCTCTGCCCCCTCCACCGACCATCTTTTTCTTCTACATACCACTCCGTCGACCATCTTCTTCTTCCCTATCGACTCCTCCGCCCCCCACCACCAACCATCTTCTTCTTCCCCAGCCCACTCCGTCAACCTCGTCCCCTCCTCCGCCCCCATCCACCAACAACATCTCTCCATCCCCCTCCGCCAACAACCCAGCCCCTCCGGTGCCCTCGCAGACACCCCTCTTCTCTACAGCCCATTCAAACCCTAAAACCCCATTTGGTAAGGGCGAGGGCGTCTTCGTCGGGGGGGGATGTGGGTAAAAGAGGAATACATTTTGAATGGCAAACTTGTAGATAAGTGGTTGTGTGTACGTGTATGTGAGCGAAGAAGTTCCCTTCCGACAAATGTATGTTCTCAAAGAACATTTGAAATATATAACAGAATACTAGTCATAACCCGTGCCCGTAGGGCACGGTTCATTTAAGATACTCCACTGTCAAAAGCTTAGTTCCCCGAAAATTCATCAATTGTAAAATAGACAGTCTCCTTTGTGGAACCTGGCATAATATTATTTCTAAAAAAATCCTAGTGAAAATGCCGGTAGCTTCACGATTATATTATACATTTGAAATCTTTTTTTATAAATCTTTTTTGTATAATCCAAAATCATTTACGTTCCTCGTAGATTTTATAATCCGAGTCTTTCTTGTGTGATTAACGGGTTTGAATTCATAAATGGCCGTTCTTTTATTCATGCCCGACCCAAAAACCCCAGTCCGTTAGTGGGTCCCACACCCACCCCTTCGGTTCGTCGCCACTTGGCAACGAAAATATATAGTTATCATGGGTGGTTGAGGACGTGGGTAAAATTACATACAATCAAACCTTAAAAAATTAAATACAATCAAATCTCTAAACCCTCAAAATATTGGGACATAAAAAACAAAGGATATCTCAAAGATTCCAGTTTATTTGTTAATTTAATTTGGGCTTCTTTCATTAAGAAATGTTGCCAATCAAGGCTAGAGTTGATTGCCTTCTAATTATGTTTTGATTAATGTACTTTATTAAGCGGCATTTAGTTCTACTATTTTCAATCATTTATGTGAAATAAAAGTAAGGGAGATAGTTATATGGCTTAAAAACCCACGTTCGGTTATTATTGTATTCATGTTATGAATAGGACCCATTGTGCTTATTGGGTATCCCCCCACATGAGTAACCATTATGAATACTATATAAAGGAGGCTAGGGGTTTCTTAGCCTCAACCTTCTCCAAACCTGTTTCTACTTCACAACACGTTATCGGCACGATCACGCTCGATGGAAGAAGCGACGGCTCGTGAGAGGAAGGCGCCCGGCGGAAGCTTCGTCAAATTTTTTCGCGACGCAGAGTTTCGTGAGACGACGCGGATTCTTCGGGCATCCTTCATCAAACGTCGCTAGATCTGGAAGACGGATCTAGTTGGTAAGCCTAAACAATTTTCTAGATCTAATACATATTTTTATGTGATCTAGATATCAAAAATATAATTGTTTATGCATGGATCTAAATTATTAGATCAAAAAATTGATTGTTTATATGCGAAATCAACGTTTTTACATTAAAAATCAAATTTTTATTAGATATAACGTCGATTTAGAGTCTAAAAATTGCCTTTTTTTAGATAAAAATCTGTTTTTAATAGATTAACAAAAAATAAGGATTTTTTTCTCTTGCTCTAGCCGCCAGGCCGCCGCCTCTGGCGCCGGCTGCCGGCAGACCGCCCCCTAAGGGGGCCCTGCCGCCGGCAGCCCCCCCGAAGCGGGGCGCCGGCAGCCCCCCCGAAGGGGGGCCAGCCCCCTGAAGGGGGTCGCCGGCAGCCGGCAGGCCGCCCCCTTCAGGGGGACGCCGCCGGCAGCGAAGCGCCGCCGCCTACAGGCGGCGGCCGCCATCCATCCTCCTTTCCCGCATTGAAACCCTAGGGAAACCCTAGGGCTTGGGGAGATGTGTCTTTTTAGGCCCAATAATGAAAAATAAATGGATATTTAAATTAAATTTTAATTCCAGCCCATTGGGTTTCTACCCAAATTGGGCCCAGAATTGATCTTTAATTTATTTTTCTATTACAATTTCATTATAATTCCCGAAAAATTCTGGATAAATCCAGAAAAATCAGGGAAAATCAGGGGAAGGGAATTTAAGCATTAATAACCCCTTTTGGGGTATTGAGGGCAAGTTATAAATATGTTCATAAAAGGGCTATTCAGCTATTGATTAAAGATTTTCTTCTTTTGTCTTTTTCTGATTAATTATTTGTGTAAATCATCACTGCATTTTGTTGGATTATTTGATTAGTATTAAACGAAAAGTTTTCTTTCCATTTTTAATGCTAGTGATGTTGCACACATTTCATTGCCCGTTGCATGATTTAACATTTAATATTATTACATGTCTGTGATAATTAAATCCATGTGTAGAAAATTATATGCTTACCGCATATTTAATGACTTCTGTGATGTAAGTTTTATTTAGCATGCTAAAATCACTACGATATAGTTTTAATACCTGTAGCAAAACCATATGTCTGCGATGAGATTATTTAAATGCCTGCAGCATATAAATAGCATGTGTATACATCATACTTGTTTCAATTCATGTGAATTAAGCATAACTTTTTAGTTTACAAGCTTTATATTATATGTATGATGGGCTCATGATAAGACGATATTTATGACAAGCCAATCATGATTTCAAAAAGTTTAACATCATATCCTCTGTGACAAAATGAACATGAAGTTCAAAATCAAATCAAAAGTCAACACACTTTCACCCTAATAAAATAAGTATTAACAAATACGATGGACTATGCGAAAACTATTTATGCGATCTTTTAAAGATACGCATTTTGCGGTATATAGACCTCTCACACTTATTGTCAATATAATCGAATATTGACACCAGCAGTTGTCAGAACACCGCTAAACTCTTTTAGAGTCATCTCACTTTACAATGTATGATTCTTGAATCTACCCCTTACTTTTAAGTGTACGCCTGAAGTCGTGACTTAATAGATAAGTGTAGCCACGTATTTGTTTTCCCCTCTGAGCATGATAAACTATCCACAAAAAATTTGAACGACTCAAGTAAATGGCCTGACGCTATACTCGAGCATTCAAATAGACTTTTAAAAGTCTCTAATTAATTAGAAAAGTGGAAGTATAAAATAATTTGCTCAAACCCTTGCTTATGTCTCCTTAGCAAGACTAATTTTTATTGTCCTTTATAAATAAGGAATATTGAAATCAGGGGAAATTCAGGATCAAACATGACCTGAAATAAAAATAAGGAAAACTTAAAACATGGGAAGTCTTGAATTAAATGAGAAAGGGAAGATATGATATACCATTATCATAGTCAGCGTCCAAACCTGTTTCTACTTCACAACAATTCCTATTAATTTTGTGCTTTTAATTTGTTAAATTTCTCCTTTTTTTTGCGAAATTGATGTTTCCATTATCATAGTCAGCGTCCCAGTTAATAACCCAAAATATGACTGTGACAAAACTACCACGTAGGACAAAGTTTGAAATAGGTCCTGAATTGTATTATAGATGATACACAAATTTTAAGGTATTACTAGGCATAACCCGTGCCTGTAGGGCACGGAGGCAGTCATCGCTCGGGCGCAAATGCACAGATAAGAGGTCGCTAAAGTGAAAAAAGCGTGGGTGTGTGTAAGAGGAGGGCCGGAGGCAAAAAGAGGAAAAGTATGGGCTAAAACGCAAAAAAAATCACCAAAAACATATCCCACCCAATCCCACGTGACGGCCCAGTCAGGCACCAAAATATGACTGAGACAAAACTGTCACGTGAGACAAAACTGTCACGTAGGACAAACTTCATGAAGTGTCATTAAATTAACCAGTTATTATTATTTTGAATTAAATCTATGGTATCATCACTGCGGTTTACATTTTAATGGCGTACGTAAAAATGATTCAATCCGCGGCTTAAATTTCGACCCCAATATAAAAATCAACGAGAAATCATCGGGCACGGTTAAAATGGGTGCAAGAATTTATAGTATCAAAAAAACGGAAAGAAACAAAATATTTTGAAAAGATTTCGGCTCGGGACACGTGTCGTACTCTCCGCGGTCGGAGGAGTTACCGTTCGGGACACGTGTCGGCCAGGGCAGTCACCGTCAGTTTCCCATTTAAGTCGTGATGGTCGTCGTCGTCTCCTCTTTTAAGCAATCTCTTGCGTGGGTTCGTCTTCGTCCTGTTGGAGGTCGACTCCGGTGCTCCCACGGTAACTTCGTTTCGCCTCAGTTTTTGTATTGTAGAGTTGTTTTTTAAAAACTTGTTTTTGTTGCATCTTTTTGGTTGCTAAGAACTTGAGGGCTGGATTCGAGTTCCGTTTGCTTTGTTTATTGTTAAAGATAGTATTTTTATGTTTGTTTTGAAGTTAGGTTTTTTTTTGAAGCTTTTAGAGAGAAAATTAGTTTGGGGCCTTATTTTTTATGCAGGACGATTTAGGGCAATAGATTTTAGGATCATTTTAAAAATTTTTTGGGGGTTCTAATTTTAGTTATAATGTCCAATGTGAAGGTATTTGATGCCCAAGTAGCTTTCAGGGTTTGGTGAGTTTTGCCAAATTAGAAATTTTTATATCACTTGCAATAAATTTTTTAAAAAGGTAACCATAATTGATAAGAATTATAACTAGAGAAATATGGAAAATTGGAAAATTCACTGATGGGTGCTCATTCATGCATTATTTTGGAGAAAAAGAACTAATTTTGGTTACTTGGGCTTGTAGCTTGTGACCATGAAAACATGGTTTGCTTCTATGGTAGGAAGATGAATAATGGTAGTGGTTGATTTGTGGTGTTTGGAATGATGTGGTTATTGTGGTTTTTTTGGCTCAAATTGGGCGGCTGCTAGAAATTTCCAGCAGCCCCCCCGTCCGCCCGCGCTCGAATTGTCAAAAAGGGGGTTGGTGCACCAACCCCCTCCCCCTTCATGCCTATAAAAGAAGGGATGGTTTTGTTTATTTAGCATTGAAAAATTGTGAATCCAATTGAGCTTCTACCGAAGCATTGGGAAAAGTTGTATGAGGTCCTATTGGAAGTTCCATAGGATCATTGAGAGCCATTTGTGAGGATTTCTTAGGAGTAGTTGAGTGTTTTTTGTATCTCCTAATTGAAATCAAGAGAAGTGTTCCCTTGGTCGTTAAGGCGACCTAAATCTTTTGTTTGTTTTCTCTCTATTTGGTCTTCGTGCTAGATACTTCGGCGATCTCGATTGCTTCCGCTCGGCGCACAACAATTGATATCAGAGCTTAGGCGCGGAAGATCTAGACGAATAAGATGAGCAAAAGTGGCGACGACAATCCTTCTACTCCAATGACGCAATCTTCAACAACGCAAACTATCGTATCCAATACGAAGTTCGAAATTGAGAAGTTCGATGGGCGTATCAACTTCGGCATGTGGAGATGCGAAGTACTTGACATTTTGAACCAACTTGGTCAAGATCAAGTACTAGATGAGAGGCCGACTACGACGTCGGTTGCGAAGTGGAAGATGATGAACCGGACCGCTTACGGCACGATCCGGCTCTACTTGACAAAGGAGAAGAAGTACCCTTTTATGGAGGAGACGAACGCGAAAGCATTGTGTGATGCGCTTGGTGAGAAGTACATGAAGCAGAATATTCAGAATCGCCTACACCTAAAGAAGAAGCTTTTTGGCCTCAAGATGGAGAAGGAGTTTCAGTTGAAGAACACCTCGACTACTACAACAAACTTCTCACAGATTTGAGGAACATTGATGTCAAGGTGGAAGATGAGAACAAGACGATGATTATCCTCAACTCACTGCATGAAAACTATGTGCACATCGTTTCGATCTTAACCTATGTTAAAGAATCTATCACCTTCAATGAAGTTTCTAACGCTCTTACTAGTAATAAATTTAGGAAAAAGGATAATGAGAAGATGAGGGGCCAAAGGTCCGAAGCGCTTATCGTGGTTAGAGGTCGGAGCATTGAAAGAGGTGGAGGCCACAAAGAAAACCATAGATCCGAGACGAGGGACAATAGTAGAGCTCCGCTCATAGACATCAAGAGGGATCAATGTGCCTTTTGCAAGGAAAGAGGACATTGGGCGAGGGAGTGCCCAAAGGCCAATAAGAAGAAGGATGATATTGCCAACATCGTCAAAAGCGAAGAGGTGGATAAGTGGGTCCTAGTTGGTGTGACAATGGGGGTGATGAAGGGGGGATGGATGCTTGACTCGGGTTGTTCGTTCCATATGACACCCCACAGAGAGTACTTTACTACTTTCCATAAAGGTAGTAAGCGTAAAGTCCTTCTTGGAGACGATAAGGCATATACGACGGCGGGCATTGGCATGGTCCGTATAAAGATGAGTGATGGTGTCACACGAGACATATGCGATGTTTATTATGTGCCCGACATGAAGTACAATTTGATATCGCTTGGTTCACTTAAAGCCAAGGGTCGCAAAGTGACTATGGAGGACGGCGCTTTGAAGATGACACGAGGAGCAATGATCCTGATGAAGGGGAAGCGTGAAGGCAACCTATATTACTTGGATGGCACGGTGATGATGAAGACGACGAGAGTTCCAGATGAGCGAGCTACCGACTCAAACACGCACACACCTAAGACGACGTTATTGGATGATCTCCGGAGAGGTAGTGCTAATAGAGGTGATGGTTCAAGTCAGTATGCTGGAGATACCTTGTCCCCACAACTTGCACATCGGATGGATTCTATCAAATTTTGGAGACCAAGGTATTAGAGACGCCAACCAGTAAGAAGGGTCTCATTTGCTTTCTTTATCAGGTGTGATGAGTCTCCGACCTTATTCGGTGAGGTATAGCACAATGGTGACCTATGTGGACGAAGAAAAGATTGTTGTGATGAGATGGAACCAACGACACGCCAAGGATCAGGTGGAGTTACTTGGCACTAGTGATTGTTCGATGGACGATCTTGCGAAGGTCGATATTGAAGTCAAGTTCAAGTATGGTTGTATGTTGACGATATGAGATGACTTTGGTGGCTCCTCCTGGGGCAATGAGGCTCTGTGGAGCCTTATGAGCCTTTCGAGGCAAGATGACGGGAACACGAGATGATTCTCACTGAGAAGGAGCGTTAACGGTCGATTGTGTGACATGAACCCAATATCTCGCCAAGGTGGAGATTTGTGGGTTTTTGGCTCAAATTGAGAGTCTACTGGAAATTTCCATCAGCCAATTTCAGCAGCCCCCTTTTTTGAATTGTCAAAAAGGGGGGTTGGTGCACCAACCCCCTCCCCTTTGTGCACCAACCCCCTCCCCCTTCATGCCTATAAAAGGAGGGATTGTTTTGGTTATTTAGCATTGAAAAATTGTGAATCCAATTGAGCTTCTATCGAAGCATTAGGGAAAGTTGTATGAGGTCCTATTGGAAGTTCCATAGGATCATTGAAAAGTTGTATGAGGTCCTATTGGAAGTTTCATAGGATCATTGAGAGTCATTTGTGAGGATTTCTTAGGAGTAGTTGAGTGTCTTTTGTATCTTCTAATTGAAATCAAGAGAAGTGTTCCCTTGGTCGTTAAGGCGACCTAAATCTGTTGTTTGCTTTCTCTCTATTTGGTCTTCGTGCTAGATACTTCGGCGATCTTGGTTGCTTCCGCTCGGCGCACAACAGTTATGCATAGCGTTAACAGTTAAGTTGGTTTTGGTTTGATGCTGGTTTCATTCAATCATGATTTCCGATTGGGTGAACATGATCTGTTAGCTTTTATAGGTCTCTCTTGACTTGTGCTACCGTGTGATTATACAGTGCACACCATTTAGAGATAACTAAATCTGAGCCCCGATTGGCATGTAGCAAAAGTTGGGTTGATGTGGTTACTTTTGGACATGCTTGATGTATCTGAACTAGGTATAGATTTATCAAGAACTTTATTTGAAGACTTACTAATCCATTAGCATTTGGAAGCCATTTAGTTATAAAGTAGTCTACAAAGCAATTTTGATTTATACATTGTCATGATGCACTCATCGCTCTATTTTAGGGATGTAAATTGATTCAGATTATCTGAAACAGATCCGCATCTGCATCTGTATTCTTTCGGATGCAGATACATATATCAAACTTTTCTATTTGGCAAAATACAGATATGGATTCAGATAGTAAAATTTGATGTTTTGCAGATACGGATAATGATACCTATATTCGATTGCAGATAATATAATGAACTCGTGATTTATTCGCACTTGATCACCTTCATCTATGATCATACATTCAGTTTTATGTAATACTTAATCAATTCAAATTCAACCCGATAATATAATAGAATTTCTATGTATTATATGCAGTTTATCCATACATCTACATTTGATATGTATTATTTATAGCAAATATCATCATTTATCAATATCTTATCAATATCCGATAGATATCCATATTTGTTTTTTTGTAGATACGGATATTAAATTTTCTTTAGATCTATATATGTGTCCGTGTTTGGTAAATGATTTTGGCAGTAAAACACATATCCGAAACGTTTACATCCCTACTATATTTCTTCAGAGAATATCTCATATTTGAATTTGTTTGACTCTTATGATGCTTTTTTGGTTTTCTTCTTGTATATGATTAATTTTCCTATGTGGCTTGCAGGTCACGGCATTTTTTTCCGATTACTATTTGCAGGAGGATCAAACAATGGAATACTGATATGCCACTCCCTGATAACGGCGAGGTGTTAGCTTCCCAAGAATATCATGTACTGCCCCTTCCCATTTTGTGTGGAGTTTTTATTTCATTGGAGTGTTATGACTCTGGAATTTCTACTGACAGCTTGCTCTTCTTTCTCAACAGGGTCCTGTTACAGCTTTGCCCATTTAGAAAAGACCAGGGGCATTTGTTTGGTCTTATTTGCATTGTTCGCTGATGCAGGACTAGGAGACATCAGAGTGTAAGCCCTCCCTCACAAGTTTAGGCTCATTTCTTCAAATTGTGGTAATCAGACCTTGGTAACAACTACGCTTGCTATCAATTGTTCATTTTGTGAGCCTAGAGTAGAGCCTAAAGAAGAACACATCCAAAATACTGTCCTTGGTTGAACTTGGATCTAAATATTCTGATGGATTCATGCGATAACTACTCAAGTTCAAGTGTAGAAAGACAAAGTGATAGCAAGCGGATAGAAACGGGAGGCATACAAAAGAAGCTAGAATCACACCGTTCATCAGAACTAGCCGGAACATCAACTGGAAGAAGAGACGCAATGCCAGGAAAATGTATGCTCCAAAAGGGTGTTTACGATTTTGGACTAGGAAATTTATATTCAGCTTCTAGCGGACATGACATTTTTGAGGTTAGCCTGGATTTGCAGCTTAAGCCACCTTGCAAGCCAGAGCCCAGATTTAACTGGTCAGATTGTGGTCCTGCTAAGGAAGACTCTGACGAAGAGAGGATCAGTTTAGGACTTTCATTGTTGGGCAGCTGCATTGACCCTGAACTACATGATACGATGATTCTAAAGAACGAGGACATAGAATTGGACCCGCGGAATTTGTCAAGTGATTTGCATGTAAATTCAGAACCTTGTCGAGCGGATGTATCCTTGAAAACAGCAGGACCCAGCAATTTGCTGTCAGATTGTCGTTCATGTGGTAACGAGGTGAAAAATTTTTATGACAACTTCGAAACTTCTTGTGGTAGTAAGGTCAACTATCGTTATAGCAATTTTGAGATAGATTTGAACATTCCGCTTTATGATTCGGATGACACCTGTCAGGCAACTGCCAGTTCAAGCAAGCCAACTTTAGCTGAACTTGCTTGGGAATGTGTTGCCCAAGATCAGGATGAAGCTCATCATGATGAGCTACCTGAAAGCTCTTCATTGTCAAAAGAGATGGATGTGATTGTTGCAAACAGCGCACATTCTATCCCAGAACACACCGAGCTTGAGCCTAAAGAACTGAATACAGCAACGAATGTTAGTGGATCAGATGGGTCAGTATCTGTAGTTTCTCAGGGAAATAAGCCTGGTAATCCTGATGTTTTATCTGGCGATCAGCCTAAAATGGTCACTTTAAATTGTAACGGTTCTTCTTCCTCAAAGGTATCCTCTGATGAGGTCCCTATGGAATTAGATGGAAAGAACTCCATAGCCGATAGCGGTGAAGAGATTGAAGAATTTGAAGAGGTACTTGATGAGGTATTTAGCGAAGACACTGAAGAATATGAAGAGATACTAGAAGAAGTATCTGGTGAAGAGGGTGAAGAAGAATTTGAAGAGGAGGTAGAAGTATCATGTGATGATGATCAGTCAGATGGTTCTCATCATGCTGAAGGTGATGAGAATGCATGTGTCGAAGAATTTGAAGAGGCAGTAGAAGAAGTTGCTTGTGACGATGAATCTGATAGCTCTCACCATGGCAATACAGCTGAAAATATAGAGCCCGAGTCAGATACTCTATGCGGTGAATATGAAGGTAGGGAACTCGCAAGGCAAAGACAAGAGAGTGCCCTATATGGAATAGAAGGTGTAAACTCTGTCGCCATGAACATGCCTACCGCAAAGCCATCACAACATGTTGGAAATGCCAGAGATTGCATGGAGGAGAGGAATGTGGTAGATACAATGTTGGAAAACCTCCAACCTTCCGCAAATCCGAGCTGTGGAACTTGGGGAACGAAATCGGGTTTGAGCAAAGATATTGCCGAAGCAACTGAAGTGGGCAACATGAAAAAGGGCTGGGAATCTGGGGGAGCCATTGCTGAAGCATCTGAAGAAGGTAGCACGAAACAGGGCTGGGGAACCTGGGAAACAAAATCAGGCCCCAAAGATACCGCTGAAGTAACCAGAAGAGGAAGAAAAGAGGCAAGCAGGCATCAAAATGCACAGAGGTTCCACCCTGCTACAACTGTGGACGCTAGAAAGAACGACGTTCCATTGGTTAAGGGTGGCAGGATCATAACGTTCAAAAAAACTGGTTCCGAGAGATCTTTTGAGGAGGGGAAGCGTAATCATGGCCGGGCAACTCCCACGCATATTGAGAGAGAGAGATTTCCTGCAAAGTCGTTCAGGCATGAAAAACCACATCCCTCGGGGCACAGGTAATATTATTTATCAATTTTTAGCATATTACCGTCAATATCCTCGATTCAGAATTTGCCCACCCTTTTTAATTCCAGAGATGACAGGCGCAACCGACGAATTCATAGACCTAATCAATTTGGCATGCGAAGATCAGAATACACTTGGGTCAGAGAGGAGAATGATTATTCACATTGTGATCAGAAGTTTCACAAGAACAAAACTGCCGTTGTTGCAGATGCGGAAGTGTCATCTCAGAGGCAAGCCAGAGAAGGAGAAACACAACTGAGTGGTCTGATGAATCAAACTGTCAGGAATGTTGGTCATAGCCCCAGTGGTGGGTATCTCAGGAGGGATGCCGCGTACTTCCAAGCACCGGCGGCAAATGAGAGGAGGGTCGTGAGAAGAGATTTTCCCGGTGGCAGTGCGGATCATCCACCGCAATATGTGCAAGTGGAGGAGGGCTATCGGAAAAGGAGAAGGGACTCCCCTGTTATTCAGAATTCCAGTACTGGCCCACGCGGCCTCGGTTCTTCAACGAGACCTTTCAAGCACCGTTCACGGCCACGTTTGGGATCTCCACAAACATCTGCGCGTGCTGGGACGCAGTTTTCTCATGAACGTGCCCGTTGTCCGCCCAACCCCATTGCTCCTAGGCATGAAGTGACGGCAGACGATGCGAGAGAGATCACACCTCAATACAATATTGTGCCAGCCACAGGTCTGCGGAGGGACATTGGCCTGAGAATGTTCCATGTCCATCCCCGACAAGTTCAGGTAGAGAGTTTCAGCCGTTCACAGTATTATCATGAGAGTGATCGATCATCAGACGCTGGATCTTATGATGAAAGACACACTGGGGTGGACAATGGTCCTCCTGCATATCCTCAAATTAGGAGGAGACTCGGATGTGCCTCGAACAACAAGCAAACAGTAGATGCTGAATTTTTCGATGAGGTGAATTTTGGTGTTGAGAACGATCATAGGCCCGTTCAATATGGCCGGGAACAGCATGATGATTTTCACGAGAGATCGAACACTAGGGAACGGAGAGGAAATGTTAGAGTCCGTTCAGGAGGCGACCCAAATGAAGGAAGATGCGTGCGTGGGCAAGCAGGAAACTACAGCTTCAGTGGTAGGAAGGTATGGCTTGAATCCGAAGTCAGTGATGCCGGGCCGAACAGAAGAAGATAGATGGTTCCGATGTTGTCTTATTAACAAGAAAGTTGCTGGAGGTTTATATGGTTTTAGTTTTCATGTTTACGGAGAACTTGTCGAAGGCGGGAATAAGTTGTACCGCGTGATTTTAGAAGATGCTGATCGACTTTGTTTTGGGATTTGCAGTTGCAACTGTCATCGGTTTTTACCATCGGATACAAGAACATGACCTTGAGCATGAGCAAAATTTATCAGGTATCAACATTGCATTCTCTGACTCAAACTGTAACAAGTTCAATTGCATAAAGATTCGAAAATAAAAGACATGCAGAAGACATTAATTAGTCTCCGATCGCTGGGGATGATTCTGGCCCGCTCGGGGCCTTCTCCGGCCAAATGCTGATCCTTTCCTTCTCGAACTTAATATAAAGCGCGGCGGCTGCAGCAGCTGTGTAGGCCTGAATGAACAAAATCGGTGGTGCATGATACCTCAGTATTCCTTTCCCTGACCCCAGCTCCACCAACACCAGCGCTGCCAGCCCCAGCGCGGCCAGCCGACCGTTGAGCATTTCGCTGTACGGACTGAATCCAACATCAACCTTCAAACCTGCGGCGGTCACTGGCTCCTTCAAAGGCACAGGCGGTAGCATGACCGTGCCGGACTTCGTGGTCCCGGCGCCGCCGCCACCAGTTTTCTTGGACCGCCGTTTCTCGGCCTTTTTGCCCGTGCCGCTCCGGTACTTGAGGCGTACCTGGGCCAGCCGGTTCTCGAACGACTGGTCGGATACTGCGGTAGTGGTTGCGGTCGTGGATGATTTTTCTTTGCCTTCGTCGTCGGGTTGAGTTGCGACGTCGTCATCGGCCGCGGCGAGGGAGACGACGAAGAATTTGCTTGGCTTGTTGAAGGGGGATGGTGGCGGAGGATTGAGTGTGGAGGGGAAGGGGTTGGAGATGTGGATGGAGGTCATGTTTGTTTGATTTGTGTTGTTGATTGTTGATGCAAGGGATGGATTTTGGTGTCGTTTTTTTTGGTGCTTTGTGGATAAGGCTTGTTTCGTGACCGTCATTTGGAGTCGTGGGGGTATCTGGACCGTAGCTCACAGCTTTGAACTGGGCTAGTTAAAACTGGGCGGTTTGTTGAAAGGATGTGTTCTAAACAGGCCCCATGTCAGAATACAAGGCCCACGCGGCCCATTAGGGCAACCTCTTTTATTCAAGGATTTTATCATTACCTTACGACTCATGGAGTAAGTGCTCTAATAAGAGAGTTGGATTGGGTGTGGGTCGAGTCTCCGCCCCAAGTAGGAGAAAATGTGGAAATTATATTGCTCATTGAAAATGAATAAAGAAATAATTTAATCGTATAGTGAATACGAATCCATCTACCATCTTAACAAATTAAAGTTTTATTTTTAAATTAAAAACTTGTTTGTTTTTTACAAGCTATTTGATAAGTTCGCAAATTATTCACGAATTTTTAAAAGTTCATGAATTGCTCGTTACTTTTTCGAACAATTCACAAATGAATATATAATAAAGGTATTTTAAAAAAAATTCGTCAATTATTCGAGATTTATTTGAAAAAATCATGGATAATTCGTCAATTATTCGAGATTGATTTGAAAAAATCATGGATAATTCGCGAATACAATTCATGAATAAAAAATTGGTAAGATTAATTATTTACGTATTCTTCATGATTTTTTGATACAAAATTATGAATAATTTGTAAATTGTTTAAAATAAAAACTAATTATGTTTGCTACAAAAAATACAAACACATAATGTGAGAAATTAGTTTAGATCTCTTTTTCCTCATTTTTCTTGGGCCAAGAAGAGGAAACACTTTTTTTAATTTGAATTTTACTTTGTTTTCTTTCGTTTTCATTTTACGTTGTTTTTTCTTTTCAACCAAACGATGGAAAATAGTTTTCCTTCCAACTTTCTTTCCTTTTCTTCATTTTCCTTCAAACCCAAACACACCCTAAGTGAAATGGAAACAACGCTTCGAGCCATTTAGCAGAAAAAGTAATTAAAAAGACGGCTAATGTCTTTGAGTGCCCAAGATCTAAGCAATAGCGTTTAGCCTAACCACCTTCCAATTCCTTGATATGGAAGCATACTTAACTACGATAAGTTACAATTGAATCTATACATCAGTGCCTCATGGCATGGTAGAAGCTAAGCTTTGTAGATCATCAAGTATTTTGATACATTAGAGATGCATATATCACGTATTGCTAACGTCTTGCATTCAGCCATGTTACTGCAACTATATGGCATGCTATCATTGCTTGCTCTTCATGGCACAAACGTAACTGCATGTGTGGATGAGCAATCCTAACCTGCTTAGCACACTTTCACAGTGTGCATGTTTAACTTAGGTGCTTATGGCTCAAATCAATTTTTTCTTCAAGCTCATAATTGCAAATACAATTAATTCATTGTCATAAAAATTGTGAACATTGTCTACAAGAACAATCTATATTACATGTGACCAGTTAAAGAGTGGCTGTGATTTGATTTTTGTTAATGGAAGGTTGAGATGAGTTTTGAGAAAGCTTTGAGGGGGAATCCATTTGGTTGGAAAACCGAAAACTCTCTCACTCCCTCTATTTTCCCAAAACATCTGCATGGAATCAGCACAATTTGCTGGGGAGTTGAAGATGCCAGTTTAACAATTCACAGATTTAATGAGCAATTTGCCGTCTACTACTCACAATTTGCTTGCTGTCATAGTGTACTGTGGGATTTGCTCACAAAATGCGTGAGATAGCAAAATCATGGGGCCGCCCACTTACTCTCAACTTGCTCAGTAAATTGTGGGTGCCCTTTGAATAAACATGTTCACAAATTTGATATGGATTTGAATAAACATCTATTTAAACCGTACCGAAATTTTTAATTTGATTTAGAAAATAATTTTAGATCGGTTAAATATATTACACAGCGTCGAAGGCGCCCCCGCTAAATTTTTTTTACACTAATTTGTTGTTTCGCGCCAAAGACGCCCGTGCCGAAATTTTTGTTCTACGCCGAATTTGTTGTTCCGCGCCGAAGGTTCCCACGCCAAAATTATTGCTCTAAGCCAAAATTGTTGTTCCGCATCGAAGGCGCCCACGCCGAAATTGTTGTTCTATGCCGAATTTGTTGTTCCGCGCCGAAGGCGCCTTTGCTGAAATTGTTAAATTGTTGTTCTACGCCGAATTTGTTGTTCCGCATCGAATGCGCTCATGCCGAAATTGTTGTTCCGCGGCGAATTTGTTGTTCCGCGCCAAATGCGTCCATGCCAAAATTGTTGTTTTACGCCAAATTTGTTGTTCCGTGTCGAAGGCGCCAATGCCAAAATTGTTGTTCTACGCCGAATTTGTTGTTTTGTGCTAAAGCGCCCACAATCCCCACAAAAGAAAAGTTAGCTCCAAAAAGTCCAAAAAGCCAAAAAGGAGCCAAAAGCCAAAAATACAAATCATATAGCTCCTACAAAAATCCAAAAAGAAAAATGAGAAACAAATAGTTCAAAAAGAAAAAAAAAGAAGAAAAATGTTTCTCTATCTTATTATTGGAGCCACAAAACACTTGGGAAAACCAAGGCAAAAATCCCATTTTCAACTATCATATTCCTTTAGATGCGATGCTTCAAGCTAAGCTTGGGGGGGTGAATTCATTTGACCATATGAGTGAGTATGACATTAGAGTGGAGACGTGCATGAATGGGAATATTCGATAATGCTTGGACTTTGCAAAATATATTAGATATGGAGATTTTTCATGATTTGAAATAAATACGTGAATGCCATGACTTTTATTCTATTCTCTATTGCATGATTGGTGTGTATCTTATATGCTTCATTTATAACTTTTGATTGAAAAGTGCATCGCCAAGATTTGTATATTAAATTCTATGAAATGCGTGATGTGGATATGAATTGATTGTATGAATTTAGAGAGTCCCTCTTATTGTTCTTAAAAGCTTGCAAGTACAATGTTAATGTAAGATATGAAATCCTTATAGCATGTGATTTGTATTTTCCAAGTTATCGTGATGTGTAGCTTATGGCTTGAGATCTGAGAGAAGAATCTAGCGACCCCTTCCACTTGGTATTCTTTTATTTCATTTCCCTTATTTTTCATCTCCCGAGTTCGTCTTTTTACTTATCTTCCTCGAGGACGAGTAAGAGGTAAGCTTGGGGGATTTTGATCGGTCCATATTTTACACCTTTTTTCTGCATATTTGCATGCCACTTCGGTTGCTCATATTGCGATTTTCACGATTATTCGACGATATTGCGTTACTTTTCACTATTTCTTGTTTTTGTCGGATTACAGGAAATATGGAGCGATCGGGAGCAAAAAGGAGCTTAAGAGACTTGCACCCACTCCGGAGTGTCACCCAAGGCTTTTTGAGGGCTATTCGGCGATGTGAGACGGGTGGAAGAAGAAGGAACTCCGTAGGAGCGACGAGGAGGAGAAACGGAGAAAATTGGGCATTTTAGCATGCCACTCGGCCGAGTGAAGGAGTCACTCGGCCGAGCAAGGAAGCCCGCTCGGCCGGCCAGATCGGACACGCAGCAGATTGAGTATCAGCGTGCACTCGGCCGAGCATCGCCAGCCCATTCGGCCGAGCACGGAGACGCCACTTGCCCGAGTGGCATCACGACGACGGCAAGCAAAAATCTCAGACTTACTGGAATCCGTCAGGCGATTGAGGGTTCCGACTCGGCCGAGTACCGAATGCCCCGCGACCGAGTGAGTAAAGCCACTCGACCGAGTCACCTCTGAAGACAGACCCCCCAAGACCCCTAACTTACTGGAATTTTACAGGGTCTATCACTCGGCCGAGTAGAGAAGCCCACTCGACCGAGTATAGAAGTCAACTCGGCCGAGTGATGCCGAGGACATGCAGCGCCCAGATTTTCAGACAGCCTCTCACTCTTTTGAAATCTGCTATCATTCCAACAATCAAAGTATTTTTCTCATATATTTTATGGATAGTAGACTTCATGACGGTTCCAACGCCGCCAAGAACGCGCAAATCGGAGGTCGGATGAAATCTGGGGAATTTCTGCAAGTTGATGCTGCAGTGCTGGAATTTGCATGTCAGTGTCACTCGGCCGGGTCACATATTCCACTCGGCCGAGTGCGGCCTGGGCCCAGATTTTAAGTTACGGTTTGGGCTGTTTTGGGGCACGAATTTGAGGGGTTTTCTAGGGGTTCTTGCTAGGGTTTTGGGGGAGTATTTAAGGGGTTTGTAGCCACCATTAGAGGGGTTCCGAAGATGTTTTAGGAGGATTATTTTAGAGGTTAGGCCATGCCCTAGGCCCCCTCTTGGATCAAAAAGCTTGTATTTGGATTGGAATTCTTCATCTAAGCTAAGTATTTCTATTCTTATTATTTGAATCTTTGATTTTCTATCTTTTTATATGCAAGCAATGGTTTTTATTGATTCTTATATCCTTATTGCTATGCTTGAGTAGATTTGTTGTTCTAGGGTTTGGGGATGAGCCCTATGGATCTAATTTCAGATTTGTGATGAATTAATTCCCAAATTGCTAGAATTGCTAGGAGGTTAGGTTGTGATTGATTTACAACGGATAGCTAGGGATTTCCATCGATTGGGGTTTGCAAGAGATTGGATTCTAATCGATGGGAAGGCCTAGATATTCGATTTAGGTTTACAATTGGGTCTCTCTAGATTTGGTTTGCAAGAGATTGGACCAAAGCTAGGATTTTTAATTGTAAATCTATACCCATATTCGTTTGCAAGAGATTGGACGAATACGAACTATCACAACCTAGATCGTAACTCGAGTTTGCACGAGAGTGGGCTCGAGGGGCGATTGGACGATGATGTCGATCCTCATGCTAGTGGCTTAGGTTAGGGTTTGCAAGAGATTGGGCCCTAACCTAGGTTTGCTATAGACCGGCAATAGCGCGAGAGCGTGAGCTTGGTTCTCCATTAAGTTGCGACTAGTTCACCTCAACGCAAGTCTAGTAATATTGAGATTCACTATTCACAATGATGCATGACGGTCCGTAGTGGGGATTCCCTAGCCCTAGACACTTTTATTATATTGTATTTGAATTGATATTTGACCGATTTCTCTATCTCCGACACCGACATCCATCACCATTGCCATTACATCGTACCATAGCCATCTCCACCAATAATACATTCGTAGTCGAACCAACCTAGGATAGATTGGAGCTCAACACCACCTCCTCGTGTTCGATACCCGCTCGCCACTACGCCGTGCGCTTGCGGTAAAACTACAGTCGTTCTCCGGGTGTGTATCCGGGGCCGACCAAGTCTTTGACTAGGTTATGCTCTTGGGTTGCATTTCGGGGCGATCAAGTTTTTGGCGCCGTTGCCGGGGAGGTGTTTCCGTTGGTGCCAATTTGTCACAATTAGGTTGATTAGACTACGAAAAAAAAAATAAATAAATAAAAAGGAAATTTTCACCCCTGCCACCATTATTATCATTTCTATATTCTTTTGTGCCACTGATATCTTTTCTCCAGGTATTTATCTTTGTTGATCAGGTGCTATGGACTATACTACGTGGACCACAGATTTTGATCAGAATGCTCAGACGGGAGATTACTATTTTGATCAGAGTGCTCAGATGGGAGAATACTATTATGATCAGAATGCTCAGATGGGAGAATACTATTTTGATCAGAGTGCTCAGATGGGCGAATACCTTTTTGAGGAGATGCACTGGCCCGAGCTTGATGAGAGACAAAGGATCTTTTTTGATGAGATGCATGCACACCAGGTTGAAGTGCAAGCCGGGCTTGAAAAGGGTAACCTTCTATTGGAACGGGTGAAGAGGCAACTTGAAATGAATATGCTCATGCTTAAGGTTGAAGGGATTTCCAAAGATATCAGTTCTGCTTCTTCATTTTATGGGCAAGAAGCATCGCCAGACTTACTACCAGAGCCAGAATGTGCCGTCGTCGATCCCACTTCCTACGATACATCTATTGCATATGAAGAGTGGATGGACGAAGAGGCAGTGAAGGAAGCAGAAACTGAGTCATATGCACAGCCAGAGGAGGACGCATTTCAGAGATTATTGGAGGGTCTCTTGGAGTCAGTGAGGTTCACCGGTTCAGAGAGCATTACGGCAGGTGATGCATTTGAGCTACGATTTGCAGATTTTGTTATGAACCGTGTTTCAGCTGCAGGAACAATTGAGGAGGACATCCATGTCAGACTTGAGGGGGATAGACTATATTTTCGGATTTCTTGCGGGCATTCCCCTCCACATGATACATCCCCACAAGCTGACACACATGAGCAGCCAGCATCACCATCCCAGGGAGAGCCTACATTGATAGTTGATGAGAAGGCAAATGAGCACACTATCGAGCCAGAGCATGCTTTTGAGGAGGCATTACACACAGTGCCAGAGCTTATCACCGAGGAGGTCATGCATCGGGACGAGGACACAGCCATTCATGAGGATCCCGAGCACTATCCTCCTCCATTAGAGCTTCCGCAGCCACCTCATCCTCTCACTGACGCAGAGGACTACCCCACAGAGCTTATGGCTCCCCTTCAGGGAGATCTCTTTACTCCCTCGACCTTTATCTTTGATTTCCCTCCAGTGTATGATGTTTTTTATGATTCATCGTGCCTTTTGCAGGATTCATGTATATACGATCAAGAGGTACGATGGGACGTATATGTGGAGGAGAGCGAGGAGTTAGCACCCATGGACACATATGAATATGATCAAGGGGTGCACTGGGATGAGTCTGACGATGATGAGGAGCATCTCGATGAGGTCCACACCTATGATCTAGATTTACCTGAGCAGCATAGAGAAGACACCGTGGAGACAGCTATCACGGCACGTGAGGATATTGGATTATTTCCAGGGAAGTATCGTCCACCATTATTTATTCCATACATTTCTATAGACGATTCTCTTTGGGATACTTTTATTATGAGGGTGAATTTTTTGCGGCGAACTGATGCATCCTATTCTCTACAGGGTACAGGTGGAGTCCTTGTGGAAATGCTGGAGGATGCATTGCTGGAGTTCGTTGGTGTTCGTGGACGCATGCACCTGGCGGAGCCACAGAAAGAGCAGTTAGAGCAGTTGCCAGCACCGGCAAAGATACTGGATCCGCCTTTTGCTATAGGTGATATCAATCCAGTAGTGTAGAAATTTTTATGCTTTCAATAAACCCGAATCCTCTCGACAGCGAGAGGACCGTATAGTTTGATTGAATAAATATCACCTCTTATGACGGCAACAAAATTTTTACACCCCAAACCCATTATATACATTAATTGCCCTCTCCATATTTTGATGTGTCACATCCTTTTGCTCACCACATTCGAGCATTTCTTTCAAGTGAAAAAACTTACTTTCTTATTCATTTGACTTGATCACGCTTTGTAAAGCCATGACATTTTTGATTAAGTCATTTGAATAGGATTGTTTAGCATAAGCTTGGGGGAAAGCGCTCGCATGCATCATTGCATGTGCATGTAGTTGCATTAGGATTTCATGTCATTCATTTCTTCATTTTTTATTCACCCCTTATTATTATCGTTGTTCCTCATATTCTTCCATTATGATCACATTGAGGACAATGTGAGGTTTAAGCTTGGGGGAGTGCATTTCCATGTCATTTAGATGCATTAGTTGCATTTTTACTTTATTTTAGGGTTTTTAAAATTTTTCAAAATTTTTGCATCATCTTTTTTGATTTTTCCATCTTATTTTCCTTTTATGTGTGTTCATGCATCATATTGTGTGCTTGATTTTCTTTCCTTTCCCATCTTTTATTTTTATTTCTTTATTTTCCTTTTCTCTTTTTCCGCTAGATGAGTTTTGTATGATGATCTCTCTTATTGCTTTAGCAACCATCACGATGCTTATTATTCCTTGCCATGCTACTTAGAGTATTCCATAGTCTTGCTATTCACATGTGCTTGCAAATCTATTTCTTTTGATGATTCCTCTACATGAATGCATGATATTAATTGAAACTGAATGTATGGATTAGTGTTTGGTATGCTTTTGTTGGAAATGCACCAAGATTCGCGCATCATTAGTATATCTGAAGCATCAGTTTTATTGTCTTAATTCACCTTCTGTTGCATGTCTGCTATGGTTGTAAACTTTACTGCTTGACTTCACTATTTATTGAAATGATTGAGAATATCCATGCTTACATATGAGTTTTAGTTGAAGTATTATTTTATTGAACCGTTCGTGCACATCTTAGAGTGAACCGAGTGTTACATTATTTCTTTCTCCACATATATCTTTTTATTCTCTACATGTCACTTGAGTTCACCTCCTAAAGCTACTTATATCGCATATATTTCCCGACAATCCCCACAAAAGAAAAGTTAGCTCCAAAAAGTCCAAAAAGCCAAAAAGGAGCCAAAAGCCAAAAATACAAATCATATAGCTCCTACAAAAATCCAAAAAGAAAAATGAGAAACAAATAGTTCAAAAAGAAAAAAAAAGAAGAAAAATGTTTCTCTATCTTATTATTGGAGCCACAAAACACTTGGGAAAACCAAGGCAAAAATCCCATTTTCAACTATCATATTCCTTTAGATGCGATGCTTCAAGCTAAGCTTGGGGGGGTGAATTCATTTGACCATATGAGTGAGTATGACATTAGAGTGGAGACGTGCATGAATGGGAATATTCGATAATGCTTGGACTTTGCAAAATATATTAGATATGGAGATTTTTCATGATTTGAAATAAATACGTGAATGCCATGACTTTTATTCTATTCTCTATTGCATGATTGGTGTGTATCTTATATGCTTCATTTATAACTTTTGATTGAAAAGTGCATCGCCAAGATTTGTATATTAAATTCTATGAAATGCGTGATGTGGATATGAATTGATTGTATGAATTTAGAGAGTCCCTCTTATTGTTCTTAAAAGCTTGCAAGTACAATGTTTATGTAAGATATGAAATCCTTATAGCATGTGATTTGTATTTTCCAAGTTATCGTGATGTGTAGCTTATGGCTTGAGATCTGAGAGAAGAATCTAGCGACCCCTTCCACTTGGTATTCTTTTATTTCATTTCCCTTATTTTTCATCTCCCGAGTTCGTCTTTTTACTTATCTTCCTCGAGGACGAGTAAGAGGTAAGCTTGGGGGATTTTGATCGGTCCATATTTTACACCTTTTTTCTGCATATTTGCATGCCACTTCGGTTGCTCATATTGCGATTTTCACGATTATTCGACGATATTGCGTTACTTTTCACTATTTCTTGTTTTTGTCGGATTACAGGAAATATGGAGCGATCGGGAGCAAAAAGGAGCTTAAGAGACTTGCACCCACTCCGGAGCGTCACCCAAGGCTTTTTGAGGGCTATTCGGCGATGTGAGACGGGTGGAAGAAGAAGGAACTCCGTAGGAGCGACGAGGAGGAGAAACGGAGAAGATTGGGCATTTTAGCATGCCACTCGGCCGAGTGAAGGAGTCACTCGGCCGAGCAAGGAAGCCCGCTCGGCCGGCCAGATCGGACACGCAGCAGATTGAGTATCAGCGTGCACTCGGCCGAGCATCGCCAGCCCATTCGGCCGAGCACGGAGACGCCACTTGCCCGAGTGGCATCACGACGACGGCAAGCAAAAATCTCAGACTTACTGGAATCCGTCAGGCGATTGAGGGTTCCGACTCGGCCGAGTACCGAATGCCCCGCGACCGAGTGAGTAAAGCCACTCGACCGAGTCACCTCTGAAGACAGACCCCCCAAGACCCCTAACTTACTGGAATTTTACAGGGTCTATCACTCGGCCGAGTAGAGAAGCCCACTCGACCGAGTATAGAAGTCAACTCGGCCGAGTGATGCCGAGGACATGCAGCGCCCAGATTTTCAGACAGCCTCTCACTCTTTTGAAATCTGCTATCATTTCAACAATCAAAGTATTTTTCTCATATATTTTATGGATAGTAGACTTCATGACGGTTCCAACGCCGCCAAGAACGCGCAAATCGGAGGTCGGATGAAATCTGGGGAATTTCTGCAAGTTGATGCTGCAGTGCTGGAATTTGCATGTCAGTGTCACTCGGCCGGGTCACATATTCCACTCGGCCGAGTGCGGCCTGGGCCCAGATTTTAAGTTACGGTTTGGGCTGTTTTGGGGCACGAATTTGAGGGGTTTTCTAGGGTTTCTTGCTAGGGTTTTGGGGGAGTATTTAAGGGGTTTGTAGCCACCATTAGAGGGGTTCCGAAGATGTTTTAGGAGGATTATTTTAGAGGTTAGGCCATGCCCTAGGCCCCCTCTTGGATCAAAAAGCTTGTATTTGGATTGGAATTCTTCATCTAAGCTAAGTATTTCTATTCTTATTATTTGAATCTTTGATTTTCTATCTTTTTATATGCAAGCAATGGTTTTTATTGATTCTTATATCCTTATTGCTATGCTTGAGTAGATTTGTTGTTCTAGGGTTTGGGGATGAGCCCTATGGATCTAATTTCAGATTTGTGATGAATTAATTCCCAAATTGCTAGAATTGCTAGGAGGTTAGGTTGTGATTGATTTACAACGGATAGCTAGGGATTTCCATCGATTGGGGTTTGCAAGAGATTGGATTCTAATCGATGGGAAGGCCTAGATATTCGATTTAGGTTTACAATTGGGTCTCTCTAGATTTGGTTTGCAAGAGATTGGACCAAAGCTAGGATTTTTAATTGTAAATCTATACCCATATTCGTTTGCAAGAGATTGGACGAATACGAACTATCACAACCTAGATCGTAACTCGAGTTTGCACGAGAGTGGGCTCGAGGGGCGATTGGACGATGATGTCGATCCTCATGCTAGTGGCTTAGGTTAGGGTTTGCAAGAGATTGGGCCCTAACCTAGGTTTGCTATAGACCGGCAATAGCGCGAGAGCGTGAGCTTGGTTCTCCATTAAGTTGCGACTAGTTCACCTCAACGCAAGTCTAGTAATATTGAGATTCACTATTCACAATGATGCATGACGGTCCGTAGTGGGGATTCCCTAGCCCTAGACACTTTTATTATATTGTATTTGAATTGATATTTGACCGATTTCTCTATCTCCGACACCGACATCCATCACCATTGCCATTACATCGTACCATAGCCATCTCCACCAATAATACATTCGTAGTCGAACCAACCTAGGATAGATTGGAGCTCAACACCACCTCCTCGTGTTCGATACCCGCTCGCCACTACGCCGTGCGCTTGCGGTAAAACTACAGTCGTTCTCCGGGTGTGTATCCGGGGCCGACCAAGTCTTTGACTAGGTTATGCTCTTGGGTTGCATTTCGGGGCGATCAAGTTTTTGGCGCCGTTGCCGGGGAGGTGTTTCCGTTGGTGCCAATTTGTCACAATTAGGTTGATTAGACTACGAAAAAAAAAATAAATAAATAAAAAGGAAATTTTCACCCCTGCCACCATTATTATCATTTCTATATTCTTTTGTGCCACTGATATCTTTTCTCCAGGTATTTATCTTTGTTGATCAGGTGCTATGGACTATACTACGTGGACCACAGATTTTGATCAGAATGCTCAGACGGGAGATTACTATTTTGATCAGAGTGCTCAGATGGGAGAATACTATTATGATCAGAATGCTCAGATGGGAGAATACTATTTTGATCAGAGTGCTCAGATGGGCGAATACCTTTTTGAGGAGATGCACTGGCCCGAGCTTGATGAGAGACAAAGGATCTTTTTTGATGAGATGCATGCACACCAGGTTGAAGTGCAAGCCGGGCTTGAAAAGGGTAACCTTCTATTGGAACGGGTGAAGAGGCAACTTGAAATGAATATGCTCATGCTTAAGGTTGAAGGGATTTCCAAAGATATCAGTTCTGCTTCTTCATTTTATGGGCAAGAAGCATCGCCAGACTTACTACCAGAGCCAGAATGTGCCGTCGTCGATCCCACTTCCTACGATACATCTATTGCATATGAAGAGTGGATGGACGAAGAGGCAGTGAAGGAAGCAGAAACAGAGTCATATGCATAGCCAGAGGAGGACGCATTTCAGAGATTATTGGAGGGTCTCTTGGAGTCAGTGAGGTTCACCGGTTCAGAGAGCATTACGGCAGGTGATGCATTTGAGCTACGATTTGCAGATTTTGTTATGAACCGTGTTTCAGCTGCAGGAACAATTGAGGAGGACATCCATGTCAGACTTGAGGGGGATAGACTATATTTTCGGATTTCTTGCGGGCATTCCCCTCCACATGATACATCCCCACAAGCTGACACACATGAGCAGCCAGCATCACCATCCCAGGGAGAGCCTACATTGATAGTTGATGAGAAGGCAAATGAGCACACTATCGAGCCAGAGCATGCTTTTGAGGAGGCATTACACACAGTGCCAGAGCTTATCACCGAGGAGGTCATGCATCGGGACGAGGACACAGCCATTCATGAGGATCCCGAGCACTATCCTCCTCCATTAGAGCTTCCGCAGCCACCTCATCCTCTCACTGACGCAGAGGACTACCCCACAGAGCTTATGGCTCCCCTTCAGGGAGATCTCTTTACTCCCTCGCCCTTTATCTTTGATTTCCCTCCAGTGTATGATGTTTTTTATGATTCATCGTGCCTTTTGCAGGATTCATGTACATACGATCAAGAGGTACGATGGGACGTATATGTGGAGGAGAGCGAGGAGTTAGCACCCATGGACACATATGAATATGATCAAGGGGTGCACTGGGATGTGTCTGACGATGATGAGGAGCATCTCGATGAGGTCCACACCTATGATCTAGATTTACCTGAGCAGCATAGAGAAGACACCGTGGAGACAGCTATCACGGCACGTGAGGATATTGGATTATTTCCAGGGAAGTATCGTCCACCATTATTTATTCCATACATTTCTATAGACGATTCTCTTTGGGATACTTTTATTATGAGGGTGAATTTTTTGCGGCGAACTGATGCATCCTATTCTCTGCAGGGTACAGGTGGAGTCCTTGTGGGAATGCTGGAGGATGCATTGCTGGAGTTCGTTGGTGTTCGTGGACGCATGCACCTGGCGGAGCCACGGAAAGAGCAGTTAGAGCAGTTGCCAGCACCGGCAAAGATACTGGATCCGCCTTTTGCTATAGGTGATATCAATCCAGTAGTGTAGAAATTTTTATGCTTTCAATAAACCCGAATCCTCTCGACAGCGAGAGGACCGTATAGTTTGATTGAATAAATATCACCTCTTATGACGGCAACAAAATTTTTACACCCCAAACACATTATATACATTAATTGCCCTCTCCATATTTTGATGTGTCACATCCTTTTGCTCACCACATTCGAGCATTTCTTTCAAGTGAAAAAACTTACTTTCTTATTCATTTGACTTGATCACGCTTTGTAAAGCCATGACATTTTTGATTAAGTCATTTGAATAGGATTGTTTAGCATAAGCTTGGGGGAAAGCGCTCGCATGCATCATTGCATGTGCATGTAGTTGCATTAGGATTTCATGTCATTCATTTCTTCATTTTTTATTCACCCCTTATTATTATCGTTGTTCCTCATATTCTTCCATTATGATCACATTGAGGACAATGTGAGGTTTAAGCTTGGGGGAGTGCATTTCCATGTCATTTAGATGCATTAGTTGCATTTTTACTTTATTTTAGGGTTTTTAAAATTTTTCAAAATTTTTGCATCATCTTTTTTGATTTTTCCATCTTATTTTCCTTTTATGTGTGTTCATGCATCATATTGTGTGCTTGATTTTCTTTCCTTTCCCATCTTTTATTTTTATTTCTTTATTTTCCTTTTCTCTTTTTCCGCTAGATGAGTTTTGTATGATGATATCTCTTATTGCTTTAGCAACCATCACGATGCTTATTATTCCTTGCCATGCTACTTAGAGTATTCCATAGTCTTGCTATTCACATGTGCTTGCAAATCTATTTCTTTTGATGATTCCTCTACATGAATGCATGATATTAATTGAAACTGAATGTATGGATTAGTGTTTGGTATGCTTTTGTTGGAAATGCACCAAGATTCGCACATCATTAGTATATCTGAAGCATCAGTTTTATTGTCTTAATTCACCTTCTGTTGCATGTCTGCTATGGTTGTAAACTTTACTGCTTGACTTCACTATTTATTGAAATGATTGAGAATATCCATGCTTACATATGAGTTTTAGTTGAAGTATTATTTTATTGAACCGTTCGTGCACATCTTAGAGTGGACCGAGTGTTACATTATTTCTTTCTCCACATATATCTTTTTATTCTCTACATGTCACTTGAGTTCACCTCCTAAAGCTACTTATATCGCATATATTTCCCGACAATCCCCACAAAAGAAAAGTTAGCTCCAAAAAGTCCAAAAAGCCAAAAAGGAGCCAAAAGCCAAAAATACAAATCATATAGCTCCTACAAAAATCCAAAAAGAAAAATGAGAAACAAATAGTTCAAAAAGAAAAAAAAAGAAGAAAAATGTTTCTCTATCTTATTATTGGAGCCACAAAACACTTGGGAAAACCAAGGCAAAAATCCCATTTTCCACTATCATATTCCTTTAGATGCGATGCTTCAAGCTAAGCTTGGGGGGGTGAATTCATTTGACCATATGAGTGAGTATGACATTAGAGTGGAGACGTGCATGAATGTGAATATTCGATAATGCTTGGACTTTGCAAAATATATTAGATATGGAGATTTTTCATGATTTGAAATAAATACGTGAATGCCATGACTTTTATTCTATTCTCTATTGCATGATTGGTGTGTATCTTATATGCTTCATTTATAACTTTTGATTGAAAAGTGCATCGCCAAGATTTGTATATTAAATTCTATGAAATGCGTGATGTGGATATGAATTGATTGTATGAATTTAGAGAGTCCCTCTTATTGTTCTTAAAAGCTTGCAAGTACAATGTTTATGTAAGATATGAAATCCTTATAGCATGTGATTTGTATTTTCCAAGTTATCGTGATGTGTAGCTTATGGCTTGAGATCTGAGAGAAGAATCTAGCGACCCCTTCCACTTGGTATTCTTTTATTTCATTTCCCTTATTTTTCATCTCCCGAGTTCGTCTTTTTACTTATCTTCCTCGAGGACGAGTAAGAGGTAAGCTTGGGGGATTTTGATCGGTCCATATTTTACACCTTTTTTCTGCATATTTGCATGCCACTTCGGTTGCTCATATTGCGATTTTCACGATTATTCGACGATATTGCGTTACTTTTCACTATTTCTTGTTTTTGTCGGATTACAGGAAATATGGAGCGATCGGGAGCAAAAAGGAGCTTAAGAGACTTGCACCCACTCCGGAGCGTCACCCAAGGCTTTTTGAGGGCTATTCGGCGATGTGAGACGGGTGGAAGAAGAAGGAACTCCGTAGGAGCGACGAGGAGGAGAAACGGAGAAGATTGGGCATTTTAGCATGCCACTCGGCCGAGTGAAGGAGTCACTCGGCCGAGCAAGGAAGCCCGCTCGGCCGGCCAGATCGGACACGCAGCAGATTGAGTATCAGCGTGCACTCGGCCGAGCATCGCCAGCCCATTCGGCCGAGCACGGAGACGCCACTTGCCCGAGTGGCATCACGACGACGGCAAGCAAAAATCTCAGACTTACTGGAATCCGTCAGGCGATTGAGGGTTCCGACTCGGCCGAGTACCGAATGCCCCGCGACCGAGTGAGTAAAGCCACTCGACCGAGTCACCTCTGAAGACAGACCCCCCAAGACCCCTAACTTACTGGAATTTTACAGGGTCTATCACTCGGCCGAGTAGAGAAGCCCACTCGACCGAGTATAGAAGTCAACTCGGCCGAGTGATGCCGAGGACATGCAGCGCCCAGATTTTCAGACAGCCTCTCACTCTTTTGAAATCTGCTATCATTCCAACAATCAAAGTATTTTTCTCATATTTTTTATGGATAGTAGACTTCATGACGGTTCCAACGCCGCCAAGAACGCGCAAATCGGAGGTCGGATGAAATCTGGGGAATTTCTACAAGTTGATGCTGCAGTGCTGGAATTTGCATGTCAGTGTCACTCGGCCGGGTCACATATTCCACTCGGCCGAGTGCGGCCTGGGCCCAGATTTTAAGTTACGGTTTGGGCTGTTTTGGGGCATGAATTTGAGGGGTTTTCTAGGGGTTCTTGCTAGGGTTTTGGGGGAGTATTTAAGGGGTTTGTAGCCACCATTAGAGGGGTTCCGAAGATGTTTTAGGAGGATTATTTTAGAGGTTAGGCCATGCCCTAGGCCCCCTCTTGGATCAAAAAGCTTGTATTTGGATTGGAATTCTTCATCTAAGCTAAGTATTTCTATTCTTATTATTTGAATCTTTGATTTTCTATCTTTTTATATGCAAGCAATGGTTTTTATTGATTCTTATATCCTTATTGCTATGCTTGAGTAGATTTGTTGTTCTAGGGTTTGGGGATGAGCCCTATGGATCTAATTTCAGATTTGTGATGAATTAATTCCCAAATTGCTAGAATTGCTAGGAGGTTAGGTTGTGATTGATTTACAACGGATAGCTAGGGATTTCCATCGATTGGGGTTTGCAAGAGATTGGATTCTAATCGATGGGAAGGCCTAGATATTCGATTTAGGTTTACAATTGGGTCTCTCTAGATTTGGTTTGCAAGAGATTGGACCAAAGCTAGGATTTTTAATTGTAAATCTATACCCATATTCGTTTGCAAGAGATTGGACGAATACGAACTATCACAACCTAGATCGTAACTCGAGTTTGCACGAGAGTGGGCTCGAGGGGCGATTGGACGATGATGTCGATCCTCATGCTAGTGGCTTAGGTTAGGGTTTGCAAGAGATTGGGCCCTAACCTAGGTTTGCTATAGACCGGCAATAGCGCGAGAGCGTGAGCTTGGTTCTCCATTAAGTTGCGACTAGTTCACCTCAACGCAAGTCTAGTAATATTGAGATTCACTATTCACAATGATGCATGACGGTCCGTAGTGGGGATTCCCTAGCCCTAGACACTTTTATTATATTGTATTTGAATTGATATTTGACCGATTTCTCTATCTCCGACACCGACATCCATCACCATTGCCATTACATCGTACCATAGCCATCTCCACCAATAATACATTCGTAGTCGAACCAACCTAGGATAGATTGGAGCTCAACACCACCTCCTCGTGTTCGATACCTGCTCGCCACTACGCCGTGCGCTTGCGGTAAAACTACAGTCGTTCTCCGGGTGTGTATCCGGGGCCGACCAAGTCTTTGACTAGGTTATGCTCTTGGGTTGCATTTCGGGGCGATCAAGTTTTTGGCGCCGTTGCCGGGGAGGTGTTTCCGTTGGTGCCAATTTGTCACAATTAGGTTGATTAGACTACGAAAAAAAAAATAAATAAATAAAAAGGAAATTTTCACCCCTGCCACCATTATTATCATTTCTATATTCTTTTGTGCCACTGATATCTTTTCTCCAGGTATTTATCTTTGTTGATCAGGTGCTATGGACTATACTACGTGGACCACAGATTTTGATCAGAATGCTCAGACGGGAGATTACTATTTTGATCAGAGTGCTCAGATGGGAGAATACTATTATGATCAGAATGCTCAGATGGGAGAATACTATTTTGATCAGAGTGCTCAGATGGGCGAATACCTTTTTGAGGAGATGCACTGGCCCGAGCTTGATGAGAGACAAAGGATCTTTTTTGATGAGATGCATGCACACCAGGTTGAAGTGCAAGCCGGGCTTGAAAAGGGTAACCTTCTATTGGAACGGGTGAAGAGGCAACTTGAAATGAATATGCTCATGCTTAAGGTTGAAGGGATTTCCAAAGATATCAGTTCTGCTTCTTCATTTTATGGGCAAGAAGCATCGCCAGACTTACTACCAGAGCCAGAATGTGCCGTCGTCGATCCCACTTCCTACGATACATCTATTGCATATGAAGAGTGGATGGACGAAGAGGCAGTGAAGGAAGCAGAAACTGAGTCATATGCACAGCCAGAGGAGGACGCATTTCAGAGATTATTGGAGGGTCTCTTGGAGTCAGTGAGGTTCACCGGTTCAGAGAGCATTACGGCAGGTGATGCATTTGAGCTACGATTTGCAGATTTTGTTATGAACCGTGTTTCAGCTGCAGGAACAATTGAGGAGGACATCCATGTCAGACTTGAGGGGGATAGACTATATTTTCGGATTTCTTGCGGGCATTCCCCTCCACATGATACATCCCCACAAGCTGACACACATGAGCAGCCAGCATCACCATCCCAGGGAGAGCCTACATTGATAGTTGATGAGAAGGCAAATGAGCACACTATCGAGCCAGAGCATGCTTTTGAGGAGGCATTACACACAGTGCCAGAGCTTATCACCGAGGAGGTCATGCATCGGGACGAGGACACAGCCATTCATGAGGATCCCGAGCACTATCCTCCTCCATTAGAGCTTCCGCAGCCACCTCATCCTCTCACTGACGCAGAGGACTACCCCACAGAGCTTATGGCTCCCCTTCAGGGAGATCTCTTTACTCCCTCGCCCTTTATCTTTGATTTCCCTCCAGTGTATGATGTTTTTTATGATTCATCGTGCCTTTTGCAGGATTCATGTACATACGATCAAGAGGTACGATGGGACGTATATGTGGAGGAGAGCGAGGAGTTAGCACCCATGGACACATATGAATATGATCAAGGGGTGCACTGGGATGTGTCTGACGATGATGAGGAGCATCTCGATGAGGTCCACACCTATGATCTAGATTTACCTGAGCAGCATAGAGAAGACACCGTGGAGACAGCTATCACGGCACGTGAGGATATTGGATTATTTCCAGGGAAGTATCGTCCACCATTATTTATTCCATACATTTCTATAGACGATTCTCTTTGGGATACTTTTATTATGAGGGTGAATTTTTTGCGGCGAACTGATGCATCTTATTCTCTGCAGGGTACAGGTGGAGTCCTTGTGGGAATGCTGGAGGATGCATTGCTGGAGTTCGTTGGTGTTCGTGGACGCATGCACCTGGCGGAGCCACGGAAAGAGCAGTTAGAGCAGTTGCCAGCACCGGCAAAGATACTGGATCCGCCTTTTGCTATAGGTGATATCAATCCAGTAGTGTAGAAATTTTTATGCTTTCAATAAACCCGAATCCTCTCGACAGCGAGAGGACCGTATAGTTTGATTGAATAAATATCACCTCTTATGACGGCAACAAAATTTTTACACCCCAAACCCATTATATACATTAATTGCCCTCTCCATATTTTGATGTGTCACATCCTTTTGCTCACCACATTCGAGCATTTCTTTCAAGTGAAAAACTTACTTTCTTATTCATTTGACTTGATCACGCTTTGTAAAGCCATGACATTTTTGATTAAGTCATTTGAATAGGATTGTTTAGCATAAGCTTGGGGGAAAGCGCTCGCATGCATCATTGCATGTGCATGTAGTTGCATTAGGATTTCATGTCATTCATTTCTTCATTTTTTATTCACCCCTTATTATTATCGTTGTTCCTCATATTCTTCCATTATGATCACATTGAGGACAATGTGAGGTTTAAGCTTGGGGGAGTGCATTTCCATGTCATTTAGATGCATTAGTTGCATTTTTACTTTATTTTAGGGTTTTTAAAATTTTTCAAAATTTTTGCATCATCTTTTTTGATTTTTCCATCTTATTTTCCTTTTATGTGTGTTCATGCATCATATTGTGTGCTTGATTTTCTTTCCTTTCCCATCTTTTATTTTTATTTCTTTATTTTCCTTTTCTCTTTTTCCGCTAGATGAGTTTTGTATGATGATATCTCTTATTGCTTTAGCAACCATCACGATGCTTATTATTCCTTGCCATGCTACTTAGAGTATTCCATAGTCTTGTTATTCACATGTGCTTGCAAATCTATTTCTTTTGATGATTCCTCTACATGAATGCATGATATTAATTGAAACTGAATGTATGGATTAGTGTTTGGTATGCTTTTGTTGGAAATGCACCAAGATTCGCACATCATTAGTATATCTGAAGCATCAGTTTTATTGTCTTAATTCACCTTCTGTTGCATGTCTGCTATGGTTGTAAACTTTACTGCTTGACTTCACTATTTATTGAAATGATTGAGAATATCCATGCTTACATATGAGTTTTAGTTGAAGTATTATTTTATTGAACCGTTCGTGCACATCTTAGAGTGAACCGAGTGTTACATTATTTCTTTCTCCACATATATCTTTTTATTCTCTACATGTCACTTGAGTTCACCTCCTAAAGCTACTTATATCGCATATATTTCCCGACAATCCCCACAAAAGAAAAGTTAGCTCCAAAAAGTCCAAAAAGCCAAAAAGGAGCCAAAAGCCAAAAATACAAATCATATAGCTCCTACAAAAATCCAAAAAGAAAAATGAGAAACAAATAGTTCAAAAAGAAAAAAAAAGAAGAAAAATGTTTCTTTATCTTATTATTGGAGCCACAAAACACTTGGGAAAACCAAGGCAAAAATCCCATTTTCCACTATCATATTCCTTTAGATGCGATGCTTCAAGCTAAGCTTGGGGGGGTGAATTCATTTGACCATATGAGTGAGTATGACATTAGAGTGGAGACGTGCATGAATGGGAATATTCGATAATGCTTGGACTTTGCAAAATATATTAGATATGGAGATTTTTCATGATTTGAAATAAATACGTGAATGCCATGACTTTTATTCTATTCTCTATTGCATGATTGGTGTGTATCTTATATGCTTCATTTATAACTTTTGATTGAAAAGTGCATCGCCAAGATTTGTATATTAAATTCTATGAAATGCGTGATGTGGATATGAATTGATTGTATGAATTTAGAGAGTCCCTCTTATTGTTCTTAAAAGCTTGCAAGTACAATGTTAATGTAAGATATGAAATCCTTATAGCATGTGATTTGTATTTTCCAAGTTATCGTGATGTGTAGCTTATGGCTTGAGATCTGAGAGAAGAATCTAGCGACCCCTTCCACTTGGTATTCTTTTATTTCATTTCCCTTATTTTTCATCTCCCGAGTTCGTCTTTTTACTTATCTTCCTCGAGGACGAGTAAGAGGTAAGCTTGGGGGATTTTGATCGGTCCATATTTTACACCTTTTTTCTGCATATTTGCATGCCACTTCGGTTGCTCATATTGCGATTTTCACGATTATTCGACGATATTGCGTTACTTTTCA
The DNA here is from genome assembly GCA_030789695.1 of Scilla litardierei. Taxonomy (NCBI): domain Eukaryota; kingdom Viridiplantae; phylum Streptophyta; class Magnoliopsida; order Asparagales; family Asparagaceae; genus Scilla; species Scilla litardierei. Next base: position 585,293,009 of record CM061142.1, on the reverse strand, counting down.
CTATTTCTTGTTTTTGTCGGATTACAGGAAATATGGAGCGATCGGGAGCAAAAAGGAGCTTAAGAGACTTGCACCCACTCCGGAGCGTCACCCAAGGCTTTTTGAGGGCTATTCGGTGATGTGAGACGGGTGGAAGAAGAAGGAACTCCGTAGGAGCGACGAGGAGGAGAAACAGAGAAGATTGGGCATTTTAGCATGCCACTCGGCCGAGTGAAGGAGTCACTCGGCCGAGCAAGGAAGCCCGCTCGGCCGGCCAGATCGGACACGCAGCAGATTGAGTATCAGCGTGCACTCGGCCGAGCATCGCCAGCCCATTCGGCCGAGCACGGAGACGCCACTTGCCCGAGTGGCATCACGACGATGGCAAGCAAAAATCTCAGACTTACTGGAATCCGTCAGGCGATTGAGGGTTCCGACTCGGCCGAGTACCGAATGCCCCGCGACCGAGTGAGTAAAGCCACTCAGCCGAGTCACCTCTGAAGACAGACCCCCCAAGACCCCTAACTTACTGGAATTTTACAGGGTCTATCACTCGGCCGAGTAGAGAAGCACACTCGACCGAGTATAGAAGTCAACTCGGCCGAGTGATGCCGAGGACATGCAGCGCCCAGATTTTCAGACAGCCTCTCACTCTTTTGAAATCTGCTATCATTCCAAAAATCAAAGTATTTTTCTCATATTTTTTATGGATAGTAGACTTCATGAAGGTTCCAACGCTGCCAAGAACGCGCAAATCGGAGGTCGGATGAAATCTGGGGAATTTCTGCAAGTTGATGCTGCAGTGCTGGAATTTGCATGTCAGTGTCACTCGGCCGGGTCACATATTCCACTCGGCCGAGTGCGGCCTGGGCCCAGATTTTAAGTTACGGTTTGGGCTGTTTTGGGGCACGAATTTGAGGGGTTTTCTAGGGTTTCTTGCTAGGGTTTTGGGGGAGTATTTAAGGGGTTTGTAGCCACCATTAGAGGGGTTCCCAAGATGTTTTAGGAGGATTATTTTAGAGGTTAGGCCATGCCCTAGGCCCCCTCTTGGATCAAAAAGCTTGTATTTGGATTGGAATTCTTCATCTAAGCTAAGTATTTCTATTCTTATTATTTGAATCTTTGATTTTCTATCTTTTTATATGCAAGCAATGGTTTTTATTGATTCTTATATCCTTATTGCTATGCTTGAGTAGATTTGTTGTTCTAGGGTTTGGGGATGAGCCCTATGGATCTAATTTCAGATTTGTGATGCATTAATTCCCAAATTGCTAGAATTGCTAGGAGGTTAGGTTGTGATTGATTTACAACGGATAGCTAGGGATTTCCATCGATTGGGGTTTGCAAGAGATTGGATTCTAATCGATGGGAAGGCCTAGATATTCGATTTAGGTTTACAATTGGGTCTCTCTAGATTTGGTTTGCAAGAGATTGGACCAAAGCTAGGATTTTTAATTGTAAATCTATACCCATATTCGTTTGCAAGAGATTGGACGAATACGAACTATCACAACCTAGATCGTAACTCGAGTTTGCACGAGAGTGGGCTCGAGGGGCGATTGGACGATGATGTCGATCCTCATGCTAGTGGCTTAGGTTAGGGTTTGCAAGAGATTGGGCCCTAACCTAGGTTTTCTATAGACCGGCAATAGCGCGAGAGCGTGAGCTTGGTTCTCCATTAAGTTGCGACTAGTTCACCTCAACGCAAGTCTAGTAATATTGAGATTCACTATTCACAATGATGCATGACGGTCCGTAGTGGGGATTCCCTAGCCCTAGACACTTTTATTATATTGTATTTGAATTGATATTTGACCGATTTCTCTATCTCCGACACCGACATCCATCACCATTGCCATTACATCGTACCATAGCCATCTCCACCAATAAAACCATCGTAGTCAAACCAACCTAGGATAGATTGGAACCAACACCACCTCCTCGTGTTCGATACCCGCTCGCCACTACGCCGTGCGCTTGCGGTAAAACTACAACCGTCGTCCCGGTTGTGTATCCGGGGCGCGATCAACCCCCTAGCCATAGCTCACGCCCCTAGCGTAGACATCGAGTCCTCGCGTGTGGGAACGGCTTGGACGAAATGTTGGGAGTTATCATTGTGGCCTTAATGCTCCCGGCTGCGGAAGGTGTTAATGGACATGTGAATGCCCACCGTCCGAAACTGGGTAGTCCTAGCGTACTAGGCACCGACCGGAATATTGGGCCATGGACGCTAGGTACCACCTTTTGGGGCAATGTCTCTCCCTGGGTCAAGTCAAATGCCAAGTGTCATGAATGCTAGCCCGTGTTAGCGGGGATTCATTTTGTGTCTTTTTTATTTCTTTCTTTTATTTCCACACTTCCACCCACATTGTCCGCATAGCTAGCACACAACCTAGGCGAGGCTAGTAGCTATTCAAGCCATCCACCTCCCTGAGTTCGATAAACCCGCACCCTACACTAACCGTGCACTTGCAGTAAAACGACACCGTGCCCAAACCGTAAACGGGGCGCCGGTCAAGTTTTTGGCACCGTTGCCGGGGAGGCATTCGGTTTGATATTAGCTTAGCTTGGGTTCGTTAGACTACGCATAAAAAAACAAATACAATAACCGGGAAATTTTTTCCCCACCATTATATTATCTTTTTGTTATTCTCTTGTACTATTGACGCTCCTATCTAATTCTCTTATTTTTGTTGTCCAGGTATCTTTGGTGTAACCATGTGGAGATCAAATTTCGATGCTCAGATGGGAGGATACGATCCTTATTCAGTTGTGGTTATTGAGACTTGTGGGGTGGTTGGGCACATGTATTATGATTGCCCATTTATGCTTGAGAGCCTCCCCCTACACCAAGGCCAAACATTTTCCCACAACCTTAGCCCGAACACCTCCCATCCATTTCCTCAACCTTATATCCCTCCACCGCGCAAGAAGAATCAAGCCTCGTGTCTCTCCTTGAAAGTGACATGTTTAACCAAGGCCAATTCTTACAAAACTTGATGGCACCAATCACCGAGCCTACACCAAGGAGAAGGGACGAAGGAGAGGATATACCCACTTTCATGGTTGAAACCACCATGCCATCGGCCACCATAGACACATCTCAAGCCGATACCCCATTTTTCCATCATTATCACTTGGATGACGAAGCATTTTTTGATGATGATAGTGAGGATGGGGAGACTTCTCTAGGATCTGTGGGAGAGACTTCTTGTCTTGATTTGGATACCCCACATGAGTCCTACGAGAGCACCAAGGAGACTACAGAGCTTATGCATACCGTCGAGGAGGATGTGCATGAGGGCTTGGATACGATCGTCCACTTCATGGAGCCCGAGTCACATCCACCTCTACCGTCGCTCTCCATTTCTTCTAGGGCTGAGCATCTACTTGAGCATATTGCCCCTATTCAGGGAGATTTTCATACTCACTCTCACTCCACTTTCGAGTCTCGATTTTCACTTCCTATTTCTTTAGACTAATATATTTTTGAC